>OX387284.1:11960200-12668725 GCA_947562105.1 Shargacucullia verbasci | reverse complement strand
TAAATCCTCCGTTCATTTTACAAATTCAAATCTCAAACAAAAAAAAAAAATTAACACTCAAAAATAAAATTCAATATTCGGATACCTTTGCAACAGCAAAATACAGGGTGAATAGCTGTTATTATTTCCATTGTAAAAAGGACAAAGGTTTTCGTCATTACCTAGAAGAAAGAAAGAACGGAATAAGACGAGCCAACCTTTGTCACACTTGTACCAAAGATGCGACAAATTGAATAAAAAGTGTGGCTCTTTGAAGTAGAATCTCGAAAACAAGACGAGTCGTAATGTAAACGTATATTTTTTTTGCTGTTTTTCCGACAAAGAGGGTAGATAGTGGAAATGCGTAAGAAAATGTACAAAGGTTTTGTTTGTGTATGTTGAATGCGCGTTATAAACAATAACGATATGTGAGCTAATAAGCGGATACGTATGTATGTATCCTCTCGCACATGAGACTGCTCATGTCATGTGGGGCACCGAGAGAGTGGTAGAGGAGGAGGGGGCTTCTTCTGAGCGTTTCCTGCATCGGCTCCCCCCCATTCGCCAAATACGCCCATAGCTTATGTGGTAGTAACGAAGAACTTAGAAACAAAGAATAAACTAATCAGACAGGTTCAAGGTATCCTGTCGAAGTACCCGAGGAAGCCCTTTTTGTTTCAATAATCTAGTCATTCGATCTTTTTAAATAAGAATATAATAAAATATTATTAGAGGCCTAATTAGCCATTAATCTGCGAACAAAACCAACAATGATGTTTACGTTTCGTCACACATAACATTAAATCAAGGGCGGCGAATTAGTTCTGCCCATAACATTATATGTTTGACGTTCAAAAAGTACTAGTTAGTTCGAAATAATTAAAGATATAGGTATTATTATTATTTATTGTAAAATTTTGCCGCCACTTAAAAGTGCCGCTCGGGTTAGACCGGCCCTGTCTCCCCCGCTACGCTACGCCACTGCAATAAGGCTGCGTTGAGAGTGCGTCGACGACAGTGCATATTCTGACAGCAACCGGGTGCATTCGCCTACCACTATCATTAATCATCATTTTCATTGTAATTTTGTAATGGAATAAACAATTTTTAGCAATCATTACCACTTAGGTAATTTTGAATAAATTAATTTTGAATTTGAATTTGAAAGCCCACAAAATAATACAGTTAACACTTTCTCCCCTGTATAGTCTCCAATTAGACCTCCGCAACACATTCTCCCTACGTTCCCTTCCACAAACAAATCACAGGTACTTTAAGCCACAATTTATGGTTATTTCCAACGACAATAATAACATCGATAATCTAATCGCAATTACGGTCGCAGAATTAGAATAGTTGGGGAGAGTGGGGCTAAATGAGGCAGTTAAAGTTTCCCGCTTAGTTTCAGCCGCCGAGGGTGGATCGGGAAACAAGTTCAAAACGACTTTTGTAACACTTGGAGATATAAAACTGCAATTAACTACAGTCTCTGCTGTTTTCTAATTAAAATCTTATAGATATTGGATTAAATTTTGTTAGAGTTTGCGGTATAGTTTGGCAGGGATCTTGCCATGGAAGGCCTTTTTAGCGCCACCCACAAAATGGTATATAATAATCATATATCTACTACGTTCACCCACCAGTTTGCCCATGGTAGGTATTATTGACGACACGGTTGGCGCAGTGGCTAACCGATTAGCTTTCTGCGCGTAGCGCGTGTCACGGGTTCGATCCCCGCACGGAACAAATGTTTGTATGATCTACAGATAGTTGTTTCGGATCTGGTTGTATGTGCATGTGACATGTATGTTTGTAAACTGTACCCACGATACAGGATAAATCCTAATGAGGGGCAAGGTTTTTTGACAAAATAAATTTATTATTTAAATATTGCATCACAACCGTTGCAAAATATTTGCTTCAAAAACTAGTATACCTACAAAGTTCTAAGTAAATATTTTAATACAAGTTGCGCATATTGGATTAGCAATATCGCAGATAATATTTCAAGCTAACACAGCGCCAATTTCACTAAATATTGAAATAATACTAAACGAATTAACACCTAAAATTTCGCAGTGTTTTGGAATAGAATTCAATAGATATTATGTTCCACGCGAGTAAGCCGTGACGTGGACCGCACGATAAATTCACAATGATCCGAGTCTATGGGTGAGTGGAGTTTCACAAAATTAATTCCTATATGGGTTATTTCGGACAACACACAAGGTTACGCTTGCTATAACTGACACAATACAATAATGTTAGGCTGTTTTATATTTCTACATCGGCGAACCAATTGCCATTTACCACACAATTTCAAACTTCGGGCTGCTACTTAGAATTTCAAAAAATCCCATAACATTGCCTGATCTGGAAATTGAACCCAGGACCTTTTGCTCAGCCTTTTTTGCGACCACTAAACCAATGAGGCAGTCCATATTATATACATTATATAATATTTTCACATTATATCCAGTTTATATTTCTAAGAAACGGAATTTCGATTCGATTGGCCAAATGTTTATACCGCCCACACACATTCGGCGAAGGCCTCTCGCCGAGAGTCACAAGCCTAGTGCTATTTGAGTGTGAACAGTCGTGACGATGAACATAAAGCTGCTGCTGTATTGTATGTTTACTTATACTAAAGGAGCTCTCTCAGGTTCTTCAACTCTGGCGTAAAAAATCGACACGCGCCAAGATAAGAGCACCATGTACACATACTCGCTTTCTGCGTATTGAGATATCTCCGCAACTGTATACAGTCTGAATAGCCGGGCCGGCATTAGAGACGATGTCTTAATTAGTTCCGCAGGCAATTCGATAAACAACAGATTTTCTATTGTTTTCTCTTTGCGTCAAATGACGTGATAAGCGCCCAGGAATCACATGGGATACATGTTCTGAATATTATTTGTGCATGTGCAATTCACATCTTGTGTAAACCATGTATTAATCATATTACAGGATTTTACCTAGTGTCAGGGTTCTTAAAAAAAAAACTTGTTTTCGGTGACTGATTGTGCGTGCACTTTATTTTAAGCTACCCACAATTTTCTTAATATTTTATCAAACCGTCTTTGACGTTTCCATCATTGTTCGCTTCCTCCACAGTTTACGTCGGGCTCGCGTCACGCGTGGTTTTACCGCTGGCGGTTGTAAACCTCTTGACTTTCAAAACCTTGGTTTACACGCCAACTGCGTGATCCAACCGCTTTCCGCATCGTTTACGAGTGACTCTCGTTGTTGGACTTAAAGTGTTCACCTTTGACCATTATCTTTGAGCCACATCGGCCATGTGTTTTTACTGCATCGCTAGCAGACTCTCGGTAGTGTTATTGAAGTGCCTTGTCTAGCCTAGTGATTAGTAAACCTGTGTAATCAAGATTTCGAGAGAAAGCCAGACATCAGAACGAGCACCAGCGTGTCTGCCTCTAAGGTCAGTCGTAGTTTACTTCTTTAGTCATGCCTCGAATAGTATTTGGAGACTCGTTTTCCTTGGTGTTCCTGTCTTTCACTTTTTGTTACGCCTAATCCGGCACATAGCTTGTGTACTGGACCAGTCCTACTTTAAAAAATACCATTTCAATAACTAAATAATGTAATTTTAAATGTTTTTTTGTATACTTAGGTATTTTCCATATCATGTTAAACCCTCGGACTTTGTTTAGGGTGGTTGAATGAGACACAGTGTGTGATTTTAGGTATGACCCTAATTTAATACCTATAATGTACTTAGTAAATATGGTAGATGATATTTAGGAAAGCGAAATACCTAATTGCATGTGATACCATTTCTATCACTTTCCGTATGTGTACAAAAAAACACGTATACACATACAAATGTGACGTATAAAAACAATCGACAGTAAAAAACAATGTGCAATTTAATCTTATTGCAGATATTTACACGAAACAAAAATAATATTTTTATTATTGTCTGTAATGCACCGCCGCCTCTTGGTAGGGGTATAAAATTGTCACGTAAGACAAAATGATATTTATTATCTGTAGAACAAGTAGTGTGCACATCTGGGTCGTGTCTATGGTACGACGTGTATTGTATTTGACAGCTTAGTGTGGCGGGAAAAATGAATAGGGATAAAAAATCGGGTCAGTATTTTCAAAGGATGTTGCTACTTACAATCTTTCCCATGAGTTTTCCCAATTAAAAAGTTCCATGCGGCTAAGTTCTGGTTTTGCGCTTGTTCACAAGTGTTGGACAAGTTTCTTCGTTATAGGGGCGTATATTTTAGAGCGCTTCCTGGTGTCTGTGTAGTATTGGTTTTACTTTATGTAGATTATATAATTATATATCAAAGGCATAGTGCGATGGTATCTATAAAGCTGGATTTTGACGCAATCTATTCACAGAAAGCCTTTCACGTCATATAACAGCCAAATGAGTTGGAAATTCTGTTTACAATGATAAAATTAGTTTGAATGAAAATAATACATATTTTTTGCTAAGCAAACAAAATAATTATGCAGGTATCTGGAATTGATAGGTCTGTAAAAACATATTTCACAGAAATAATTATGTTTATAACTTCAGCTGCTGCTGCTGTCAAATGTTTTATGATTGAATATAAACAATGGCTATTATATTATTATTGTGGCACAGTGTATGTTATTAAGTAATATTATACACTATGTTTTCTATTTCGTTTCACTATTTTTTTTATTATAATATTAGCTTCTGCCCGCGGCTTCGCCCGCATTGATTACGAACCCGTGAGTTTTCCGGGTCACACGTAGCGCCACTAAAGCAATTGTGACCGTCGGAAATTATTGTTCTTTCCCTCGGGAACAGTACTTTTTCTGGATGAAAATTACCCTATGTCCTTTTCTGTACCCCTGACAGTGTATATGCAAAATATCATGATGATCGCTTCAGTGGTTTAGGTGTGAAACGGTAACAAACAAACAAACTTACTTTCGAATTTATAATGTTTATTAGGAAATTAGGATTTTATGGTGAAAATATTTTGAGTACGCAAATAAGCCTTGGATTTAGTAGATACCTAATTAGTACTATTAAGTACCTTCATCTATCGAAAATAAAATAGATTTATTTGTAGAATTTTTGGTCAGCTTCGAGGTGATTTGTTGCAATCTCTATATGTAAGGATTTAGTACCTAGTTGGTACTTCATCATATCTAACTTTCAACTGTCTCGACTATGGCGTTAGAAAGTTGTACATGAGAAGTATTCGGGTAGCATATCGACGGTCCCTACGTAAAAAGCGACATATCAAAAGTCTAGGTTTAAAGGAGAGCATTTTAAAGCTTCTAACCGATGTGAAATTAATACTAAGTAATATTTTTTATTTTCTATTGTTGATATCTATTTATTTATTTTTATTTAAAAAAAAAAAACGTTGCCCCACACTAGGATTTCTCCTGTGTCGTGGGTACAGTTTACAAACATACATGTCACATGCACACACAACCAGACCCGAAACAACTATCTGTAGATCCTACAAATATTTGTTCCGTGCGGGGATCGAACCCGCGACACATAGCGCAGAAAGCTAATCGCTTAGCCACTGCGCCAACCGTGTCGTCAGATATGTAATATAATATTAATGTAATCTCTATGCGTATGGATAAACAGAAGCTAATTATGAAATAAGAAAAAAATGCAATTTTGGATATAACTTTTATACGTAGGGACCGTTGATACTCTTATCATGAGGTGCTCTATATAGCGAAAGGTTTAAAAATTTGTCATGTTTATACTAAACCTGATACACAAACAAATTTTAATCATCACCGCTTCTCATAACAAGCTTCCACATTCTGTATTTACTGGCGCCGTATAATAATAACATTCAATACACCACACCTTTTTGTTAGCGATACCATTTATGATGTCATAACTCGTATAAATGCTCGTGAAAGGTTCCTAGATGCTCTAAACGGGCGATCATAGCCGTTCGATGGTCGCCTATTAAATTTAATAGGCAGGTGTGCCGTAAAATATATTTAATTGGAAAGATACGTTTTTATGTGACCTTTATAATACAGGTGATAAATATTGGGTGTTGAGTCGTTATGAAAACGGGTTCGTAACTCATAGCTACCGCGCAGATCAGTCGATTTGCGAGGTTAAGCAACGCTTGCTCTTGGCAGTCCATGGATGGGTAACCGTTCTTCGGACATCGAAAACAATTATTTATATTAATATATTTAACAAAATATTGTAAGAAATTCTGAATTTAAAAGAGTAACCATGGAGTTTCCTGCCCGTTCTTCTCCATTGGAAGTCAACATTTTGGAACGTGGTACCCAGAGTCGTAACTATTCTTAAGTACCTGTATATGGTCTACATGAATAAAAACATATCTTGTCTTATCTTATCAAGAACCCATCGGAAAACATGATAAGTAGTTGGTACGTGGGTGTTATAAGAATACGTTTCGACAGTCGTTACAGGTGTCAGCAGTCCAAAAGACTGTCAACCACTCTAACTATCTTCTATCTTAAAGTATCAGTGTCTCCCAGTAATTGGGTAGCGGAGATCAGCAGTCACTCCGTATAAAATACTGATATTCAGTTGCATCTGGTTAGTCGTAGTTGACCTCAACGTTTTCGAGAAAAAGGTTACTCAGATGATGATGAGTCGTTATGAAAAGGTAATTCTCTTTGTAACAAAGCATACATAAGCTTTACGTTTGTGAGTGTTCGTTCGCTAGTGTTTAAGAAGTAAAGAGTGAAATGAGTAAATACGTTTTCTCGCTTAGAGCGGGCTAGTATTTACAAAGTCGATGCCGCTTGAGAAGTGTAAAGATCGTAGCCGTCGGCGGTCGGTTCGCCATACAATCCTTTTTTACTCGACAAAGTAAATCGCTGCAAAATAAATATAGATACGGGAGTAAAGATATAAGTAATAGGGAGTTTGTATTTAAAATAGTCAGAACTAAATTGGTTGGTTATCTTCTTTGTTACATTTCACGACATAATGTTTTTTAAATATTTTTATGGATAATATACCTACCTAGGTTGTTGTTTCAGGAAGTGAGAATAATGAGGTTGGCATTTTAATTAAAATTAAAATTAAAATTAAAATTTGTTAATTTTTTATGGAAAAAAAAAAGAATCACATCTTATATTAGACTTAGGATTTCGATTGCAACGGTCGGCCATATCGATAATGCCGGCCATATTGGCGGGCTGATAAGACGACAAAGTAAAAGACGTTTGTCTACAATAATGGCGAAGGATTTTCTGTACTAAACAATGTGATAAAATAATTCTATAAAAGTGCCTTTAAAGACTTCCTCTTTGGTCTAGTGGTCGCAAGCGCGGCTGTTGAACATGAGAGCCTGGGTTTGATTCAAGGGTCGAACAAAGTGTTATTGGTTTTTTAATTTAACATCTCGTTTTCACGGAATTTGGAACTTTGTCCGGTATACGGCTCATCTTACATTTCATGACACATGAAAATAATAAAAAGAAGTAGTTATTAAAAAAGGATGGCAACGTTTAAACGAAACCAAGCACAAATAGCACCTAGCATTAACATAATAAATCCTTAAACTAAAAAAATCTCGTTCATAGGAAAGAAACACTCAAAACCAATCCCGTATGTCACGTTAAATGGCACGTACAATAATGAAGTCGGCCGTAAAATATCAAGAAACTGAAATATGGAGTCCCGTAGCTGGTAATAGGGACAGATTTTATTCGCTAGGCACAGTTACGTCGGGCGAAATTTAGGGGTTCCCTGCGTCTATGCACAAATCCGTTTGATATATTATCATTCTCTTTTTATATTAACATCATTCGTTTTGACATTGTCGAGTTCATCAACTCCAACATGATAATATGATACTGTATCTTTTAGTCTTTGGAAACGCAAGGGTTGATTTTTTCTTTGCCGAAAACCCCACCGCGTCCCCTTAATGTGTTGTTTTGGTTTATAATTTACAATGCTGGTGCAGAGGCTAGGCAATCGACAGTCTGTGCGCGCGGTTGCGGGTTCAGCTGAACAATAACAATACACCAATTTCCGGACCAATACGACCTTCAAACCTTCAAGAAAAGAGCGTACTCCTTTTTAATAAGCCGGCAACGCACTTGTGACTCCTCCGGTGTTGCGGGTGTCCGTGGGCGACGGTAATCGCTTATCAGATCCGTCGATCGCTTATCAGATCGGCGATCCGTCTGCTCGCTTGCAGCCAATTGCATAAAAGAAAAAAAAAGTATGATTTTCTGACAGTTTTTCAGGCTTTGGGTAACCGTAAGGAGGAGAAGAAATTCCTATGCGTGACAAGGCTTTTTTAACATAACGTAACACAGCAGGTGTAGTATTGTACATTCACCGTTGCCGTTATTGAGTTTCATGTATTAGGGGGCGATCCTATCAACCGGGTACAGGTTTCAGACTCCGTGATATTTTTAGATACAGAAAAACCGAATAAACCTTTGCCCGACCCGAGAACCAAGCCCAGGACTTTTCGCTCGACAGTCATACATGCGAACAACAAAATATAGTAGTGCGGGGAAACATATTTAAACAAAAACAAAAAATGAATTCTTTAGCCGAGGAGGCGCCTAATATACTTAAGCACCATGATATGTGAAAACTTGACGTTTATACGATTACAGAAGGTGGTGAAATTGTAGCATACATTATTTCCACTGGCCGTATGCTTTTGTAGTTTTAAAAGCTGGCATATATTTCCGAGGCGCAATTTGCAAAGCGACGCTTCCCCTGATTTATACACCTACCGCCCCGACACCTCCCGGCTTTTTAACATAAATCCATGTTACTAAAACAGGGATATGCAAACGCACAGATTTTTGTTAATTTGATTTTTAAAAGAGCGCCATTTTCCGGTTGCGCTGTAGCGTTTTTCTGTGTTCACGCCAGAAAATTGTGCGAGGATGTGAATTTTTTCTGGGATAGTGTTGTGTGTGAAAGTGGCTCTACCAAATTAGGTCGGTGTTATACGTATCAACATTTTTAATGTAATTATTTTTCAAATTTTATGCTTACTGACCTTCCTCTGTTATTTCTATATTTGAATAATATTATACCAAGATGATTAATCATAGAACAGTGTGTTAAAAGTATTGTTTGGTTTCAGACAATCAGACACAGGAATCTGTGCTTACACGAACTGTAAAAGTTTATAAACTTTATACCCATAGGCGGTTTAGAATCCCTTCGCTAATGCATGTAATTAAAGTCTATGTACTACTAGCGGTACTAGTTCAGCCGCTCTGCCGTCGGCTAAAATCGAGTAAAAACTTTTTAGTCCAATTATCACATACTATAGGTACCTCTTTACTATTACTTTACATGCAAATTTGTTCAGCCTCACGACTTTATTGGGTAAATAAGATCCTAACTTCAACATCATTTCACTATTCCATTAGTATTCCCACTATAATTTATTTACGGCGATTAACGAAAGGGAGTTATAGGGCGAATATAAGCGCACCCATGGTTAATGGTTTTGTGCGTCCTAGAAGGAATGACTTGTTTACGGACCTCAAAGGTGATGTCCTTCAAAAACGTCAGATGCATAGCATTCAAAACCGTAGATAATATGAAACGATGGATGAATCTAGTAGATGAGAATTTGGCTTCTTATAACGATGATGGTACCATGACTCGACCCTTAGCCAAAATAGAGTACATCAGCCATCAGAGCAAAACATCCATGCCCTCAAAATTAGAAGCATAGTCGCCGCAACCCAAATGGGCTTGGAGATAAAAATAATATGAAAACAGAGTCCTTGAAAGGAAGCAATGCGGATGAAATTATGTTAAAATATCAGTCTGTCCATTGCCGTTCCCGTATATATTTCAACATTTACACAATGGATTCAATACAGAGGTGATATTCAGTATTCAAAAACACGTCTAGACATTTCTCGACAGCCAATAAACATGGATGCTATCTTCCTACATCCCTCTGAACCCGCTGATACCAAGTTATATCAAAGATCTTGTGTTTTATTAACAAAGTGGATCTTAAGTATCGTGTTGTATAAATAATTACATTATCAATTATCACCATTTTATCTTGTGTAGCTACCACCTCAGGAGATCCCTGGAAAGAGGGTTAGAGTAAGTTAATAATGTCTTCCTCCTGACCGAATATCGATCACGGCGGTCAATCTCACCGGAGATTAGCTAACTACGCAGGAGATATTATAGAGCTCAAGTGTGTGCGCAAACACAGGTGCTCTCTCTATTCCTTCACTCTCATAATCGGATGGGACGGCAATTCGACACGACCGGAGAGAGATCAGGCGCAGGCCCAATGGCTTTACGTGCTTTCCGAGGCACCGTGTGTATTCACATACACAAAGACCCAGACCGGCAGCCTAATTACCGATGTACCTTCTGTCAAACGTCATTTTTGTTTCATATAATGTATTGACTGACAGTAAGTTTGCTCTCGCGTGGCTGTCGTGTTGCTGTCGCTTTTTTACGTAATTAGGCTGCCGAAACAACTATCTGTAGATCATACAAATATTTGTTCCGTGCGGGAATCGAACCCACGACACGTAACGCAGCAGTCAATTTCTCAACCACTGCGCCAACCGTGCCGTCATTAGACAATAGAGAGTTAACATTTAGATAAATCTATACCACCTAATATAATAAAGCTGAAGAGTTGTTTTGTATAAACGCGCTAGTCGGAATTGAAAAAATCTTTTGTTTTGTATATGATAGCCAGGTTCATGAAGATGAGGAAAAAGGCTATCTAGTATTAGGCTACACCTCTCAGCTGGCTTTTAATATTGATTTTTGTTAAGAAGTCGCAAGAAAAAGCGCTCACGAACAGCTTTATCAGCGTGTGTGTTGGCGTAATGGTTAGTGATACGTATACAATGTTTTATAAATATATTGGTCCTTAATACATAAAAAAAAAGTTCGCGATACATGCCTATCTATTATATATAAGCCACAATAAGATGTTTTTTTGACAAAACAATATTGTAAATTAAAAAGTAGTTTATGAGCATTATTATTAGGCATGGCATATTAATCCTTACGAACGAATATGTACGCGGGTGAAACTGCGGGGCACAGCTAGTACATAATATAATACAACACAATTAATACACAAAGTTCTGTAACTAAACATACTAGAAATGATACAAGATACGTTCTATTCGCAACGAAATAGAAACACGCGACATTCTCACAGACATTAAGAAAGTGACAGCTGACGTAAGACAAATAAATTAGCCTTGTCGAGACGTGTCGTGAGTCTGCAAACATTGGCCCAAATGTTTGTGACACATGTCTTTTCCTACCACTTGAGTGACATACTACCTAATGTTGCCACTAAATGGAAACTTTGATACATTCTTCCATCGCGTTAACTTATGTCGTGTGATCTTTGTGTAATTAATTACGGCGGCCTGTCCTCTAGGTACCATAATGATCTGCCCATAAACGTCTATTTTTTAAATATGGGAAATGTAAGACTATTTTGCTCTTCAAAGGACATGCCATAACCTGACATTAACCCCCAGCCGCTCCTGTCGCCAAGGACAGATGGTAGTTTCATCAGATATGACATCAATCAAATTTAGTACTTAGTCATCCATTATCAGTCATTAAGGTTGTCAGCATGGCCCATTGTGTACACGCAGCCTTACAATGATTACCATAAATTTTACACTTTCATCCTCAGACGAATATTTTAGCGAATTAAAAAGATTAACATTAACAACAAAAAACATCCCTGAAAGCTTTACCCGTTTTAGACCTACATTTTACATAAAACCTACTTTTTTCTGTTTTATTTTTCTTCGCAAAGACACTAGACGGCTATAATCTAATCTGACGAGTCACTTGGTTGAAATAAATGAGGGAATATTTCACAAGCTCTAACACCGTAGCGGCAGCTAAGCTTGGCAATGGAGGCTTTCATTATATTTACTTTAAAAAGGTATTAAAAGTTCGTTGTTTACTCGAGTAGTAGCTTTTTAACGCCTTAGGATAAAAAGGGGGTATCTTTGATGTGAAGATCAAAACATTTGAAGAATGAATTCCTAATTCGAATTATTCCGTTGACACAGCTCCGTGTTCTTACTTATTAAGGATTTTTAGGTACTATCGGTTAGTGTGGATTTGTATTGTATTGTATCGTTTGCATTATGCAGTAAAAATTAATATATTTATTCTTGCAAAAAAAATGAGCACGATTTTAAATAATCATAATTTATATCGAATTTCAAACTTTTAGTAATATCCAGGTAAAGTACGAAGTTTCAAATTCAGATGTATGCGAAGATTTATGACGGAATACTAACAGAATACGCTGCGCGAGACGCTTTGAGACGAAACGACTCAAAACTACTTTCAGTTGTTCTACGACTTTTGAATTGTAAATATTTCTACTGAATCTCGTAAAGTGTCGAGTCCGATAGAACACGCGAACTATTGTATATATATATTTTGTTGTATGTACCTACCTGTATGAATTTTTTTTGTTGTTATTTTCTTCTTGGAGTTGAATGTTCGAGTCTCGTATATAATAAATATATTTTTATAAATTATTCCATAGTTTAACATAATTAACATAATATTCTCCAAGGTTTAGGCAGAGTTGTAGTATGTACACTCACATTTCGACGATGCCTTTGAGTCCCCATGTAATAGGGGGCGAGCCTATTGCCATCGACCGGGAACAGTGCCAGACTCCGTGCTGCTATTGAGAATTTCCATACCGAAAAATCCTCATTACTTAAATTATAGACTGCCTCACTGGTCTAGTGGTCGTAAGCGTGACTGCTGAGCGTGAGGTCCTGTTTTCGATCCAAGGGTCGGGCAAAGAGTTAGTTTCGGGCAATTCTCCGCAGCAGTTCGAAGTTCGGTATTGTGCCCGGTAGATGGCAATGGGCTCGTACCGTATTCCGTGGAATTTAATTACGTTATCGACGAAATATACATAGTATAATAAATAGTACTCCTCTGCCTAATCCTATAAAAGAATACTGTGAAGTTTCTTTTTTTTCCAATCTAAAATCCTTTACTAATATTTTTCCAGCCGATTTTTATTTTATTTACGCTTTTGCTTACCAACAAAACAATGCTAGGGACAACATATGGTCAGAACAATTCCCTGTTAAATGTACTCTGCGCTAGTCCGCCGTCTATCAATGGGGTCACGCAATAAAGGCGAACGCTCACAACAAATGTTCTTCTTGTTCATAGACAAATATTCTCTATTTAAAAAATCCGTTAGGTTTTCCCTGGTTTTCCTGTCACGCCGTTCAATAGTTTTAAATAGAGATGGAATTATTTAAAAGATATTTGAATAAGGAACAAACGTCTCGAATAGTTTTTTCTTTTATGCGAATCGACAGTATTGTATATCCTGCGAGGAATCTAGGTAATGCGTAAAAAAATGCATATATATTCATTCTGCCGTCAACAATATAATGTTTTTATTTATTATTTATTATTAATTTGTATACATACATTAATTTCGCCGATGCTGTTATTAAGTCCCATGTACAGGGGGTCAGCCCTTTGCAATCTACCGTGCGCAATTCAAAAGTCGAAAACTGCTAATGAATTTTTTTCTGACAGAAGCTCCCACTAACTATCACTTTGTTCAATTCGGGAATCGAACCCAGGACTCGACTGACACTAGTAGTAGCGCTTGCTACTTGCTACTACTAGACCAAAGACTCTTTGATATATTCATATATCTGTACATGATTCACTTCTTTGTCATTTTCTTAGCTACCAGGGACAACAGATTTGAGTACAAAAAAAAAAACATGAAATTCGCGCCCAATATGAACGCACCCTTAAAACCATTCCGAGCCGATTGTCCGGACAAATCACGCGGTAAGCCTCGGATTTTGAATTACGAAATTCTAAATTTGAATTGGAATTAGAAGCTCTTGTTATTGTTGCATCCAAATCCAATTGAAGGTTTGATTACAACGTTTGGTAATGATTTGAATCATTATTGGCATGATAATTTGATGGCAATAATGATTCAAATCATTACCGGTTATTTTGGTTAGGTGTTAGTGTGCGGGGTTATACGGAAATACGATGGCCAATCAGAAGTATTAATGTGCAATGAATGTTTGGCAGTGATAATTTGTATTTAATTGGGTTTGTGTTGATTGACTTTTTTTTTTGGTTGCTTTGTTGGCTTTGATGTTGACCTTTCTGTCTACTTTTTTTTTAAAGTAGATAGTGGGTTTTTTATTATATGTATTTACAATCTGATAAATGTTTTCGTTAGGAATGAAAGTAGATTAACACGTAATGATGACATCTAATACTCTTTAGATAGATTTTTTTTTTAATATAATCCCTTCTTATCCTCAATGGCAAATTACATTATTTTTTGCCAGTATTCCTATGCATGCTCCTGCGAGCTGGTAGTAGGGCCTGGGCCCACCAGCAGGATGGAAAGCGAGCCATTGTCTGCAGGGTTGTTATTGATGGAGCCTATGTGCAGCTTTTATATCGTGTTACTATTTACAATAAGTAAAATTATCCTAATAATTATATTCTTATCAGAAACTCAAAGAATTGAAGGACTAAGGTTTTATTCTTCTCGTTCCGAGAAGAGACCCGTGCCCAGCAGTGTGACATTAATGGTTTGAATTTATTTTTGTATTTATATTTTACGAAACTCGACTGTTTATCAACTTTGATAGCTGACTGTACTACACTAAATATAGTCGATCTGTGGTACAGACCCGTCGTATTTCTCCATTACAGGGCAACACTATGCATATTGCCGTAAGCGGCATACTGACAATGTTTCACTAGTGTTTAAAATACCGATTTAGGACATAAGCGCGTGAGCACTAGCGAGCCGGCAAGGTGAGGGTTGTGGGCATTTGTGACTAATTATGGCGTAAAATTATATATAGTTTCGTAGGTATCGGTATTTTGTGCACGGTGTTCAAATTTTTATCCATGGAGTTTCTTGCCGGTTCTTCATCATAAGACCAACTTTTTGGAATCGTACAACTGGAGTTCTTCACTTCTATTAGGGAAGTTAGCTGTGCAAAAAGTCTGACAATCGGGCGACAGTCGCTCCGTGTTAAATGCTGCCATTCAGCTGTATCTCTTTAGATTGGGAGCGGATCCCGACAGATAGAAAAGGCTACTTCAACTCCCTTATTTATCGAAAAATTCTATTAGAACTCAAGACTTTCAACAACGAATTTTCACGTGACCACTCCACTTGCGACCATAGTTGCCATGAATCATTAGAAATACTATCTCAAAAACTGACTGCCAATGGTTCAACGAACTTGACGTCTATTTCAAACACGTCCATTGTCGGCGACAGTGCATAAATGATCTAACTCGCAACGTGACAAGCCGGTTCACGAGACGGATTGCATTTGTACCGATAGGCGAACAAACGAACAAATCACATGCCTCGTGATTTCTGCTGCCCTGGTAATTTAACTTTATATGGGTTAGAGAGATACGGTTTTAACCGGTTTGTTTCTCATTGGTCTAGTGGCACGGCAGCGCCGTGACTGCAGAGCGTGAGGTCCTAGGTTCAGTTCCCGAGTCCGACAAAGTGTTATTGGATTTTTCTGTATGGAAATTCACAGTACCAACACGGAGTTTGGAACTGTGCCCGTCGGATGGTAATAAGCTCGCGCGACCTCATTACATTGACTTAATAAAGGCAACGGCGAAATGTGAGTGTACGAGTACAATTAAGTAGAACACCTCTGTCTAACCCTTCTTTGAATACAGGTTTGATGACTGTTATGTGCTTTGTAGATTTTAAACAAAGCCCTCAGTAGTCAATTGGTTTTATAAACATGTGTGGCCAGGCATAAATCTATAGAAATATTACAAAGAAATCTTGAAAAATGATTGACACGCCTACAGCAATTCAAGTTCATTTTATGTTAACGTCCTCATTTGATGCGGGTAGAGCTACGATAGGTTAGTTGGCAAAACGAAGGCACGTCAGAGGTCAATAGGTTCAAATTTTGCTCAACAATTTTTCAAGTTTTCTTTGCTTTCCTTACAATTTTTTCTAGACAATACAAACTCGTTCATTCATTGATAGGCAAGCAATATTAACAGCGAGGTAACATGAGCCGGATTGCATTTGTATCACAGAACTATTGGTGGAGTGGTTAAGCAGTTGCCTTTCTGCGCTACATGTCGCGGCTTCAATTCCCAAACGAAACCAATATTTGATGTACAGATATATGAAATACTAGCTTCCGCTCGCGGCATCGCCCGCGTGATTTACAAACCCGTACATTTTTATGTAAAAATAAAAAAATATCCTATTTGCTATTCCAGACTATAATCTATCTCAGTGCCAAATTTCATCTCGATCCGTTCAGCCGTTTTGGCGTGGAAGAGTAACAAAGATCCATCCATTCATCCATCCATCCTCACAAACTTTCGCATTTATTAGGATTTCGTTGTTTCTGGTCTGGGTGTGTGTGCATGTAAGAGGTATGTAAAAAAAGAGGGGCAAAATAAAATAAAATATATGCCTCGCAAAATCTTCGGTATACTGTGGTTATGTGACACTTGGGATGCCTTATCCAACATTTGGACAGATATATGTACATAGACTGTTCAAATCTACTGATTTACTTAAGCTTTTGAAACAAATAAGTTGTACTCATTTATTGTTCAATTTATTGGCATTAAAAGACGTTCCACTTCACTCGACTTTCTAAAAACCAACGCTAATATATATTCAACACTTCAAACCACGACTATAACAACGACACTGATGAGCAAATCCCATCGTTTGGAAATACATAGCTAATAATGTAGGCGGCAGAAATTGTCAAAGAATATAAAGGAAACTGTAAGTGAAAATATTGAAATTCTAGTAGACAGGCTTTTAGTACTTGAGTTAGGTTGGCAAAGTACCTCCCTAAGAAGCTTGGTGTTTGGGGCCTTTGGGGCCGCGAGTGCGCAGAGTAAGGAATCTGCGCGCTCTCGTCTACCGACCCCTGAGAAGATGTGCACAGGACCCAGCAAGGGTAATGGGGGACCTCTCTACAGTCTCCCCCGGGACGTGCAGACGAGGGTGGCCTTCGCCGATGCCGTTATTGAGTCCCATGTAATAGGGGCGAGCATATTTCTATCTACCAGACACAGTTCCAGACTCCGTGCTGCCCGACCCAGGAATCGATCCTAGGACCTCACACTCAGCAGTCGCGCGACCAAAAACCTAGACAAATAAACTTATAATAATAAGACATTATTACTTTTTGTCTCTTGCAATAAAAATAAAATAATGATCTCAATCCCTATCAATGCGCATGATTCTACAAATACACTATGCATACAAACAAGCAATCAAACTTTACGACTGTACAACGATTTTCTCGGATTTTTCCTTACTTTCAAACGTCATAAAACAGAAATTGTTTCATTCCATTCCACGATAGGCACAAGAATAAATATTTATTGGAGGAAGAAATAGTAAGATCTTTGTAACCTACTTATTCTGCCGTTTATAAAACATTTTGTAAAGATAATAAAGCTGCTTTATTGTTCAATAACTTTTAGTACTTTTCCCTATCTTCTTTGCGAGTACAGTAATACGCGACTTACGCGAACCTAGAGTTACGCGATTTTCAAATCTCATCGATTCGTCTTTTGTTTGAGTACTACACAACTCGATTACTCACCACCCCTCATTATTGTTCAGCTAATGTTCATGTTCGGACGTGTCGTGTGGAATCGACGCTTGGTTATAATTTATTTTGTGTTATTTATTTCTGATCTACGAAGTGTTGCGTGTTGAAATTATACCTTGACTTACGCGTATATCGCTCAGTCCCACCTATCGCGTAAGTTCGAGGTATTACTGTATTGAAAATTTTGTTATTACAATGTGAGATATAATTTATCTCAGTAATGCTTAATTAAAGAGTTTATCAGTGAAGCTACTTAATATCTCCAATATGCTCTGATCCGTTACTACGTCAAGTTACGAACATTTCCGATTGATTTTTTTTTTTTTTTTAATCCTATGTACAATATACTATCTTACATCTCACATGACCGACCCTAAACAATTATCTGTATGTAATCTAAGCCATACATTTTGATATGTAGAATTTGTGAAGTTAGGGTCGGTAGAGTTAGGCCGTGTAGATTCAGAAGCTCGGCTCTACATGAGATCTGATATCTTTTTCACAGGGCAAACCTTATTTAGTCGTCTTGGCAACATTTTACATGAAATGTTTTTGGTGGGATACAAATATTTTTTCCATGTGGGAATGGAACTCATGACACGCAGGTCAAAAAGCTTAGCTACTGCGCCAATCGTGTCGTCTATATGGAATGACACATTGCCGTGAAACCTCGTGCTGCTGCGGCCAGGCCCTGTAAGGCCCATGTAAACATTCCCGAAAATTCCCAAGAGACACAGCATTTTTATAAACAGTCTCTTTATTCTCTGCTTTATTGGTCTAGTGAGCGCAAGAGCGGCTGCTGTGCGTGAGGCACAGGTTACGATTCCTGGGTGGGGCAAAGAATTATTGGGATTATCTGTTGGATTATTTTTCTGACTCTGTCCTCAGTAGATGGCAATAAGTTCGCCCCCTATTCCATGGAACTTATAAAAATATCGGGGAAATGTGGGTCTACAATCACTCATTACATCTCTGCCTTACCTATCAGGAAACACAGGCGTGATGTTATATCTATTCATTAAAACTCCCAACTTTGTGGTAGGAACCGACAAAATAAGATTGACCTCAAATAAATTTTCTATTAAACATTTCATATTCATAACTTATTCGAACAGATGGGTCATGAATTTATGGGCTACGTCTGTATGCGAAAAAAACGAGGGATAAGATGATCACAGCGGGACCAAATCAAAATGCAGCGTGGGTCTATCCCTCAGCTGTTTTATAGCCATCCTTGACCTCTGCTGGACCTCATATACTACAGCGATGTGACACCCCCCTGTACATTTACATTCGCAAATGTTTTTGGGATCGTTCTTTATTGCAGTGGGAACGTGAGTGAAGTGAATGACGCCGATAAATAATATTTATTTCCATGAATTCCTACTTTTCCAATTTTTAAGAAACCTTGCCTCGTACTCGGGGCTAGTTCCTGTATCGTCGGTGCGTTTACAAACACAAATATACGTATGGGCACATAAACGAAACAATTATCTGTAGATTATGCAAATATTTGTTCCGTGCGGGGATCGAACAAGCGATACATGGCATAGCAGTCGATCACTCACCATATAGAATAGTCATCCCATCCAAGGACACGCCTCAGCAAGCACTGCTTAACCTCGCAGATCCACAGATCTGGGCTAGTGATAAATAGCTACGAGCCCTCAAAATAATGATAATTAAACCTTGAAATTACTAAAACACTTGAAGCTCGACTGGAAACTTGAATTTTTTTATTGATATTCTCAAAAGAGTTATCTAAAATTTATAAGTAAAACAGATGGAAGAAAAGTCTATAGTATTGATTTCCGTTAAATACATTTGTAAGTTCAAGTTAGATAGCTGAATCATAATCGTAGCTCAGTCTCAGCTCCAGCTTAACAACTTTAAGTCAACAAAATCGACAACTCAGTAAATAATTTTAAAGGTAAACTTGTGCCAAGTTGTACAACTTCGCGCTTATATTAAAGGCAAACATAAATCTATACTCGTTTTGTTTAGGTATTTAACTAAAGGTAAACAATCTTGATGTGTCTTTTTAATATTTTTTGTTTAAAAACTCAGTTTAAAAATAAAATGCGACTAAAAACCTATGTAAAACAACAATACCGATTACCAAATCAATTGAACCACTAGTTTAAGCAGTAGTTTATTTGTTTAATATGTGTTTGTGTAAAAAGTCACATCAAGATTGTTTACCTTTATTTAAGTACCTAAACAAACCGAGTATAAGTTGAGATACAGATATTAAATTATGAACTCTGAGATATATCCGTTCCTATCGTACTGAGAGTATTTATTTTTCTAAGGCCTGTAATAACTTGCATTATTACCCTTGAAAATTAGGTTAGGTTGAAAGGTGACTGCTACGACGTAGCAGAATTCTACGCTAGCTACGTATTGTGCTACGTGTCGTAGCAAATATCCCTTAACCAACTGCTACGAGTCGAGAGAGTTGAGTTATTCATGAACTTTGTTATATAACAAATATTTGTCTACGGCTTATTAATTTGAATATAAATGGTTTTAATTTGCAAACGTTAATAAGCGTAAGTTAACCTGTTATTATGGATTTTTAATTTAAATAGGTATAAATGGTTTTATTAAGCAAATGTTATCAATCTTTACTAAATAAACTAACACAGTGAAACGATACTACAAAATTGTAATGTGTTCATAAATATTTGGAAGCTTCAAGTTACTTAAATATGTTAAATTCAACACAAATTGATTTTATTGAAAGCCTTAAGTTTGCTAAGTTCGATAGATTTAGGTAAATTATAGTTAAGTTTCGACCTCAAACCGTTTTCGTAATAAACGACTTTGTCCTAGATCAAACAAGTTCGGCCGAAGTCCGTTAAGAGTTTTAGGTAACCAACCTTAAATAAAGTTTACACTTCGGCACTATTCTGAGTTAGCAAAAATGTGTCTTAAAAGCGCTTACACACCGTCTATTATTACTTGCGGATGCTGTTTGAATCGTAATTAAAATAACACTGCAATAGTACTAACAATCTATTTTTGGTAAAAAAGAGGCTATTTGGAAAACAAACACACTTTGCAAAACCTTTTCCAACAATTAAGTTAAATTTATATACCTTTCATTAATTACGATACGGTTGGCGCAGTGGCTAAGCGATTAGCTTTCTGCGCTACGTGTCGCGGGTTCGATCCCCGAATGGAACAAATATTTGTATGATCTACAGATAGTTGTTTCGGGTCTGGGTGTGTATGCATGTGACATGTATGTTTGTAAAATGTACAAGATACAAGAGAAATCCTAGTGAAACTCTTTGTATGGGCTACATCTAAAATCTCTTAATAATATTGATTGCGAAAAATTCTACATTTTCGAATTTTTGAACAAATTAAATTATTTTTAAAACTATTTGGATAGATATTATCTGTTCTGTAAGTGCTGGAGTGTCTGTCTATAAAATGGCACCGTCCTCTAAACAACCTAATAAGATGATTGCTCCGTAAACAAACTAACTTAAATTGATTACAATGAGAGTCGAGCCTCCATCATCAATAATTGAAACAATGATCCAGCTACTAATCTCTAGTTTCAATCCGAAGTTCGGTGACATTAGAATTCGTTCTCCCTAATATATTAGTCACATTCATCATATCGCCATATTCGTTTAGTGGTCGCAAGGTCGCAATTCGCAAAACAGTTTGACAACAAGTATGGCGCAGTGGTTGAGCGATCAACCGATGCGGGTTCGATTACTGCACGGTACAATTATTTGTACGATACAAAGATATTTGATCCGGGTTTAGGTGTTTGTAAACGCACCCACGATACAGGAATTATTCCTAGTGTAGGATAACGATTTAAAAAATAAAGAATAAAAAAGAAAAGTACCACGGTACCACGATTATCAGATTAAATTCTTGATAACAGATCCAGCCAATAATTTGTCGTGGAGGCGCCTAACCAAATAATAATGACGGTCATCAATAAAGCCGGCTCTCAGCTCCTCCCCATTCGTTATTAGGGATTTTTCATCCTTCTCCAAGGAAATGAACAAAGGATATAGATAGTTTAAGGTTGGATTCCAACCGCACGAACAGCGAATTTTTTTTTAAAACACTGTACATGTGAAAATAATAGGAATTCCTGTCTCTCTAGGTTTCTAAAATTTTCTCCAGTATCGTGGGTACCAATTTTACAAGCGTATTCACCCTGATACGAAACAACTGTCTGTACGGTCATGCAAATATTCGTAGTGACAGTGTTCGGCTCTCCAAATGGTAGAGACTTTGAAACGGGCCAATGAACAAAGTAGGTTCTCTGTGGACGCGTTAAAAGAAATTGCACTAAAACCTTAGAGAGCTACGCTGCATCAACAGCCAAACAGTATTGAGAATTCGATTAGAATAGTTAGGTATGGACAACGGACGTCGACAGCGAGGCAAACTTAAACAATTCCAAGTCTCGCCGATTACATAGATGTGACAAGGATAATCAGATGGAATGATTTTTCAAAAGAGATATAGCATCAGGCATGTATCTCCCACCGATGCCTTAATGAAGTTCTTAATGTTCGTAATGAAACCCATTGCACTCTACCGGGCGGAATCCCAAACTTCGGCCTGCTACTAAGATTTTTCCAACAGAAAAACTCATTATTATTTATAACTCTATGGTAAAACCTCATTTGGACTACCTTATAGAAGTAAACGGCTGTACCTATAAATCCAACCTCCAAATTTTGCAAAAAGCCCAAAACAAAATCATTAAAGTTTTATTTAAGTATAACTATCGTACACCTACACTTAAACTCTATGAAGATACAAAGCTCATGAATATCTCAAAAATATATAAATATAATACTTGTATACTAGTGCGAAAAATTTTAAATAAAGATGTACACACACAAATCAATTTTGAAAAAAACTCTGAATTCCAAAAAAGATACAGAACTAGACAAGCCGAAAATATAACGCTGCTGGCCCCTAGAACCAACTACGGAAAGAGTACTATTTTGTATGAAGGAGCACAGCTTTACAACAAACTACCTAGGCATGTAAAAGATCCGAAGTCAATGTACGCGTTCAAAAAAATACTGAAAAAACATATTTTAGAGGATTTAAAATTGTGAATCTCTTAGTGTTTCCTATCTATCTATTGTAAACAATTTAATTTATGTTGTGTAACTGTTGCGTCGCCTAATGTTAAACTAAATTAGAAATAAGCTTTTTTTTTCTCATGTAAGTGAATCTAATTCTTTTTGAGAAATAAAGTTCTTTAACCTTTTATTATCACTTTTCCAGACACGGATCAAACTCAGAACGTCACGTTTAGCAGCTGTGCTTGCGACCACTGACCCAATGAGGCAGTTAACGTAAGATGAAAATTTTGTAATCGGTTCGCACAGAGAAACCAGGCCTTAACAGTTTGCCAAATGGATTCTTTAAGAAGTCTCGCCAATATAATATGGTCTATATGCGACACGGCTATATATTACGTAACATAGCTAACTCATTGACTTTACATTTCGGGTCAGTGGTTCACGAAGAGATTTCTGCCTTGTATCGATGTATCGGTGGGAAACGAAATGAAATGGAAGTATTTATTTTGTAATTAGGATTTTTCAATCATTTTTACACGTGTTTTTAATCTAGATGGCGTCGACATTTCTTATGAGTATCCCTGGGATGAAACGTTGAAACAAACTGTGGTCTATTTTAGGTTTATTTTATTATGTGGGAGGGTGATATTTTGAAATGTATATTAAGGTGTCGTTCAAAGATAATATTTTTATTGCGATACAGTTCTGTATCGTCTTTAGAACTTTAATTAGTTTTGAGTATTGTCCCTCTACAGAAACAGTCATTAAAATCTCGACTGTAGCTCACCACTAGTTGAAAATCTCGATTTTGACATGATTTCAAATCATACGAAAACTGACTTAAGACGAATCGGTATCCATATTGTCGAAATAAAATCTAGTCGTATAATGGGTTATCGAAATTCAGTTTTGTAGTACTGACCCCTGTTGATTCGCATGGTCGAAGAAAATTCATCTTAACGTTCGTGGAGTAGATGCCTACATTGAAACAAACATGTGTGCGGTCTACCAATGTTTGTTTTCAGTCTGAATGTTTGTGCATATGATTTGTGTGTGTGATGAAACCCACAACACCCGCAGAGTGGAGTTATGACGGTTAGCAGTTTGTTGTTGATAGTGTGCAAAGATGGGGGAAATTATTAGGGATGTTACGGAGCTTCGACTCCGAATCCGATATGTCGGAACCTCCGATTAAAATTACACCTCCGAATCCGGCTCCGGTTCCGATATATCAAAACGGAGCTATATATCGGAGTTACAAATTATGACTTGCTATCGCTGCAGCGCTACCGAGCGCTTTCTATGTGACACTGACATCTGACTGAGTATATGTGTTCTGTGCAACTGATGAACGAAGAGTGAACGAGTTGCGACAAGTTTTTTCTTTTTTATTTATTTACATTTTAAATTCGTAGATTTGCTCCGACTCCGACTCCGATTCACCTCCGACTCCGCGGAGGTCACTACGAGAACCTCCGACTCCGATTCCGTCTCCGATAAATCCACCTCCGTAACATCCCTAGAAATTATCATTTACGTTCGTTGAACGACGTGGGGAACAGAGGCTCACCGCTTCTCAGAATGAGTATGCTTTAGGAATAAGTCCATTATGATGTCCTGATTACCGGGTATACAACACACAAATCACAATATTTATTTTTTGATAAGAAAGATAACATAATTTCTCCTGTTAACATAACATAGCATTGACAGAGGTGTACTCTTTTGCACCCACATTGAACCAATGCTGTTATTAAGTCCCATGTAATATAGGGCGAGCCTATTGCCATCAAACGGGCACAAATTCAAACTTCGTGCTGTTGCTGAGAATTCTTATACAGAAAAATCTACAACAATAACATTTAGCCCGACCCGGGTATCGAAACCAGAACTTTAAGCTCATCAGTTGCGCTTGCGACTACTAGATCAATGAGGCAAGTTCTCTTGTTTCATCTTCTTGTAAAGCATGCGGGTAGTGCCTTATTTGACCCAGTGAGTATGACCTTCACATTTAACCTTGATCAAAGTGGACACAAACTTTGATTACTAACTTTTAATTATATATCTTTATAAAATCCTTTTAGTATTCTATTTTAATTCGATAGCTAAATAGAATTAAATAAATCTTTGCTTAATGGAATTTAAAAAAAGCTATTTTGTGCTAGAGGACAGTTTTATAGACATTATGACTAAAAAGTTTGACTTGGAACAATGGAGATAGGTTAAAATTATAAGGACGTGAAAAACTAAGGTTTCTTAGTTAGATCATTTCTCCTTGTTACCATGAGAACTTTCATATTTATTCAGCAAATAGGCTAATAACCACATTTTTACACGTCGCGCGTCAGGTAGTTTTACGCTAGATGGCGCTGGCGTTTTCTTTTTCTGACTTAATGCTATAGAAAAGTCTTTACTCTGACATATAGAAAAGGCAAAAACGTAGTCGTTAAGTCTCCAAAAAGAGAAATTCAAATTACTTAAACTTAGCTACCATCCAAAGGATTTGTTCACTCAAAGACCTTGGACTTAAAAATTAAAAGCTTTACTTGTAAGATGTTTTCAAAAGAATATGCAGTTTGCTGAGGCCAGAGCTGGGAGTAATTACTTTCCGTTCTGGCCACAAAGACCGTTTTAGAATATAGAGGCTCTTTTCAAGATTCGAAATGTATAGTCAGGAACAAAAGTTGATTAACAGTTCAGGTTCTAATATCGATATTTAAACAAATAGTATCACAGTACAGACAGTGTACATGACCAGAGGGCTAGCCTGTTCTTTGGTCAAAGAATAAGCATTGCCATTCAACGTGGTAACGCTGCCAGTTTTCTGGACACGCTACCAGTTGACAGCGATGTACAGGAGTACTTTGACGCCTAAGTATTCGTTTAGGATAGGTTTTCATTTTTGTTTTTTATAAGGTTTTAATTAATACATTAGCATAGTTATTATTAAGTTCCATTCGACGGCACGGTTGGCGCAGTGGTTGAGAGATCGACTGCTACGATACGTGTCGCGGGTTCGATTCCCGTACGGAACAAATATTTGTACGATCTACAGATAGTTGTTTCGGGTCTGGGTCTTTGTGTATGTGAATACACACCGTGCCTCGGAAAGCAAGTAAAGCCGTTGGTCCTGCGCTTGATCTTTCTCCGGTCGTGTCGGATTGCCGTCCCATCCGGCTATGAGAGTGAAGGAATATAGAGAGCACCTGTGTTTGCGCACACACTTGTGCTCTATAATATCTCCTGCGTAATTGGCTAATCTTCGGTGAGATTGGCCGCAGTGACCGAAACCGGTCAGGAGGACATTATTATTATGTTCCATTAATTGTTTTCAATTATAAATTGTTATTAATAATTTAGTAGCATGTTATCAGTAATTGAATCTTTGTGCAGGAACTGGAAGCCCAATGAATTTGGATCAGTTTTTGTATAGGTACAACAGCCTATATTGGTATTGAAAATTCATTGTTACACTTGGATTTCTGTCCTCCCCAAACGAGAACAACATACAGATTATGCGTTATATAACAGACGTGAGGTGTAACGTGCGCAACAGAAACCGTTATGGCATCCACGCTCACCGTGAAATTGAGTTAACTTCAAACAAAATAAATGGGTTCTGCATATCAACGCAAAGGGAGTTTCATGCAAATTAATATAAACGACATTAACAAACGATCGTGGGGAGAACAGTAATAGAATATTGTACTTGTCTGTGGTAAGCTGAGACTTAGTGAATTGGATATTAACATTGAGCATCTTAATTAAAAAGTTTTTACACGAAAATTAAGGCACAGTACTGAATGAAACAAAACATTACGCCTGTTTTCTCTTAATGGTTAGGTAGAGGTTTATTAGTACACCGACATTTGACGATGGGGGCAAGAATATTTGCTCTGGGTTTTTAAACATAACATAAAGCCTGACCGGGGAACAGAACCCTGAACATTAAGCTCAGCAGTTGCGCTTGATACCATTAGACCAATGTTTTATTATTTGATAAGAACATAAATAAAGAATCCTCAAGTAAGTTAGCAAATCAAGGAAAAAATCGATGATTCAAATTTGATTGATATATTGACACTGATTCACATGTCGATCGTGATTAGAAAAGAAGTTATATGTGACGGGTAAGCTGTTAAGTAGGCTGTAAGATAATATGAGAAACATGTTTTGATCTTATTAACATTCTCTCACTAGTAGATAAATAAAGAAATAAATAATAAATTCAGTATTTTATTTTTCTTTTGCTAGGCAAGGGCCTCAGAATGTGAAAGGATAGGCCGCAGTCCACCACGCTGGTTTTGTACGGGTTTGTGGACTACACTCACCATTGAGAACTTTACGAAGCCCTCTCAGGTGTGCAGGTTTCCTCACGCATTTTATTCTTGTTTTTCCTTCGCCGTTAACGTAAATGATACTCAAATTTTGATCCGCACGTTATTACGAAAAGGTGCGGGACGGGTTTGAAATCAAACCAACATGGAAGGCAAGCATTCAACCTCTAGGCTTTCATTACTTCTGCCTAAGATAAATACCAGGTCCAAATTTACATCTCCATTTCTCCTTAAGTTAAGTTTACAACATACTTAAAACGACACGTCTGAAACACTCTGCCGTACGAAACAACATTTAAAGCGAAGAAAATTTTAATAACGAGATGCATTGCAAGACGTACACAAAACAGTCTTATGAAGTTCTGAAACTAGATTTAATTAAACATAGCCGAAATGCGGCGCGACGAAAAACTTTGAAAGAATCTCTGAATTAATGAGGTGCTCCAAATACCGGCGCACCTAAAATTTGAGGGTAGACTCCAGATGGGCGCTCACACGGCCAGAGTGTGTGACCCCCCAGTGGCCATTTAGTCAGCTTATTTCTTCGTAAATCTTAAGTATTTATTTTAATAGAGAGGTCGTTTTATTCTGGTTATGCAGTGTTCTGGAGAATGTAAGCAAAACTTAAATTAGTGGATGACTGGTATACAGGTTTGAATAGGAGGTCGTGTTTTAGGGGATTTATAAGAGGGCTTTGATATATGCAAATTTTGTTAATCCTAGCTTAATGTTAATTTGATGTTGAGTGTTTAACAACCTCATTGGACTAGAGGTTGAAAGCGCAACTGCTGGGGAGGTCCAGGGCTCAATTCCCGCGCAAAGGATTATGTATTTTAATTGTGTTTTTCTATAAATACTCGATAGCAGCACGGAGTTTGGAACTATAATGTCTTCCTGACCGAATTTTAGTCACGGCGGCCAATTTGATTGGAGATTAGTCAACTACACAGGAGACATTATAGAGCATAAGTGTGTGCGCAAACACAGGTGCTCTCTTTATTCCTTCACTCTCATAGTCCAATGGGACGGCAATCCAGCACGACCGGAGAGAGATCAGGCGCAGGAACAACGACTTTACGTGTTTTTCGAGGCACGGTGTGTATTCACAGTCCCAGACCCGAAACAACTATCTGTAGATCATACAAATATTTGTTCCGTGCGGGAATCAAACCCACGACATGTAGTGCAGCAGTCATCTCTCAACCACTACGCCAACCGTGCCGTCACGGAGTTTGGAACTATACCCGGTAGATGGCAATAGTCTCGCCTCCTATTACATCGTAAAATGTGGGTGTACAATGTTACACCTCTGCCTAACCCTTCGGCGAATACGGGCGTGTTAATATATAATTTCAATCGTACTTTATTTGGGAGAAGGAGTCATTGAGCATTATTCAAGGTTAAAACTTTCATAAGACAATCTTTCTAATACAGCTGCCGTCATTGAAAAGTCGTTTTATATTCTAGATTTGATGTCAAATGGAATTGACAGCTTGTTAATGGTCATTTAAGATTAAATCTGCATTATATTCAACCGTTTAGCTCTCAAGCTGCGGTCACATGAAGCGAGTAAGGTCATAGTGGCGACGAATGAATCTTAAAGGGTAATCCCTTTATTTTCTGCGAATAGTTTATTACATACTAAGTGACAAAACATGCAGCGGGGAAGTGTGTTTATGTTATCACCTAATTTCTATAGTGGAATCAACACTATTTTAAATGAGAGTAACTCTGTCTATTTGTTAGCTCATCACGACTAAACCACTGAACCGATCGTTATGAAATTTTACAAAGAGCTAGCCTGGGTCCTGCAAAAGAAGACTAGGCTCATTTTACTATTGCAGCAAAATACTAATTAGACTGCCTCATTGGTCTAGTGGTCACAAGCGCGACTGCTGAGCGTGAGGTCCTGGGTTCGATTCCCGGGTCAGTTGAAGTGTTGTTGGGTTTTTCTGTTTGGAATTTCTCAGTAGCAGTACGGAGTTTGCGACTGTACCCGGTTGATGGCAATAGGCCCACTCTATATTACATGCGATTTAATGATAGCATTGCCAAAATGTGGGTGTACAATAGTACACATTTGCGTAATCCTTCAGGGAGTACAGGCGAATCCTACTAATATTATAAATGCGAAAGTTTGTGAGGATGGATGGATGGATGGATAGATCTTTGTTACTCTTTCACGCCAGAACGTATGAACGGATCTGGGTGAAATTTGGCACAGAGATAGATTATATCTCTGTGCCAAATTTCACCCAGATCCAGAGTCTGGAATAGCACATTTTTATCCCGGGAAAATGTACGGGTTCGTAAACCACGCGAGGGAAGCCGCGAGCGGAACCTAGTAGATACTAAATACAAAAAAATATGCAGACGAAAACAACAATAAGTTGTTAATAAGTATTATGTGTTGTTATTAAAGGCCTCAAAGTAACTCGCTAGTAGCTTGTTGTTTGCTAAACAATATTTAATGTAACTTAAACATCGCTAGTCTATATATCACGTCATTACAATTATTAATGGTCGACATCTGTTTGTTAGGCTTAACACGAACGTGTGTGTTAACGTTACCATCGGGACTAAGGGACCAGGGTTGAAAGCTTGTGACCGTATTGGTGATACGGTTTATTAATTTCACATTCGTTTTCGTTTTTCATTTCGACACTGTCGATTTGTTGTAACTATAAGTCATAGAGAAGTGTAACATAGCATATCAACACGCCTGTATACCCCGAAGGGTAAGGCAGGGATGTACTTTTGTGCACCCACATTTTGCCGCTTCACTTTCGCTTATTGCGATTTGCGATACAATTTGAAACTCCGGGCTGTCACTGAGAATTTTTTAACAATAAAGACCCCATGGGCTGCCGGGTATCGAACCGAATTAATGAGTCGGTTAGAAAATTATAATTGGTATTTTATCTGGTAATGTTTAAACCTTTGATGACACTGTCGACAGTGCTGCAGTGGTTTGAATGTTCGACTGTTGCGCTAAGCGTCGCGTGTACGATTCCCGCTCGAAACAAATATCTGTAAGTCCTACAGACAGTTGTTGCGGGTCTAGATATTTGTGGTTGTGAACACACCTACGATACAGGAATTAACCTTATAATAGCGTTTCCCTACACTACTGCCCCTAAGATTAATTGCTGTATCTTAGGGACAGTAGTGTAGGGAAACGCTTAAAATAAAATAAAAAACTTAACAATAAATCAAGTTAATATTCTGAAGCATCATTAATGAGACGACTGCTAATCGAAATTTACATTATAATACACGAATATAACGAGACGAAATGTTTTGCAAATTGCATGTCATTTTCCAAGTTCACTGAAATGTATAATTACGAAGTTTAAAGGGAAAAACATGAGTAATATTACTCTGTGACTTGCATATGCCTTGAGGAGAGCTAAATTATACAATGTAGTCGTTCATAACAATAAGTTAAGTATATAAGAGTATCTTAAACAGAAACTGTCTCACTGGTCTGGTGGTAACTGGCGCGACTACTGAGCATCAGCTCCTCTGTTCGATTCTCGGCTCGGGAAATGTGTTTTTTAAAGAGTAACCATGGAGTTTCTTGACCGTTCTTCTCCACAGGAAAACAACACTTTGGAACGTGGCTTCTAGAGTCGGACTATTCATAAGTGTCTTTAACTAGTGTACATGAATAAAAATATATTTTATTCGACGACACGTTTAGCGCAGTGACTAAACGATTAGATTTCTGCGCTACGTATCGCGGGTTCGATCCCCGCACGGAACAAACATTTGTATGATCTACAGATAGTTGTCTCGGGTCTGGCTGTGTGTGCATGTGACATGTATGTTTGTAAACTGCACCCACGATACAGGAGAAATCCTAGTGTGGGACGACGTTTTTATTTTAAAGAAAAAAAAAAAAAAAACTATATAACTAAATTCTCAGTAGCAGCACGAGAGTGGAACTGTGCTCGGTAGGTAGTAAGTCCCAATAACGGCATGGGTGAAATGTGGTATACCTGTGCACCTCTGCCTAACCCTTCGGAAAATACAGGTGTGAAATTATACATAGGTACGTAAAATAACAACAAAGCCTCACGTTCGTATTCCCTGAAGCATACGTCTGTCAATTGCCTAGAAACGCGTGATGCCTCCCCAACCACATTTCACTTGACACTAGGCAAGATTAGTCGAAGTAAGCCTTTACCGAATAAGAAAAAATCACGACGAAACGAACCACGATGTCAACACCTTTTGATCCTTAACACGTACGTACTTAAAGAAAAATTCCGTAAAAAATTCAGAAACCTTATTCATCATCTGTATAGCCTTTTCCGAACTAAGTACATTGGAGTCGGCGTACAGTCTAACCCGTTGCGGCTGAATATCAATATTTTACACAGAGCGACTGCCATCTGACCTCCGCCACCCAATTACTGGAAGACACTGATATTCTAAGGTTGTCTAACCTTGGTTGCCAGAGTTTTTGGGCTACTGACACCCGTAGTGATTGTCATAGTCTCCATTTGACACTCGGAACCATCTGCTTGGCGTGCTTTCCAAAGCACGGAGGGATCTTGATGTGTGAAATATGGTCACCCATACAAAGACTGACCGCGGCAAGCGCTGCTTAACCTAGCTATGTAGTTACGAGCTCACAATACAGGAACCCTATAATAAAAAAAAATATATATCAATTACTTTCTATTTTTCAACTTTTATAGAAAAAAACAAATGACGTCAGCGTATACGCAAGGCAGTTTTACGCTGACACGTATGACGTCACGGAGGGGGAAATTGTAACATTGTCACCAGTCAACTCTTTAGATGTAATCGCTTTAACGCGCCCCGTGACGTATTGTTCCGGGACTTCGCGCTTCCTTTGTTGAACTGAATTGATGATAAGGCAGTATGAGGGTTTAGTTGTGTTACTACTGTACGTTTGTGTTTGAACTTATAGTAAATATTCTGTTTTGTAAATCTTATAACGTTGTGTTATTAGTGGATTTTCGGTTGTATGTTGTAAAAGGCAAAAGGATATACTCGTAGCTATTATAAATTGTGAAAGTAAATTCTTCATAAATTTAAAAATAAATAAGTACATTTATTATAGAGAATTGGCTCATCAGTCTAGGGGTCGCATGCGGGACTGCTGGGCGTGCGATACAGTATTGGATTTTTCTTGATGAATATTCTCAGTACGGAGTTTGGAGTTGTGCCTGGTTGATGGTAATAGGCTCGCCCCCAATTACAATGGACTTAATGACTGTTGTGAATTATAGTAGATTTCAGAACGCAAACATACATATATCTGTGGTAACACTTTTGTAGACGCTGTGGAATGTTCAGAACTTTTGTGAGAAAAACATGTCCGTTATTTGATAAAAAATAAATAAAGTATTACAGTGTACGCGTTATATTACTTACTACTTGGCCTGCAATTACACATTTAACAATAATACACAACAATGACAGCATCGGTGAAATGTGGGTACACAATTATAATACATCTCTGCCTAACTCTTTGGGAGAATAGGCGTGATGCTATGTTATGTTATGTTGGTATAAGGTTTCAAGTATCTTACCATGAAATAGAACTCCTTTCTCTCTTTCAGAAGCTTGAATTCAAATTCATATTCATAAAAATCGTTTGTTACTCATAGTTGCATAACTGACTCTTTCACCTTCTTCCGCTGATTAAATACTTCTCGTGGCAAACTTACTAACAAATCCCACCCATACCGTTGTTGTCCTAAAAAAAAGAAAAATTATAATGCGTATACGCGTCAAATCTCTATAAAATAAACTAGTTTTTACCCTCTTCGTGCCTAAGGCCGCCATGTTTTTTTCCGTATTTCTCAATTTCCTGGCACCGCACTAGGATGAAAACACTCTATTTCCTTGGTAAATGTAAACAAAACAATGGAGAAAATCATGTTAGAATGTGTTCAGCGGGATATTGGTAAAATAGGGTATGTTTTGTTCTGATTTTAAAATTATTTTACCGAGTAAAATTCTTTTCCAAACACCAATCCTTTATAGCCGCTTTTGTGTGTGAAATAAGGTACATAATATTGATGATTTTTCAACATTTTTATAGGTCAGGAACCCGTAAATTTTTCAGTTCCTACTTGTAAATGAATACAAACAATACGAATGAACTGAAAAAAAAAAATATTCCTAGTTACTTGTCTCTTCAACTTTTTTATCGGAAAAACTTTCCATCAGAAAGTCCATTATTTCATTTCTAAGTGTTCCCTTTCCGCCTCCATAACTTAATTTCCCTAAACGTTAATCTTCATAATCACAATCTCGCGCTCAACGCTTGTCCTAAATCAAGTAAATCATGGTCACAGTCCTGTCACGCCATCCATCACGCACAAAACAACAGCGTGTTATCGTCGGCGTAAACAAATTAAGTGTAAGCGCGGGAGCCGACTCCTCTCGCTGTGGATTAAAGTAAATGGACTAATATTTAAATAGGGTTCTGTTGGACTGTGATGGTTATGACTATAGCAACATTGGGAAGTGTCTTTATGACCTACAATATTCATTATTTGAGGGCTATGGCGTAGTGATCGACTACTGCGTAATGGGTCTCGATTTCGATTTCCGCAAGGAAAAAATATTTGCATGACCTACTAGATAATTGTACCGGGTCTGTGTATTCACCCATGTAAATATTTGTGTATATAAACACACCCACAACACAGGAATTACCTACTAGTGTCTAAAAAAACAACAACAGTCAGTCAAAAATCATCAAATTTACACGTGCGCTGTAAATATTTTGTTGTACCACAATACTAATAATTTTCCGATAAGCGGGTACAAGTTCATGCACCTTTACGATTTCGGTAGACTTATTATTTAGATTCCTGTGGATGGCTCGATAAGCCGATTGGTATCTTATTAATTTTACCTTTAGTAACCTCGGCTTTGACCACCTATAAACAAAAGAGCTTAGAGAACAAACAACGTCACGCGACCTATTATACTATTGATAAATATTCTGCCAAATAACGGAACGCTCTTTTACACATACCTAATGCTTTTGCTAACGTTTCTTAGAAGCCAAGTTGACAGTAGCCTTTTTTTTAATTAGCTTGGTGAGATCCCATCATCGGCTATTCTCCGCCTGGGGGGCGGGGGTGGGAGGGGTGTGCCGGACTCCTACCGGGTAAACTCACCACGGTGGTCCGACTCGACACCATATGGTGGGCTTCGGGAACTTTTAGAAGACCGCACCGAAGCCCACCACGTTGTCATGTCAAATGGCACTTCCCGGAGGGGGTGACTGTAAAGAGGCCACCCCCTCGTGCACGTCCCGGGGGAGACTGTAGAAAGGTCCCCCCGTTACCCTCAATGGGTGCTGTGTGCACGGCGGCACGGAGCACACCGTGTCGCCGTCTTCTCAGGGGTCGCTAAGTGAGAGTGCGCAGAGTACCCACTGCGCGCTCGCGAGCCAAACAATGCTTATCTTATCCTAATGTAATAAGTAGAAACAACAATTATAAAGGTTTCCGCCACTTAGCCACTGAACCCAAACGAACACAACACAAAACTCCGGAGAAATTGGAATTCAGTTAGCGAAACAAAAAGTAGAGTTCGGAAATCGAATTCTGTACTTCTTAATTGACTTTTGACGTTGTTTTGCCATGTCAATATATTCAACTTTATAAATTTTTGAGCAAACTCTCCCCCGATAAATGGATTTCACGCATGCGTAACCGCATTTTTAATTCTCATCGTGAAAAGGAAAACCAGTAATTTCTTTATTGGTTTCCCTTTTTGGAAAATAAATTGGTTTCCTTGTTCCGAATACCTACCTGTATAAATTCATATGATTATCACGAGCATGGTAAAGCAAAGCACCGTGAGGAAACTCGTACCTCTGAGAGGGGTCCATAAAGTCCTCAATGGTGTGTGTAATCCACCAACATAATCTAGGCCAGTATGGTGGATTAAGATCTGACCTATTATTAACTGCAGCTCGTTAATAAATGGGGTGGCTCCACCGAGAAGAAGTACTTATGTTAGTTTCTATAGCGTCTACGATAGCCATAATAAGCAAAAAATATGATTGGAATCCAGTTTCCAAAATGGATCAAGCCGTTTAGGAGAAAAATTACGAACACACGCACACCGAAATTTTTTAAATAGACTAGCGGAGCCGAAAGAAATTGTCCTGCCCGAACCTGTTTTAGAATTCGATCGCAGTGCTACCTACCGGGTCCAATTGTGTTTTCAAACCATCCAGGAACCCACTGAAATATACACACAAAATTTCATCCAAATCGGTTTAGACGTTTGGGAGGAGTTAGGTGACAAACACACGTACAGAAGAATTATATACATATATTAAGATATATAGATTTATCTATCAGTTTACATTCAATACAAAACATTAAGTAGAAATTGACATTAGTTATATTTTTTTTTTGTTCTGTAGCGACTATCGTCGCAACATAGCAAAAAGTAAAGCGCCATCTATCGGAGTGAAGCGACAACAGAATACCCTGAATCGCACTATAAGAGTTTACAACGATTCTAATACATATACGAATGTCCGACATCAACGGTCGGGCTTCGGCCCGCCAGGCTAACCACCTTGCTTGGTCGGAGGATCCTCCCTTTTCAATGAAGGAACACTATACCTCGTTCCTCCACAGTTCCATTATTTATAGGTCTGCAAAAAGATTTTCACGTCAACTACCATTTATATTTCGAGCCTAATCTGACGAGGAGTACATGAGGAATGAACAGATAATTACGTGTAACGACGTAACAAATAAAATTGTTTATATGTACCAAAATACTTATTGTGAGATACTCTACTAGCAATATTTCACTAATGAAAGAGTAATAAAATTATTCTGACGTACCAAAACGAATATTGGGAGCCTCTACCATGTGTTACAGTAATGGTTCATATATTTACTTTACTGACTGTATTTCACGTTCATATGCTATGCGATGCTACAGTGAAATTGCAGTTTGCCGTACGCTGATCTATTTGGCGTTGGTAAAAGCTATGGCATTGTTTTTGACTGAATTTTTACGTGTTACTTGTTGCGTGATAACATAATGTCAGTTGGAAAATGTATGGAAGTATGTTATTTGATAACATAGCTTTATAGCACAGAATAGAATAGAATATTCATTTACGAGTATTTGCATAGAATTGAGGTATTTACTGCGGGTGTTGCGCCAACACACCTGCTTTCCCCGAAGGATACGTTCAACTACTACACAAACACATTTCGCCGATACCTATATGTACCTGTATGAATGTAATAGGGTCGTGAATTTTTTTTTAACTTTCCCTATCTCTAGGATTTCTCCTGTATCGTAGGTACAGTTTACAAACATACATGTCACATGCACACATAACCAGACCCGAAACAACTATGTGTAGATCATACAAATATTTGTTCCGTGCGGGGATCGAACCCGCGACACGTCGCGCAGAAAGCTAACTGCTTAGCCACTGTGCCAACCGTGTCGTCAAGCCATTGCCATCTATTGCACGTAATGTCAAACTCTGGGCTGCTATTGAGAATTCCATACAAATCAATCCAATAACAGTTGTGGAGGGAATTTTGCGCTGGATCAAAAATTAAAATAATTTAAGAAGTTCCAGATCGGAGTATTCGTGAGACAAAAGAACACGACCTTAGAGACCTTTTGTGTAAAGTTCAATATATAGCACATTAAAACAATTCTTATAAAGCAAAACCTGGATTGCGTATACATGAATACACTTCGAATTAAATGCTTAGCGACGATAGTCTTGTAGTAAGGGAGATAAATGCAATGAAACAGTTTCACATACAGACGTGTACTAATGTGTTTTTCAAGTATGTATGCACAATTTATCACTTTTTAACTGTACAGGAATTGTATATCCTCTTGTATATATTTATAAAGTACACGTTCCTGAAGCAGCTGGGATAGAATAGGTGGGAAAGTTTGGCTACACGATTGGCGCAGAAGCTAAGCAGCTTTCTGCGTTTCATGTCGAGGGTGATTGTATGGAAGAATGTATTTGTCCTACTAATATAATAAATGTGAAAGTTTGTGAGGATGGATGGATGGATGGATATTTGTTACTCAATCACGCAAGAACGTCTGAACGGATCGGGATGAAATTTGGCTCAGAGATAGATTATAGTCTGGAATAGCATTTATGCTACTTTTTATCCCGGAAAAATGTACGAGTTCGTAAACCACGCGGGCGAAGCCGCGGGCGGAAGCTAGTATGATATAATACCGTCATAACATATCTTGATAGAAGCTGAAAACAGCTATGCAAGAAGAGAGACACACATAATTGACGAATGAGGTAGTACGGAGGTTTTATAGTCTCACATTCTTAATTAGTTGGGCGTAAGAAAATGATGCGTTGAATAACCGTTGGGCAACCAAACGAATGAGTTCACCCACCATGCAGGTTCAGGCCAAACTGAGGCAGTTTGGACTGCTCAAATCAATCTGCCCATGTGTGGCGGGCTTCAATCAGCGTATTGCATAGGAACTGCACACCTGCAGTTACTAGGTCTGTTAATATTTTACCTTATGAAGAGCAAACCCCGTAGTACGGGACGTGTAGGCGAATCGAAGATAAATAAAGAATAATATGCGGTATTAGGGAAATGTGACCGGGCGGCGCGTGGGGCGATATTTATTTTGTTAATGTATTTCGAGATTCCAGTGTATACTCCACACATTGTATACATTTGCACACGCGACAACTCTCACGGGAATTACAAGGTTTTTACATCATATTGGGTTGTGTCGAAAAACATAATAGATCTATATACGAGTAGATATTTTTGTATGTAAGGTGGCGGAATTTTATATTCATTTGTGAGTACTTACGAAATAGCAATAGAAGGTCTTTACCTTCGACGGACGAAGTTTGAACGCACTTATAGTGACAAAAGGTCATCATAATCAGGAAAACATGATATCGATAGGAATGTCTACGATATGGTATCGAGGTGGACCACTGTGGTGGGTTTAGCAAGTACAGCCGTTCCTCTGCCTTAGGCGGAGGATAGCCAACTGCAGTGCCCAACCGTGCCGTTAAGTTATCGGATATTTTAAATCAACACAACCAATTCGAGCAACTCTCTTTTCTGCTCTCCAGCAACGCCTTAACCCGAGTTTCAAGTTGTAGGACTCCATTAGCAGTGTTCCTTAATGTCACATAATTTCCTCGGCTGAAGACCCTTCTGATTTCGCCATTAGTCCAGTAAAGCAGTAAAAGCTACCTGAGCTAAATGCAAGAGACATTTATATAAAAAAAATGTATAGCAATAGGCTCAGTCCCTATTACGAGACTCAAATAAAGGCAAACGAGAAATGTCAGTAAAAACAGAGTTGAAAATGTAACCATAACATGTTTATTCAAACAATAACGTATCCTAACTAATATTGTAAATGCGAAAGTAAGTTTGTTTGTTATTATGTTACCTTTTCACGCCTGAACCACTGAACCGATCATCCTGAAAATTTGCATATACGTTGTTAGGTGTACAGAAATGGACATAGGGAACCTTTTATCCCGAAAAAAGTACTGTTCCTGAAGAAAACAACAATTCTTATGATAATAGATGGCGCCACGTGTCTTTCGCAAGTAGAGTACAATCCGAGTTGATTGTCAAATTCTAAATTAACGCGAGCGAAAGCCGCGGGCAAAAGCTAGTTCTTTATATATCCAACTAAGGATTACAACTGAAACATTAAATTATCGTTTTTTAACAAAAGAACATAAACTGCAAACAAAATGAAATACTCACCAAACTAAACACGCTTACCTTATCAAGTTATTACAAGGTTTAGCTAGATAATTTGGAGAACAGCCAGCCAACATTCTTGACAACGTGTATGGGTGGAACAACTGGTTCTTATCAAACAAACGGCTCTCAGTTTATACAAGCAGTAGCGAACATACTTGCAAAGCTTTGAACACATGAACCAGGAAATTGGGTGTACAAGTTTGTTAATTTGAATGCTTGTCTTGTTAAGATAAGAATCTTTGCCGTTATCCCAGTGTGTTTCTTACCTATTTACCGGGAATCGCTGGAGAATTATAGGGTTAATTGTCGTATACGAATGATGGCAGAGAAATTATAATTAACCGTGTTACATCGGTCTTCGCGACGAGATATTTGCTTTGCATGTATATGGATGCACGTGTAAATGTTGGATGAAAGAGTGTCTGCTAGCTCAGATACAAAATTAACATTTCATTTCTAGTATTACATATGTCTATAGCCGGAATCATCAGTTTGAACGTCTAACATATATAATTAAATTGTCTTTTATCGAGAAGACTGAACGGAAAGATAGTAACCGAAGATAACGTAACAACATAACGTAGCATTACACTTGCATGCCTCGAAGGTAGGCACAGTTGTACTGTTGTAGACTCACATTTAACCAAGCCATTATTAAGTAATAGGTGGCGAGCCTTTTGGCATCTACCGGGCACAGTTCCACGCTCTGTGTTGCTACTAAGAATTTCCTTACAAAAGAACCCAATAACACTGCAAGACTCGGGAATCAAAACCTCGTTATTCTATACCATTAGTTCCCAAAGTGGTCCAGGTGGACCCCCAGGGGTCCACGGGAGACTCGACGGGGGTCTACAATTCAATTTACAATATGGTAGAAATGTAGCTGCAGGGGGTCCACCCGAATCAGCTAAATTTTGAAAGTGGTTTATGAGAAAAAAGTCTGAGAACCTCTGTTCTATACGCTAATATAATTCTACATCATCCATATGTTTATTCAACAATGCCCATCAAACCACCATTGAATACAAATCTCGAACCCGTCCCGCTATAACAATTTGGATAACAACAATACTTCACATGGGGGCCTTCACGTAAATAATGGCATTCGGGGGCGTATTATCAGCATCTTCCGGGCCACTGCTCGTCCCGGTCACTTGAGGAATGACGAACCTGTAACCATAGAAAGGAGGAAGATGCTGAGAGTTTGTGAGAAATTATCTTTTCAATATGCACAGAACCAGTATACTTTTAATGTAACATGATTGAGTCCAAGCGCGGTCGCTGCCAAAGACGCGGGGGGGGGGGGGGGGGTCAGATTAACAGTAAAGTGACTGGGAGGGGGAGTAATAAAACTTTGACTTTGACTTTTCCAAATGGAGTGAAACAACTTAGATACTTATTATCTTCGGCTCGCCAAAAGCAGTAAATAAATCTTTAAATAAACCTTAAACCTGGTTTTGTTTTAGATAATATGCGTGCGCAATAGACACAACTCTGCTTAAAACTTCGGGGAATATAGGCATGATGATATTATGATACCATTAAAAACACACACCAAACACAGTACCAAAATAAGAACGTTACATTTATTTTTTTTTCAAAGAACAAAATATAGCTTGTTTCATGCATCTGTAGTCTGACACACAGACAGATAGCCAGCGGAAGGATCCCCCGACCTTGTTCCATGTAAATAGAGCTTATTCATTCGTCTATTTGTCAGGAAACGTCCTGGAAGGAACGTCTGGATTCAATCAGGGTGATTGATGGACTGATGGTGTCTGGCTATTTGGTTATTTGTCATGTTTTGGCCAGTTATCTTTTGTGAGATATAATATTCTATGTATTTATGTTTATATATTAAAGAGCATAACGCTTGCATTTGTTTTTAGTTTCGTTTTTCAAAAAACCTTGCCCCACAGTAGGTTTCTCCTGTATTGTGGATACAGCTTACAGATCCACAAGCACCTGAAATACTGGTACTATCTCATTTTTGACAACATTACAGGATTAAAAAGAAACTATCGACCGCGTTGTGCATACAACGCGGTCGATGTTAGTACAAATTGAATGAATTCGATTTTGGCGTCTAATTTTGATTGAAGTAAAATATGCTTTTTGAGGTAGGTAGGTGTGGTAGTCGAACTTACGACCGGTGGTGTTGATATCCAATCGTTTAGCCATTGGATCAACCGGTGCCGTTATTAATTCTGATGTTGTAGGGTCGTGCACAACTCCAAACGTCAGACACAAAGCCCTACTGAAAAAATAAAAACCGACTCCAAAAAACTCAAAAACAAAACTAATAACTAAAAAGCAAAAAATAAATCTTTTATTATACAATATAGTAGTTGAAGAATATTGAAATCGGTGCCAAGTAAAACATTAAAGTAATATACCTTGCTGCTATAACAGCGACATTGAAACAACGAGTTCACGTAGAAAGTGTCGAGTGCGGAGCGAATTATGCGTCGGACACGACAAATGCACTTCGCCAATCGTGTCGGTTTATCATTGCATGTTTTACTTGGCACCGACTTCAATATTCTTCAACTACTATATTGTATAATAAAAGATTTATTTTTTGCTTTTTAGTTATTAGTTTTGTTTTTGAGTTTTTTGGAGTCGGTTTTTATTTTTTGTTAAAAAATTTAATTATTTTACAATTTTGAGTGATGGTTAGACCTAGTAAAGACGATTCTCTTGAAAAACTTTACAAAGGTCAAATGTATGTTGCCCCAAGTCGAGTGAAAACCTTAGACGGTATTGCACTATGTGATTTTAAAATCAAATAAATTACTTAGCCGACCATCGAATCTGCAATATTACCCATCTCGGCTTAAAGTGCGCATCAATACGAATGAAATAAGCCCAAACACTATGTAGCTGCTATCAACCATTAAGGAGTTCCCTAAACTGTACTGCACCTGCATCACGGACCTTGCAGTGGCAGTCATTACCCATTTCGGTGTAAAGATCTTGTCAACACGAATAAAATAAGCCCAAACACGAGGTAGTTAAGATGTACCGTTGAGGAGTTCCCTCGATCCTCTGTCGTCTCCATCATCAGATCTGCCCTAAACCTCCATAGTATTGTAGTCTCATCAGATATACACATAAATATCAAGTTTTTACCCCATGCTCGCCTACAATTTTCAAGAGATGCCCTCGATTTCTCAGGGTTTCCACCATCAGGCCCTGACCTGATGAAAATGGGACCAAATGACAAGCATACCCTTTCAAATAAAAAAAGAATTTTTGAAATCGGTCCAGGCGTCTTCGAGAAATCGAGTAACAAACATAAAAAAAAAAAAAAAAAAAAAAAAAAAAATACAGCCGAATTGAGAACCTCCTCCTTTTTTTGAAGTCGGTTGATAAAACAGGAAATCCTAATAACCTTTTTCCCGACCTGGGAATCGAAACCAGGAGCAATCATGGAGCGTATACCATTGAGGTAGTTTTAGTTTAAGGTACTTTTATAAGGTACCTATATCTTATTGTTATGGTATTTGGGATGACATTGAAATTAATTTTATTGATGGTGAATTATTACGATTTAAATTGTGAATTTCATTGTTAAATAAATGATATAAAATTACCTCTTAAGCGCGTATCCTTTTCTAAAGTGTCAGTGTAATCCGAAGCAAGGATCCGAAATATTGGAAATCAAGAATATTAGAATTTCTCGATTGATGAGGAGGGCTTCAAGGCATCGTTTCCAAAGTTGACGGCTGACTTTTGATTTTGAATAGGGGCGCCGAGCGAGCAGTACCTATCTGATTTATATATTTTGTCTATGGTTATTGGATATTTAAAACCAAGTTCAGTCTAGATAGATAGAATTGTTTTTATTTCAAATAAACCTAATACAGACACTTATGAAACGTTATAGGACGTATAGTTGCACGGTTCCAAAAAGTTGGTCCTATGGAGAAGAACCGGCGGCAAGAAACTCCATGGATACTCTTACTAGGTTCGAGGTATGTTAGGATCACGCTAGAAGATAACGGATGCACACGGATTTCCATGCACATATACCCAATAACACTTTGTCCGACCGGCAGCCTAATTACCGATGTAGCAATCAGTTTGCGACAGGCGTAGATCTTCTTCTTTCTTCTTTAGTAGATTTCTGTCAAACGTCATTTTTGTGTTATATAATGTAGTGGCTGACAATAAGATTGCTGTCGCGTGGCTGTCGCTTTTTTACGTAATTAGGCTGCTGGTAATCGGATTGAGTACCTCACGTCAGCAGTGCGCTTGCGCTTATACCTATATATATACATATATATAAGACTCATTGGTCTAGAGGTCGCCAGCGCGTCTGCTGAACATGAGGTCCGGGTACGATTCCTGGCAGCCTAATTAATAGCAATGACACTCTCAGTCAATACATTATATGACACAAAAATGACGTTTGACAGAAGTTATCGTATCGTAATTAGGATGCGGGTCGGCAATTTGTTAAATTTGCGTTTTTATGTATATAAATTCTCAGTAGCAGCACGGAGTCTGGAACTGTGTACCGGTAGATGTCAATAGGTTCGCTCCCTATTACATGGGACTAACCAATAACGGCATCGGGGAAATGTAGGTTTACAATAGTACACCTCTTCCTAACCCTTTCAGGAATACAGGCGTGAGGCTATATCAGAATGCTGAAGGCAGATATGCTGAAGGCCGAGGTGTACTAATAATAATAATAATAATAAAACTTTATTTCGGACCAGTATCCATAGTTTTGTTAGTTACAAAATAAAACTAGTGTTAGTAAACGTTATAATTACTACTATTACTACTAATGCAAACCCACATTTCGCCGATGCCATTATTAAGCCCTTCCGAGCTACTTAGAATTTTCAAACATAAAAACTCATAACTATGTTCCCCAACTCGAGAATAGAACCTAGGACTACACATTCAACAATTGAGCCAAACTAGCACAACATGTCAACGATAGTCAGGCTTTAAAACGGCTCTCTGATTTCAAAAGCATTCTCTAAGCTTTACTAAAGCCTGTAATCGAATAATTCATTGCAGATAAAAAAGAATCGAATTGTTCGGTACTTTAAAACCTTGTGATTTATATAGATAAAATAAATTCTACGGATAAAACTCTCTTTGTTCCAAAGTGGAAAAAGATTGGTATTTGATGGAGACGCAGCTTATCACAGTGCTTTTTCTTTTAAATTAGGCAATAGAATAAAAGTAATGATCCTTTTCTTTAATAACAATCGTCTTTGTAACGTACTTACCTACTTTTATTCGGGACAGAAAAGCACTTCCACACACCTTTTTTTAAAAAACGAAACTCCCTTTATTATTAGAAGAAATGCCAGAATATATATTTTTTAGTTTATTTGGTAACATCTGTGGTAATAAATGTGTATGTGTCAGATTGATAAACTATTCAGCTACTTCACAAAAAAATATCACGCATTTATCTCAATTATTCACGTCATGAGGATAAAAAAATGTCATGAAAGACAGTTTGGTTAAAAATCTGAAAATAAATCGTAACACGAAAACCACAAAAAGTCGCGGTACATACACACATGAAGGTGATTCTTGTCTTGCCTTAGGACTTCCGTTTGACACTACTTTCAGGGACACCCTGTATAAATGTTTATAAATCTATTTTAAGTTTTATAATGTATTGTTTTATTGTATTTTTATATGGGTCATCAAGGATGACTGAATTAAATAAATAAATAAATAAAAAATACCCTGGTTAATTAATGTATGGAGAGAGACTTGGCCAACCATTTGTATAAAGGAAAAAAAAAATATCCTAAGTGTTCAGAATTTTAGTAGACTCAATGAGGTTTGATGATGCTTGAGGTTTGTGTCGGTGGTGGAACGCTTCAGCATATTTACTAAACGACGTCTTATAATTAAGAGCTATCTAAACCAGTAGATAAATATCCTTCAAAAATGGGCTTACTTGTTCTGTAAAAGTTAATTTAATGAAAATACTATAGAGGTTTGTTTAATGGAAATAGTCAGCATCCGTGGTGTAGACTAGCTGCTGATTAAACTGCCGAGCGCATTTAATTTAAGAGCGATTATGAGCATTTAAGAGCCAGCATTTGAAATAAGAATAGGTCCATTTTGAATGACATGAAAAATGAATTGCACTGCGATTGAACCAAAAATAAATGCTATAAATTCTAAAGTTTGCTGTACGCGATTAATTTGATAAATCCCACGACACGTCCTGGTACGACGAAGTGCGACAGTCGTAGATATTTGGCGCGAATTAGAAAAAAAATTATGCTACGTTTCGAGTAGGTAAGTGACGAGTACAGAAATCAACCAGAATTAATAAAAAAAACTTCTCTTTTATCTTCTTTTCTCTGTTGGAAGGCTATGTCGAAGACGTTGGCCCAGATGTGGGACAGCAAAGGTTGAATAAAAAAAATCTCTTCTAATATTTTCACTTCAATCCAAACTGACAGACAGATAAAACAAGTAGCTACAGACCTTAATATTGCGAAACAGACTTGAATCACATTAACGTGATTGTAGAACAGTCGGAAAAACTGAATCAGTCAACGTCGAGGTTCGATGGCATCCAACTGATTAGATCAAGTGATTGATGCCAGGTGTCACGGTTAACACAGAGTGTAAAGACAGAAGGACTGCTCCGGTATCGTTGGGACGGGTTGTATTCCCCCTATAGCAAATGAAAGCACAAAATTTCGTTTCACGTATGTCTTTGTGTCACTGTAGTTCTTTGTTCTAATTCGTAAACCTACAATAGGTGCGTTTACGTACACAAGTATTCAGAGGCACAAAATACGATACCCGAAACAACTATAGTATTGTAGGCAACAAAATAAATACATACATACTTGTACATCTATAGTGTGATGGATTCATTCATAGATACCTATAAGTTAAATGCAGACATGTCTTCGTTAGTGTACTAATTAATAATAAAATAACACAATCAAAAGAACAAGAAAATCTATCTGTATGTAGGGTTATCATATTTCAGGAACTGTGAACAGGATTTATAGAATTTTCAGTGGATCGTATCTGCGCGCACCGTTCACGCGTCGCGCGTCGCACGGCGGCTCGTGACCGCCAGGCCTCCAGTGTACAAAACCAATAATAATTTGAGGAAAGGAAGTAGGAAGGAGGAAATCAGGCTTTTTCACCGGATTTTTAAATTTTCCATCTGGTAACCCTATTTATAGGCCATACTAATATTTGCTCCATGCGGGGATTGAACCCGCAACATATAACGCAGAAGCTTATCGGTAATGACTGCGCCAATCGTGTCGTCGAATTTCATTTTCAGTAATGTCCTCTGGTTTGATTAGATTGCGTCTAGCACCTGTCTGTGTGTGCATAAGGTAGGTCTATTTTGTACATTTTGTACCTATAGAGCCTTCTGTACCAACATTTTTGTGTTGTTATCGTGAAGAGCTCATCAATAACCACTGAGACAAAGAAATGACACAATACGCAGAATTTGAATGATAAATGTTTTTACTTGGCGAAAACTTGATCTAGTATTCTTCTGTCGTTTAGAATATCTACTCTAATAGCAGTCAAACTAGGTCTGTTTTTCAACTACACTGTAAAAATACAACCACATTTTATGTACTATTAGATATGTGATATTTGTGTGAGATTTTCATTCAAGTGTACAATGTGTGCTTGTGCGAAAAATGTTAATATTGTATTCAGCTTCATTTGGTTGGGCTTGAAGCCAACTGTTCGAAAAAATAGGCCTTGGACTGACGAGTCCCGTAGAAATAAATCATCCAAGTTCTATAAAAACTCAAGCACATTTAATACAGAACTGTACCGCTTTCACGAGTTTTCTTACTATTTACTATCATAGTAAAGTAAATTTGATGACATGATATCGATTTTAGTTCTAAACTTGGTTACATTAGGGATTAGAGTCGCTTATGTGACATATGTGTCATAGTAAAGTTTAGATTTACTATTTACTATATTATAGAGATGTCATAGCGACTTTAATCCCTAATGTAAGCAAGTTAAGAACTAAAATCGCTTGCATGAAAATTTACATTTACTATGAGAGTAAATAGTAAAAAACTCATACTAGAGGTACTGAAAACCCTACCAAAAGTTGACAGCATTGACTTATTTCACGGGGAGTAATAAGAAATAATTTTTTGTTCACATCACAATGAACGTCGACGCGCAGTTATTATTCGCGAAATATGGCTACCTGTTACACAGTGAATTAGAACACCCAACCGTGAAATGAGAAAATCACATTGCTCCGCATACATTACCCGAGCCATTCCGAACGCCGTTAACACAGTAAGTGTACGAATTTGTGCACTATACACTCTAGAAAACTCTTTGTATTAATAACTAGAAGTTTAACAATCTACGAGACTCGAAGACTCATTAACGTTCGGCTCGCATTCCAACTTTACGCTACGGTGTGCACGACACCCATCTTAATCAAGTCGAAGTTTTGCGGGCGTATTAACGAACAATGAAACTGAAACGTGTCACCATTGTTGAATGAAACTCCGGCTTATGACGAAGTGAAACTCTTAACAACGATAATTAGAACGGCAAACCGCTCCCCTGGTCTATTGTGTCGAGGAAATCATTAAAACACAACCAGTTTAATATGACCCTCTCGCTTCTCTCATAGTGCTGACGTGTCGAGTAATAGCCGATATCTAGAGGCCAACATTTATCTGGACAAAACTCGGTAAATACCCGAAGAATTTCCTATAACGGTGCTTATTGTAACACCTTTCGTTTTTGTAGAGCGAAACGAAATTTGCCGTCGGTTATTTCTTAATTGAGGGTTTTGGGAAATAAAGTCCTGCTCTCTCTTTATATTAATTAGAATTGCAGTTTGCTCGGTTGAGTCGAGCAGGGCCCTGGATCCGATGGGCATGAGCATGAATCTTTATTCCTAACTGTCAGTACCCCAGTAGACATTCATAAAATAATAATATTAAAATCCTATTTTTGGTATAAAAAAGTTAGACATAAAATTAAACAAAAGAAAAAATATATCAAGGGACGCCTCACACATACACAACGAGAAACCAACAGAAAAATATTCAACATATTTGACAACACTCCCTCACGTCACTATTACTACTATAACTCATCTCATGGCCGCGCGTGATCAGCATTTTATCCTCCATACTGTTCATATGACGAGTGATTTACCCTGCGACAACGTTGACAGCATCGTGTAATGAAAGCCCCGATGTTCCGGCTTACCCACCGGCCAAGCCCGCCGAAAACCCACCGAAAAATAGAAAAGAAAATAACCTTACGAGAATCACTGAAATTGCTTCGATGGAATGACTCAAACAAGTAGAAGGTGTACATAAAATAGTATTTGGAACATATTTTGCGGCTTCTTTAAGTTTTTGTTTTTCTACCAAAATAATAGGCTAGATGACTGCATCAAAAATAGATTCTGAAATCTTGTTTGGTAAATAGTTTTCCTTCTAAAAACTCAGTAAAACTTAATATCTTGCTTATCTTTGACGTTTTCAATTTTTACACAATAAATATGTCAATGGCAATTAAAATCTATGACGTCACGCAGTTGTATTCCAAACATTTTTAAAACAAAATGTCGTTTTTGACAGTGCATAAAAAGTAACTCAGAGGCCCTCGTGTAAGTTTCTTTCGACAACTGGTGGAGAGCACAAAAAGAATCAATCGGAGCGCCGAACGCGTTCGATGCGTTAAATCGAGTTTGTCGAAAGAAACTTACACTAGGGCCTCAGATGACTAGTAGTCATCTGACGTATTCTAATAGCTTTGATATTAGAAAACACACTAGAGCTCGTTATTATCCGTATTAAGGTAAGGAATTAATTAGGCCACCCTAGAGTGGAAAATCCAACGATTTTGGTATAATCTTCATGTAATGACGGCCCCAAACTTTTCTAAATTTCGGATACGTGTCCCGCAGGCACAGAAATTAAATTAAGCCCATTACATTTGGTGGGTACAGATTGTTAGGGGCGTATATGTTCAGCTATGGCTTACAGATGGGTACCAACGACCTAACTTTGACTCTTATTTAGTGTACATAAAGATTAATTGTTTATAGTGGACCAATTATGGACTGCCCGCCGACTGTTAATGGACTAGTCCAGGCATGTGGCCGTGATGGATTTTCTGTGTATTCTTCAAAACATATTTCATGTTTAACGCTGTTTTTGGCTCGTAAATATGTCGCTTTCAGTTTGGCATAATCTATTCTAGAAATAAACACAGACGGGTCTCCTCAAAAGGCCTAATAGTATCTCTTTATTATTTATATTAAGGACACTTCCAATATTCCAAAATGGTTCCCATTCTGTTCAATTTCAAGTATTTTCTTTTGGGACTTTATTGGATCGTATTGTAGACCCGATTTCATCAAAATAATAATTCAGCTTTATGCGTAAAAATTGCTCGAAAATGAAATTCTACTTTATGATTCAACATCCAATTGGATTCGAATAAAAATTATTAAGCACACATAATATTTACAAGTGATTCCTCTGCAAATATGTTTTTACAATAGGTTTTTTTCTTAATGATGCTTTTCGTGTATCACAATCAACTCTGATTTCAATGTGTCGTTAACGGATACAACCGCAAGTCTTGCAAAGGTTTTGATACAACTTGGGGGTTTTATACAACATCTATAGGCTTTACATTTTCATATGAACAGGTTAAAAATAGACTTAATATTTGTAAAAACAGGTGTGAGTCAAAATAGATAGACATGAATAAAGAGTGGATATGTTCAATATACTGTGTCGTAATTAATGTACAAAACTGTCAACATTTATAATATTATTGTGACTGTATATATAATTTATAATTGAAAATAATTAGAGAGTTTGTCATTTAGGAAATTTATTATATTCATTGGTTACAAGTTAACCCTACCTACATGTAAGAATTTACAATTGAGCTGGTAATAACAATATATACAAAAAAAAAAAACTCAAAGACAATTCTATTTTTTCGTTCACACTGTTATAGTGTCACCCGCGCATTTACGAAACCCCCTGCAGAATGATAATACGGGTAGTGAATTAGTTTATATCACTCACGAACCTAAATCTCCACTTAGGCGTCACGTATAACCATGGGAATATTGCCATTATTAGCACGCTTGACAGGCAGGATTAGTCGCCTTTTATAGGTTCCAATTGCCTCGTTGGTCTAGTGGTTGCAAGCGCGGCTGGTGAACACAAGGTCGCGGGTTTGATTCCCGGATTGAGCAGTGTAATCGAGATTTTCTGTTTAAAAAATTTCAACTTCCCGTAGTTTCGGCCGTGTTGTGTGCTAGGTAGCAGGCTCGGCCGCTGTTTCATGGTACATCGGTGAAATGTGGATGTCCATACATAAAGAAACATTGTCCTCCTGACCGAATTTCGGCCACGGCGGCCAATCCCACCGGAGATTACGCAGGAGATATTATAGAGCACAAGTGTGTGCGCAAACACAGGTGCTCTCTCTATTCCTTCAGTCTCAAAGTCCGATGGGACAGCAATCCGACACGACCGGAGAGAGATCAGGCGCAGGACCAACGGTTTTTGTGCTTTCCGCGGCAGGGGAAAACCGGGCACGGTCAATACATAATACGCCTGTATATAGCCATTGTAAATTAACACTGGGTCGTGGGATATTTACCCGCAACCGCTCGTACTGTATTATTGTATACACTATTACACTATATATAACACTATATTATTGTATAAATCTGGAAAAAGTCAAACGTTAGCATTTTAACAGTCTGGTTTTTCATAGTAATCTAAATCAATATGTTCGAAATGCTCGAATAATAAAGAGTACGTTATATTTGTATGGCGCACGCGCCAAAAGCAAAACAAATATGCAGGGACTAGTGAGTGCAAAATCGTATAAAAAATGTACGTTTTAAATCCTGGTATTGTACGAAATCGTATTTCAAAGGAAGCACCAAATTATTGTCGTTCGTATGAAATGTTAGTATAGTGTACATGATTGTTCGTGCGAGTGGCATGAGCTCAGAAAGGAAACATGAAATATTATTTTTAGTACAAGGATTTCAAAAATACATATATATATATTCCCACTTCTGGGCAAAGGCCTTACCTAAGTTCTTCCACAGATCTGTTCCTGCGTGACCTCGAACCAGCCTCTCTGGTACGCGTCTAGGTCGTCTCGTCATCTCTTTCTAAGGCAACTTCGGCAACGTCGCCCATCTTCAGGCATCCACTTTGTGACCTTTTCCCACCCGTCGGATGCATACAACTGACGTGACCCGCCCAGTCTCATTTAAGCCTGGTACGCTTATTACCTATGTTTATTATGCTCGTTTTGGAGTGCAGCGTAGTGGTATGTATTTTCTCTGTTAACTTTAAAAAAAAAAGCTTTAGCTTTTTAAAAGTCGTTTTTCTATAGCCTCCCCTTTTTCTTCCATACTTCTCTATTTTGAGCTACTTTTTGCCATGTCTGCTCCGCAAATACGCTACGCTTTCGTGGATCTCACCGGAGATTTCCTCCATCAGACGTTTAGCGAGTAATGGCCGGCTCTCTAACTTTAGCTTTCTTCTATATATATATAAAAATAAATGTGTGTATGCATGTTCTCTATGGACTCCAAGATGGCTACAGCGATTTTTATGAAATTCTTAGGTAATCTTCAGATTAGCCTAGCGGGTGATCCTGTTAAGTCTAGTAGCGATCAGATCACCAAAATTTTTGGTTTTTGGCTTTTTGGTAGTTTTGTGTGCTACCCGTGCGAAGCCGGGGCGGGTCGCTAGTTAGTTTATATTCGGCACGTTTGCGTAACTAGGTAATATTTCAGTTAGAAAAACCGCGAATTTTGTCACTGTTTTTGTTGATTAACCTTTTTGTTTCTTGAACTTTGCATGATTTGTGTTTTTTTTTCTTTTTCTAGAATAGAACTTATCCTATAATCTGCGACACTGCAAATCTCAATGAAATCCTAGAAAACCAGTATAAGATGAAAAAAGGAAAACGTCCAAAATATTTGCAGAGCAAAGAAATAGTAACGATATTACACCACAAAAGTCTTTCATACTGTCCTATTGAGACGACCGATAAAATCTCCAGCCAAGTTAACAAAAGAGTCCAAACAATAATAAACGGGATAATCGCGGCGCTAGGGGGCGCCACAATAGCCGCAACTTCGAGGTCCTTGATCGTGATTGATGATCGAAGTTGGGGCTCCAGTTTCCTCCGTGAGGTTAGGCCGGGTTATTGTCTCGTTGTCCAGCTTGTAGGACTTGCGATTTTGGGATATTGGAATGCGTTATTGGATCATAGAACAATACCTGGTGGTGCACAATGAACTGGTCTGTTTCAGGGTATCAATTGATGTTCACACAATAATGTCATGCATGAACGAAATGAATGTAAACTGGTACAGTTAGCGCCAGTAGTAAGTGATCGTTGTACATTGTTTTGAAAGTTTTTTTTTTAATGAAAATATTGAAACTTTGATTGCTGGGCACAGTTCCAGACTTCATGCTGCTACTGAGAATTTCCATGCAGAAAACACAATAACATTTTTCCCGACCCGGAAAACGAACCCAGGAGCTCTCGCTCAGCAGTTTGCAACCAATAGGCCAATGAAGTAGTCAAACCGAAATCGTCTTATAAAATGATAACATTTTCTGCAGCATCAGCATCAATCGTGAAAAAATGTTGATAGGTTTATGTCCCAATTACAAAACATTCAGTCTTGATTGCCAGGTATACAATATGAGCCAGAATTTTCGCAAGGTTGGCACTACGATTGGCCCAACTTTCCGATAACTCTGACGTTGCACAACTGTTGTTAGTATTTTAAAAGGAAGTGTAAGCTCTTTCTTTTGGTAGTACGGTGGATAAAAATAAGCTTTATCAGCTTATAATCCAGGTACTTCAAATGTTATTCTCTATTCTTGTGAATTGGTTTGGATTATATCTCTCTTTTGGTCGTAAGTCAGGTGTACGAGGAATCTAAATAAACTTACACTTAGTTTTTTGTCCTCCTGCCCTCGCTCGTGGCCTATTATTAGAGCGTACTTTACATATAAAAATTCAACTTTCGTATATTTCGCATGTAGTCGTGTGTTGTGTAGTCGTATTGCCGTGCCTCGGAAAGCACGTAAAACCGTTGGTCCTGCGCCTGGTCTCTCTCCGGTCGTGTCGGATTGTCGTCCGATCGGACTATGAGAGTGAAGGAATAGAGAGTGAATTTGCGTTTACGTACACACTTGTGCTCTATAATATCTCCTGCGTAGTTGGCTAATTTCCGCTGAGATTGGCCGCCGTGACCAAATTTTTTATTCTCGGACCACATAACATAAAGCGTAGCTCAGACTATACTTTAAAAACGCCATGATTAAGTAAACAATTTATATTAAAATACTGCAGACATAAACAATGTCAGTAAACTTGCTAGCAACAGCAATAAATCGGAATACCTGGTCGGCAACTTGAGAAACGTTCTCAATTTACAAAGGTCGCCTGGCCACCAATTTATGAAAGCCATCAGCATCTGTACCACCAATAAGTTTAGCGATATTTATTGGTTTTCATAAAAATGTAATAGGAGAATTTTCCCAAGTAAATTGGTAAAGAAATAATGTAAAGGTCGGAGTATCAAATGATATTTGAGGAAATTGTGACGGTGTTGTTGGTAGTTGCTATGCGATTGGGTTTCTGGGATGTGGGCCGTGGATAAGATTCATATTCGAAACATTTTTTTTTAATCTATTTATACTTGGGTGTCAGTGCGATTCATTAATCCACGACAGGAGACAATCCAAGTATTGTAAAAAAGCATTCATGAAGAATTTAATAATGGTTTCTATGATCGGAATATCAGTTATCTGTTCATCAGTTATGCTACTTTTATTTCATCGATTACGATGAATTTATTGCAAGATATTATTTATTTCAAATTGGAACAGTTTTTGTTTCAACACATAACCATAATATTTAGACAAAACAGAGACTGAAACCAAAATTTGCCTTTAACAGAAACTTTTATATAGGTAAACGAAAGGTGTTTATTTTAAATATCTGTTATAACGTCGGTGAAATTGGCCTTATATAGGTACTATTCGGAAAATCAGCCCTTAGTAACAGTGAAAAGACGCACGAAATAGAATACACTATTCAATACTAAAACAGACTGTCCAACATCAAAACAATTGAAAAGAAAATTCCCATCTAGAAAATGGCACCGTTTTCAACTACTGTTTTTATTAAAAATATGTCACAATGGCCACTAAAAGGGACCTTTTAGCTAACAAGAAAGATTTGAAAGATTCTTGTTCCTAAATATTCCTCCGTCCTCCTCACTCAAAGAGAAGTGTTTCAGTACATTGTTGATTATAAACTCTAGAAGACTCAATCGACGTGAAAAGGCTCAGTAATTTGTCTGTATATGTCTCTCATTCAAGAGGCATTGAGTGAATGATTGAACGAATTCGTCTAAGTATTTTCGTTAGGAGTATTTTCTAAGGAATTGAACATAAAAGCGATATCGCAAAGTCTAGAAGAAAAAGAAATATAAACCTACATATTTATTTATAAAACGCGTTGTTTTGCTTTGTTTCCGAGAAGTGTTTAAGCGTGGAAAACATAATAAGCTTTTAATTTTTTTTTATTTTGAATAAATTGCCCAGTCTAGGAATAATTCCTGTATCATGTACAAATATTTGTTCCGTGCGGAAACCGGACCGGACACGTAGTGCAGCAGTCGATCTCTTAACCACTGCGTCAACCGTGCCGTCAAACTACTACAGGTTTCAGTAAGATGTTATTGACTTTGGTTAAGGTCCACCGTTAGAGCTTTAATGGTTTGTGTGAACGAGACCTTATACTAGTAGGTATTAGATTTCATAATGATATTTACCACGCTACCATATAGAAATTGATAAATACAAATGAAGTCAATAACAAATTATACCTTTACCTATTATCAATTTAGAAAAGAATTGACTTTTAATCGCTGCGGATGCTTTATAAGACTCCCAAAAAATAAATGGGCATTTTTCGAATTACTATTATACATCAAAATCAATCAATTAACCAATATCTCAGATTTTCATTTCTAAATCGAAATTTCTCGCATCTTTGTATGAACTTATAAACAACATTCAAAGTAAGGTACAGTACCACAGTACAGTCTACAGACCAGTAACAGCGTCACCTCGATTACACAAAAAATAAAAACCGTTTGTCAGTTTCCCGTTTCCCATCTCTATATGAACAGTGCCAGTGAACCGGTATACGGAAATACAGTGTCGTGTGAACGAGGCCCTTGTCTACAAATAATGCATGTTGCCGTATGGCAGCAGGCAGCAGGTGGCGGTAATAAAGATTTATTTTACGATCAGCACACTTTTACAGTGAACTCGACTTTACGACGCCACTGTCAATTTGCTACATCAAGTTATTGCGCGTGATGACCCTATTCCGTAATATTTATATATCCAGGTTCTTAACGTTATAGAATAACGTGACAAAATTTCATACTATTGCTTTTTCAATGTGCAGTATGATTTGCTCACGATTTTTTCTACGTTAAAGAATAATTAGAGGCAGCGGCGTACACAGAATTTTTAGACAGGGTACGCAGAAAATTTCAAAAGCTTACTTACCGTCTTGTTGATTAAATAATGATGTGTGATTTGCCACCTCAAATATCTTGTCTAGCGTAGGCAGTGTCTTTTTGTTTTTATGAACCGTACGCCACTGCTTAGAGGTGACGGTGTTAGGCTGCAAGTCAAGACTTTAAGCTCGTAATACGGGGCGATGATTACGTTGCTGAGAATCTAGCTCTCCCACCCCAATATTTTCCTAATCACGCTATGTATATACTCTAATAGATCCGCTCTACTAATAATAATCGTTTTACTACTCAATTTACAGTTAGCCTCACATAAATCTGTCGTGAAAAGAACACACTTAATACTAGTAGTAGAATACAACAACCTGATTGTACTTAGAGTTGTACAATCGTAGAATAGTGTTGTTCTGAATGCCGTGTTTGCACAGCAACTGAAGTGTAGAATTTCATTACGGGAGAGCACGCGAGAACGCGTTGTTTGCCGGTCGTGCCAGCCCTAGTCGGGAAGTTGAGCGTCTGTTCTCTTAGTGAAGTGCAACCATTTGGATGAGCGTTGGTTTTACGATAGGTAACGTAATTGCAAATGTAAATAAAGATAATATGGTAACTTTAATTGTTTTTACCAAGATAGACCGGAATTTTAAGAAATTCACAAAACGTAGTTTTTTGTTTATTAAGCATCCTGTAAACGGAAAAAATTGTTTGATTAAAACTTATGTTTGTCAAAAGACGTGAAGTTTTGTCTCTAAAAGAAAATTGCATAACGTCTGTGTTCCTCGAAGGGTTAAGTAGAGGTGTACCATTGTACACCCAAATTACACCGAAGCCGTTTTCGTGTTCCATGTAATAGGGAGCGACTATATTGCTATCTAGCGAGCACAGTTTTCATACAGAAAAACCCAACAATACTTTGCCCGATTCGGGAATCGAACTCAGGACTTCAGGCTTATCAGTCCCGCTAGCGAGGTAGACTAATGAGGCAGTTTTGTCTTTGTCAATCAAAATTTCTCAACATTTTTCTCTTGACTTTCTCTTAATACTAAAAAGTTTGACAAACATTTGTTAGTTTACAGGGCGCTTCAAATATTAAATTTATTACACCAGTCCTGCTTCACCTAGAAGTGAAAGTGTCATGCTGATGGCCATGCTAAGCGCCGTTATGGCCGTCGCTTCTTACATAATTGGAGCATGGCCTTATTACAATCTCTTTTCATCAAAAGTCTTTGACTTTCACGAGATATTAAGAAGCTGTCATATTCCATATTTCCTTCTCCAGATTGATACGAAATTAATAAATATACATATTTTTTATATTTCAATCGCTAAACTAATATTCAGCGGTCCGGATATTGAAAATGAAGTATTCAGTTTTGTAAACGGATTTGATAGATTTTTAGTCAATTTTATTTTATCAATCAGAACTGTATTGATCTTGTAATAGGAAACACGGTTATTTATTAAAAGTTGTTTACCAATCAAATAATATTACATATAATGGGAATACGTCACATACACTGGTGACAGAATACGTGATAATTGCTGGACGGCGGCATGGTTGGTGCGGTGGTTGAACTATCGACTGCTGCGCTTTGAATCGTGAGTTCGATTCTGACAACAAATATTTGTATGACCTGCAGATAGTTGTTCTGGGTTTGGGTGTGTATGTATGTGAATATGTGTGTTTGTAAACGCACCTATAATAGAGGAATTATTACTAGAGCGGGGCAACGTTTTCTTGAAAAAGAAAAAAATGCCTTATTTACCAAAATTCAAACTCCTCTGACGATTATCAAGCAGTTTTGGGTACATGTAATAGTTTTATTTACAAAGAATATGTCAAGAGAATAACTTTATTGGTCTAATGGTCGCAAGCGCGAATACTGGGTGTCCTAGGTTCGATCCGGGTGAAGCAGTGTTATTCACTTTATTGTAAGACAATTTTCAGATGCAGAGGGTTCGGAGGTTTCAGGGAGTTCGGAGTTCTGTCCGGTAGATGGCAACAGGCTCGACGCGTATTACATGGGATTTATTAACGGCATCGGTGAAATATGGGTGTACAATACCTCATCTCTGCCTAGCTATGCGGTGAATACAGGCGTGATACTAAGCATTTTATGTGTTAATTACTTAAGAGGACAAAATTCAAAATATATTTAAGTAGGCACATTAATAATTCGCTTTGATTGAGGGCGGCTCGAACATTCTCGAAAAATATCATCAGAGCCAATAATAATTAAAGCAATGGCGTTATTAAAATTACAGAACTAATTGATGAATTGACAGAAATAATTTCATTACGTCCGTTTTGATTTTCATTAAAAACTCAAATGAATTGAATCTCATTAACAAATTATTTATCTTCAAAGAACGAACGAAACGCGTAACGTTAGGTACGTAGGTACTTTATGGAATTTTGAATATCGTTAGGTAGGGATGCGATGAGATTATCGATATAACGATTTATATAATATCACTACATATTATTAAAAAAGGCCCCCGCCGCGTCTGTCTGTCTGTCTGTCTGTCTGTTCGCGATAAAATCATAAACTACTGAACGGATTTTCATGCGGTTTTCACCAATAGACAGAGTGATTCATAAGGAAAAATAAAGTTTTGTATAAATTGGTTGAAATATGACGATGAAAGTTGGAGATATTGGACAAAATCATGCCGACTGGGAGCCTTACTGGCATGTTCCGAGTAAATGCTCGACGTAACAGGCTGATACGACACTACGACAGAAAAAAATTGAAGGCGTATATACTCTGCTACCCGTGCGAAGCCGGAGCGGGACGCAAGTTCTTTCTAATAAAAACGTGATCGAGCGTATTTCTTTTTTCTTTCTTTCTATAGTAATAGATAGTATTAAAGGTAGGCAGCCAGTTATTTTGATAAGATCAATGATGTTAACGTACTCAATACCTTTTTTTACATGCGAAAATGCTCATTCATACCCTCCGCCCTGGGGAAGGTGACGGGTAATGTCGGACTGTTACCAAATAAAACCACACGGTATTCGTGCAGCATAGCTGTGGCGCCGGAGATACGGGATTCGCTCACGCATTCATCGCACCCCCGGCAGAACGTACTGAATACCTACAATCATCAATCTGAGCTTTTGACTGTATATCTCTGAGCGCCTTTGGAAGAAACAAGCGAGAAATTATAATATCGACAAAAAAGCTAATCTTTAAAACGTCCACCCAAATCGCTATGGTTTTCTTCTCAAAAGGCTATCCCAGACACCTAACGTTCTCACATGATATTCAATACATGTCTGGACTTCAAAAAATAAACCTTTGAGTTTGTTTCGGCGTTTCTTCTCAGATGCAGTCAGTAGGAAGCACTGGCGTTATTTAGATCTAAAAAATACTTGTAGAAGTTTTTGTTAGGAATTACAATATTTACAGAAAAAAATTCTCCGCATTATTAATTTCGATAACATACGCACATCACTAATCGTTATAAAATATAAAATAAACTCAGCTTTATAAATGCGAGCATATTTCAGCGAGGACAGTTCCGCCATACATTTTGGCTGAGCAGCATAATTACATTGACAAATGCTGAGTGCGCCTCTGTCGCCATGACAAGTGGGATGGTGTTTTTCAAGTGACAGCGACTTGGTGGATGGTTTATGTTATCTTGTGGATGCCGGGACGGTTGTCTCGGGCGATTAGGTTGGCCCCATCATGTTATGAGTTCTTTATATATAAAATTCCGATGTACGTGTGTTCGTAATCCTTTTTCTCCTAAATGGCTTGGTCGATTTTGATGATTTTTTTTGTACTTATGGAGTCACCCGCTTGGTTCTTAGCTATAGTTGGATCCGTTAGGTGGTGCTATTGTTGAAGTCCAGAAAACAAAATATACACAGATGAACTTGTAGGCAACAAGCTAGTACTACAATAAATTACTGGGTTTAATGGAGTCGGATCATCATTATAGAAATACATTACACTACAAAAATACCATTCCATTATAACCATTATCACCTGAGAAGACTTTGCCTATATCTGAACTGATAAGTAAATCCACGATGGCAATATTCCCCGACGCCCAATGGTCTAATAAAGGCCACGTTCAGTATGAACATGAACATTATTTCATATACATTGTCAGGATTCTGTTCACCATACTAAAATCGTGTAATTGAATCAGCTAACAAGATGGAATTAAATTAACTACAGCTAGCACGAATACCTAGTTAGGTAGTACGTGGCTAATGAAAGTCTACGTATTAACATGAATAATACCTTAAAGGGATAAGGGTAAGGTCATTCTGGGGTAATTAAACGACCCACATAATTATTACCTAATGTGACCTCAAAGTAGTTTTAAGTATGTACTGTTACTGAAGTAAAGTGTGCGACCTTATTAAATTGATAGCTTCAGCATCTAGCAAGCAAGCGTAACTTCTGAGTGTGAGGTCTTGGGTTCAAATCCTAGGTCAAAGAATTTGGGTAGTTTGGAAATCTGTCTGATAGAGGGCAATATTAGGGACTTATTAATGGTAGTTTTTTTAACATTCTCAAGTTTATGCATTAACTGCTTTCTGCGCTTCGTTTGGTGAAGAGTTCAGAGCGGGTCGATCGGTACGCAGAACATCGTCAGTGCGTAAATAATTATTTAATGATTAATAAGAACTTGTTAATACAGACGAACTTGTTAATGACCCGGGTACGTCTATGACCCGAGTACGTCTTAAAACTGCGGCCAGACACCGGAGGACGGGCAGCAGCGTCCTCTCACTAATCGGTGAGCCACTGCGATCCCCAAGCCGCCTGCCAAGCGTGGGGATTACGGCAAACCCCCCCTTGAGGAGGCCTTCGTTCAGCAGTGGACGTCTTATGGCTGATGATGATGAATACAGACGGAATATAATATGTTATTTAAAAAAACGACTGCTTCATTGGTCTAGTGGTCGCAAGTGCGACTGCTGAGCGTGAGGTCCAGGTTTCGATTCTTGGTTTGGGCAGTGTTATTGGGTTTTTCGGTATGGAAATTCTCAGTAGCAGCACGGAGTTTAGTACTGTGCCCGGTAGATGGTAATAGGCTCACCCCATATTACACGGGACTCAATATTGGTATCGGCGAAATGTGGGTGTATAATTACATCCCTGCCTAAGTCTTCGAGGAATACAGGCGTGTTCGTTAGTTATTTTTTTTATAACGTTGCCCCACTCTATTATTTCTCCTGTGTCGTGGGTACATTTTTACAAACATGTCACATGCACACACAACTAGACCCGAAACAATTATCTGTAGATCATACAAATATTTGTTTCTTGCGGGAATCAAATATGCGACAGCGCAGAAAACTAATCACTTAGCCACTGCGCCAATCGTGCCGTCAAATTATATTTATGTTATGTTTAAAAAACGATGTTACATGAATTCCCTTGGAAAATATTGATCTACTAACAAACGCTGAGGTGGAGAGGACTTTACAACATCTTGTGGGATGGGTACTTGGATAGCGGATCTGCGTCCGCGGCCGACCTTTACACTTCATTAGCTTCTTATTTCACTCCACTTCACAGAAACACGATCAACTTTTAAAGTTTCTAGGAAATTTTTATTTTTACGATAAAGCAGTTCTAAAACTAATCAGGCACAGTTCTTTGAAGTTCGTTTTTGGTTGCAAAAAAGCTGTGTATGTGTGGTGCAGTTCTGTTAAGTACCGCCATAACATCGATAAAGGTTTAAACGCCACTCTATAGATGTATGAATTGTCTCTGCGTTAGTCACCGCCTACGATTCTACGACTACAATGCCGTTGTGTTGCTATTTTTGTTGCCGAAACTGCGAACGTAATCCTGACGTAATTTTGCCGACGCTGTAACGGTTTAAGGTATATTTTTAATGAGTTTTTTTAAGTCACTCATACGAAAGTCCCGCCACATTTAGTGATGTTACGGTTTTTGTGTCGCCAAATATTTGAATATATCTCGTGACCTAAGGGTTGTCGCACAAAGTGGCGTATATATTCCATTTTTTGTTACAAATGGCTTCATTGTATATACGTACGAATTTCAATATCAAAATAATATAGTCAAAGTCGCGGGTTTTAACATGGGCTATATTGAAATACTAACAAAATTCAACTCACCTTACTAAAACGAGTTTAATTAGAGCAACGAACAGTTGATTACTTTTATAATAATTGTTATATTATCGTGCAATAACTTAAATTAATCCGCATATAAAAGATAACGCGACGCCTATCGGCACAGCCCAGGAACTCACAATTAACATCCAAATGGCCGTTTGGAAAGTTTCAGAAGACTCGTTCGCACGACACTTTCGCGGTAATAAAATCACGGGCCGTCTACAATAAAAGTCTGGTACTTTGAAAAGTAACAAAGTTTAAAACGTGGCGACACCAGCTGCCAAAGTACGTGAGATGCAATTCAAAACGCGCACGTTTTAAAACGGAACCGCCTAGTGGATACGCCTCTTAAAGTATATTTTAGAATTTTCGAACGTAATAAAATCGGACCGCTAATCTCTTTGAGTCGTGTGGGCTACGCGTCCGTGCTACGTGCTACGGGCTACGGGCTACGGGCTACGTGAGTGCTACGTAACGTTTAACCCGGTGGAATTAATGGTTTGATCTTGAACTAGACCTGCAAACGTAGCTTTTTAAAATGATTCATATTGTACCGATATTCAGAGATAGATGTCTGTTACGATAGCAAAGACATTAATGAACATAACATAGCATCACGCCTGTATTCCCCGAAGGGTTAGGCAGAGGTGTACTATTGCACGCCCACATTTTGCAGATGCTGTTATTGAGTCCCTTGTAATAGGGGGTGAGCCTTTTGCCATTTACCGGGCACAGCTCCAGACTCCGTGCTGCTACTGAGAATTTCCATACAGAAAAACCCAATAACACTTTGCCCGACCCGGGAATCGAACCCAGGACCTCACGCTCAACAGTCGGCAGGCATTAATGAAGTACCTACCTAATGGTGGCCCGTATATACTTTTATATGAGATGGTATTATTTCCTCTTCACGCATTTTGCTTATTGCTGTGATTATTTAAATAAAACTGTTATTGAAAACTTTATTCCATATAACTGACAAAATTATCTTCTCAAGAAAATTTTATCATTTAAATGCACTCTCAATTCTTCACCAAAAAAGGGTTTTCTAAAATGCCAAAGTATAGTAATTTATGGACAAATGTCCCGGACTGTTGGGTCAGCGAGAAACAATTGAAATGTAAGGGTCGGGTCACACTATCTGTTGGCCACGCATGGCCGGGTTCACACGAGGGGAAATTAGGGCCCGCACCCCATTAGCTGGTTTATTATGGTGCTAATGAGATTTTCCATTGAAAGTGGTCAGTTTGGACGCACTTACTTCGTATGGCCAACGTTTCTAGTTTGAATTTTAGCTAAACTAGAGTTTGGTAATGTTCTGAAGTAGTTTTGGTATTAGTCTAGAAATTAAATTAAATTTGAATTAGTTTTGTAAAGATTTTAAAAGGTCCACTGGTCAATAAGGCCACATTAATATTCTACACTAAACATTCGTTCAAATAAGAACAGAACAGAACAAATTCACTGCCGATTGTATTTCGATTTGTTTGATTTGTTAGCCGATGAGGCAGTCACGTGCCGACAAGAGAGACCGACAGCTTCTTAATAAACAAGGGTCCTTTCTTGTTACGGTTATTTTTATAATATATTTGAGAAAGAAATAAAGAGGAACGAAAATGAGTTTCTAGTACAAAAACTTAAGAATATAACTTTATACTTTTGGCAGTTCAATTTAGTGATATAGCTGTAAAGCAAATACTATTGTATTTAGCAATATAACATACGAATGGCATTGTAATTTAACAACACAGCCATATATGGCACTATAATTTAGCAACAGAGCCATATATGGCACAACGATTTAGCAACATAATCACAAATGGCACTACGATTTAGCAACATAACCACAAATGGCACTACGATTTCGCAATATTACCTCATATGGTACTAAAGTTTATTGACATATCACAAGAGATCAGAGCGCGACGTCGACAGCTCGGCACACGCTGTGGCAGCCACTTCGCACTGCGCGGCGTTTCGAGTGCCTCTAACACAATAACACAAATTTCGCATCAAATAGGAACGACGCAGTACTGCGTTCATTGAAGTAACTAGTGATGTTCTAAATGATTATTTAAAAAATATACCAATGTGCGCGAGTTCGATTCGAAGTTCAATTAAATGCGCGCGCACGTTGTTTTTAAACATATCATGATTTTCCTCAGATTTCCAGGTCGGTGCTTTTTTCCGCATGGAAATTCTCAGTAGCAGCACGGAGTGTGGAACTGTGGCCGGTAGATAAAAATAGGCTCGCCCCCTATTACATGGGACTCAATAACGGCATTGGCGAAATATGGGTGTGGAATAGTACACCCCTGTGTAACTCTTCGGAGAATACAGGTGTGATGCTATCATATGCTATTGTATGTATATTGATGTCCAAAAAAATTGCAATAATTTATTTTTAAATAGATTTTTGAATATTTCAATATCTTTGCCATAACATATATATAAATAAAAATGAATCGCCAAACTTCCGAACGGCTGCACTTATTTGGCTAATTCTTTTTTTGGTGTGTTTGTAATTGTCAGGAGAAGGTTTTTATGAGTTTTTTTTTTGGAAAATCCACCGGAATATTCGGAAATTTGAATGGTATTTTTGTATGAAATTTTTGATTTTGTTCATTAGTAAATTGCACCCGTGCGAAGCCGGGGCGGGTCGCTAGTATTAAATAAAAACCTTACTATATATGAACATAATAAGTCATATACAACACAATGTGGTTACTTTACCGAAGATTTGTTTACTTCAAACAAAATTTTCATCTAAATGAATACCGCAATACAGAAATAGCATACCTTCAAAATATCTCTTGCAAAAAGGATTTATTAATTATAGCAATCATAAGATTCTAATCAATTTGTGAACGCTTTAAGAATACAACGGAAGATTTATCCGCAAATAATTTTGAAGAATATTAAATCTTTGTCCTTAAGGGAAATAACACGTAACTACAGTTTGTCTTGGGAAGAAATAAGTACTTCATTTTTCAACCGAACCCACATTTGACATAGAGAATCAGTAATTCTTTCATATTCTTTGTGTTCATACATCACAATCAAGTAACAAGGGTCGAAAAAACACTCCACACACATCACGTCCTGTTTTATGACTTTTCACGGAGTCAAAGCAATGTCCTTTCACGTTGACAGTACAATCGCGCAGTAAAGTGCGCAATTTGAGCTCAAAAGCCATGGCACTCATAGCTCTCTATCGGCGTCGAACAGTGGGGGTTTAACGCAATTTACCGGTTTAATCCGGATCACGTACCGCCCGCCTGCGCATTCTTCACCACCGTACCAAGAAATGCAGATATTTCACCCGAGGTGTGCGAGTTATTACGTATTTGGAATCCTGTCGCCTTTGTGTGCGACTGTACTCTTGTAATTGAGTTTACTCACTTTTTTTCTTCTAATTAGATTGGTGACGATAAAATTAATTATGGCGGAACTGTAATTAAATTTTTAGGATTAGGGTTGATGATTATTTGCGTAGGGCCATTTTTTTTCTGCGTTGCTACTAAATTGAATGGGGAAAGTTTACCTGAGTTTCGTTTTAAATGAATTTTTGAAATTAAAAGGAATCGAGGACGAAACTAGTTCATACGAACACATTAAGGTGCTGGCACACTTTCATGTTCAATGAGCATCACTGAACTATGATTTTAAAGAATTTGGTTCGAGCAATGAGTGTTAACCTGACGGTCTATATGTTCGGTCTTACTCAATTGAACGTAACGTTCAGCAAGAACGAACGTGTGAATGTATTAGGACCACATAGATTAGATATAGCATAAAGAACGAATCAATCTTTTGTTAATGTCAAGCCGTAGATTATTTACTCTATAGTATTGTAAAAATATCAGTACTAATCACACAGGTAGATAGTATTAAGATTATGATCCGAACAGTTGCTACGGCGTAGCAAGTGCGTAGATCTTTCCTCTACGCCAGCTACGCAGATAGCTACGTGAGCTACGCGAATATTCATAGGTAAACAAAAAAGATTTTTTTTTCTTTAATTATAATAATAATCTTACGATTTCAAGACATATTTTCTAATATATTAATTACCGTCAATTGTTCGCCACACGGTTACATTCTTCATGAGAAACAAAATGATATGTAATTTCTGCAATTTTTACACTACAAACACAGGATTCAAATATTTTCCTGTAATTTTCTTATTAAAAGGGGTAGGTAAATACCTATTTAACTAAATGGACGAGACCTTTTTTCTTTCTACATAATGTGACAATACGCTGTGCGGTCCTTGAATTAAAATACCCTTCCCATATTTTTAGACGAGGTAACAGAGGGATTGTATTTAGGGGACAGGCAGGACGCATAATCCTCGTGCTCATGTGAAATAAATATCTTATTGAGAATAATATCACAGGGTTCGTTTTCACCGATTTTAGCAGAGGGAATAATTATAAATAATCTGATTTTTATGTTTATTTTGCACTGTTGAGAAGTATGAAAAGAGTTTCCCAGACTGACTGTGTGACTATAATTAAATACGTACGGCATATTGTTCGGCTAAGATTTTTCTATATATGCAAAAAATTAATAAATTATAAGAAATCAGAGACAGTATTGTAGTTACTATTACATTTTATTTGCAACATAACAATAAGTAAAAGCGCCATCTATCGGAGTGAAACGACAACGGAAAATCCTGAATCGCACTATGAGAGTTTACGACGATTCTAACAGATATACGAATGTCCGACATCAACCGTTTGACTTCGGCCCGCCAGACTCTGCCTAGTCGAAAGACCCGCCTTTTTTAAATACAATTTTTTTAATTTTAAATACTAATAACATAATATAGCGTATAAGCACAATCTGTTACTAACTCATCACTAACAACTTACGAACTGATATTGTCTGAAATAAATGTATTTTATTTATTTACTAGGTGACCCGCGCGACTTCGTCCGCATTAGGAACAACACTATACTACACTACCCTACCCTACCCTACCCTACCCTACACTACGCTACCCTACACTACGCTACGCTACCCTACACTACGCTACGCTACACTACACTATATCAAATCCAAATCGGTTCAGCCGTTCTCGAGTTTTAGTGAGACTAACGAACAGCAATTCATTTTTATATATATATATTTATTTTCAACGGAGAAACACGATACCTCGTTCCTTCATACTGTAAAGAACAGATCTAAGCCTTCTATATATTATATAGTACACGACTATTACAGTAAGTTTTGCGTGTTGTAACGTCTGCAAGTTTTATAAGCCGCCACAGCTGGCCCAGTGCGGTGGAGCATGAAGAATTGCCTGTAAACTGTTGCCAACTCCCACTAAACCTTCGCCGATAAAACTATTAAAATACAAAGTTAACGGGTGCTTCATGAATTTTGTTTTTAGTTTGTGGTTTATTTGTTTTTTAGTGTGAGACTAGCTATCGGCCGCGATTTTGCCCGGGCCTGAAGACTTTCAGGGGTCTTTTAACATACAACTTGATTCTATGTGTTTTGGATATAATGCAAAGAAGAAAATCTACCATACAACTTTGTTCTGATTATGGTATTAATATTTTTGCAGTCGTGAATATAAAATGTCCATCGTAACGAATGTAATACTAGAGATTTCTTAGCAAACTAAAAATTCACGCCGCATAATTTTTTTCATTAAAAAACCTTGCCTATCTCTACCAATAATTCATGTATCGTGGGTGCGTTTAGAAACACATGTATTCACATACACAAAAACTCTGACCCGAAACAACTATCAGTAGATCATACAAATCGAATCGCTACACCTAGCTCAGCAGTGGATCTGTCAACCACTGCGCCAACTGTGCCGTAATTCATATTTCCACTGAAACCACAATTAACTACCATTCAGATACATCATGATTCCCTAGCCACCAATAAACTAGTTTAAATTTGAATAACCGTAAAGACTAACCCACTTCATTACCAACGGAAAATCAGGCGAACTTACCTACTTAATATTCAAGCAAAGTCAGATGTTTTCGAAAGTTTTCATAGAAAATACGTAATGGCCCGGGAAATTAGTAAACCTCGGCCCACTTACATTCTCTTTATCAAGTTCCTGCCGCAGGGTGTAATCGGTTCAACCCCTGGTTCAACCCCTTCTCTGCGGAGGTGTTACAAGCCAAACGACAAAACTTTGACTCATTTGCTTCATTGCAGGAGTTTGTGCAGATTAAATTATGTTGTTGGTGTTTTTTGTTGGTGTTGTGTTTGTATATTTGCTTTTACTATTACATAATAAACAACCCTCTTGTATGTCAGTTTCCAATGAGTGGAACATTTATTATGTGTACTAGACTACTAGTGTACTTCAATGTTTATTGATGGCTTTATTTCGTTTTTAGTTGGTAAAGTGTTATTGGGTTTTTCCGTATTGAAAATTCTAAGTAGCTGCACAGAGTATGGAACTGTGCCCGGTAGATGGCAATAGGCTCGCCCCCTATTACATGGGACTCAATCGGACTTAGACGGCATTGGCGAAATGTGGTGGTGGTTTAGGTAGAGGGGTCCAATAGTACACCTCTACCTAACCCTTCGAGGAATACAAGCGTGATGCAATGATGCTATATTTATTTGGTCCCATGCGATTAGAGGCTTATTGGAGAAATAAAAATAAAATAAAGAGAAGTTTTTAAACATTTTTATGAATATCTCATTACAAATAGAAAAGCCAGAATAAAGAATAACTACACAAACTTTACACCACTTCACATAACCCATGATATATCAAGCCATTTAACAAACAATTTATCTAATTTATAGCGAATAAATTTTTAACTGGCAATAATGCAGTCATTTGCCGCAATGTTTTGTCTTGCTAGTCACACTCTGTGGGAGCAGCGGACACTGAACGTGACGCGAGTTCACGCGACCTTGCGGTTTTCCAATTCTGCGCAGACGGTATCCCAAAAGTTTGATAACTGGATCTTGGGATTTCGGTATTCCCCAATTGGGTTGTAAGGTTTATAGGATGTTGCTGCGTGTGGAATACTAATTCAGCAGCGTTTGGTTGATTGGAGGCTCATAAGCTTGAGGAAATGTTAGGTTATAAATAATAATGTAATTCTACGTTCAATAACTAACAGAAAGGTGGTTCGTACTGCTGTAAGGTAGAAAAGTACCCGTGAACATAGGTTGCTTTTATTATTTACTACACTCTGAATTGTAGGTTTTTTTTTTTCACTTATGGTCGATAAGTTAAGTGTTTGATCAGCAGTCCATCCTTCTTCCTATTCTGTCGAGTAGCCGCGCCACGATTGTATGCCAAATATCAATCTGGTGCAACACACCGCACCGTATGCGTTGCGTCTAACTCAGTATCATTAGTGGGTGCCCAGGTTGGAATTCACCTCTCGCCCAGTGAGAACTTACTTTGGCCGGTCGCCAAACAACTACTATCAGTTTTTACTATTTTATCTCGATGGGAACTCGCTCCGGAGTCAATATTCGACTAAACTGCGTACTTGGTTTTGCTTTTTTCGATAAACGAGGGAATTTTCTGCGTGGTTCCCGGCACGAAATATACGACCTGCCAGGTAATTTATTCTTTGCGTAGGTCTCGTTCTAGGTTTTAGGATTAAGGTCCACTTATATCTAAAACCCCAACCAGGATCAATGAGTGCCGTGGTGATCTTTTGCAAATGTAAGGAAATATTCTAAGAGGCCCATTACAGCGACAGATGCACTTTCATGATAATTTGCTTGACGTCGGAACTCTTGAACACAGGCTTTACACAATAATTCACTTCACTACCTAACACTCTTAGCGCTGTTCTGCATTTCCTGAAACCCTTAGTAAGAACCAAAGAGATCACGAATTCCGCCAGTTAATTGTGGTGGGCAAAGTTAGCGTGCCAACATCCAGTGGAGGGCTTACCTTCAAACTTGTGATCCTCTTGCCAAGACTACCAGAGCATGCGACGTCGCTTACATTTTTTGCATACTACTTTAAAGTCTGGAAAACATTCTAGAGGAAAGTAAAGTTGTGTCTTGAAATATGGGATACATATTTTTGGCTTGATATGAATAAAGAATATTTATGTATGTAGTTGTTTTTGATGCTATAGAATTATTGATAGATAAATCTACGTTTCTTTGCTGTATATGTATACCAAAATTATCACTATGTGGAAGTCCGACACAAGCAGAGAGAAGATAAGTGAGGAGCTAAATGAAATCAATGGAGAATAGTTCACACTTGTTCTGAAATGAAAGACCTAGAAGCTGTTGGGAAATATCCGTCATAGCCATCTAAAACTATTTTTTTCGTATTACCCCATAATCGTTTTTGCTGTTAGAATATAGGTTTTCCACTGCGCAACGAAGGAATAAATATATTCATAGAGAACAACATTTCAAATTGTAAGTAGAGTAACTGCTTTAAAATTAGTTCTAAACCTGAATATTAATGGAACTTCGAAATTATACAAGTTTACAAGCCATAACGGAACTAATAAACTACACTACAAATTATTCCAATAGGTACCCAGAAGAATTACCAACTTCGAACATTGTAATGTCATTGAAACATAAACTTATTTAACTGTTTGGGATATAATAATGGGCGTACCGATGAATAACACTGACTTGAGGATGGATTACAGAACTTACAGTCTTTCTTATCCTACTAATATTATAAATGTGAAAGTTTGTGAGGATGGATGGATGGATGGATGGATCTTTGTTACTTTTTCACGCAAGAACGGCTGAACGGATCTGGATGAAATTTGACACAGAGATAGATTATAGTCTGGAATAGCACATAGGCTACTTTTTATCCCGGGAAAATGTACGGGTTCGTAAACCACGCGGGCGAAGCCGCGGACGGAAGCTAGTTCTTTAATAATAATAGTTCTTGTCGGTAGAGCAATCGCCACTGGTGTCTATCCCTTGCCTTTGTTTTGATTTATTGATACGGATCCGATGCTAATTACTTTCTCCTTCACTTGTTTTCAAGTTTCGTCTAGTTACACTTCCCCCTCTTCGCTTTCCTTCTAAAATTCTCTTATAGAAATCGTTGTGTCCTATTGCAAACCCAATCTTTCCACTCCTATTGGTTTTAATCTATGGTTCTCAACAACTGTCTATCCTTTTTAACACGCTTCATATAGTTTACTTAAGAAAAAAAAAAACTGGCTATGCAAATAGGCATGAAACTTAAAGTAAAACAATCCATAGTTTTATTAAAAAGGCTTACACAATTCACACGTAAATATGTCAATCATCTTTGTTACACTCGGCTTACAATTGTGGGCGAATAAACATGCAATTTACGCCTAAACCGACACGTCTTAATCACGGCAAGGACCGCAATAGGCCGTGCAAGGAATTCAATTAGATGACACATTGGAACAGACCCGCTAATGGAAACCGGCCTTTATGCCCGGCCAGGGCTGCCATGCCCATTGTTAATCTAATGTCATATATCAATCATATCATAAGCCGTCGAAAGACCCAAATTTTCATCACTCGATTTGTATATAGGTTGATTGATAAACATTATCAGCAACAATTGATGATGTGTATTTATAAGTTATCTAAAGGTTTCGTAAACCGTAATTATCGACCGTTCATTTCCATATATTTGATTGCGACCGGAGAATAATTTTGTCCAAAGGGGTCTCAAGTTTTAGACTGCTGATACGGTATTAACATTGTATTCCCCAAAAGGGTTAGGCAGAGATGTACTAGTATTTCAGTAGCATGCATAGCAGATAGGAGAGGAGTGAGCTAATCACCATCTTCTAGAGACAATTCCAAACTTCAGGTAGATACTAAGAATTACGAACAAAAAAACGTAATAAGACTTGTCCTTATGTGGTAAACGCTCAGTGGCCGCTCTCGTGATTACGAGACCATTGAAGTAGTTATTGTATAACGAACAAACGAATAAACGAACATTATAGACTGCTTCATTTGTTTAGTGGTCGCAAGCAGCATGAGGTCATCGGTTCGATTCCCGGGTCGGGCAAAGTGTTATTGGATTGTTCTATATGGAAATTCTCAGTAGCAGCACAGAGGCTGGAACTGTTCCCGGTAGACGGCAATAAGCTCGCCCCCTATTACAAGGGACAAAATAACGATATCGGCGAAATGTATGTGTTAATTAGTACACCTCAGCCTAACCCTTCGGGGAATACAGGCGTGATGCTATGTTATTGTATAACGAACAGTTTAACATGCAGTGGGTTGCCAATAAATTTTAAAAATCAAAAGTAGGAATGTGACAGCCCTACTTCGTTATATTAATCATGCCTTAACTTGAAATTTGTAAGGTCGATATTTCAAATGAATGGGGGACTATTATTTGCTTTGGGACCCGTTTGACATAATATAATTACTGTTTAAATAACGACGGATTAAAAAGACGGATTAATCTTAGTTTATCTTGGTAATTCGAGCGTATGGACGGGGGTGTACAATTAAGTGAGCCGTTTATTTTAATTTAATGGACCAGTTACCTGGTTGCTTGGTTACCGGCTCTGTTTTAATCAGGGTTAGTGGATTAATAATGAATGCGGTTTTAGATAGTGGTATTATAGTAGGTACTTTTCCTTACGCCGTCAGTCAGACATACGCTGTATATTAAGTCTGTCGTAGAGAACGATGTTTAGTCTCTCAATTGATTAACGCAATACTGAGGTGAGGGTAAACGACGTGACGTCACTGCAAGATGGCGGCGCGTAGACGGAGTCGTGTTAAGGGAGGTGATTGTGAAGAAGCGCAGTATTGTGCGAGCATCGAACGAATACACTTCTCCGACATAAAACTGTCCGTTTGCCCGGAGTTAGAAAGTAGTTAATTTGTGATATGTTCCGAGTGAATTACCCACAATTATTGATTGTATTGTGAAAGTGAAATACTAACTTATTTACATTGGAACTGTGATTTGATTGTAATCCTGCGTCATGAATCCTGTTCCACCGAATAGAGATAATGACATCCCTATCGCTTAGCCATCGCTCACGCCGACATATCTATATTATTTGTCTCATCGGTTTAGTAGTCGCACGACGACGAGACGGTTGGCGCAGTGGTTGAGAGATCGACTGCTGAGCTACGTGTCGCGGAATAAATATTTGTATGTTCTACAGATAGTTGTTTCGCGTCTGGGTCTTTGTGTATGTGAATACACACCGTGCCTCGGAAATCACGTAAAGCTGTTGAGTTTGGTTCGTTATCGAAATCATAAAAAAACTTAGTCCGCCAAATCTAGAAGTCCGCCATATTGTATTCAGAATGACGTCACTTTATTTTTCGAGTTATTCTCAGCAAGACCTTTCATTTGTTACCCATATTGTAGGAGTGCATTAAAAATAACTAGTCCGCCATCTTGAGTGTTCCGCCATGTTGGATTTAGAATGACGTCACATAACTAATCATGCATTGTCATCCAAACTAAACGTGTATACAAAATTTCAGCTCAATCGGTTGAAGATATCTGCTTCAAAATTGAGTTGCAAGATTCCACCCGAACAAACATAGTTACATTGCAAGTTAAATAAAACCTTGTAAAGAAACGCATTTTGAGGGTTCATTATTTCTCAATCTATAAACAATATCAATAAAACAAAAACGTGACGATAAATCAGCCCATGTTTAGTGGGGTTAAAACGTTAACGCATTTTGTATGAAAACTTTTAGCTAAACTATAGTCTTAACTACGTTAAACCGTGTCAAAGGTTACAAACAACAACACAATTTCAAACAAGACTAATGATTAAATAATGTGCAGTAAGCAGTAAATGACAAATTACACTTGGGACCGTAAATTAGACACAGTTGCTCCGGGTGACAAAGTTTACGTTAATGATCTCGGATATGCGGAACAATACTGTTTTGTTATGTAACTGTGTCTGTTTTGTTATAGGAGTTAACGACTTATAGTTTGTCTACAAAGGATATAATATGTAGATTAAACTTGCAAGAATTTACCGGTAATCATCTTTTTCGAAAATTCATATTCAATTCAATTCATATATTCATTTATTTGCATAAATAATTACAATAAGTCATTACACACAAAAATCGTCGTTGAAGTTCTAACATTCTAAGTATGTAAAAAATAGCAACTTTTCAGGCGAGTCAAAAATCTGCATAATTTTACATAAACACCATTATAATACTATTTTATATTTATTCATTTTACGAGTTTCTATTGGACGATGCTTGTTTCCGATTGGCTGAAACGACGCATCTGTCGATTCTCTAGCAAATGATACCAAAATGTCAAAAGCGCCAAAAAATTACTTACTAGAAGAGACTTACTACTTGTTAGAACTTCTACACCTCGGGATACATATATTTATGGTAAAAGTTGGTAGGTAGAAATAAGTCTCTATGCTGTCTTTATTTACTCTATTTTTTATTATTGCATATTGGCAATTAAATATGCAATATCATCTTCAAATTGTCAATATTATTGCATAATCTAAAACAATATGCAATAAAACAAATCGTCAATATGTGTTCAAATATTTTAAACGTGCGTGCATTAAGAGTATTTGAGTGTCATATGGAGTTGCATGCAATAAATATGGTGTTTGTGTCATAGTCAGAAGATAACGATGAAAATCTATTCTCAGTAACTTACGCGGAGTACCGTTTTATACAAATCTTATAGGTAGGTACAGTCAGTGAGATAAGTAGCTTATAGACTTTAATTTTCTATATTTTGTAATTAATCTATCAAAGAAGATCATTTGTGAAACTAACAATTAAGTTAACTAGTCGACAATTCATTTGGAAATTAATTATCATTCATAACAAAAATGCAACTTAAAACAATGGTACAGCCTTTCTTCTCTAACACTTCTACAAAACAAACTGCAGACTCATTATTTGGAATTCCTAATCACTTCATCCCAAATCTGCATACCTCTTGAAAGCGAGGAGTGAGGGTTACCAATTTCACGCGATAAGCGGATGCTCTAAGCTACCTAATTCGCGATTAACAAATTTGCGCGCGGCACCCCTATCTCTGTTCCGGGCATTACCAAACGATTAGTGACATCACTCGGGAGGCTACGTCATCTGTTTAAGGGTAAATCCAAACTTGTCAGCTCTGTGAACATTAAATTCTATCTTACTATCGTGGACACCGTGCAAAATTTAATCTTCGATAAATTTTCGACTTAACCTATAAAGGAAGATATTTTGTCTGACTGGCCAATCAAATCACAGCATTTTGTTCGCACTTTCCGTTCACTGAGTGAACAAATACATATATATATATATATATATATATATATAAATGTGTGTATGTTCTTTATGGACTACAAAACGGCTGGAGCGAATATAAATGAAATTTTCAGGTAATCTTCAAATTGGCCAAGCGGGTAATCCTGTGGAGTTTGGTAGCGATCGGATGAATAAATATTTTTTTTTGGCATTTTGGTCATTTTGTGTGCTACCCGAAGCTGGGGCAGGTCGCTAGTATAATATAAAGAATGTTCTTGAATACAGGTCTAAAACTCGCATATTTCTGAACAAGAATCACCCTCTATTTAAAAGGATATTCGATGTCGCGCATAAAAATACGTAACATATAGCTAAGGTTCTGTCATATACAAAACTCGGGCATTGCGTATATTTCGCTAAGAGTCCTCGGTGAGAGGATTCGCGTCGTACAAACAGATAAGTTATGATCTCGTCTGGTCTAGTACTTGAATAGATTGGTATGTTTATAGCCCGCCTGCTGTTTATAGGCCAATCGTATAGGTGCTTATTTACTTCTATTTGAGGTGTACTTACTGATTCATTGGTCCAGTGGTCGCAAGGGCGAATGCCGAGCGTGAGGTCTTGTTCAATTCCAGGATTTATCTGGTACTGGGTTTTTGAATGGAAATTCTCAGTAGAGAGTCAGAGTTTGGAACTGTGGCCAGTATATGGTGATAGGCTGTCTTCCAACATGGGACTCAATATCGGCATCGGTGAAATGTCGGTGTACAGTTAAGTAGCACACCTATGTCTAACTCTTTGAGGAATAAAGGCGTGATGCTGTTTGTTATATATGTGTATTGGGGTCAGAAGCGAAATTCAATTTTTTTGTTTTTCATTTCAAGAAGAACTCAATGCCATATATCTGTCTCTCTTTTGTAGGTATATTTAAGTTCAACCTCTGTTCAAGACTGTCTCATTATTTTATAGGCGGCAAGCGCGGGTGCAAATATTTTTCCATTCACTGCCACGCACCAATTGTAAAATTAAAAGGGAAAATTATTATAGCCACATTACCATAATACGGCACAGCGTCAGTATAATATTAATATCATAATTTAATTACCGCAGACACCTATCATAAACAATCGCCTGCCAATTTGTGGCAACATAGCAATATTGCTGCGGCTCATATTACACATAGTTAGAGCGATCTCGCAACTATTCCAATAGCAGCCAAATCAAATTCATGTGCTGTCATTGAATGTGGTATGAGCAGAGTAATTTGGCTATATAATCAGACAGATTGATGTTAGCGTGAAATTGAAGTGAGTGAAAAGGGATGCAGATGGGAGGGAGCGGGAAGAAAATGAAAATAATAATGAAGTGTGGCACTATCTTTTCTAATGCGTAGATACAGATGATTTATCATTTATATATTATTTAATTTGTGGTCCCGGGATTCTATGTCAGACAGAAGAAGAAACTTCAGTAAAGGCCCGCAGAAATCTAAATAATATATCAGAAAAAATGATATCTATTACGTTTGGCTAGGTCTCAATGTAATGTAAATTTAACTGAATTCTGTGCACATTTTATTACTTTTTTAAATTTTACTTTAATTACAACAGCCTGGGACCAATTACAATAATTAAAGCTGCATAATAGAAAAATATCAGAATAACAACAACCATAAAAAAGAAAACATTCATAAGTCCCTCTCACACATACGTCTCATTTTACATACGAGCTCTCGAGGTTTTGTTGCAATGCAATACTCATAATTTTGTCATACATAGCGACAAGTTCACGCGTCTTAGCGCGTCTTGATTTATTAATAAAATTTCTATGATAACCATGAGGAGTTAAATAAATAATTAAATAAATATTCAAGGCAATATTCCTCTTCAATTTACATAAAAATTTGCACACTGCCTGTTGGCGGCAATGCGGATGAGAATTTTCATGCGTAATGTTATTATAGTGTTTACTTTTCTAATTTGATTAGTGTGTAAATATAGTGAATATATGATAAATAGTTAATTTTAAAGATGTACATATAAAATAAGTGCGAATAAGGATTAAGAGATTGTCCCATTATTTTTCATGGACACAAATAAAGCGTTATAAAAATATTAAGGAAGAGTTACAAATACATGAATAGAGAATGTCAATGCTATTTAGTATTTTACTTGAATAACCCGAATATTATCTAACCTTTAAAAGTTATAAATATCAATTGACCTTAGAAAATGAACATTGTTTTTATACCACTGCAAAGTTGTTTCCTCCGAATAATATAAAATTCTTGTTCTTTTTGCATAAACATCTTGTAGAGATTCTTATCTTAAACTAGGCCCCAGCGACAAATTCTGACTTCACAGTTTGCTTAGATTAAGTTCAAAACTCTAATTAAACGTCTTGACCCTGAAATGTAACTATAAATTCAACTTTAAAAAGTAAAAAGCCGGATACGAAAACTCTTTTTTTAAAGTTTATTTTAATTTTCAGTTTTTTGTGACCTAATAATATAATCGAACGCCATACTAAAACAATATTTCGAAATTGGAAACCCACTTACGATATGTGTGCTGTTCATCATTGACGAGTCCTAAATTGGGTCAATGTTTCAGTTTCTGGTTATATATAAATGGGATTACTGAGAAAAGACACTCTCAAAAAATAAAATAAATGATCTAAATCGGTGCATATTTGTCGGAGGCATGTCCAAATATAAATAAATAAAAACAAATTAATTGAAACCCTTATGCAGCCGGTTAAAAAAAAGAGCAAACGTTTTTTACTTCGTATATGAGGTGATGTTACTACTTATGTCATTGCAATTTGGGGCACAAGAAAAGAGCCTCTTGGATACCACACCATTGTGAATTAACAATTTTTATAATATACCATAAGCTCGTGCTGAAGCGACAGAAGAAGAGAGAAATTGTCCCAGTTCTTAGTGTAGGTAGGTGCATTGCCCAAGCAGGTTACCCTGTCTCCAGATCCCACGATTTTAACACTCTCTGATTATGCTTGTGCATTTGGTTCAATCGTACATATTGAAGAATAAAGTCGAGGGCGCATTTCAGTCATTTAAATTTGAAGTGTTGCAAATGAGACACAGTAGAAAATACATTGCCGGTCGCCGCTTGTGTCTTTATGAATTAATAAAGACAGAAGCGGTTCCAACATAATTAAGACAAAGGCAAGACTAATCATGAACAATAGTATATAATATTGTGTTATAGTCTTCATACCATTTCCAAGGTCCAAATAAAAAAGAGCTCAACAATAAGAAAAACAAACATTCCGAAGAAATAACCATCAATCAGCTAGAACAAGCAGCGGACACATGATTACTTTTCGAAACGGATAGTTTTTCGCGCGTCTGACAGATCGGTCGCGTCCAATCGGTCGGCCAGTCACTCGGACGAGGGTCGGACGGACAACGAACAGCCGTGTGCGGTTACGGACACTATTATTGACATGTGTACTCATGGTTTGCTGGAATAGATCTGTTAATAAGTTTTTGTGAGAATGTCAGTCTGATTTTTGGGAACTACCAAAAAGAGAATTCAATTGGTTTGATATTTTATTGATCGATGTTTGTTGAATGATAACATTTTTGTCGATCTCCAGTGCTAAGCCAAAAGAAAGGAAAGCAAAGCAATCATGAAATTTAAAAACGAAGTCAACAAGTTTTTTTTTATCAACGGTACCTCTATTATGAGTTGTTTACTATTTACTCTCATAGTTAATGTTAATTTTCACGCAAGCGATTTTATTTCTTAACTTGGTTATATTAGAAATTAGAGTCGCTAATATGACATCTCTATAATATAGTCAATCAAAACTTTACTATGACACATATGTCACAAAAGTGACTGTAATCCCTAATGTAACCAAGTTAAGAACTAAAATCGCTATCATGAAAATTTACTTTACTACGATAGTAAATAGTAAGAAAAGTCGTGATAGAGGTACAGTTTGCCAGTATTACATATCGCCGAACATAGATTTGTCTTTTAAATCCTGTTACAAAACCCACAACTTTCAAACTGAGTTTTCTCTCTTAACGAACAAGTCATTATAAATACCCACACATAAAGTTGTGTATGAGTAAATTAAACAAAATGTTCCCCGGACCAAAAGCTCAGCTGCATGCGGCAGTCAGCACTCGTCTACCGGGAACAATACGAAATTTTAAATTGGACGTGTTGAGCGAAACTGGATGTAATTGTATTTTTGGGGAAATGTCCAAATACAAAATATTGTGCCTTTGGGACGTACGACGCCCTAACCTCTTTGATGTCGGGTTTGACTTCAAATATTGTTACACAAAGTGGTCAATTTTAAGCACAATCTTTTGTTCACGGTGAAATTGTTTGAATTTATTCTGTTTGTGACTTTTTTGTCATTTCGATTTTCGTATTAAAGGACGCCCTCAGTTGTACTGCCTCCTTTGTAGGACATAATTGTTTAAAAAAAAACAAAAATGTTCTATTCGATTTACGCCAAAAATTAAGTGTTTTAAATAATTTTCATTACTCTTACTCCGTTGGCTCAGCGACTCAAAATGTGTCTTGGCCTCACACGAGAACACTACTCGGTTCGATCTTTGGCAATTTCTCACCAGATCACCAGCCCAAGATCAGTCTCCACTGAATTGCTCCAGGTAGAGGCTCCCAGGCTTTTTTCTCATAGACCACTTTCAAAATTTAGCTGGTTCCGGTGGACCCCCTGCAGCTACTTTTGTACCATATTGTAAATTGAATTATAAATCCCCATTTTTTTGTCACGCCAACGTAGACCCCCGTCGAGTCTCCCGTGGACCCACCTGGGGGTCCACCTGGACCACTTTGGGAACTAATGCTCCAGAGGTATATTTTTATTGCTAGATTTAGACCATAAAAACTGAGTCGTAAATATTATTTAGCGTTTTGCACCATACTTTATTTTTATATGTTTATACTAAGTCGAATAGGGGGATATTATACCGATAGGTTATGGATATATCCATGCCTTTTATAACACTAAAACAGAAAATTGAAGGTGACAAATTTTCCCATTTTTGAGTAAAATCAAAAAGCCTAGTACTTAAACTCCCTGTTGTATCTAAAAGGCTATTATTACGATTAACAAAACGACTGTACACCTTATCCCGAAAGCCCTTATCATCAGAAATGCTCGAGATAATAAGATTCCGCGAAACTCGGTAATGTTACGACGCTAAGGCGCCTAATGTTCGTTTTGATAAAAACGAGATTAAAGAGAAATTCAAACGCCACCTGAAACGATAGGCGCCGTTAGAAAATAAGTATATCTACACACTGTTGTAAAGGATTTCATACTTTTTATTTCTTTAGTTGTTGATTAGAATTTTCATACAAAAAATGTCAATAACACTTTGCCCGACCCTGGAATCGTATCCAGAACCTCACGCTCTGCAGTCGCATTTGCGACTTTTGAGCCAATTTGAAAATTGGCAACGGCGGCTTTAATATTATTATTAATACCCCACTCTTGGGAATAGGCCTTCCACTCCTCATAAGGGTGACATTCAATTTGTCCACCTGTCATGGCCTTTTGTGATTGATGGAGTTTCTTGCCGGTCTCTACTCCATAGAACCGTGCGCCTAGAGTCTAGATTTTTTAAAAGTGCCTGAAAAGGCCTAGTTGAATTAAAAAAAAAACTTTGACTGACTTCGCCTTTGATTCAGGCATCGGGGTCAAATAAAATATCACAATGTTTCCCGTTGATCCTAACCATGTGTCTCATACTTTAAGGGAAGCGTGTGAATGAAAGGCCGCCGTAGCCATGTTCTTTGTTCAAATATACAATGTTTGCTAATATTAGCGCCTTTAAATATCAAATTTGGAATAGGGAGGTAAGAATTTTGAAGTATTGTGGCATTATTCGTAGTGGTGTCATGCGTAGGAGTTTATAATAGGGTCCTTTTGTATATTTATAGACGAATATGTATCGGGGTTTAAGATTTTGGCTGGTATCTATTGTGTTCATTGAATTTTGTTAAGGGATGATTCGTAATTTGATTATGAAACTAATATATTAAACTTTATTAAGATACAAGTATTGTTTATTTCAGTTTCAAAGCTTCCTTCCTATTAGTAGTTTAGAATCTTAATTGTATGTAACAATATTACGAACAAAGAGTACTGAAAATAAATGAAAATGAATGTTTAAAATAATATTATTTAGAAAGCTAGTCACTGGTTAGTTAGTACTATTTTTAGGTATCATTTTCTCGTCCTTAGTCAATATATATTCCTATTGCAGAGAAAGAAAAAAAAAAAATAGACAATTACCATCCATAAAAATATAACGAAACACAAAAAGTAACGAAAACGAGAACAAAAGTTAGAACACTACACCATGCCAAAATACGGTATCTTAATCGTAAATTTTATGACGTAGATAACGTATCTTGAGCATTCAGAAAAACGCCGGCCGGCTTTGCAGGCTGCGACGAGACCTCCATTCTAAATATGGAATGGGGCCTTTTTAAATAATTATTTACATCAAACATATTCCTAACACTTCAAACTGTCCTTCTCTATTGCACGAACGGACAAAATGTTTTATTAACATATCTAAATGAAACACACAATTGGAAGCGATGAGATGTTATCAAAATATTAGCGTGGAACACTCCGCAATAAAAAGTAAAGTCTGTCATAAACTACAGCCTGGAGTGCGATAGTTTTGCCCAAACCAAGCTGTCAAGATCGCGTCAGTTTAATCAATTTTTTTTTAAACATTGCCGCACTCTAGGACTTACTCCTGTCTTGTGGGTGCGTTTACAAACACAAATATTTATATGGACATACACCCAGACCCGAAACAACTATCTGTAGATCATACAAATATATGCTCCGTGCGGGTATCGAACGATCGCTCAACCACTGCGCCAACCGTGTTGTCTTACTGGCTGTAGTGGAAAGATTGGCAATGGTGGTAACGAAGCTGACAAACCAGTGTGAGGCAGACGATCTCAGGTTTCCTCACTTGTGGAGACTGTTGCCTTGTACGAAAATGGTACCCAAAAAGTCAGACGGAGCCTGAAGGCAAACCGAATCTGATATGGCGGCCTTTATTTCTCAACAGGCTATTAGACGCATTAACATAAAATGTATTAATAACTGGGTATATATTTTTTTAACTTTCGGCTTGGGGCTACTTGAAACCGAGCCTCGATATCCAAGCTTGATTATTTTTTTTTACAATAAAATATATTGAAACTTTGACCTTCAGGTCGTGATGAAAAAAGTTAATTAAACGAAGGCATGATTTAAGGGTCTGGGCTAAGCGTCACGTCGTAAAGGGTCTTGGTAACTTGTAAGTGCCTATTTTCGGTCTACGTAGAACTCTGTTGATTTTTGGTTTTCGAGTTCTTTTTTTCTAAGAAAATAAACTGTTTTTAACTGCTGCTCATTGAGTTCTTTTTAAAGGTGGAGATACACTAGTGGCACCCTAATTTTGCCGATGCTATTATTAAGTTCTATGTAATAGAGGGGAGCCAATTTTAACGGCTACGATTCCGAACTCCAGTCTCGAAATACCTGTGCTCGATCGGAACTCACGCTCAGAAAGTCAGAGCCAGTTTAAGCATGAGTAGGTACACTAGATTTTATGACAAAAGCTTCTACTCAATGACTTAAGGTTCTAATCAATCATTAACTCTAACTTAACCTACACTTAAACACAGTAAACATGACGTTTCACATGTCGGCGGGGGAACACTCACTTCCGCGACGTGAAGCCCAAACATAGCCTAAGCATACATGGGAACAAAATTTGTTTGTCTTTACCCAAGCGTTACAAAGACGGGTATAAATTATTATGAAAGTGTTTTGTTACCAAGAAAGGTATGCTCGTGGACAAGAGTAGCTGGAAATAAAGTTTCAAATTGTTTTTAAGTATGTACCCACGTATGAAAATTATCCTATTACATTTATTGTAACATCCTGTTACATGTGTGTGTCAGTATGGTGATTTGTGAAAAACATTTTTTTTTTATAGGTTTTATAATTATAATAGTTCTGTCTTTCCCCTTTTGTTGTTGACGATATCATAAGGGTGCTTTAGTTATAATAGCAGGCAGCGGTGTACACAGAGTTTTTAGACAGGTTAGGCAGAAAAATTTAAAAGCTTACTTACCAAAAATACCTAATGCATGTTGAAATTGGTTCGTTGTCTTGTCGAATGATGTATGTTTTTTGCCACCTCAAATATCTTATAATAAATATTTATCTGAATTATGTAGGGTAGGCGTCTTTTTGTCTTTATGAACCGCACGCCACTGATAGCAGGTATTAAATGAAATAATCATTAGAATGAAGAGATAATATATTTCTGGCTTACACCTACTTGATCGCATCGTAAATTAAATGTTTGAACTCTTATTCTGATTTTTTTATTTGGAACGTTAAATGTCTTGTTTAGAATCTATAATATTTTTCTCACCTTTTGAGTAAAAGGTCACTAAGTTTTGTCGAAAAGACAGATTGTAATGTGTGCTCGAATATTAATACATTTTCATTATATACCCGTCTCTTGTCACCTGTCTCCGTTGCTAGTTGGAATATCAAAGTAAAGTAAAATGTTACTTTGGAAGATATTACGGAGCCAGAATAATAGCTAAATAGTCTAGACTCAAATACCTCCAGTGACCCACCCTATGTGATCAATCTTTGATTTGCTAAATATACGGAAAAATACTAATTCTATATTATAAATGCGAAAGTAAGTTTGTTTGTTACCTTTTCACGCCTAAACCATTGAACTGATCATCATGTAATTTTGCATCTACGTTGTCAAGGGTACAGAAAAGGACATAGGGTACCTTTCATCTAGAAAATATTACTGCTCCCGAGGGAAAGAACAATAACTTTCGACGGACACAATTGCTTTAGGACGCTAGATGGCGCTACGTGTGACCCGAAAAAATGCAAGCGCAAGCTAGTAAATGATAATATTTTAAAATATGACCACTGCAATTCAATTAAGAGCTGATTTTTCAATAGCCGAAGAACCCTCGGATAATTTATTCCTCTGATAACTCTATACAAAAATTGTTCTAATTTCAGATAACGTTTATCTGGGGATTGTAAAATCGGGTCTAAGTTGTGTTTTCCCGTATTCTCGTATATTTCTGTAGAAATAATCGACATGAATCCAAAGCTGTCAGCTTCGCATCAGTTCGGGCACAGCTTTACGGGCAGGTATCGATAACTTATGATTTGAGTGGTTGTCAGATTTCAATAAGTCAGACTGACAGAATTCACGGCTGTCATTTGTATGACAATCGGTACAAACTGCTTAACGTGCTCTCCAAGGGATGGAAGGTGCTTCAAGCATAAAGGACCATTAGCCTCTGAGGACTTAGCGTAGCTAGACTACGGTTTTTAACCTAAAGCGTCATCACCTCTGTATTCCCCGAAGGAGGCAGAGGTGTACTATTGTCCATCCACATTTCGCCGATGCTGTTATTGAGTCCCATGTAATAGGGGGCGAGCCTATTACCCTCTACCGGGCACGGTTCTAGACTCCGTGCTATTACTGAGAATTTCTAAAGATAACAAATAATATAGGTCAATATATTTCTGACGGTGATTGTACTTCATAAAACTGTATAGTTCAATCGAATACTCCTGCGCAAAACATAACGATAAACAACGGAAAATGGCTTATTGCTGAACTAAATACCCATTTCTATGCAAAGTCCCTAAAATATTACGACCACAGACGTCTATAAACGAAAGTCCAATATACATTTCACTTGGAACCTTTAACTGTATCCTAGACTTCATCTTTTCAACCCTTAATCCTTCGTATTTTTGTTAGGATCCCATCTACCGTACTTCATCACCATTTCATATATCGATACGCATTTTGTTGTTAAGTCACCGATTTATTAAGACCCTTACGCTGTACAAAAACTCCTTTCTTAATGAAGATTGCTAGGGTCAATATACGCTGGGTAAGTTAGGTGTAGGCTTAAATATGGCTTTGGATAGTTCATATGACATAATATTGTGCTTTTGTTAGAAAATCGCGTTCATTTCTCAAGGGGATGGCCCACGTAGGGTATCATGCAGTGCACGCCTCTGCGACTCATGTTGGCCGATGTAAAATGTATTCTCTTTGTAAATAGATTTGTTTCTATATACAATAAAAGAGGCTTATGTGGTGCTTATGTGTATGTTTGCAATTTTTATTTTGAAACAGCTTTTGCCCGCGACTTCGTACGCGTGGAATTTAGAATCTGATATTTTCTTGCGGTAAAATGGAGTGTATATTTTAAGTTAGATCTCTAGCAATACATCGGCAAAAACTGCATTCAATTCTATGCGGTAGTTTTTGCGTGATGTACAAATATACAGACAAACAGACAGATACACAAAAAAATCTAAAAACTGTTGTTTTGCCTTCTGTTGCTTTAACAAAGCTCATATTAATTTTTCTCCAATATGTATAATGTACAGATATCGGCTTGTTATAATTATATTATACGTATAGAGGAAAGGAAATTGTACATTTTATAACCGTTGTTAGGTGAAACAGATTTCCAGTATTTGGTAATTGTTAGTTTTTAAATTACAAATATTGTATTAAATGAGAGTGGATAGTATAATTATATCAGGAAATTATTTGTGTTATTTATTTTATAATGTTATCTGTTTTTGACGATATTAATTGTAATAAAATCATAATACAATACTACCGCGCTAATGATCAGCGTGAGGTCCTGGGTTCGATTTTCGGGTCGGGCAAAGTGTTATTGGGTTATTCTGTTTGAAAATTCTCAATAACAGCACGGAGTCTAGAACTGTGCCCGGTAGATGGCAATACGCTCGTCCCCTATTATATGGGACTCAATAATGGCATCGTTGACATGTGGGTCTATAGTGGTACATCTCTGCGTAACCCTTCGAGGAACATAGGCATGATGCTATGTTATGTTATGTTAAAATCATAATTCGCCTTCAAAGTGTGATTATAGGCAATACACATCAAGTAGTCCATTAAGAGAGCTATTTTGAGCAGTAGACGTTTACGCGCTGATAATGTGATGAAGATGATGTATGATATTATTATCATGTTGTGGACAGCATCATAAAGTTAAAAAAAAAAACATAGAAAACATAAACAGAACTTACCGTGGCATCACGCTTTTATGGTGTCGAATGGCGGGTGCACAGTTCCAAATTTCTGGCTGCTCTAGAAACTTTTCAATAAAAAAAACCGACCCGGTAATAGTAGCCAGAACCACACGCTCAACAGTCGCTCTCACAACCACTAAACCAATAACGTAGTCAAACAATAGGCTAGATGACTGCATCAAAAATAAATTCAGATATCTTGTTTGGTAAATAGTTTTCCTTCTAATAACTCAGTAAAACTTAATCTCTTGCTTATCTTTGGCGTTTTAAATTTTTTATTTATCAAAATCACACGATAAGTTTGTCAATGGCAATGAAAAACAATGATGTCACGCCTTAGTATTCCATTCCAAACATTTTTAGAACAAAATGTCGTTTTTGACAATTCATAAAAAGTAACTCAGATGACTAGTAGTCATCTACAGTATTGATATTTCTACCTCTAAACTTATTCTGCACTCTATTGAATAGAGATAATAAAACAATAAAGCCATTAAACTCAATAAACAAACAAGAGACTCTTCTCACACTAAACGAAATCAAACTGCACTGCACAGTGTTTAAATTCGTAGAAACTGATATACAAACTTTTTCGTGCCAACAATGGCATCAGTGTGCATTTTACCATAGTAAAGTGACACAAGTAAGCCACTTTAGTACAACAGTTGTAACGTAGCTTTCGTTACCTGGTACAAAACCACACGACAAGATCTGAAGCTACTTGAGTTTTATTAATTCGTTTGTTTTGCCAGCATGAGCACGTAAATTGTTCCTGCCGTTGAGCAAAGATGAGGACCTTTGGTCCTTTTCAGAGCCCAAGTTGCACCAGGGTACTTATCAAAGTATCGTCACTTGGGGCAGTTTTAGTGCCACTCAGGGTGTCTCTGTGAATCAAGAAGCAGATGAGAGATGTTCGCGCCAGAACATCTCTCATCACCAATCGTCAGGCTCAATAACACCATTGCTCTGTGGAGGATCTTTCTACCACAGCATGAGCGATTCATATGTATGTAGAGTAATTCCTATATCTTCTTATGACTCGATAGAAGAAGAAGTATCATATAGCGCACTCATTTCGCCTTCAGTACCTTCTATTAACTTTTCTTACTTGTCTCCTTCTACTATGACTGTCCCGCAGAATTAAAGAGGGTGAATGTAGACGCTGCCAGCACATTTTCTTCAATGTATGCTATTGGAGACAATCTCAAATGCTTTCTTATCTAAATTGAATATTCGTAACACCTGCCCTCATTGCCCATTGCTCTGTATATTCCTGAATGACAACTATGGGTCCTACTATGGAATTGTTAGTTTTTTTTTCTATAAATATCACGAACTCACTCCCTATTATATGTGGTCTAAATGTGGATGTTAGTAGGGACATCTCTACCTAACCCACTGGTGAATAAAGATGTGTAAATTGATTCTGAGTGAAAACTTCTCACTTTTACAGTCGGTGCCCTACATTACCTGACTTCCCCAAAAATTTATCATGTAATGTCTAGGGGATTCAGGTTATGTAGGGCACAGACTTTAATACAGTGAATTCTTTGGATTTTTTCTCTCCATGATTCCTGAGAAAGAAAAGGCCACTCCTCTCTACTAGTGGGTGCCATATGGCGACTAATACCAACCACACAAGTTAACATTGGATATGGCATAACATCGTAACGTTTGTGGGTGTCAAAATCGAAATTTAAATATATATTTAAATAGGCCTTATGAATCTAGGTGCACGGTTCCAAAGTGGGTGGGTCCTATGGAGAAGGTGTTATAATTGACTTCGTCAAGATTACTTGAATCATACTCCTGCGTGCTAAGAACTATCCGATCACCAAAGTATCTGCTAACATGGTGATAATAACAATTTAGGCAGCAAACCTTGAAGCTGTTGAACATGAAGAATATATTTCAAGTGATTATCTTTCTTGAACATGTAGTACTGGTCAAAACTATCTGGAACAATCAAACGACTAAATTCTTTTCACGTAGTCATGCACCATCTTATCGCCCTTTTTATGACAACCTGGTAATGGTGTTAGGTGTTGGGAAAACGTCTGCTTTTGTTGGTAGACTAGATTGGTCTAGGTTATATTGGAACTATCTGTACTTTATTAAGACCTAGCCTTATTATATTTGATCTAATCAAGACCTAGTTTTGATATATTTTTATACTAGCGATCCGCCCAGGCTTCGCACAGGAAACAAAGCATATACGCCTTAAATGTTTTTTCTGTCGTAGTGTCGTAACAGCCTGTTACGTCGAGCGTTTACTTCGCGCACGCCAGTCAAGCTCAAGTAAAGCTAAAGCAGTTGGCATGATTTTTTCCAACATCTTCAACTATCATAGTCATATTTCAGTCAATTTGCACAAAAACTTAACGAATTATATACACTTAAACCTTCCTTATAAGTCACTCTGTCTATTGGTGAAAACCGCATGAAATTCCGTTCAGTAGTTTTTGAGTTTATCGCGAACAGATAGACATACAGACGCGGCGGGGGGGGGGGGGGGGGGGGACTTTGTTTTATAATGTGTAGTGATGGTGTAACTGCCTCTTTGGTGGTCATAAGCGTGACTGCTGAGCGTGAGGTCCTGGGCTGGATTCTTCGTTTGGCAAAGTGTTATTAGGTCTGTTGGCTGGAAATTCTCAGTAGGAGCACGAAGTTTTATTTATATTTAAAAAAAAAAAAATTCTTTGTATTATTTTTGTGATTGTCTATTGTTTCTACAGAAAAGTCTTGTTGTTGCGTTTCTTGCGGCGAGTACACAAACATTGGCAATGCATCAGTAACTGTTGCAGATGGTATCAAGCGGCCGCTATGGTCTTGGTCACCTACCATCGGTTGACCTACATGATAATTTCCCTACTTTATTATTAAAAAGGTATGAAGGCACAATCGTATACAAGTGTCTTATATCCACTTGAAGTTCATTCATCTTCAACGGATATAATATCCGCTCCCTGCCGTATCCCTTAGATCATTGATCCGCGCTTCAAGTTCATATCCGCGCTTCATTTATTTGAATCAAACAAAATTATCGTCACTCGTGTTCCTTTTTTATTCGATTTGTTACAAGACGTCTCGAAAGATCAAAGACCAGTAATGTGCGTAGTATGTATCTAATGCCATATATTATACTTTATATATAATATAGCATCACGCCTGTATTCCCCGAAGGGTTAGGCAAAGGTGTACTAATGTACACCCACATTTCACCAATGCTATTTCTTATGTTATTCGTACATAAGAACAACTTATCGTAGTTTATCGATCTCATAGTGTATACATCTCATAAACACTTTAATGTTATTTATGTGTTGAATGTAGGATTCAGTATTCATACGGCGCCGGTAATGTATGATATGCGTGACAGATGGCCCTATTTATCACCGTTTATGTATTACACTTGTTGAGAATTTACTACTAATGGAATCTTGTTGCTTATCATCCATGAGTGAAAAGTTTTTTAATTTACGTGTGGCATTTGTTTTTTTTTTATTAACGAAAGCACTTGTCGTCTGTATTCCCCGAGAGACAGAGGTCAATTGTAAATACAACTTCATTGTGCCGACGCGATGCAGTTATTACGCCCGATATTTCATATAGGGGGCGCATTTCTACCGGGCATATATCTATACTCAGGGCTATATATTATATTAATTCAAGAAATTTTGGAAATCTACTAAAAGGCTCAATCCAGGGTCGGGCCTGCCTGTGAGTGTCAGTGGTCTACATGACCCACACGACATAGCTAATGCCTTTCGGCAGAGTTTCAAGGTGGACCCACCTCCTGTACCTCCTGCGGTGTCTCAGATGCTCGAGACTGGGACACAAGGTGATAAAGTTAGGTTAAGATTCCAGGCAAAGGAAATATCTAATGTTATTAGTAATATGTCTAGAGGAAAGTCTCCTGGCCACGATAGTCTCAGTATCGAGCATCTGAAGTACGCCGGTATCCACCTGCCGAGGGTGCTTGCTCTGTTTGTCAATTTGTCACTTTCGCATAGCTACTTACCTGAGGAGCTCATGCGTACTCTGGTTGTTCCTATAATAAAAAACAAAACAGGTGATCCGTCGGACCTGTCAAACTACAGGCCTATCTCACTAGCCACCATAACTGCTAAGGTTTTGGACAGCCTGCTTGATAAACAGCTGGTGAAAAATATACATTTACACGACGCACAGTTCGGCTTTAGACCAAACCTATCTACTGAAAGTGCTATTTACTGTCTCAAGCAGACTGTTCACTACTACACAGCAAGGAACACGCCTGTGTATGCATGTTATTTAGATCTCTCCAAGGCATTTGACCTTGTAAATTATGATGTTTTATGGAGCAAACTTCAAAATGTTGAGGGACTCCCTGCTGAATTAATTTGGTTGCTTAAATATTGGTACAGTAATCAAGAGAATACTGTTCGATGGGCAGGCACTTTATCTGAAGTGTACAGGTTGCAGTGTGGGGTGAGGCAAGGGGGGTTGAGCTCGCCATGCCTCTTCAACCTGTACATTGATGGTCTGATTGGGGAGCTCAGTGGCGCCGGTCTCGGATGCTCGATAGACGGAACTTGCATAAATAACATAAGTTACGCTGACGATATGGTGCTGTTGAGTCCCTCAGTCAGAGCTTTAAGGTGTCTTTTGAACATTTGTGAGGCGTATTCGGAGGCTCATGGGCTGAGATATAACGCCAAAAAAAGTGAATTTATGATATTTAAGGCGGGAAAAAAACAATATCGTGCGCCCGTGATCACTCTTTGCGGCACACCACTTAAACAGGTGAGTAAGTTTAAATATCTGGGTCACTGGGTCACTGACGACTCGTCGGATGTTATGGACATCGAGAGGGAACGAAGGGCGCTGTCTGTGCGGTGTAATATGCTCGCTCGTAGGTTTGCACGTTGTACAAGAGACGTAAAAATTACTTTATTCAAGTCATACTGCCAGACACTGTACACGTGCGGGCTATGGGTGAATTATACGCATCGCGCGTACAGCGCCCTTCGCGTCCAGTATAACAACGCCTTCAGGGGAATGGTGGGGCTGCCGCGGTGGTGCAGCGCATCTGCCATGTTCGCGGAAGCGCGCACACAGGATTTTTTCGCTGTGATGCGCAAGCGCTGCGCCTCATTGCTGAGTCGAATGCGGATCAGCTCTAACGTTCTCCTGAAGACCTTGTCTGAACGGTGGGATTCACCAATGCTGCAGGCGTGGATGGGGTTGCACTCTCTTTGCAACAGGAAATGAGTGGCTCCCCTTTCATGCCGATTACTTTAGTTTAGTTTAATTTTCTTTTCTTTTGTTACGTACTAACATTATTTTTAAGAATGTAAAGTTAATACTAACAAAATGGAACCTGATTTCCGAAATAAACGATTATTATTATTATTATTATAGAGCTGCTATTGAGTTTTTCTACCAGGAAAATTTTATAACAGTTTCCCGAACTGAGAATCAATAGGGTAATTAATTTTAAGACGAAATTAAAAGCCGGTTGACCTAAGCCTGACCATGGCGGTCACTTCCGAGCAACATGATCAGGAAAAAGATTCATGGGGAAACTCGCAAGGCCCTTTAAGGCTTTCTGCGCTTCATGTCGAAGGACCGCACAGAAAAAAATAAGATCTACAGATAGTTGTTATGAATCTGGCTGTGAGTGCATGTGACATGTATATTTGTAAACTGGACCCATGATACAAGAGAAATATTAGAGTCCCCACTCTAGTATTACTCCTGTATCGTGGGTCCAGTTTAAAAATTTAAAACAGTTTAAACATAAAATGAAAGTATTTTGCATTAGAGTTACACGTTATACTCGCAGGACCATACATTTAGCAAAACTTGATCAATGAGGATGCTTCTAAAATAACTAGATGCTATTAATATTTAGACACGTCAGAAACGTCAAATTTTACGTATTGATCCCGGAATTGCAATATGCAAAGTAACAGGTCTATCAAAACCTGCTATATAAAACCAGTTGATGTTATTTCAATCGCAGACAAGTTTTAAATTTAACAAAAACAACATGTTACGTCTAACACAGCTCATTTTATTTGTGTTCTTAGCAATTGCTGTTTTAATGGTTTGTTTTGTGATGTTATCAACTGATATTTGTGTTTTGAACTTCAATTCCTACCTGTGTGATAGTTTATACATTAGTTTCGTAAACATGTGGTTTAATTCGGCCTAACTTATATAATATTACATCGAGAAAACTTGAAATATAAAAATATTGAGTGATAGCACGGTGCGCGTGCGCCAGAGGTCGTTCAAATTCTGCTCTTATCAATAATTTTTCAAGTTTTCTATGTCAGAGATGCAATAGTTGTGACATGTAAATTAGTGCCTTATCAGTGGTAATTCTATTGAAAATGTTATTTCGGTACATAGATCCAAATAACCTCTTATCTTGATATTTAGTTTCTAAAAAGTACCATGTATTTACATTAATATAAATGAGAGACTTCAAAAATAAGGAAAATAATTTATCTAAATACACATATGACGTGTGTGATCTATGTTAAGCGTTTCGTTATAAATAATCACGTGATTCATTAGTATCATTACGTAATACGTAGTAATACAAAGTTTTTGTTCCCAGTACTAAGTGTCGTCTAAGTATTTCATACCACGCTAAGTGTAAAATAAATCAGCGCCTTAATAAAGTTTCCAACAGAATTAAAAAAATAATCTGTCTTGACAATCTGCGTGCATAAGTGAGAGAAATAAATTATTTTTTCGCTTTCAGAACGTGGAGTGTCATCCACAGACTCTGCCTCAAATCCGCACAGCTGATGGTTGTAAGTATATATATACAATATCAAGTTAGATAACCCAACCTATAATATATTCTATGTGAAGCATATTTTTATGGATGACAGCCGATTGTTTCAACTGTTTTTTGATTGAATTTGACGGTTGATTTAAATAGAAACTGTTGCTGTCCAAAAAAAGTAAAATTTTGAGATTTTTTCCACAAACTACAGGGTTAAAGGGGAACAAATTCATTACATAATTATACAAGATGATATAGAATCCATTGCCGGGAATCACGAGGTCATGTTTTATTATGTCAGTCCGATAGAATATAGGCGCTGAGAGAAGAGAAACGTCAAAATGTATGGCAATTTAAATTCAATCAACACATTTTAGGATAGAGATTTTATTAAGCAACAAAAATATTCTATAGTGTTTTTCGTGTTTATTAAAATGTTTTAATTAACAGTTTTTGGTTAAACCTGATTATGGTTCTATATTTTTTTTACATTAAAAATCATTTTGATTTAATCACTTATTCATCAATATTAATCATACGTATAACCTGACGCATTTATTATAGACACTATTTTTATAATAAACGCGTACGCATGTAACTGATATATGTTGATAAATATTTAAAGACCATGAATTGACATGAAAAAAAAAAAAAAACCTGTGCTTTGTTGAATGTACATATTTGAATTACGAATGTTTGTGTTTTATTTCGTTTCGTCATCGCTACTTGTCTTATATAAAAGTGTATTTTTATTAATCAAATATTTCTTGTGTCTCATATTTTTTCGCTTGGTTAGAAATAAAATAAAACTATTTTTATTTCATTCTATTTAGATTTATTTTTAAAACGTTCTCTTTTGTTTACAGATGATTACTACGATCTCATTAAATGATGACAGAGTGAAAGATCCTACTAAACTAATATCTTTTATTATTTAATGATACAAGTAGTAATATATATTTAATTTTAATTTTATATGCATATATAAATAAAAACTATGATTAATTGAGTTTAAAACTAGTTTTTTTTCTTCATTCGTTGGGTCCATATGAAAACTTGATTTATTTATTTCTAAGAATGCATATAATGCCAGAAGTGAATTGTCCCCCAATAGTCACTTTATAATAAGACCCAAGGTTTTCGGATGTGACCGCGCCTGCCTGAGTTAAGACGTAAGAAAATATTTATCCCGTTATTACGTTCCTATGGGATAGTGATGTCGTTTTCTGACGCCAGTGTCTCACATTCAGGAGACCGTCTTGATGCTGGGTTCACTACCAAGGTTGAGAAAAGCGTTATTTCCAACCTGAAGAGATTTTAACTTGCAGCCCGTTTCTTGGCGATATCAGTAGGCTTGCTCAATCCTAATCCTAACTAATATTATAAATGCGAAATTAAGTTTGTTTGTTACTTTTTCACGCCTAAATTACTGAACCGATCATCATGAAATTTTGCATATACGTTGTCAGGGGTACAGAAAAGGACATAAGGTACCTCTCATCCAGGAAAAAAGTACTGTTCCCGAGGGAAAGAAAAATAACTTTAGACGGCACAATTGCTTTAAGACGCTAGATGGCGCTACGTGTCTTTTGAATCAACTAGCTAATTTACTGTCTATGCACTCTATTTGTTTAGTAACCTGAATTAAATACCTAAGTTAATCGTATTAACATTAATGCTTCCTATATCGACTAACAATCTGAATTGATTGTCAAAATCTAAATTAACGCGAACGAAGCCGCGGCAAAAACCTAGTAGTACATAAGTCTTAATAATATCATCAGAGAAACTTGAGGGATTAGGTGTACAACTGTACACTTTTGCTAAAGCCTTTTGGGCATGTATAATTCATACTTAATGATATAATATAAAATAGATATGATAAGCACTCTTCAACGTATACATCATGAGTGTTTCAATAAAATATTCGCGAACTCATTTTTGTATCAACATTATTAAGTATTCTAAAGATATTATATGAAACCTTTTATGTCTGGCTCAGATTTCTCACTGAAGTCTACCATTTCTAAGAATCTATATCTAAAATCTTTGCCACAGAAATATAATTTCTACATCTAGCGACATAGAAGATATTTTCGCTTATCAAAATTTTATGTATCTTTTATTAACCTAAGAATAATTTCATAATATAAGACAGTTATGAATTTGAGTACTGTTATGTATTTAACATAGCATCAGGCTTGTATTCTCCGAAGGGTCAGGCAGAGTTCTAAACATTTATAATCTAAATATACACACACACATAAGTTCCATGTAATAGGGAACGAATCTACTTCCATTTATTATATAATATATTATATACATATTAACAGAAAATCCCAATAGGGCTTTGTCCGATCCGGGATTCGAGCCTGAACGGTTAGTAGCCGCGCTTGCACCTACTAAATTATCTTTTTAATTTTCTTATTTTTGTATTGACACAAAATCCTTCATGTAGACTAATAATATACTTGGTTCCAAATGTCTACATTCTATAGCGAAAACCAATCACAAAACTTTTTGTATACTATCTTTGTACAGCCTAATCAATGGTAATCAATCGAGGAACTTGTCAACGGCCGACGAAAATCAAAAAGAAAAATAGACGCGTAAAAATAGAGGCAAGTTCAATACTTTGCAGCAGTAAGGCGGCGGCGCCGATCAAAGTTATCCGGTGATAATCTTCGTGCTGTCCGAAACACGAGCCCTGTGTCCGTTCTCTTGGGTTCCGCACCAATTAATGAGTTCGACTTTCTCTGAATATTTCATTGGTCTTTTTTATTTAGTTTTTGCGGATGTAGTGTAGTTTAATTGGTCCTTTTTATGTACTTTTTCCGAATGTTGTGTACTTTTTTTTTGGAAATGTAGAAGTGTGGTGCAAAATTGGAGCTAAGAAAATTTGTATACGGTACAATATTTGAAGTCTTTTAAATTGATGGTGTTAAATAATAAAAATAATATTTTTTTATATGATGGAATATTAATTCAGTGGTTATTAAAGAGTTTATGATAAGGAATCTCATGTTCATCAGTGGTCATACACATGCAAAACTAGTTTTAAAACAACTGTCAAACCAGTCAAAGAATGCAACAATCAATATTCTCGATGACTTTATTGTCAATAGGTAAAAATTCATGTCTATATTTTATATCTATTTTGTTGTGGTTTTTTATTGGTCACTAATAAATAAATAACATAACATAGCATCACGCCTGTATTCCCCGAAGGGTTAGGCAGAGGTATACTATTGTACACCGACATTTCGCTGATGCTGTTGTTCAGTGCCATGTAATAGGGTGCGAGCCTGTTGCCATCTACTGAGCACAGTTCCAGGCTCCGTGCTGCTACTGAGAATTTTCATACAGGAAAATCCAATAACAATTTGCCTGGCAATCGAACCCTGAACCTCACGCTCAGCAGTCGCGCTTGCTACCACTAGACTAATGAGGCAGTCAGGTAAATAAATATTTGGCTAAATATATCGAAACTAATTATTGTGACTCTGTATCCATTCGTGGGTGGGTACAAACATATTTGATATGTGAATTTAACTTTATTTAGATCGACATCTTGATAATTCCTGTCATGTTGTCTCGACTTTACTGACATTCAAATATTATAAACAATTGATAGGAAAACCAACCAACAATTCTTTTTTCTTTTTCTTTAAAAAAAAAACATTGCCCCACACTACGATTTCTCCTGTGTCGTGGGTACAGTTTACAAACATACATGTCACATGCACACACAGCCAGACCCGAAACAACTATCTGTAGATCATACAAATATTTGTTCCGTGCGGGGATCGAACCCGCGACACATAGCGCAGAAAGCTAATCGCTTAGCCACTGCACCAACCATTTCATAAGTATGAAATGCAAACAACAAAACAATCAGAATTTAAAAGAGTAACCATGGAGTTTCTTGTCCATTCTTCTCTATAGGAAAACAACACTTTGGAACGTGGCGACTAGAGTTTGACTATTCATAAGTGCCTTTAACAGGTCTACATGAATAAAAATATATTTTATTATGATTATTAACAATATAATGTCAACATTTGTATGTTAAAGTCTAAAACAATAAACCATACTAAGATACACGAACCAAAAGACATAACTATATTATTGTAGGTGTACAGAGTCTCTAACTGAATGTTACAAGCAGTTCTGTTCAGTTGTACACGTTCGCTAGAGCTCGCATAACTTATTCAGAGCACGGCTGTAACTTGGACCGCACGAAGATATCAAGACTTATGTACTTTATTCGCAATTGCTTACAAATTCCATATCTTGAAGAATTCTTGTTATAATTGAATGATAAGAGTTGTTTATTACATGTTATTACGTGCTTTAATTTTTTTTTTAATGTATGTGGGATTCATTTTTCGGGAGACGAATAATATTATGGTCACCCATCCTAGGACAAGGACAGATAGATAGATAGAATTGTTTTTATTTCAAATAAACCTAATACAGGCACTTATGAAACGTTATAGGACTCTAGTTGCACGGTTCCAAAAAGTTGGTCCTATGGAGAAGACCCGGCAAGAAACTCCATGGATACTCTAAGTCTCTTTTAATCTTGCCATGTACATAATGTGGAATAAGTATGAGAAAGCAATGTAGGTTTAAGGCTACTTAACCTCGCTCCACATTTGTTGAATATCCAGTTATTTATGCCATCAGTGCTATTCTCCAATATGTTTTGATTCAAAAAACGAAACGCAATGCGTACGGAACCCAAATTTTTTCTTTCCCTGAAAATTGGTGAGGCGGGCTTTCTTTCAGATCGCTCTCTTGGATGATGGATAGGGGCTTTGTCTTTACAAATTGAGATCTCGTTGAGCCCAGCTTTGCTCGCAGAAAACACGTATAAATATCGCTACTTTAGGAAACATAATACAGGCGTTTTATTAAAATTATGATTGACGTCATTTCTGGGATTACGTGTTGGTCGTTATAAGTGAGTGATTTGTGTTGAATCTAAGATTTTTTTTGCTCTACATCTACACTCTTTTTTTTTTTACCTGTGGATATGCTCTTGCATACCCGCCGCCCTGAGGATGGCGACGGGTGATGTCGGACTTCTACCACACGGTGTTCCTGCGGCATACCTGTAGCGCCGGAGATATGAGATTCGCTCGCGCATTCACCGCACCCCCGGCAGGTATCAGCCCGCCAGTGGATGACCTGGCAGGCTCCGTCCCATTGTGCAGCTAATCTATAGCCGCACATCTTCTTAGAGAGGCGCGCGTGTAACACACTCGCGCCGGCGCCGTCTCAATTATCTACACTCTAGGGAAGTAGTCCTCAGGCAAAATGAAGGCGTACCCGCAATCGATTTTCTAATCGATTTTTGACCGTTACAAAATCTTTGCTCTACGGTAGAAGATTAGAAATATTGTGTTATAGTTTATATAGTAAAATTATAGCTATACCTAATGTTCATATATTATAACATAGGTAAAAAAATCCCTCCCAGAACCAAACTTTAATCCACAAACTATAAAATATTTGATCTGTAGCGTAGAGGTGTGAAAAATCGAAAATACGAATGCCATAAACCATAAAAAAAAAAAAACTATTCAAAAATAGATCACCCATTATATTGCGCGTTGAATTTTGATATACGTTTATAAATAGTTTGACCGCACGGTTGGCGGAGTGGTTGAGTGATCGATTGCTGCGCTGCGTGTCGCGGGTTCGATTCCCGCACGGAACAAATATTTGTATGATCTATAGTTGTTTCGGGTCTGGGTCTTTGTGTATGTGAAATATATGTTTGTAAACGCACCCACGATACAGGAATTATAGATAGCGTGGGCCAAGATTAAAAAAAAATGTAGTACCGTACCACGTGTGTAAAAAATGTCATACAGTTTTTCTAATAGTTTATCAAATCTATCCCAAGGTGGATTAACAAATAAGATGAGTTTTTTTTTATCACGTTGGCCCTCACTAGGATTTTTCCTGTATCGTGGGTACAGTTTTACAAACATACATTCCACGTCACATGCACACACGCCCAGACCTGAAACAACTATTTTTAGATCATACAAATTATTGATCCGTGCGGGAATCGAACCAGCGACATGTCGCGCAGAAAGCTAACGACTTCGCCACTGCGCCAACTATGACATCAATTATTGATTGACGGTAAAATTTTCGATTACGCATTATTCCTAAAACCCGGACAACCCCGCCACGCATCAAATATCAAAAAACAAAAGCCTAACACAATGCACAGAAGCCAACAATAGCATGGCTAGCTTTTGTTTTTTTAACATCCGTTGTCAAAATACTGATTGACAGCGAGTAACCATGCGTTTATTTCACAGCTGCGCAGTTGTGAATTTTGTACTGCATTCGGCGCCATCTTTCCCGGTACAGTATTTTCCGGAAAACATATCTAGAAACTCTATGCCCGTGACATGTGACACGATAAAAACCTCTTTTTTGTTCTAGTTTTTTTTTTCTATTCATATGTCGTTAGGCGGGACATATGAAACCTGCGATCTGTTGTTTATATCTGTGATGTGCAGCAAAAAATGTTTACTGGTAAACGGAAGCTTTGCAAACAACTATAAAACGACTGTGAAGCTTTGCTTTCCTTTATTTGCACCTTCGTATTGTTTGGATGGATTTTTCTTTATTGCATATTGAATGTAGCTGTGTAATATTTTGTTAAGTTATTGAAGCGCGTTTATGTTTTGTTTTGCAAGCAATTTTTTAAAGCGTTTCAATAGGTTTTTTATAAAATATGTTTTTGCTATGGCGATTAAGCTTCTAATTTCGAGAGCTCAATGTTTTGCTCTCATGTGGCTGGTCCGTGCGTAGAACACGTCAGGGTATCCACAAAGTTGTACGTCAAGTTAGAAGACGGTCGGTTTTTCAGTTGATCTCGTTTGTCATCCGGTTCTTGCAGAAGACGTCGCCTTGTAGGATGGTTTGCAATATTCTACTAAGATTTAACAAATAGATGCTTCCAGATACTTAGTAAAGTAATGTGTAGTCTTTAACAATGTTGTTATTTAAGATAATTGTATCTGATATTAATTTTTAATCTGTGTTTAAAATAAACAATATCACAACGAACACCTAATGGAATAAAAACGTTTAGTTAATATGGGTGGAATTGATAGAACCTCTTGAACGCTCACGAAATCCTTCTGTCATTCTGAAGTTGACGTCTCAATTTCTTGACGATCTGAAGTTATCATCTCTACCCTGTAATTTATAGGAGATATCCTGCGTATTATTCGACAATGATCACACACACAAATAAGTCACACAGAATTGACGTACAAGAAACGTGTGTGTGACGATACTTGAGATCATCTGGCGCACCCTGAGCAGTCAGTCTCGATACTACCATTGCTGATGGACTAATCTTTCCACTACGGCATGAACGACTCCCATTAGGTACCCAAGAAGCCGCAGAAGTTAACTCATAAAACTCTTACTTTACTCACCAAAGTATATAACAAATTATATATATGATCTACTTAATCACTAGATCACCGTCATTGTTATTACTAAGTGTATAATGTATTCATATCGGGCTTCATGTAATTCCATGTAACAACGGTATTTAGTTCAAACAAAACAAGTTATAAAGTTTATAATACACCCCTAAACATGACTACGCTACATTATTCTAACTTCACTTTGTATACTTTAATAAAACGTAAAATTTGTTTAATACCAGGGATATAAATCTTAAGATGCGCATTCAGCGACACAGTGTACTGTAGAGGTTTTATATAACAGGATACGCAGCCTAATTACCGATGTAGCGACAGGCGTACATCGCGAGATAGCTTCTGTCATACGTCATTTTTGTGTCATATATAATGTATTGGTTGACAGTGAGATTGTTGTCGCGTGGCTGTCGCGTGGATGTCGCGTGGATGTCGCGTGGCTGTCGCGTGGCTGTCGTGTGGCTGTCGCGTGGCCGTCGCGTGGCTGTCGCGTGGCTGTCCCGTGGCTGTCGCGTGGCTGTCGCGTTGCTGTCGCTTTTGTACGTAATTAAGCTGACGGTCTTTGGTATGAATGCTGGTAAGCGATAAAAGAACAAATATTTAAAAAGACGTCAATATGTGACACAATTCAATGATGGACCTTTGTTTTTTTAATAAATTGTATTTGAGAGCTCGTTGCGAACAATACAGAGTTTAAGATTTTAAATGCAGTTTCATTCCTGGTACACTATAGTACTATAAAGAGTTATATTAAAATTGTGCGCGTAAATATTCGTTTATTTATTTACATGCCTCTAGTAGGCATTAAAGCTACTGAATTGGTTTACCAAAGCTCCTGTCTTTTTTCTGTTTTATTTATAAAAGTTGCCCCACTCTTTTTCTTGTATTGTGGGTTCTTCAAGTGCTAAACCACTGCGCTAACTGTGCCATTGAACGTCTTGTTCTTCTTAAATCCGTCTGTAAACATGTTATATCTGCCGCTTTCCTTCAAGTTAATGTATTTATAAAAAGGTAATTAGTTAAAAAAAAAATTACCGGTACCAACTCGTTCCATAAAATATTGCATAAATCTATAAAAAAAGCTTTTTACTAAATGCATATGAAAATATATACGGTAATTATAACAATTTTAAAATTTTTGTCTGTTTGTCTGTTTGTTCCGGCTAATTTCCGGAACGGCTGAACCGATTTTGACGGGACTTTCACAGGTAGATAGCTGATGTTTTAAGGAGTAACTTAGGCTACTTTTTATTTTAGAAAATAATTAGGGTTCCGCGCAAAAATATGCACGGGTCCCAACCCACGCGGGGGAAGCCACGGGCGGAAGCTAGTATTAAAATAAAATTACCGTTACTACTTTCGTTAGTAAACTAGGCATCTTGTGTTTTATATCAACGTTAAAAATTCGGTAACGGCCTCGAGTGTTCTGAAGTCGAGTTTGTCGCAATTTATGTTTGAAAGGAGTCTGAAGTATGTGAAAATTACTTAAGAAACTGGTGTTCTTTAAATAAATGTATGTAAAGAAGAAGAGTTCAGTCATAAAGTTCTTCAAGTGTACCTTGTTTAGAAGTGCCTTTAATGGCGTGGCACCGTGGTGGGCTTCGGTGCGGTCTTCTAAGAGTTCCCGAAGCCTACCATATGGTGTCGAGGCGGAACACCGTGGTGAGTTTAGCCGGTAGGAGTCCGGCACACCCCTCCGCTCCCCTCCCAGTTAGAGGATAGCCCATGATGGGTCCTAACCACGCTAATAAAAAAAGGCGTTCGATCATATGTCTAATAAGAGAGCGATATGACTGGTTAAACGGCATGAGAATTCATGCTCACTGCCTCATTGAGCATGAAGTCCTGGATTCGATTCCCCGATCAGGCAGTGGTATTTAGATTTTCTGAAATTCTAAGTATCAGCGCGGAGTTTGAAATTGTGCCTGGCATGCATATGTAGGTTCGCTCCATCCTAGGTAGTGCTGTTACGTCCTTTGTCCTGCTACACAACGCATCGATCCATTGAGACCTGCATGCTTGATTGAGTATTTGAGCAATAATATTTCTCTCTATTCCCCAAGGGTTATGTGCCATACCGTATAACAACAGCCTACTGCGTATATAAGAAGCTTATGTAACAGAAATGGTTTTCCGTTACATATATATACATATGTTTCGTGTGTGGTTTTCGGTTAGCTAAATTCAATAATTGTTATGCCGTATGATATTGATATGCCGCATCTAGTTTGACTGGGAGCCGTCCCAGTATGGTTGGGCTAGGCATCTGCGTAGCGTTTTCTAGCTAATTTTAAGTTAGTTGTCCAGGTCAAACAAGAAATCTTCGAACTGGCATGTCTCTTGCAAAGTAGCGGCGCTTGCAATCACAACATTAATGGTGCCAATAAAATTAAGTAACATCAAAAATCTAATAAATCCAATCAAATACTTATAAAGGTAACGTAATCACGAGTAAAGGACCGTTTATCATTAGGCATTAATTTATAAAGTCCCCTGCACATTTGGGTCGTACCAAGTTGCGCTGTCCGATAAATGAAACTGATCAAAATTTCCCTCACGGAACATACTGGGCGGAGTTCTAAGTTGCAAGACTTGTGCCTGATTGGGGTTGCTTGTGTACTTCTAAAAACTTGTCAATTTAATCTGAATGATTGTGGTGTACATGGTACTCTTGGAAATAATCGGTGAAGTTGTGATGAATAAGAATAAATTTAATTAAGAATAAATTTATTTACCATCATTATAGTTCCTTGAAATTAGTTTTAGAATAAAACGCAGCTATTTTTTGTGTATTCCAGGAACAAAAAAGAGTTATCTGTGGCTTCCACACTAGGTCGAGCCTGTCATTATTACCTTATTTAATATACCTAGTTACTTGAATAATCAAGTAGCTATATATATTAAAATATAACATAACGCCTATGAGTGATTCAAGACTGTTGGGGGTGAGGTGCAATCCCCGGGTATATTACCATCACAGAATGAGCTCAGGCCAATATGAAAGAAGAAGCAACTTTTTTTTGCTTGTGAAATATCTTTGCCCAATAGTAGAAATTACGTAACTTTAAATACACAAACACCCAGACAGGAACTACACTACTTTTCTTTTAATCAAACAATTATACAGCTACTGGCGTTAAAGGCTCTCCATAAAAAAATGTCTTCTTCTTGTTCTTAACGTGCCTCTCCGACTAGCGAAGGTCGGCAATCAGCTTCGCAAATTCTTCTCTATTCCTCGCGAGGCAAACAGTCGGCAGCACTCGCAAATCATATAAAAAAAGTATCACAAAAAATAAATACGTCACTAAAAATCTAGTGACCACATTAATGAACGAGTACAAAAGAGTAAAAGTTAATAAAGACACCAGGCAGTTACTAAATACGATTAGTGTATCCACGCTTCCTGGTGCTTGGAACAAAATTAAAAATAATATCTTGGCAGAGGAAATTACAATTTTATACGAACTACGTAAGACGAAAAGTCGTAAATCTTAATCTTGTTTAATTAAACCTTACGTTTATTAAAACAGTTAAAAATTATATTTTGGTCGAACTTCCAGTGTAATGTGGTTGCAATCGCGGTCGCTGAATGTGAAGTGCTAGGTTTGATTTTGGGATTCGGCAGAATGTGAGCCAAGAGCTTAGTATTGTGCTTCGTAGATGGGTAGAGGCTTGCCCCCTATTATATGGGACTTAATAATGGCATCGGGGAAATATGTTAATGCTTAAGTGCCTCTGTCTTACCCTTCGGGAAATACAAGAGTGATGATGCTATGTTATGTATGTGCCAGATATCTGTGTGTGTTGTGTCGGGTCTGGGTATTTGAGCACATTAATATTTGTGTTTGTCAACGCTCCCACAATATAGGAAATATTCCTAGTGTGAGGCAATGTTAAAAAAAAATGCGAATTCAGTCCGTTACTGTCCCACTGCAGGGCAAAGGCCTTTTCTAAGAATGAGAAATATAAGGCTTTAGTCCACGATGGCCTGGTTCGGGTTGGCGAACTACACACATCATCAAGAACTTTACGGCATCTTTCAAGTGTGCAGGTGTTTTCACGATTTTTTTCTTTCACAGTTAACGGAAGCGATAGAGAAATTCTGATCCGCAAATGATTCCGAAAAGTCAGATGTACTCAGAATAGCTACCGCCAGGTTATCGCCTACTTAATTATAATTATATGAATTAATATCGTAATGTGTATGCAATTTATTAACTGCAATTTGCCGTACATTGTTTCATCGGATTCTGTTTACATTAATTATATAATTACTCCCTCTGTCTCGATGGAACAATTTAAATACAATACCATTTAATAATGAAAATCTTCAGTAAAAGGTTTGTTTTTTGAGTTAATAAATGTTACCAACTGGAAATTGAAATAATATCAAATAAAATTGACTCAAGAACATAACATAATATTGTTTATAATTGAGAAACGTTTTATCGTCATTTGAATACTTAGGATCTATCATACATATAACAAAAGGGAAACTTATTTCCTTTTATGTTTTGAAGCATTTTGAATTGAATAATAAAACATAACATCAGGCCTGTATTCCCTGAGGGGTTAAGCAGAGGTGTACAGTAGGTGTCCTACGTTACCTGACCCCCCTAGATTTTACCATACATTGTCTAGGGGGGTCTGGTAATGTAGGGCACCGATTGTACTACACCTACATTTCGCCGATGCCGTTATAGAGTCCCATGTAAATAGGGGGCGAGCCTGTTGCCATCTACGGGGCACAGTTCCAAAGCCCGTGCTGATACTGAGAATATCTATACAGAAAAATCCTGTAACACTTTGTCCGAACCAGGAATCGACCTCACGCTTAACAGGTGCGCTACCATTGGACCACTAGACCAATGAAACAGTCATAATTTTAATGTGTATTAGATATTTATAATATTTAACTATTACACAATTAATAAGCTAATATCGGGTTATACCAAAAATGGTTAAATTAAAATGGCGCTAAAACCAATGAAGTAAATATAATTGAATTAAATAGGGACCTATTCAATTTTCCACTCTAACTACCTAAAGGTTTTCAAAACACATACGTTACTAATAATTCAGTCGAACTGAATCTTAAACAATGTTCTAAAATCTGTGTCACAGAACAGAGACACCAGCTGGCCCAGTTCACACAAGTAGCGGCGATAGAACCGGGATTCATGTATACAGAAAGGCAATTTTTGTAACACAGATTTGTTTCCGTAGATCTTTAGATCGACCTCAATCGGTCGGAACAAGTTCAACCTATACCTGCAGTACCGTATTTTGAGTATACATGCACGTTTAATAGCCGGTAGCGGACACAACTTACGGTTTCACTTCATTTCTTTCATCAATCTGTAACCACTATTCGTGCGCAGCGGTTTGAACTGTTGAAGTCGAAAAATGTATTACATGAGGTTTAAACGTGCGGCATTATAGCGTCAAATTCGGTGGCAAGTAGATACTTATTAACGTGATTATTTAAATGAGCCAGCTGTTCGCTGTGTGCTGTGTGAAGTTTCACAAATTTTCAATACTTGGGCTAACGTGGGGCGGTGGGCGCATAGACCGACTGTAATTGGGTTTGGCTGGCAATGCTTTGTAATCTTATTTGGCTAGTGGCTACGCCAGGTGCTTGCCAGCTATTACGTGGTCTACGATGTAAAATAAGTGGATTTTAGTAGGATTTTTTGGGTGGCGATTACTACTTCAGTGATGTAAAACTTTTGGACAGAATATTTGTATATAACTTTAATACATTTATCAAGTGTTATATGGCATAGTAACCCTCATAACTTAAGCTTATATTTCATTTTAAATCAATATTTTTATCATTACTTTTTCTAATTGGACACATGAGAAAAAAAATGTGTCCACAACTCAGTCAAATTAGTCCATTTGTTTGTTTAATCGCCATCGGCATAGGTCGCGTCTAATTGTGCATAGACTAATATTATCTGTCCTCCTTGAATGATATTTGTTAGAAAGAAATGTATGATTAGGTACGATTAAAATTGGGTTAGCGCGATGTATGTATGTATGTATGTACCTATGTAACAGAATCAGCATCATTGGCAGGCAATTTTAAACAGGCCAAATTACGGTGGTTATGTCTGCACACGAATCAATCGCGTTTGTTTGAGTCGCTTCGGCTATCGAGTGCGATTGGACTGAAGGCTGAATCGACACACGGTCCAAGTTTCCATCCAGTCAGGCGCGACATGAGGTTAGACCGGTCGCAAGTGGCAGCTTTTCGATTTCAATTCCTTTTCATCAGCCGCTCGCTTTGTTGTCTTTGCCAACGTACAGGAAAATCATGCCACATAATACGTCACCTGAGTTACTTTTTATTAACTGTCAAAAACGACATTTTGTTCTAAAAATGTTTGGAATACAAAAGCGTGACGTCATAGTTTTGCATTGCCATTTACATACTTATGGCGTGATTTTGATAAATTAAAAACTGAAAACGCCAAGGTAAGCAAAAGATTAAGTTTTAGTGAGTTTTTAGAAGGAAAATTAATACCAAACAAGATTTCAGGATTTATTTTTGATGCAGTAATCTAGCCTATAAACCCAACTTTCCCCCAAGTAAAGTCAAATTCGTATATAAAACGTTAAATTTCCATTTTACAAGATAAAGCATAAATAACTTCTATAAATAAAATATATCAAGGAAAAAATAAATGTTCAATGAAGCTTAAAAACACGGTTTTCGTTTCGCAACGCGATTTATTTACGTTTTCCTGCTTTTAAAGAGTCCTTAAAATATAAAGGACGGGCGGGTAATACAAATTAAAACATTATAAGGGGCGACATTACCGTTTGGTTGTCAATGGCGGCGATATTGGGCTATGATAGATACGCCTTTTATGTCCACTTAAGTGCTTGTTTTTCTGGGTATAAAAATATAGTATCTTATGTCTCACAGATTTAAGATTATGTATAAATACAAAATTCTTTTGACACTTTGACATTCTGCTGTAGTGTGTATGGATGTGTAAAAGATTTTGCTACGACGTCGTAGCGAAATCCTCGGCCTTTGTAACGTATTGTAGCATTTATAATATCTGCTACGAGCTACGTTACCTTTCTTATGTCTTGTTTGAATATATGTATGTACGTATGTCTGAGGGAGTTTTATTCAAATTCATTGGCCATTGGTTTTTTGCACTACTTACGTGTGGCGTGTTTGATTATCGCAGGTAAAAAAAAAATGTATGGCCTATAGATTGTTCCAAGTCTGGGTGTGTGGGCAGCTGAGATTTATATCTGTAACTGTAGCGACGATACAGAAGTAATATTAGTTTGAGACATCGTTATATTACAACAAAAAGGTTTATTTTACGTTTCAAGGTACAGTATTGCTATCATGAGTTTTCTTACTATTTACTATCAAAGTAAAGTAAATTTTCATGATGGCGATTTTAGTTCGTAACTTGTTGACATTAGGGATTAGAGTCGCTTATGTGAGATCTAGTCATAGTAAAAATTTGATTTACTATTTACTATTTCATAGAGATGTCATGTTAGCGACTCTAATCCCTAATGTAACCAAGTTAAGAACTAAAATCGCTATCATGAAAATTTTGTTTACTTTGATAGTAAATAGTAAGAAAACTCAAGATAGCGGTACAGTTTTAACTAGGGATCGATCCCTTTCTCTAAAACTAACTAGTATTAATGATAGAAAATGGGCGAAAGCTGCTGAAAAAAAAAAAACAATATAGATACACGTAGTTTCACTGATTCATAAATTGGTAGCCTATACAATGAATCTGTGAACCCCAAATAGAGCGGTTCAATAAAACGTAACGAGTTGGCCAACACAGGTTTTATTATTCGTTTCGAGTGCATAACTTAATCTGCCGTTTAACTAGTGGTTTGTTACCGATTGTTAGTTTTCGTGATTGGCCAACTGGCGTCCAGCTTAAAATCCTTACTGCCTATACGATTTTGCAAAAGGTAATTGTGGACATTATGATAGCCTAATGGTTGAACGCTTGCCTTCCATGCAGGAGGGTCTTAGTTCAAATCTGATCCATACAGAATTTGATTATCACAGAGCTCTTTAAAGTGCTATGTGGTAAGGTGATAATATGTTTAGTCCACCAACTCGCGTTAATCCGCTGGGTTAACGCGAGTTGGTGGACTAAACAAATTATTGGCTCGTTGTGGAATAAGGTCTTACTCTCCTCATTCTGAGAACAGGATTGTGCTCAGCAGTGGGACAATAATGGGCCGACTTATCAATTGTTATTGGGTACAGTCAGCATCAAAAGTTGATGACCACATTTAGATTTTCAAAATCGTTGTACACCGTATTATACCCAAATCGCTCAACATGACAAGCGCCAGAAATGAATGATTATCATAAAAGGGCATAAGTAGGTGACCATCACTTTTCAAAAGTCGCTAAACCAAGTTATAGTAAAAAAAAGCATTACATTCTTCGTCTCTAAAGTCTCTGAACAAATTTTTGACAAAAAATAGCATACCATCGTTTATCTCTAAAGTCCCAGGTACCTGCGGTAGGCATGCGTTGAAATTCTTGAAATGATTGGAAATCCTTAGAAAATAACTAGTAATTGTTATTCCAAATATGAACATAGCTGTGAACGATGGGTCATTACCTGTGGTCGGTAAATAAATAATTATATGTTGATAGTTGATACAAACTATTATCTGTACATTTGTGTATTAAATTCCCCAAGATCTTCGTTACAAACTGTAAAAAAATTGGACATAAGCAGACATCGTGTACCTAATTGGACAAAAGTAGGGCTCGTGTCCAATATTCAAATTATACTGAAACTACGAACAGTCAATAGCTCTGTAATGACGACCAATAAGTCCAATAATTAATTATAGTACTATTCACATCACGCGCAATACATTTACCTAATTAGTTTGCTTTGACTTCGTGATCAAATTAATAGAATACGTTAACCTACTTAACCATTAAGTTCTACAGTAAATAATTATATACCAGTGGAGTCTTTATAATGAGGGGCTCGTAGATAAATACCTACCACGCAGGTAGCAGCTACATACCTATCTCTGAGGTTTAGCAGTGCTTACTGCGGTCAATCTTTGCATGGGGGACCATTCTTCTTACATAAAACCTCTCCGTGAAAAAAGTACATTATCTCTAACAGACGTTACAGGTGTAGCAGCCCAAAAAATCTGAAAACTGGTCAGTGTCTCCCAATAATTGGGTGGCGATGATCAGATGACAGTTGCTCTGTGTAAAATACTGATTCAGCCACATCTGGTTAGTTCATACGGATAAAGCTAGGCGGATGATAAGTAAATAATTTACATACGGCACACATTAAAATGCTGATCATCGTATGTACAAAGTTTTAAACCTTTTTGTATCGATCTTCGAGTCCTTGGATTTTTTACATATCAAGGAGCTCGTTGAATAGTCAGTTCTGGAGATACCTATGAAGTCCACAATGCCTGACAACCGTGTGATGTTACAGTATTAGTATCCTGACTGTTCTGGGTCTGAGTATGTATCCATGAGAGTTATATGTATGTAAACTATTCAATTGAGGTGACACCCACAGTTTTTCCCAAGTTTTCCAAGGTCACGACGTCGAGCTAAAATTGTATGAAAAGTGTGCTCGCGATTTCAATAGACCACGTTGTTTTCATTAATTTTTTTAGTTGAAAAAGTAGTACCAATTGTATAAAAAATAGCATTAACATTGGTCTCTTTTTAGAGACCTTGCTAAACACTTGGTCGACAGTACACATGACCAGAGCGCTGGCCTGTTCTTTGGTAAAAAAATAAGCATTGCCTTTCAACGTGGTAACGCTGCTAGTCTTCTGGACACGCTACCAGTTGACAGCAATGTGGAGGAGTGCTCTGACGCCTAAGTATTCGTTTAGGATAGGCTTAATAAGCATAAGTTCCATTAATTAGTTTTATTTTAAAATACTCGCATGAACTACTTAGATTTTCTACTAACTTCTTACTAAAAAGCCACATCGTCTCGCAAGACTCGTTCACTTACTCCAACTTAGCAATTCAATCAGAATAAAATAACTAAAACTTTGGAAGTACGAGTATACGAGGATTTATGAATATTGGGACGAAGCGACCGCAACAACCCTCTGTCCATTCTTAGTTTGTCCGAGCATTCAGCCGCGAAATCAAGGGTTTAGATCCACCAAATTATATCTACATCCCCACAAACTTATTACCAACCTTAACATTATCCGCATAAAGTCTAAAATTAGATAAATAAAAGGAAAAAATATTTTTGAAACCGATTTTTCTTATAAATTATGATACAAACTAGAAGATTGTAAAATAATGTTTGGGAAAGAATCTTTACGTTATCTTTTATGGTTGTTGGTTTGGAGCAGCGGTTCTCAAACTTTTTTGGCGACGGAACCCTTATGGAAAAGGAAATATTTGACGGAGCCCTAAAATAATTTAAAACTGGTTTTATTTGTATTCTTTAAATATTTTAAATATTAATCATATTACTTGACATTTGCATCTAATGAGAGGCATGAAATTGTTTTTTTAGTATTCATCATTTTTTTGATGTAAGGCTTGATAGAAGAGAATTGATTGTGAAGAGTATTTACTAGTATTTTCGCGGACCAGAGACTTTGCAGAACCCTAAGGCTCCGCGGAGCACACTTTAAATATGGCTGGTCTGGAGGATTTCCTTCACTGATTTTGATGCTCTACTTGAATAGAATATAAAAATGATAGCTATGCAGGAGCATTAAATTCTGGAGGCTCGACTCTTCCGTGACTAGACATTGCGACATTTTATTTTACTTATAGGTATTGTAAAATGAGCAAGTTTTATTATTGCAGAAAATAGCATCACGCCTAAATTTCCCGAAGGTGTAGGCAGAGGTGAACTATTGTATCTACATCCACATTACCCCGATGCCGTTATTGAGTCCCATGTAATACAGGGCAAGCTACTGGAGCGCGAGCTACTGCCATCTATGGGGCATTATTCCAAATTCCGTGATGCTGCTGAGAATATCCATACAGAAAAGCCCGACAATCTGTTGGACCATTCACCAGTCGCACTAGTAATTACTCATCCCATGTCCCATGTCCCATGAGGTAGTTCTTCTTGAAGAACTCTGAAACCTCTCACAAGGAAAATTCTCATGCCGGTGGTACGGGTTGCCTGGCGAAAGCACGCATTTTTATTTAGGAATCACACAATTTTATAGATCTATTTTGAACAGGGTCTAAATCCCTTCATCCCCAAATAAAACAGCTATCACACGAACACTGAAAACAAAAGCGCCTTGTCGGGATGCTAACAAAACTCGTAAAAGTAAACATAGAACACGGCGGGACAGTGACACCTTGAAACAAGACAAACGAACATCACGTAAATACTCCAGCTTCCATTGGAAACAACTACTCACTTGGTTAGACGAGGCAGATTTGGACTGGACTAAGATTAGCACGGTGCAGTCTGTTAAGCTTTATCGCTGTTCGTACTACAAATATTTTTGTCATGTTAGTTCTATGTTCTTAAAAGAATGGACATTTTCTACTAAACATAAAATGCTTCTAATAATATGTTGTAGATAGAATTAGATAAAAGTGGCACCGGTAACAGAAAAGGTAAGAAGTAATCGTTTGTCGTGGTATGGACATGTGATGAGGAACATGTCACTAGAAGGGTTATCAGTATGAATGTGGTGGATACAAGGGAAGAGGTAGACCCAAGAAAAGATGGATGGATTGTGCGAAAAGTGACAGGGTATACAAGAAAGTGAACTCTGAGATGACGTCTGATAGAGTTGAATGGAAGAAAAAGATATATTGCGCCGACCCCAAATAATATGGGATAAGGGCAGGAGAATGAGATAGATAAAATTGTTCTTATTTCATATATAAAAAATGATAATACAGGCACTTATGAAACGTTATAGGGCTCTAGTTGCACGGTTCCAAAAAATTGGTCCTATAGAGAAGAACCGGCAAGAAACTCCATGGATACTCTTTGTGTGTGTTGTGTTGTGTTCATGAAGTAAATTTGTGAACTTTTGTTAATATTAGTATTTCTTTAAGAGATTTTATTACATATGACATATTTATATAACCCTATTATTATGTAACCTTTAAGAATACCATAACATTACATAAACCTAACAAAGCTTCACGCCTGTATTCCCAGAAAGATTAAGCAGATATGTACTTTTTACATTTCACTGATGCTGTTATTGAGTCCTGTGGAATAGATGGCGAGTCTATTGCCATCAACTGAGCACAGTTCTAACCTCTTAGATTCTTATAAAGTAAAACCTAATAACACTTTGGTCGACCCAGGATCCAAACTCAGGATGTCTTGCTCAGTAGTCGTGATACAACCATTAGACCAAAGTTACAGTCCTAAAGATAAGTTTGTACCTAATTATTTTTAAGTTGTAATTAGTAATTGCCTTTATATTGTAGGTAGGCACATTATTACTGAGGCTTAGCTCAAAAAAACCAAGACTTTGTGATCACGAGCCCGATTGCTGAGCGGGAAGTCTCACAGGTCCATCGAAAAATTGGATTGTACTGTAAATTTCTCAGTGGCAGCACGTCTGGAACCGTGCCCTGTAGATGGCAATAGACTTGCCCCCTATAACACAGAAATCAAGAACGGCATCAGTGAAATGTGGGTGTACCTACAATAGTACACAACTGCCTAACCTTTTAGGGCATACATGTGTGATGCTATGTTTTGTAATTATTTCCGTTTCCATTACATTGATGGGTAACTAATAAACGGGATTACCTTCGAAAAACGGTAACCCATCCAAAACCTGACCGCAGGAAGCGTTCTTTAACCCCGCAGATTGACTGACCTGCGCGGTAGTTAAGAAAGTCACAAATAAAGTGAAAAAAAAAAAAAAAAAAAAACAGAGAACGTAAACTCACATTATAAACGTGAAGCTACATGCTTGCAACAAAACTTGCACAAGTAAACGAGACACGGACACCGAACACCTTGGAAACAAAACAAACTGGTAACACGTAGCCTGCAACGAGAACAATCGTTCGCTTGTTTTACAATCTGCTTTCGGAAACTGATGGTGGTGTGCTGGTATTTGAAATAAAATCGCGTTGTCATTTCGTGTTACATGTTTTTTGTTATAAAATATGAATATTTTTATATTATTTGTAAATTAAAACAACAAGTTCGGCTGCTTGAGTTGAAGAGAAGATTTATTAAAACCAAAGATCATGCAAATCCAAAGAAAATATTTGTGAAAAGTTTTTGTCTATATTTTGATCATATTATAATATTTTTGATTAAGCTAACTTGTAACTTTATTTAGCGAAGAGCAAAAGGAGTGTAAATAATAAATAAAATTTATTTTTATTCATTTAGACCAGTTAAAGGCACTAATGAATAGTCAAACTAGTATTACAAAAAAAAAGTGCCAGTAGGTGGGCTTGTGCAGGATGTGGATAATTGTTTTTGTTTTGTTTTTTTTTATTTGTCTCTCGCAGTTAGCTCAGGAGCTTTTACTGTTTAGCCGGGCAAATGGCGAACCAGAAGGGCCTCCAGCCGAGATGGAATTGTATGCCAGACATTTTTATACTGATTTATACTTTAGTAAGCTGGACATTAAAATACGCAGGGTAATGTGTTTAACCTGTAGTAAGTATGTACATATGTGTATATTTCTGCATGCGTGAACACATTTTAACGAATTTAATGAGTATTGGATCCGCGAGTGACACTGGCGACATGGATTTTGAAAGCCACCATTATCAGCAGTCGTAAAAAGTACAAACTACAGGCAGGTTAAACAAAAATATATCTACTTTATCGCGACAAAAAACGTTGAGGACAGCTAAAATTGACCAATCTTAGTAATATAAAATGCTTAGGTACGGCATGAGCGATTCCTATGAGGTAGCGTGTAGACACGACAGTAGAAGAAGTTTGCTCATGTTTGAAAACACGTTTCGTACAAATGTGTAAACAAGTTTCTAAATAAACACAGACCTACCGATAACACCTCATAACCCCATAACACATCATAATTTCTAGCTTATGATAGTCGTAATTAGTTTTAGTCTCATAAGCTATGTTGACAAGCGACGAGCTGCCAGAGGTTGGCAGTAATTAGATCGCCGATTAATGGCACCACTGAAGCCATTATCGGGTTGACTGCCAATACAGGGCTTTTGAGCCAACACGCTTTGCCAACTATGCTCAATCGATGGTTAGGATAAACCTGAGTTTAGATAATGTGGTACATACATTTTAATGTTGGGTAAAGTAAAAGTTGTGTTTATACAGAGTATGAGGTGCTGGGTTCGATTTTCTGGTCAGGTAAAGTTTTATCGGGTTTTATTGATGGTAAATTTTCACTAGCAGTTTGGAATTATGCTCGGTATATGATACGTTCGTACCGTATTATATTAGACGGCATCGGCGAAGTAAAGGTGGGCAATAGTACGCTTCTGCTTTATCCTTTGAGGAATGTAGGCGTGATGCTATGTAAATAGGTACGATGCAACGTATTTTTTTTTTGTTTTCTGAAAACACGTGGTCTCGACCTCAATACGAAAAAATCAAATTTTTGGTCTCTTCAATCTATGGCCGGCCGACGGCAATTGCCGTGTGATGGGATGTTAAAAAAAACACCCTGAAATTTATTATTTTAAAAAAGGAATTCTATATATTAACATATAACTTTATCAATCTTAAATTCAATATAGCTTGAGCATAACAACATAGCAATGTCGATCACATTTTCTCTGCTAACCTCTAAAGGTGGGTATTTGGTGGTATATCGGCTTCCATGGGTGCAACTTCCAAGATTCCATACTAAATGTATCGGAAACATGTTTAGTACCAACCCAGCTCACTGCGCTTGGTATGCAAAGCAACATAGTTAATAAGAAAACTCACTGTCGTTGCACAGGAATATCGAAAATTCCGTTTTGCAAAATAACGAAGATTTTTTAAATTATTTGCGTTACTTTCTCTTTACTATGAAGAGGAATTTCTCGTATGACTCGTCCCTGGATATTTATATGCTCTAGAAAAAACATTATTAATATAATTAACATAGCATAGCATCACGCTCGTCCCCAAAGGGTTAAGTACAGGTGTACAATTGTACAACCTCATTTCCCTGATATCGTTAGTAAGTTCCATGTAATAGGGGACGAAATTACTAACAGAGGGCAGCTGGAGTAGAAATTGTAATACACACCGGGCCTTATTCCAAACTCCGGGTTGCTACTAAGATTTTTCGGACAGAAAAACTCAATAGCACATTGCCTAACCCGGTGATCGAACTCTAGACCTACATAGATATAAAAAGACATAATATTACACATGTATGATACATTGAGTCATTCCAGTCGCCGTATACGATTACCCTCAGGGGCAAATCCATTAAACACATGCGCATGGTCTTGATTTCCAACCAATCAGGCGATGCCTGAAGGTACTTGTAATCTTAATTAAATTCAATTGAAATGAACTATAGTTTAAAGTTGATCACTTTAAAGTACAACATCCTAATCCTAACTAATATTATAAATGCGAAAGTAAGTTTCTTTGTTTTTTGTTACCTCTTTACGCCTAAACCACTGAACCGATCATCATGAAATTATGAAATTTTGCATATACGTTGTCAGGGGTACAGAGAAGGACATGAGGTACCTTTCATCTAGAAAACTACTATTCCCGAGGGGAAGAACAATAACTTTCGACGGTCACAATTGCTTGAGGACGCTAGACGGCGCTATGTGTGACACGAAAAAATGCACAGGTTCGTAATCAATACTGGCGAAGCCGCGAGTGGAAGCTAGTATCTATATAAATAGAACACTGCACAGCAAAGCGTAGCACAGCTAAGCGCAGCACAGCTTATTAATAGTTATCCAAGGGACAAAATTATCCACATTTCAAACAAATCAAACTAGTTATATTTTATTCCGTTTAAATATAACCATTTTTAGCACAGGTCTGGTCACGTTCGACGCGTACATTTTTCTAAGCGACAGAACCCGCTGCCGACCACATGGCATGGGCTCGAACGTGCTGCGATTTGCAAACACTACATAACTCTTTTTTGTTTATAATTCCGCGCATTTCACTTGACTCTTTTGGGAGAATTAATTTGTGTACACAAGGTTATTGTAATTAGTTTGTGAAACTAATTGGGAGTGTTCGTTTTATTGGAAGTAGGTATTGTCTGCAAGCTATATAACGAGCTTTTCTATGTTGAATCCGAATAGCAAATTAGAATGTTTAGTCAACAGATGGATGATTGGTTTTTGTTTTCATGAGTACACGTAATTAGCTATCCAGCCTTTTCCCAACTACATTGGGATCCAGCTTTCAGTCTAACCGGCTGCGGCTGAATATCAGCATTTTACTCGGACCGACTGCTAATTGACATTCGCCACCCAATTACTGGCAGACACTGATATTCTAAGCTTAGAATGGTTGTCAAATTTTTTGGTCTGCTGACATCCGCTACGACTCTTATAAGTATTCGTATGACAAGCAGGAGCGAAAGCTTAACGTTCTTTCCGAGGGACATAGGTTTCTCTCAGATCGACTGGTCTGCGCGGTAGCTACGAGTATGTAGCTACGAATCTCTTTTTTTGAGTACCTACACTTCCATCCTACGCAGCTGATCATCCTCTTAGCTTCTAACACCAATGGGTGGAACGAGACGGCTTTCTATTCTATTCTTTGTCTGGAATTGCACGATCAGTAACCCAATGTGCCAGACAAAGTGCCCAAACAAAGTGCTCGCCTATTTGAGTCGTAGTTTGGTCGAGGTCGAGAAAACAAGTACTTGAGACGTCTTATATAATGGCTTGATTTCTCGTCTTTTTCTTTTGTCGAGTAGGTAGATTGGTATGATGTTTCACATGAAGTTTGTTCTAGACGTGGAGTAAAGTTAATTAACCCTGGATATGTCAGACATATACTTAAGTATCTTCACTTAGGGAGGTTCTTTTTGTATAAAGTAGTACACAGAACACAGAAATTTACACAAAAATGTAAAAGTTTAGAACAACTTGTGATTAAAATATTCATAAATTGTTCATAATTATAATACCTGAAACACTATATAGCAAGATTATTTTAATAACCGTGAAAATTTAGATGTAATGATCTTTGTTAAAAATAGTGAAATCGGTGTGTTTTCTTTTAGTATCAATCAGTTTTAAATTATTAAGATTTCGTCATTGTGTACAGGTGTGACAAGCGTAGTATTTAAAGTTTTGATGAGTTAACACGCTGAATCGGCTGAATATATATTTTTTCGGAAAAAAGATTTTATCATGAAAATTTGAGCACCCATTTATTTTTCAAAAATGAACTGTGAATTATGTATGTCTCCAATGCATAGAAATTATTTGGATGGTGATTAAAAATCATCCCATTTAATGAATTTGTTTACGATTCAATATTTCAAATAAAATATCCTTTGAATATCGCTACAATTTTATTCGGCTTCGGATTAGGGTTGACGGAAACAAAGAAAACCTATTCATGTGGAGTTTGTAGATGACTCCAACTTGACGTATAAACGCGGTACGGTTCCGCAAACGACGATGCACTTAACATTGTGCTCGGGGTGTTTCCACACCTGCATGTCGTAAGGACTAATGGATGCCACCGATACCTCAGTTCTTGTACCTTCAAGGCTGGTTAAAAAAATAATGTATATATATTTTTGCTCGTGAATGAACACGATTGCAATATCTAAAGGTCTCACAATTCACACTTTCAAGTTTCAATAACACCTAATGGAAGTTAAATCAAATTACATCGCGATAAAACACGATTGAAGTGTTACTTAAGTGAAGCGATGTCGTGTGGCCCAGCATCTGGCGTCTGTCATATGGGGCGTTCAATCCACCCATTACTTAGATTGGATCTTGCTCTGAAATCTTGTAGATATGAACGAAGTGTTGGACAAGTTCTGTATTGACGCGTCTCAAATTAGATGAGACAAGTTTTTGTTAGAAGCTAAGTGAAAATGGTTTTCGATGAGATAGCAATGTAACTGCCTGTCTAAGTGTATCGATGTGCTTATTGAAGGCTAATGGAGAACATCACATTGTATAGCAAAAATGTAGAACTATCTTTTTAAAAACTTTGATACATATAATAGATTGATTGAGATACAGTGGTAATTCCTAGAAGGGAAATTTCTGTAGTGATGGTAATGATTAATGATAGCAAAGCATAGCATAGCACAGCACAGCACAGGACAGCGGAGCATAGCATAGCATAGCATAACATAACATCAAGCCTGTATTTGCCTAAGGGTTATGTAGAGGTGTACTGTACACCCACATTTCGATGCTGTTCTTAAGTCTAACGTTATACGAGCGTATTGCCATCTACCGGGCACAGTTCCAGAATCCGTGCTGCTACTGAGAATTTCCATACAGAAAACCCGAATAACATTTTGCTCGACCCGTGACTCGAACTGAGGACCTATACACAAGTTTGAACTACACACCAATGACAGTCATGGTATGGCTATGGTAATGATTAGAAAAATCTGACGCTTCAGTATAACCGTGATAATTTTACAGACAGTTGCATCATTAGCATCATGACTACGACACAATTAGCATAAATATTATACCGTACTGAATTCTCTACGTAAACAGTGATAGCGGTTGAATGCTTGCCTTCCATGCAAGAGGGTCTGAGTTCAAACCCGGCCCGATACTCTGACTTCAGAATCATGTGCGGATCAGAATTTGATTATCACTTGCGTTTACGGTGAAGGAAAACATCGTGAGGAAACCTGCATACCTGAGAGGGCTCCGTAAAGTTCTTGATGGTATCTGTAGTGCGCCAAACCGCACCGGGCCAGCGTAACCACGCTAGCTTAAGGCTTAACCCTACTCATTCTGAGAAGAGACCTTTGTTCAGCAGTGGTACAGTAATGGGTTAAATTTATTCTAAGACGGTATATATTTAATAACAAACGGAGATCGTAATAACTAAATCAATTACCATGAGTCCAAAGAACTGTACCTCTATTATGAGTTTTTTACTATTTACTCTCATAGTGAACGTAAATTTTCATGCAAGCGATTTTAGTTCTTCACTTGGTTACATGACATCTCTATAATATAGTAAATAGTAAATCAAAACTTTACTATGACACATATGTCACATAAGCGACTTTAATCCCTAATGTAACCAAGATAAGAACTAAAATCGCTATCATGAAAATTTACTTTACTACGATAGTATATAGTAAGAAAACTCGTGATAGAGGTATTGTTAACTTCAACACTATAAAATGAAATCACATTCGAGCACCCACTATAAAATCAATGCATAGAAAATGTATTGAAAACCAATTTCAGTCGAGAACTTAATGAAAACACGTAGTCGTGTTCCAATTCTGAGTGAAACTAATCATGGCGCCGAAATGTCAGGGGAATAGATTTAAGAACATTTTTTAAACAACACAGTGCTTTCTGTTTAAATGCGAAACGGTTTGCATATGAGAAAATAATACGATGTACACTAAAAAGTTTAAAATCGGTTAGGTTTTTTAAACGGTGGAATTTTGGAAGATGTGGCAAATAATTCGTAATCGATTTTTTGGAAGGTTACGCTTAGAATGAATTGAAACTTACATTAGTACCTAGTTCGTTTTTAAATCAAATAGGAAATAGATTCTTTAAGTTACAGACGGACGCCGGCACCTACTAAACAATAAATTTTGTACTGTACTTTGTCTACTTTCTGGCTCTTGAAATCTTACATATTTCGAAAATATTCAAGCTTTTTGTTCGTACTTTGCATACTCTACTTAAAAATTATGAGAATATAGAATATAGGAATATTTTAGATTGCCTCATTGAACTACTGGTTGCAAGCGGGACTGCTGACCGTGAAGTCTTGGGTTTGATTCCCGGGTCGGGCAAAGTATTATTGGGTTTTACTGTTTCTGTGCCCTTAATAATGGCATTGGCGAAATGTAGATATATAATAGTACACCTCTGTCTAACCCTTCGGGAATTACAGGTGTGATGCTATGTTATGTAGAATATAGGTTAAAAAATAACACAATACCCACTACACAACACAAAACTATGACGTCATAACGCACAAAGAGCAACAAACAGCATAATAAGCTCAGAATATGATGACGTCATCGTACCCTAAATTAATCAGATCCCGAACATGCAATTATAGGCTAATGCATGGTGTACATCGGCGTGTTCACATCTGCGTACAAACATGAATATTATAAGGGCACATATCTTGAACGCCAAACGCCGCAGTAAAGCCCGCTAAGGACCCCTACTGCTATCATCATTACGCTACAAATCGTGCCATCCATGTTAGGCCGGGAGACATATATTGTAATTTTGAAGTGAGGAACATTGTTTGATCTCAATATCAAATATCTCATATCTGATAGTAAATATTATTTATAATATATAACGTTATTCGACAATTCAATCACCAAAATCTGTTACGATTTTTTAAATAAAATAATATAAATAAAAGACAAACGATAATTTTCAAGTTTCTCACATTCTATGTCGGCTACGATATAAAAAAGTGATTCATTGAATCATCTTTAACGAAATACAACGGTTTGACGAGATATTTTTGGCGAAATTGATATATATTTAAAATAATATCAGTACATATTATAAAGTCCCCTGCCGCGTCTGTCTGTCTGTCTGTTCACGATCAACTCAAAAACTACTGAACGAATTTTCATGCGGTTTTCACCAATAGACAGAGTGATTCATGAGAAATGTTTAGGTGTATAATTCATTATGGTTTTATGTTAATTGGCTGAAATATGACGCTAATTGTTGAAGATGTCGGAAAAAATCATGCCGATTGGGAGCTTTACTGGCGTGCGCCGCCTAAATGCTCGACGCAACAGGATGGTACGACACCACGACAGAAAAAAATGTAGGCGTACATGCTCTGCTACCCGTGCAAAGCCGGGAGGGGTCGCTAGTACTATATTAAATTTAATTAACTTTGTGCTGAAAAGTGGGTATACAGTAGGTAGTACACCTCTGCCTAACCCTTCGGGGAATACAAGCATGATGCTAAGTTATGCTATTTTTAATCACCTTTTTTGTCACCTAAAACATCGCTGTCTCCTAGACAGTATTCAGTGTGTTATAGTAGGCAATGTTTCCTAATATGGCACTTTGGCCTCGCGATGACAGTAGGACGGTCGTTTTCTTAACTACTGCTTTGTGTACATCACATTTTACGCTTACATATGGGCGATTCCGCTATAGACGATTCTCGGTGTCAATTTCTAAATTACATTATTTGTTACTTTTTTTGATATCAGTGTAAAGAAGAAGGTCATAATTTAATAATAAAATAGTTTTTTTTGATCTGGCTTCATATTATAACTTTTGGCGCGCTTAGAAATATAATCATTCCACAATTTAGTACAAACTGCAAAATCAGACCTCGCAAAACTATCGCGAAATAGCTGTTACTAACAATTTAAGATTATATTTTACGATTTAAACGTGTAGTGACAACATTTATTTATTCGTTTGCGCAAAAATATGTAGGTAGTTGTTGTTACTTTTTAAGCACTACTGACTACAAGTAGCCATTGCGAGCTTGTTGCACCCGCGATATAAAAGACATAAAAGTTTGTGTTTTTCATAGAATTAAAGTGCTAAAGTTTTGAAACTCTGTAAAAGTAAGAAGAAATCAAAGGCAAACTTAAATAAATCATTATTATGCGTCTATTGTTAGTTGAAAAGAAATAAACGATGACTCAAATTGGTTGCACCCGCGATCGCGATGTTACAATCGCGGGTGCAACTTTTTGACGACTAACATTATCGGGTGATTTATAATATTTTATTGATTTATTATGCCTTGGATAGTAATATGTGGTATGTGTCATTGATGATTTATATTTAATAGGTGCTTATGTTCATCCTTCGCTTCTTTCTATAGAAATATCTGCTAAAATGACAGCAGAAGAGCAACAGAAAGAAACTTCACAAAAATATAGGTAAAAACGAAAAAAGCTATGTTGGATGATATTGAGAAGGGCTGACCAATGTAACAGGCATTCAATGAAAATAATTCTTCCAATCTGAAGACGGTGTGTGGTGGGGTTTCTGTGGCGTGAACCTCACTGTCGCATCTCAAGTGTACATTGGTTTTGAAATCTGCCATCGAAACAGAAAGTGCAACGATGAAGATTTGGAACCTCTTATACTTTCGGTACACAAAGAAATTCTGTGTCCTGATGTATCTGTGCCATCAATATCGGATCAGAGTTAATCCTTCATGCCAATTAAAGCAAAGTTGCTCATTTTCGATGTTTACCGTGAATCAAACGACGAATCTTTATATGATGAATCACCAACAAGGTCTCTTGAATCATTGAGGTTACCAGCAGAAGCATGAAACTGATAATGTCACTGCCGCTGTCTTACAAAAAGATACTTGCGCTGGTTCGTATGACAGTCATGCAAAAAAATTACTCAATCGCTATTTGTGGGGGTGTGTCAGATCGATATAGATGGAGATGGAGAAATTAGAGTACAATTTCAGAAGACGTTTGATGGCAAACATTTCACTGAAATGGTAAATGACATAATAGACGTGCAATTTGAAGTCATCGAAAAGTTGGAAGCGCCAGAAACCAGAAATAATATATTTATAGAATTTTCGGCGAAAATTGACGTATTTGAAAATAAATAATTAAAATAAGTGACAAAAAAGTGTACTGATTAGTAATATTCATTATTAGACCTCTTATTTCGTTACTATATATGTTTTATTGACGTTTATATTCACTTAATTTAGACGTGTTGCACCCGCGATAATTTGATGTTGCACCCGCTATTGCTTAAAAAGTGAATAAGTTCATTGTTTTTTGTTATTTTCTACATATTATTTATTTCTTTACTTCATTGATTTAACGTCTTTCAATCTATGAAGGTATAACAAAATAAATGTTTCACAATTAACAGAATTTTGTGTTTTTGTACTATGATTTAGAAAGTTTGGGCCAATTTTGTTGCACCCGCGATAGCACTTTGAACCTTCCTTCTGACTATTTAAATATTTCATTGAACTTCTTTTAAACGAATCAAAATTGAACATTTTAAAATGTAGCCCTTTCGAGAATAATTTCATTAAATATGTTTTTTATTTTATTATTAAGAAACTTTAAACGCGTCTAAACGTTGCACCCGCGATAATGGAATCGCCCATATGTTAATATATATTCCTTAATTATACAGTCAAACAAACTGCCCAAGGACGGTCGAGGGATAGCGTAAAGAAGTTTGAAGGGCGAAAAGTTAAGAGATATTATGTGGCTATATGACGGAATTTTACGTCAAGACTAGAACTTAAACGTATGTACCAAGCAAAGAATATGGCAATTGCTCTCCACTTGTTTGAGTCGCAAAAGGCAACGGATATGTCAAGAGGAGTCGCAGTTACGTCTTCAATTGTGATACCAACATACCACCTACCAATAACTACTATTGTATCACCAATCAGCTTGCCAATGTGGGGTATATAGCAATATGTCTGTGACTGCTGATTATAGCTGGTGCGAGGCCCTTGTCTCAAGAATAGTATTTATTAACAAAATTTGTTATGTCATGCAAATGTACATGACTCAGTTTAAACTTAAAACAAAATAAAAATCAAAATGACAATTGAAGCCAATTGACAGAATAAAGGTTACGTAATATATTTCAATTAAAAGATCAACAATAAAAATAAATAACTTGGCTTGTTACTACAAAATCAATTTTTTTTAGATATTATCATGTCCATAAATATAAAGATTTATTCAACAGCCAAGACTTGATGTATAAAGCGAAAATAAAGAAAAGAACATCGTCAACTAAAATTAAAATTCAACACCAGAAACTTAGAAAAATACCACGCAACATCAATAAAAATAACTCACAACAACCAACAAATCTTACAAGGAAAAATTTAATCAACTAACATTAACACAGTACAGACATCAAGATTCCCAACGCCCTATCAGCATAGAATGCCCGGCCATCATTTAGTTGTATAGTTTAATTAAATGCCCCCGAGCCGATGCACTGGACAATGGACAATGGAGGTCGTCACGAGCCATCATTGCGCATTACAGTCTCTTTATTAAACGCCCCTGTCCGTGCTGCAATCCTCCTACACATGTGAAGCTACACACGACAGATTATCATGTCAAGCTTGTCGATATCGGGTTTAATTGGATGTTGGGCTGGTTTAGAGTAGACAATCAAATAGATCAAAGACTTAATTCTGTGTTAGAATTAACTTTTTAATTTCTTCTGTAACTGTTATCGAATTGCATGAGTAAATTATTCTGAATATTGTTTAGTAATAAAGTCGATTGTAAAATATATCGTATTTATGTTCACAAGTTCTGGAAATTGGACGAAATATGAATTTCCTGTTATATTTTTTTTTAAGTACTAGCTTTTGTCCGCGACTTTGTACGCGTGGAATTTAGAATCTGATACTTCCCTGCGGTAAAATGGAGCCTATATTTTAAATTAGAACTCTAGCAATACATCGGTGAAAACTGCATTCAATTCCATGCAGTAGTTTTTGCGTGATGCGTCTACAAACATACAGACAGACAGACTGACAAAAATTCTAAAAACTGTCGTTTTGGCTTCAGTTGCTCTAATAAAAACCCCCCATATTAGATTTTCTCCAATGTCTATAATGTACAGACATCGGCCTGTTATTATTTTATTTTATGTTTAGAAGTGGTAACCGTAACCTAAGCCGTAAGTTTCCAAAGCATTCAATATTAACTTTTAAGACTAACACGATTCGATATCGTCAAACATAGACGCAGGCTTTTAGTCAAACAAGAGATATCGTGAATGAGATTTTTGCCGTGGTGGGCAGACATAAAGGCTTGGGGAACTTTTCATGCACCTACATATACTACACAAGTTCAAACATTTCACACCTAAATCTTCACACAGACGGATTAAAACGTCAGCTTATAGGCGGTGGTGTTGTATCGCAGTTTTATATTTCATTTGCAAACGCTAGGATTTTCCAAATAAATGTTATCTATCACTCGCTGGTTGGTGAGATAAGCGATATTAATATTGCCATAAATTGTCGATTATTTTGACAGAATATAACGCTTTTTGCCTATTTGTTGGGTGAATTTTAAAATGAAGAGTTATTAGTTTAGTTTATTATTGTACTAAGTATTGAATGGTGGTGATTCTAGTTGCTCAGTAGGTTCAATAACAAGCAGTGATGCTTAGAGGTTTAATACCTACCTTCCACGCAGGTGGCTCTGAGTTCAAACCTGGTATGCACCTTCGGCTTTTCCGATTGTAATTTGATTATCACTTGCGTACAGAAAGAACATATCGTGACGAAACTTGCACACACGAGATCCCAATAAGTTCCCGATGGTGTGTGTGGTTCACCAACCGGCACCAGGCCAGAGAGGTGGAATATTATGAAACTGTCTGTCAATTAGGATTTTTGAATTACTTTCACACGTCTGTTTTAACTAATTGGAGTCACCATTTCCTATGGTCTATGATATATTTTTTTATTCATATTCAAATGTTGGTACATTTTAAAGTCAGTGTGTTTACATAAGAAAGTCTCAAGAATCCAAATATAGACCTAAAGACAATATTACATTTATTCCTCACATCAAACCTTTTGAATAAATTATAAGTCATTTACATAACATAGCATAACTTAACGGCTATCTTCCCCGAACGGCAGGCAGAGGTATTATACAAATATAATTCGCCGATGGCGTTGTTAGGTCCTATGTAATAGGGGACGATTCTATTGCTATCTATCACACAAAAGTCTGGTCAGCTGCTAAGATATTTTTCCAACAGAAATTTTTTACATCACTTTGCCTAACTTAGGGATCGAACCTAGGACCTCACGCTCAGCCGCGCATGCGACTACTAGACCAATCAGATAATGTATTTGGTTAGTATTTGATAATTTAATTAATAGGTAATCGATTAATGTACATTGTACAGTGTATTAATGTACATATTAATTCAATTTTGAGATGACAACATTATTCAAAGATGGAAAAGACTGATGCAAATTGTATTCTTTTTCTTTTTTTTTTAAAAACTTTGCCCCACACTATGATTTCTCCTGTATCGTGGGTACAGTTTACAAACATACATGTCATATGCACAAACAACTAGACCCGTAACAACTATCTGTAGATCATACAAATATTTGTTCCGTGCGGGGATCGAACCCGCGACACGTAGCGCAGAAAGATAATCGCTTAGCCACTGTGCCAACCGTGTTGTCATTGTTAACATTAAGGATACATTTTTGCCGCCAGTTAGAATGCTAAAAGATTACCTATATTTCAAAATTCAAGGTGCTCAAACTTCTACAAAATATTACTCTTTCGAAGTGAAAAATATATACGACATCCAACATTTTTTAAAGAGACAGCGATTTTCGCCGTTTATGGCCATAAGTAAAAAATAAGCCCGTCTCCCCCGCCAACATTTTTAGGAGAAGGCATCGAAAATATTATCTCATCTTTAGGCGTAGCGTCAATATTTAATTTGACAAAAAGCCAGCTCGTATTTATTTATTATCGTGTACAACCGAGTTACATGGAGTTTCGTCGACGCCTTCAACAATATTGTCTGACAAACTGTCAGCGCCATCGCTTAGTTAGAGCATCCACTTTATAACGCTTGCAAAATATTATTGGCACACTTTAATCTGTGAAACTACCAATGCTTTTTATTGAACACATGTTTGTATTAACAGTTGAACTCACAGCGCAATGGAGCGTGTCACATGGAAAAGATCAGAGCGTAAAAATGTGTCGGTAAAACGAGAAAAAGGATTATTTTGTAAGTTGGTCACGTCCGAGCCCATTGAAGCGGAACGAGCGAGTCATTGCACGAATGTACCCCTTTTCTTATTCAAAACTTGACACCTGCAAGTAGTACTTTTACCTCCATATCACAAATAGGTCGACTTAGCAATTTTGCTATTGATAACCTAATATTGGATCGGGTTATTTGAGCTAAAAAATGTGTACGTGCCGCTTTCAACCGGTCGGGTCTGGACGTGCCAACATTTTATATTATTGAGTCCGAAATGTAGTAATGTAGATTTTACAATCGTTTCTGGAATCTTAGGCACCGTCGTTCCGTTTCGTATAAGTTGGATTTAAGGTCGATTAATCAATAATGATTAAGTTTATTGATTTATCGATTCGGCTATTCAGTTTTTGGTATGGATTGAAATTTTGATCGAAATATTTCTCGAGGAATGGAGCCAAAACTGTGTGATAGTTATGATCATTAGATACATAGGTATGATTATGTTTTGACATTTATTAGTTTATTTGGTCAACTTAGAGTTTTAAGCGTAATAGTCTGTTTTCATTCAAAACTCCAATATATCTTTGTGTATGTGAATGTTTATTTCTAAACACACCCACGATACAGGGAATTATTCCTAGTGTGGTGCAACGTTTTTTTGTTACCTTTTCTGTCCCCTGCTGGGCAAAGGTCTCCCCCATATTCTTCTATTATCTCGTTGTATTGCTTGAATGGCCATTATGAATTGGCCATATATATATCAACATTTTTTTTAAAGAATCACCTCTTTTTAAAATGTTTAGTTAAAATCAACTAAGTTTCGATACCATTACAAAAGCCGAAATATAAAAAAAATAACATATTACTTTTCATTATGCAAAATGTGTCACATTTGAAATAACGGAATATTATATGTACTTATATTTCTGACATTATTTATCATGTAACATAAACATTATTATGAATAATAATTGGAGTCCCGAATTTTTGAATGGCTGAGCGGTAAATATTAATTGAAGGGATTAAGGATTAACACGTTTTAAGTGCTCATAGTAAAGTACTCTTAATACACTTATCCATTTAGAGCAAATTCTAAAGTAATTAAGTTATTTTGTATACAAACATATCATATAAAGTAAACGCTTAAAGTTTTTAATGTTGCATATTAAAATTGCCCTTGAGTTCATATTACAGAAATCGAAAGAATAATTCAAGAATTGTTAATTAATAATAATTCTATTCACTGTGTGTCATCGTTTCACAGCGCACGTCTTTTGCAGCAAATCCTAACTTAATCCTAACTTAATATTATAAATGCGAAAGTGAGTTTGTTTGTTTGTTACGCTTTCACGCATAATCCACTAAACCGATTTTAAAAATTCTTTCACCGATGGAAAGCTACGTTATCAGCGAGTAAAATAGGCCATATTTTATCTCCGTATTCCCACGGGAACGAGAATCCTAACTAATATTATAAATACGAATGATGTCAAATCAATGTCGCTCGCAACCATATATTTAGAGTAAGCGGAATCCTAAGTCTATGCTCGCAACTGACGTAATAGAACAAAATTACTACTACTCTTTGACAAACTCTTTGAAAAGCATTATGTCTTACGGCATTCTGTTGTGGGGATCAGCGGCGGATGTAGAATCAATTTTTGTATTACAGAAGAGGGCGATCCGTGCGATCTATAACATGGGCCCACGCGAATCTTTACGGGATTTTTTTAAAGAAATCGATATTTTAATACTACCGTCTCTCTACATTCTAGAAAATATAATGTTCGTTCGGAAGAACCTTCACATGTTTAGTATCAATAGCGACGTTCACAACATTAATACTAGAAATAAACACAAAATAGTGGTGCCAAAATTTAGATTGACTAAAACAAATAAATCATTTTTAGGACACGGTGTACGCTTCTATAACAAGCTACCGAAAACTGTAACCGATCTTACCGGTAAGAAATTTAAAATCCACGTTAAATCTGTTCTCACAAAGAAAGCATATTATAGGATCAAAGACTATGTTGACGATAGAGACGTGTGGCGTTGAATATCTTCTGCACATGTGGCTTCCCTGGTTATCCATTGTGTCTACTAATTCTATTTTATATTAGATTCACTTTACATATCTGGACATTCTTGATGTTTCAATATTTTGTATTTTTTTTATTTCTGTTTTATCCGCTTTGATCTGTTTATCCCGTTTTTAGTTTATATTCGAAACAATTGTTTAACTCATGTTGTATTGCCTCATTGTGTAAGTAGCATTCTATTAAGTTTGTATTTTTTTCTTATATAATGCATGTTAATTTAAGATTTTAATTGTAAATTAACTTTTTGTTTTTGAAAAGAGTATCCATGGAGTTTCTTGCCGGTCTCTTCTCCATAGGACCTACCCCCTTTGGAACCGTGCGCCTAGAGTCTCGACTTTTTAAAAGTGCCTGAAAAGGCCTACTTGAAATAAAAAACTTTGACTTTGACTTTGACTTCGTGCTTAAAAATTGATACGGTCGAATTTCGGCCACAAGGTGACTGGCTGAATTTGGTTATGCTTATGGAAGGCAATTTTATAAGATAGGTTTTACCAATAGATTTTAGATCTAAGAAGATTGTCTATTGTCAGAACTATATCAATACCATGCTGTCCTATCCTACTATCCTAAAAATATAAATGCGAAAATTTGTGAGGATGGACGGATATATGTGTGTTTGTTTCTCTTTCACGCAAAAATGGCTGAACGGATCTGGATGTTTTTTTTTTATTTTTTTTATTCTTGATAGGCACGCGTTTGACCACTATCTCACCTGATGGTAAGCGATGATGTGGTCGAAGATGTAGCACGCTTGCCTAGAAGTATAGGTTACTTCACTTTTGACTTAAAGACTCCCAGGTTGTAGCTATCAGGAAACACAGACTCTGGCAGGGAATTGCACTCCTTAGCTCCTTGGATGTAATTTGGCACAAAGATAAATTATAGTCTGAAATAGCACATAAGCTACATTTTATCCCGGGAAAACGCGGGCGGAGCCGCGGGCAGAAGCTAGTTAAACAATACATTTTTACACGCGCGTTTTTTAGTTGTGCTGTACTCATATTTTGCTCAAACGCGGGGACAAGGTCACGCGCCTTTACCATTTGTACTGGCTTATTTTTTCTGGTGGTGGTGGTTTTAGGTTTCTGTAAACCAAGTTGACCCAATATCTGTTTGTTATCGATTGCTACGAGTGGCGTAGCAAAAGCGATAATGCTACTTCGTCGCGGCTACGCTAGCTACGGAGATGTAGCAGATGAGCTTTATACTTCCACTAAAAGGGTAATTTTATGCTTTGAAAGAGGGTTATAACTCCATTATAAACAAGTCCATTATAACATAAAGATACGCCAGTAAATCTTGTTGGACTCTAAGTGGTCGAGAATATTTTGTTGCTTCCACTTCAAGTTAAAGATTCCAAATTCTCAACTTTTATACCTGTCTGGCAAGTTATATAAGTTTGAGACTGCTTCATTGGTGTAGTGGCCGCAAGTGGGAATGTTGAACGTGCGATTCAATTCTCGGGTCCGGCAAAGTGATATTAGGTTTTTTGCATGGAAATTCTCAGTAGCAGCAGCGGAGTCCGGAATTGTTTTTTTTATATATATTTTTTTTTTTTTATAAAAACTTTGCCTCTCTCTAGGAATAATTCCTGTATCGTGGTTGCGTTTACAAACAGACATATTCACATCGAGAGACACTCAGACCCGAAACAACTATTTGTAGATCATACAAATATTTGTACCGTGCGAGACTCGAACCCGCGACACATAGCGCAGAAAGCTAAACGCTTAACCACTGCGCCAACCGTATCGTCAACAAAAATGTGATGTATATTAAAAGTTTGACATTTTAAACTTTTTATACTACTATGCCATGACGTCTAAACCCACGAAAGACTCGATTCTCTTCACACCATATAAATAAATCGTTATGGGTTATATCAATGGTTGATATTACTAACATTGACATAAATATGCCAAACGTACGTATAAGATACAAGATGGCCGAGTTATTGCCGTATTTGCTATCAGCTTTCCGGCTGAATAGCTTTTACACCCTCATCAACTCACTATACTCTTAGATTAAACTGAACTGGACATGAAAGATGTCTATACATATAATAAAATTATAACAGGCCGATGTCTGTACATTATAAATATTGGAAAAAAACTAATATGGTAGGTCTTTATTAGAGCAACAGAAGCCAAAACAATAGTTTTTAGATTTTTTGTCTGTCTGTCAGTCTGACTGTATGTTTGTACACGCATCACGCAAATACTACTGCATGGAATTGAATTCAGTTTTCACCGATGTATTGCTAGAGGTTTAACTTAAAATAAATTTTCCATTTTACCGCAGGATAATATCAGATTCTAAATTCCACGCGTATGAAGTCGCGGGCGAAAGCTAGTCTAAAATAAAGGTTAATATGGATGGATAAATTTATACAAAGTTAAGACTCTTGGTCAGAAAGCTTATTGACTTGGCGCATCAGCGCAAAAAGCCTCATCAAATAAAGAATTTAAAAATAAGGATATTAGGCAAATAAAAAGCGAATAGAAATGGTAACGGCGAGTGAGTTTACCGCGACTTATGAGTATAGAAGCACAACAAAATATTAAAAATGATTGAGACAAAAATCTGTTTAATTTATATTGCTTTAGATGCAAAACGTGTGTGCTGTAAACTAGCGACATCTATTTTGATTTTAAAATGTTGTAGCATTTTATGTGACTTATGTGATTTCTGCTTTGACTAGACTTATTATAAGAATCTCGAAACGTACAGAAACTTCTGACTGAAAATCACGTATCATTGTCTACTGATTCCATTAGAAACTAAATCAACCTTAACATAACATAGTATCACGCTTGTATTCCCCGAAGGGTTAGGCAGAGGTGTACTATTGTACATCCACATTTTGGCAATGCCGTTTTTGAGTGCCATGTTACAGGGGGCGAGCCTATTACCATCTACCGGGCATAGTTTCAGACTCCGTGCTACTGAAAATTTCCATACAAAAAACCCAATAACACTTTGCCCGATCCGAGGATAGAACCCAAGTCACACTCAGCAGTCGCGCTTGCGACCACTAAACCAATGAGGGAGTCAATTCAATTCAATTCAATTCAAATATATTTTTATTCATGTAAACCATTTACAGGCACTTATGAATAGTCAGGCTCTAGTTGCCACGTTCCAATGTGTTGATTTCCAATGGAGAAGAACGGGCAAGAAACTCCATGGTTACTCTTTTAAACTCGGAATTAAATATACAATATTAATTTATACATTGATTTCGAACAACAATTATGTGAGTACAATGTAGCTTAGAAGAGTCTAACTTATGTAAGTCTGAAACTCAAGCCTGATAGTTGTGAAAAATATATTTACTTTTGATAAAATTGCCATGGCAGCTATGAGCCGACCAGTCCCAATAGACGGCACCCGTTCACGAGTATAACGCGTGCATCAGCGTCGCTTTGCTCAACCATATTGCAGGGAACCCAACGACCCGATGCACAACGCCACCATCATCAGGACAATTAAGTGAGCATGACAAACTCAAACTGCCAGACAGCTATCACGTCTATTAGATATAAAATTTAAAATTTACGGCTACGTAGTGCTCACATATAACAATGGTAATTTTTAATAATACAAAACAAAATGTAGGTACCAATGAGAGTCACGTTGTTGTCAACACAAATTTACAATCAAAAGTAGCCGCACTTAACAATAACAGGCACAAATTCACACAACAAAATTGATTAAAAATATAATAATATTGACAATAACATTGACAATAAAGTGTAAAAAAAAATATAATAAAAAATAAAATAAAAAATAATGCTAAGACAATATTTAGCAACATCAATAAATAATTACCGAGTACTTTTCTTATTTATTATTTTATTTGGTTTTTTCATGTTTCCAAAATTTTTCTTATCCACTTCTATCGTATCCATCCATGATACCAATTCCAGTGTGTCATTACATTGTGACCACTTACACTAGAGCCGTGACAGCTGATCGCTTCGAGCCATTTACTCTGATTGATGGGCTCTCATCAAACTGGACGCTCCAAGGGTTTATATTACAAGACGGCGTTCGTCAGGATTTTATTTGTGACGTAATAACGCTGTGACGTAATAACTTTGTGACGAATTTGATGGTCGTGTTCGCGTCAATTATGGGCCGTTGATGTTTGTAGGAAATTGTGCGTGATTAGCTCTGGAGGCAGAAATGTTAATGGATTGCAGTGTGTTTGTTTTTTGTACAGCTATTTTAATTCTTTTTCGTACTGTATTACGTTAGCAAAATACATGTGTGATTAGCAGTTGAATTCTTGCCTTACATGTGGATCTATGTTCTTATTTTATTTTACTTTGTCGGCTGGATTTCAGAGTCAGGTATATTTTTGAAGAAATATCCGTCCTTTTTTCCACTCTGTATACAGTGTGGAGCATCTGCAAGTGACAAACATAAGGTCGTTCAGCGCACCCTGGCCTGTTAACTGATACCACTGTTGCTGATTGATTAATCTTTTTAATACGCAATTCCCGTGTGATAGCTTGTGCCTCTTGACTGAAGAATTGCTAATATAGCCCATCCCACGTGAATTTGTGATGACAGTCTTAGATCGGCGTCACGGTTGGCGTAGTGATTGAGAGATCGACTGCTGAGCTACGTGTCGCGGGATCGATTCCAGCACGGTACAAATATTTGTATCATTTACAGATATTTGTTTCGGGTCCGGCAGCCTAATTACGTAACTAAGCGACAGCAACGCGACAGCAACGCGACAGCCACACGACAGCAATCTCACTGTCAGCCAATACATTATATGTCACAAAAATGACGTTTGACAGAAGCTATCGCGCGATCTACGCCTGTCGCTACATCGGTAATTAGGCTGCGGGTCTTCGTGTATGTGAATACACACCGTGCCTCGGAAAGCACGTAAAGCCGTTGGTCCTGTGCCTGATCTCTCTCCGGTCGTGTCGGATTGCCGTCCCATCGGACTATGAGAGTAAAGGAATAGAGAGAGCACCTGTGTTTGCGCATACACTTGTGCTCTATATATCTCCTGCGTAGTTGGCTAATCTCCGGTGACATTGGCCGCCGTGACCGAAATCGGTCAGGAGGACATTAATGTTTTCCAGGAGGATAATTTTACTGATATCTTTAAGATGTTTCATGTTCAAAAGACAGCTATTTAATAAAAAATAAAATCACCTCCTCATTTGTAGATATACTAAGGTTAAGCCGTTTTTATTTCTTATTCGAAACACTTGTATAACTCATATTGTACCACCTCATTATGTAAGTAACGTTTTAGTAAGTTTGTATTTTTCCTATATTATAATGCAAGTTAATTTTAGATTTTAATTGTAAATTAACTTTTTATTTTTGAAAAGCGTATCCATGGAGTTTCTTGCAGGTCTTTTCTGCATAGGGCCTACCCCCTTTGGATCCGTGCGCCTAGAGTCTCAACTTTTTGAAAGTGCCTGAAAAGGCGTACTTGAAATAAAAAACGTTGACTTTGACTTTGACAACACACGGTGCGGTTGCTTTAGTATCGAACTCAACATTTTATATCGCTAGGAAATCCGTTGCGTCTTGACAAACATCGATGTTACGGTCCGTGGCTTCCGAAGCCGCACCGCATCGAGTGTTATTCGCCTAAATATACAAGGACAAGCTCCGCAGTCTAGTCGGCGTTTATATTGTTTGGTCTATTTTTAAGGAAATATTACATACGAATTAGTCTCATTCAGGAGGTCTTACCGACCTGACAGAGGAAGTAAACATCCTTAGAATAAGAAATAACGGGCACTCGTAAGGAATTGGGGACAAGGTTACCTAATAATCATAATATAGCTTTCAATGCCAAGTACCTAACTATACTTGTTACGGGTTCGATTCCCACACTGAAGTAATATTTGTATGGCTTATGGATAGTTGTTTCGGGGCGAGTTGTCTGTGAATGTGAATATTTGTGTTTGGGCAACGTTTTATATGAAAAATAAAGCAATAACAGCCGATTACCTATAAAGAATTATGTTAAACGGCTACCTACCTTTACCTTAACCACTGATTATATATTCGTAAACTTAGGTCTCAATATTTGCCATCTTAAACAGTTGCGCAATAACCAAGTGTTTTTTTCAAAGATCGACTACTTATAAATAATGTTCAACTAACCCATGGATATCCAACATTAAACTCTAAATCCTACGACTTGGTTATCGTGATTTCGCATTTTTTTGTATTTGTTTGTATTTTAGATACTTTTATTGTATAACTGTTTTTCTTTTATTATTATTATTTTTCTTTTGTGTTTAGTTTTTTATATTGTATAATTTGCGTATTGAAGAAGAATGTAAAACAGTTTTTTGAAAAGACTATCCATGGAGTTTCTTGCCGGCTTCTCCATAGGACCAACCCACTTTTGGAACCGCGCAACTAGAATCATAACGTTTTAAAAGCGCCCGTAAAGGCCCAGTTGAAATAAAACATTTGACATTACAATGTGGTACCGTCCCTAAGTTGCCCAAACCATCCCCAAAGTTCTAAAGACAGGGGTCAAACTACCTTTGAACTTAGTGACCAGCCGATATCACAGATGGGATAACTAATAGTGCTGAGTACTTTAATTAATCGTTAGTCAGCCGATCATTAGTTAGTGTCACAGTCGAGTGAGACGCGTGTGTGTATGTCACACACGGCCCGCAAACTTGCAGTATAATTGGATTGGTTAGAAATAACAAAGGATTATGTTTATATTCCCTGGAGATTGAAGGTTAGACAGTGGTATCATATCGTTCGCTGATGCCGTTATTGAGTCTTATGTCGATAAATTAACGCAATACAAAAAGTAAAAATATATGTAACTTTTCATTGGTAAAAAAAGAAATATACGTTTAAAGGCTCTTGACGGCACGGTTGGCGTAGTGGTTGAGGGATCGACTGCTGCGCTGCGTGTCAAGGTTACCTAATAATCATAATAGTTTTCAATGCCAAGTACCTAACTATATTTTGACGACACGATTGGCGCTGTGGTTAAGCAACTGGCTTTCTGAGATACATGTCATGGGTTCGATTCCCGCACGGAAAAAATATTTGTATGATCTACAGATAGTTGTTCCGGGTTTGGGTGTATGTTAATGTGAATATATGTGATTGTAAACGCACCTACCATACAGAAATTATTCTTAGTGTGGGACAACGTTTAAAATAATAAAAAAATAATTTCACCTGCATGATAAACCCGTATCTCATCTTTATCTCCCTCACTATACCCATTGATACTGACGTCATGACGTCACGACTTTTTCCTTTGTCGTCTTCTTGTAAAAACGCCTTTCGTATTACGTAGGCTGTTTTTTTCCTGTCTTCTCTAGGAACTGTTGTATTTGCCGCTGTGAACAAACAGCGCTTTCAGCGCGTCATCGCTGAAAGTACAAAACAATAATTATTATACTCTGTAAAACAGAATTTCTAAACTGTCTTCCAACAAACAAACTTCATCCTGACTGCTTTAATTATGTTAAAACTAAGCTTATCATGTAAGTAGGCTTGTAAAGGTTTGAAACTTGAAGAAAATTCCTTTTATCGACTTAAGTCTGTTTATAAGCTCTTTATAACTTAGGTACCTGAATTTCGAATAAGGAGAACTCGCATTACTTCCAGGAACCCTGGTATAATTCAAAGTAGATGTGAATTAACAAAATAGCCATTTAATTTAGTAACATTAAATGTAGTATGGCGTTGTTACAATTATCAGCTCATCTTCATCCGCCTAGCCTTTTCCCAACTACATTGGAGTCGGCTCTCAGTCAACAACTAGATTACAAAAAATCAGTAATTCGTTTAGATGTCAATGCGTGCGCTTTTACAACAAGATCCCAAGCAGTATTCAAAATTTAAATTTTAATAAATACAAGACCGTTATTAAGGAAAGACTCTGTAGTAAGGGTTACTATAAAGTCTCAGATTACTTGATTGACAAAACTGCTTGGGATTAAGCTGCCCTAATGAAGGTGTGTACATACATACCACGTACAGGCTATCTGGACAATTGATTAAGATGTTATCAAGCTATAGTATTTACTCTTATGTTTTAATTGACATTATTATTTTATATTATTTTTTAATGAATTGATTATTGATTATTTTCTTTTAGTTCCATTTTCGTTTCGTTATTGTTTTCTTTTTTGAATGGAATATTTTTAAATCTCTCATTTTGTACACAATTACCTAATATAAAATAAAAATTTACTTGTGAATGTAAGGACATTGAAGGGTATATATGCTATAGAAGAATAATTCTTATTGTCTGACGGTTTGAGTATTCTATGGGGCCTTCTCGAATCTCCCGCGGATCTGGTGGTGTCGTGCGTCGGGTCGTTGAGCTCCCTAAAATAGGGTTGAGCTTCACGGTTACTGATGCATGCGTCCCGTCTGTAGGGACAGGTCCGCTCAAATCTGTCATGGCACTGGTGCTTTCTTCCAAAGGCCAGTCCAGACATTAACCTACATTGTTCTTACACGTCTTCCATGAACTATGTCATAAACCATATTTTAAAAGAGTAACCATGGAGTTTCTTACTGGTTCTTCTCCATGGAATGACAATTTGAACCAGCTAAACGATTTGTAAGTGCCTTTTACGGCCTACACGAATAAAAAAGTTTGAGTTTGAGTTTGAGTTGAGTCTAACCTGACTAACGTGACGGTTGAATATCAGTATTTTACTCAGAATGACTGCCACCTGACCTCCGCCAACCAATTACTGTGAGACACTGACACTCTAAAGTTAGACTGGTTGTAAGACTTTTTGGGCTACTGACATCCCTAACTACTGTCATAGGTATACGTATGACACCCAAGACCGACTACAGGACGTGCTTTCAGAGGCACAAAGGGATCTCAATATATGAAAAACGGTTTCCCATCCAAGGAATGACCGTACGCTGCACGTCACAGATAGACTGGTACACCTATACTTCGTGGCATAGTATCTTGTGTTTGTACTGATACCCACGAATGTCGCATCCTTTAAAATAATGCAATTCTTCGTATAGTAGATACACTCTCATTTTGTCGATGCTTTATTAAGTGTAATGGATTAGGCCTTCCTTTCACCTATCCCTCTGTCGTATCACGGTTGTTTCGGCAAAGCTATTGCGGCTGGGCGATACCGAATTCTGAAACAACCTTTATACCGTTCAACCTTGAAGCCAATCCATCTAGTGCTGTCATAAAAGAAGTGACAACGAACAAGTGTTACGTACTGCGACATCATTGTGAGAGCAAGCAAACCACTTCACAAGCGGTCATCTGTTGATCTTTCCTCCTAATATTTTTCTCTACAAATTAAACCTGATGTTTATAAATTTAAAACTAATATTTTCGGTACTACACAATATCTGATGGGGGCAGTCGGACGGTCCATAAAGAGAAAAAGACACTGCCTACCCTACATAACTCAGATAAATATTTGTTAACTTGTTTTATTTTCTAATATTTTAGAACTTTTTGTTTATTGATAGTAATTATTGGTAGATAAAATAATAGATATCAGAAAATAAAACAAGATAATAAATATTTATCAGAGTTAGGTAGGGTAGGCAGTGTCTTTTTGTCTTTATGGACCGCACGCCACTGGATGGGGGTGATGATACTACTCAATAGCTTGATAAGTTATATAGAGGATGGTCCACACTGGCTCTAGACCAAAATGTCAAAAAATCATGGGAGGCCTTTGCCCAGCAATGGGATGATGCGGGCTAACAGTAACATAACATAACATAGCATCACGCCTGATTTGCACGAAAGGTTAGACAGTAGTGTATTTTCTTGTACATTGTTATTAAGTCCCATGTAACAGAGGGCGAGCCTATTGCCATCTACCGAGCTACATTCCAAACACCGGGCTGCTACTGAGAATTTCAGAAAATCTCAATAACTCTGCCTAACCTGGGAATTGAATCTAGGACCTCATACTCAGCAGCCGCGCATGCGACCACTAGACCAAAAGGGCAGCTAAAAATAACAGTAACACAATATCAAATCTAACATTTCAAAATTCCATTATCGTAGCACAAACTTTATCTTGACAATAAAAAGCCAGGCATCACAACTCTCGGATAAACTCAGTAAATCTCATCTCGCATCAATCGAGTTTTAACTTATTCGGCCGGACCAATTGCATTGGAATTGAGTTTAAAATTGATTTTCATTGCGTTTTCATTATGTATTTATGTCATGCAATGCACATATCCGCTGATTGATGAGTTTACTCTATTATCGTGTATAATGTGAACGTAACGCCTGTTTGGTTGTGTGGCTAGGTAAAAATTGTTCACATCGAAAATGAAGGGAGGAGGTGTACTTAATTTGTACACCCACGTTTCGCATATCCTTTTATTTAAGTCCTACGTAATGCTGGGATTATTGCAGAAAAATATTTTTCATCATGAACTCTGAATAAGCGACCCTAGGGAGTCAGTTAGACTTTCCAATACCTAAGTGACATATTGAAACTCTATATAATAATAATAATAATTTTAAAACGTGGTAAGGATGGTATCCTACTTCCTATCCTAATTTTTTTTTTTTTTTTTTTTATTTATTAAGGGACAATAAACAGCTACAATATATGTTTACATAGAATATAAAATTAGTATTAGTTGTTTTTACAATATTGTAGCCCACTACATTATCCACATATTAACAAAACAAATATATGGCTAACAGTGCCACTAAAACGTATTACATGAAATTATAATTTTAAAATTATTTGATTACATTTTTTCATGAATTACAGAAATTAATATAAATATAAATATAATGGGACTAACATACATTCAATGTTTTATTCACAGATAGACATTCAATAACATTCCGTCTGAATTTTGATTTAGAGCATACAAAAATATCAATATCGATAAAATTTCTATTATATGATTCGACTATTCGACGAATAGGGCAGCGTAATCCAGAGTTAGTTCGACACAAATTTACAGCAAACAGAGTACCTGCACGGACAGTACGTTTATTAACGGTGCGGGGGACAACGTAACATAACTTGCTCGTGAGATCAATCGAATCAAAGTCATTATGTACAATACTACGTAGCACATTGGCCTCTAATAACATACGTCGGGATTCTAGCGTGAGCAGATTATACTTGTGTAGCAGTTGTGAATAGGACAAATACGCTCTAAAACACCTATAGTGCATGGCTCGAAGGAACTTATGCTGGACTCTCTCGACACCATCTATATATTTCTGATAAAATGGATTCCATATTGGTACAGCATATTCCAGCTGTGATCTTACAAGCGTCTTGAATAAGTAAAGATAGGTAGATGGCAGTTTGAACTCAATAGACGACCTCATGACGAATCCGTACATCTGAAATGACTTATTTATAATTTTTTCTACGTGTTCATTTAGAGATAGCTTATTATCAAGCAATACGCCTAGATCTCTTACTAGTGAGACGTTACTCAGCGAAGTATTGCACAGCTTGTAAGGAACCTTGATAATTGACTTATTTTTAGTAAAATTCACATAATAACACTTTGAGATGCTAAGATGCAATTTATTGTCAAAGCAATATTTCGCAAGCCTATCCAGGTCCTCTTGAAACAGTAGGCAGTCCTCGACGCTTTGTATGGTCTTGTACACTTTCAGATCATCGGCGTACAGAAGAAATTTTGTATGTACAAAACTATATCATAATTATCATATCATATCCTACTATTATTATAAATGTGAAAGTTTGTGAGGATGGATGGATGGATGTATGGATGGATGTATGGATGGATGTATGGATGGATGTATGGATGGATGTATGGATGGATGTATGGATGGATGTATGGATGGATGTATGGATGGATGGATCTTTGTTACTCTTTCACGCCAGAACGGCTGAACGGATCTGGATGAAATTTGGCACAGAGATAGATTATAGTTTGGAATATCACATAGGCTACTTTTTATAGGAAGATAGTATTATATAAAGAAGAGCAAGATACATTACGCCATATTATAATAGCATGTAAAATGTTTATTTAAGGGCACAATTCACAGTATTCTATTAAAACAAATAATTAAAATTAAGTACACACTAAAATATCAAACTGTCAAAATAAAATGGACATACCCAAAAAATGCCCAAAAATCATAATAGGTAATTACGACAACGCGGTTGGTGCAGTGGCTAAGCGACTAGTAGGTACCTGGGCTACGTGTCGCGAGTTCGATCCCCGCAAATATTTGTATGATCTACAGATAGTTGTTTCGGGTCTGGATGTGTGTGCATGTGACATATATGTTTGTAAGCTGTACCCACGATACAGGAGAAATCCTAGGGTTTAGAATGTATTTCCAAAATGATAAGAATAAAAAGCGTACTTTTTAAAAAAATAATTAATTTAATAAAAACTCTATTCTATTAACCATTTTCGTAAAGCAGAACAGAATTGACAGTAGGGTAGGTGGACGATGCTCTTAGGCATTTCGTTCCCCAATAACGAAGTGCCAAACGATGTGTTTACCTTCAACCTTACCTTAAAACTAGAACGAATGGCGCAGTACGTCCCGATGCGATTTCGGAATATAACGAGCTGCCCTGTTATCAAGACTCAGACTTGGCTCTAACGGTCTCAAACTCAGTTCATCCCTAATTGAAGAGCTCTGCTCCACTGAAATAGCAGCAAAATATAGCCTAGGAAAACGCCATTTTGAAATAAAGACTTACCCCGTTTTATTCATAATCGCGATATAAAGGGAAATAATTAAAAAGTATGTGTGATTAAAATGTCTTTTTTTTCATTCATTTAACGTAATATCACGCCTGTATTCCACAAAGGGCTAGGCAGAGATATTGTACGCCCACATTTCCTCGATGCCGTTATTGAGTCCCATGTAATAGGGGGCTCGCGTATCGTCAAATACTTGCACAGTTCCAAACTCCATGCTGCTACTGAAAATTTTCGCACAGAAAAACTTGAAAACACTTTGCCCGACCGGGGAATCGAACCCAGGATCTCAGGCTCAGCAGTCGCGCTTGCGACTACTAAAACAATGAAGTAGTTTTTATTTACTTGTTTTTATAAATAACTAGCTTACGCCCGCGGCTTCGCCCGCGTGATTTACGAATCCGTTCATTTTTTCGGGATAAAAAGTAGGCTATGTGCTATTCCAGACTATAATCAATCTTTGTGCCAAATTTCATCCAGATCCGTTCAGCCGTTCTAGTGTGAAAGAGTAACAAAGATCCATCCATCCATCCATCCTCACAAACTTTCACATTTATAATATTAGTAGGATTATTTATTAAAAAAAAAACACGTTGCCCCACACTAAAAATAATTCCTGCATCGCGGGTGTATAAACACATATATTCACATACAAAAAAAACCCAGACCCGAAAAAAGCATCTGTAGATCATACAAATATTTGTTTCGTGTGGGAATCGAACCCGCGACACCTAGCGCAGCAGTCGATCTCTCAACCACTGCGCCAACCGTGCCGTTCATATAAATATTTGATGTCATATAAATATTTATTCTGTGCGGGAATCGAACCTGAGACAAGTAGCGCAGCAGACGATCGCAACCGTGCTGTTGAAGTGTCTTTCAGTATCAGTTATTTATCAATGGCAATAAGAGCTATCACATAACAAGCTATGAAATAAAAGCAGCGTTGACAACGCCTATCATTGTACAACAAAGGAAATATATGTACCATACCCTCGTTAACAAGCGTTTTAATCAGACATCGATTTGTGTGCACACCGCCCAATAATTAACGGAATACCTTTAGCAAATTAATCGGGCAAAAAGCAATTTTAGGCTGACGTTTAATTTGAGGTTCCGTGCAAAGAATGATTTATTTCTGCAATCAATGTGTCAACGAATACGAGTATCAGTGGCGGCGGTCGACTACGAGACGGTATATTTAAATTATGATATACCAATCTGTGGCGATATTGAAAATCTTTTTTATTGAGTGTTAATTATCAAAAAAGTAATTAGGAGAAGATTAGTTTTTTAGTTTTATAAATTTTTTGTAGGCTTATCTTGCGGTGTTTGTAATATCGCTGAGTTAGAGGAAACACCGTCTAATAATAATATTTAGTTTTAATTCCGCAAAACTAGTTCAGGCTTGGGTGCAATATTTAGCAACGCCCTCTCGCCCTCAAATATATACCTACATGCAACCCAAATTGAGCCTGATTTGGGTTGCGAGATTTACTAGTGTAGATAAACAATAATACAAATCGCGACAAGCTTTTATATCATATAAATTGTGAAATGTAATAAATTGATGGGTTTGATTCAATTTAAAGTTTTTTTTTTGATAAGCACGCGTTTGACCACTATCTCACCTGATGGTAAGCGATGATGTGGTCGAAGATGTAGCACGCTCGCCTAGAAGTAACCTATTCACTCTTGTATTAAAGACTCCCAGGTTGTAGCTATCAGGAAACACAGAATATTTTCTTCTTTGTAGAGAATTTAAATAAAAGTTAGTTTTTAAAAATGTTTTTTCGTTCGTATTTTTCTCAGCAAACCTTTTCATTTGATATCAATATCATGGGAGTGCACAAAAAATAACTAGTCCGCCATCTTGGGCCGTCCATATTGGATTTAGAATGATATCACTTAGTTAACCATGCATTGTTATCTAAACTAAACGTGTATGCAAAATTTTATCTCAATCGGTTGCAACAACAAACATTGCAAGTTAAATAAAAGCTTGTAAAAACACCGGGCACCTAGTCAAAGCAGAAAACTGTTAATTTTTTCGGTACATACATTATTACCATTCAAACCGTAACAGCCAGATAGAGTAACAAACAAATACTCTTAAAATTATAGAACTTATAATGGCGAGATCATTATTCAAATTCAAGTACGCAATAACCAACTTTTGAGTTCGTGTCTGCATCACTTACATCGTAGATACAACTGCACTTTACACTCCCACTGCAAGTAAACAACGGTAATAGAGTGTCAGTCGTTTCAGGGAATTGCTTTATTTTGATGAATATCCAAGTAACCGAAGACCAGTGTGGGATTAACCGTATTTTTTTAAATAATAAATTTAATCTGATGGTAATGATGAGAGTCCCGGGTACGTCTTAAAACTGCGGCCAGACACCGGAGGACGGGCAGCAGCATCCTCTCACTAATCGGTGAGCCACTGCGATCCCCAAGCCGCCTGCCAAGCGTAGGGATTATGGCAAACCCCCCCTTGGGGGAGGCTTTCGTTCAGCAGTGGACGTCTTCTGGCTGATGATGATGAATGATGAGAGTGTCAAGGATGGATCACGCACTAACGGCCTAAGCGGAATGTGGGTGTACAATAGTACACCTCTACCCTAACCCCCTAACCAAACCTTTTGGGGAATACAGACGTTATGTAAAATGTTCAAAAATCGGCGAACACATATTAAAAAACTGAAATATAATGTTTTCAAAAATTGTCTTTTGAATAAACAAGTTTACGTAACACGTTTAATATTAACAGTAGTACATCACTAGTTTAATACTGTTAATATTAAACATTCCATTCTCATAGACTCGCTGTTTACAGATAAATAATCGTAAACAATATAAAACGATAAAATTTCCGATTAATGCATCCGTAGGCTATTATTATAAATGCGGAATATCGGTGAAATAAATTGTCCGAATATAAAACCGGAGTGGGTCCAAAACATGAAAATATCGGTACTATAATAATTAATTTACTCGCTCGTATTTCCTGTTGGTGTCGAATGTGTTAATTAATCGAGTCACACTTTTGTTACTAAAATAAGAACGATTTACTCATTATTATTAATAGGTAGAATTAAGTTTCATTAGGTACGTTCTTAATTGTATTTTTATTTGGTGATTTCTCTATGTAGTACAGCTGTTTAATTTTGAAAAGTATTTGGGGGTTATCCTCGCGTATTTCGACATTAATCTCTATTAGAGATAATCTTATGGCAATTACACATTTTTTTTCAAAATCTCTACTAACTACTGTAACTGCTTAAAGTAACAATATCTCTACTGTGATATTAGAATATAGAAAAAGGTAGGCGAGCTACATTATGTTTTATATCTATCTCTCTAAACCTCTAAATCTAATTAATCTAAATTTGGCGGCACGGTTGGCGCAGTGTGTTGAGAGATCGACTGCTGCGCTCGGTGTCGCGGGTTCGATTCCCGCACGGAACAAATATTTGTATGATCTACAGATAGTTGTTTCGGGTCTGGTTGTGTGTGCATGTGACATGTATGTTTGTAAACTGTACCCACGACACAGGAGAAATCCTAGTGTGGGGCAATGTTTTTTTTTTTTTTAAATAATAAAATAATAAAAATAATCTCTAAACCCCCGAGAATTGCCCTCCCGTCCCGTAGTTCATACTTATGCTCTTCCACGTAGTTCAAAAACGAATGTAATAAACTTAGAATATTCACAATAATTATTGGGACTCATTGACATGAAAAAAATACAATGATTTATTTTATACAACAGGCTAGTAAAGATATATACTACTTCGAAAAATATGTATAAATCAAACGCTATGAACGGTTATAAAGAGAAAACATTGATAACATATTGAATCTTTAATTGAAGATCGTTACTTTATGGGTATCGTTATTTCAAATTGTTTTTTTTTTTTCATAGTATAACACTGGCAGCTTCATCTCGAAAAGAAATAGTAATACCATTAGCGAACACTCAAATAAAAAAAGAAACATCACTTTTCTTTTTATCGTATTTTCATTACATACATTGCCAGTCCTAAGCGTTATAAAAACAAAAGTCTTCTTGTAAAAAGTTTTATATTACAAAAGTAAGGTGAAGTTTCTGTAGGAAATTCTGTGAATAACTCACAGCACATGTGTGGAAAATGTCTGCGGCTTTAGGCTCACACAAAGGCATGAAAATAGATCCTTTTAGTGTAAGTAGAGGCTAACTAGCCAGTTTCCCCTCTATTCCATTACTAACTGTGTACATAACACACTTTCGTTCGCGACTTTTATGAAAATATACAACACTGTCTCTTTCTGCTATCTTAATACTTTGCACATACAAAAATAAATCGTAAAAGCAAATTATCTTTAAGATATGTTAAGGTGACTGCTTAAGTGACAGTCATATTTCAAAGTCATGATAATTCATTCTTACTTGTCGAATAAAATATCAGATAATAAAACACATATACAAAGAAAAACTGATGAAAATATTGTTATAAGATTCGGAGAGTGCGGAAAAGCCCTTGCGCACGCTCCTAGCAGTAGAATTCGTTTGATAAGTACTATCCGTTCTTTTTTTCATACTTAAAACCTGGCCTATATAAAAGTACCAATGATGTACCTATTAATCACTCTTAGGTAAAATGTGAACGTACTATTTTTTACTTGGAACGAAAATTGAATACACTAGTACTAAACCTTTAAAATATCCGTCGTTTAATAGAAATCGAACGGCCCTAAAGAAACACCGTCAAATATCACCTCTCTTAACTAAAACAACATTGTAAAGTGAAATTGCAAACCAAAATGGAGTCCGGCTACATCGCAAGTAGTTCAGCCGTCACACTTGATGCATTAGGGAGGGGACGACACCAGGACAATGCCGGGACGCACGACGTCGCGCGACGTGCCCCGGGAACAAAATGTACACAACGAGACACGGATAACAAGGAAGACATTGTCATGATATTGATGCGGTGTTTCCAGATTGTGCGGGTCTATTTTATGTCTGCTACTAACAATGCGTGCTTTGCTTTCGAGATAAAAGGGAATAATGGCACTGTTTGATAATAACATGAGCAGCATAAATTTTTTTTTTGATTTTTCATATTTTAAAAATTGATGTCTAGATTATTAAGACGTGTATACTCTGCCTTCTATGTCTGGTAGCTGCTGAGCATGATGGGAGAGTTTTATTGGGTTTCGTCTGTTAGAAAATGTTCAGTGGCAACCTGGAGTTTTTAATGCCCGGCAGATGAAAATAGGCTCCCCATTTATTAAATGAGACTAGGAAGCATATTGGCCGTCCTCATGTCAAAAGAAATTTGAATTCTTGAAAATTTTTGTTTCAATACGACAGCAAAGAAAAAATTCACTGAATCAACTTGAATCGAAAATCAACCCACAAAAGTAAACTCAACACGATATATATACTTGTTCATTCGTTAAACACATCCACTTAGACCCGTCACACACAAATTAAAGTTAAATTGCAACATTTGTATACAAGGTTACCTTAGAGTCCGCAACAAGCTTGCGTTCCAACGAAATACATTTAAACTGACATACATTACCTACAAGTAGGAAATGTTGTGTACTCTCAGGGGAGGCAGAGATTCTAGTCAGAGCAGAGGCACATTTATGAGCACTGGGCAGAACAGGGTTATAACGTGTATGTTGTAAATATAATTTGTTGAATTCGTAGCGTTTACAAACATTTCTTCTATCGCCATTTTTCTGAGATATATACAGAGTGGCGGTTAAGTCGCTTGCAGCATTGAGGTGAATGACCCCACGATACTCGACCCGAATCAATAAAAGATATAGTATATCTTGATATGTGATAGATGACACCGAGGTAGACAGCGCAGAAGGCGGTTAAACTAACTTGATGCCTTCAACAAACAGTGGTGATAAGCGGCTAGCAACAGAGGGTCAGTGGAAGGCTCAGGGGGATGTCTTTGCCCTACAATGGGACACAGTATTAAATATAATTAATTACATACATGTATTTTATTAATTTTTCACCCAAATATGATGATTTTGATAAAATATCGTGACATAATATGACCTACCAAACCCCACCGCCATTCACGATGCGCCAATTGTAATTGCATTATTGCATTATCAATGTAGGCGATTAAAGCTCCACACTGTATTTATAGATGTTTTGTATGTAAAATGAGATCGTGTATTCCCAGTCTCTAAAAATACTATCCATTGACTACGATGTCTATTTAATTGTCCCCGTTATTAGTTTACAATGTTCATGTTTTATACATACACCAATGTACATTACGTATAATATAAACTTAAAAAATCACTTGCCATCGTTTTCTTATAATTCCAAGAACTACATAAGCAATTAATGTAAATATTTTACTTCTCTGTTTAATTCTAAGTTGCGCTATTAAGTGTGCACTGCTTCACTTCACGTACAACGAGACCGACTATTGTATACTTAGAGTTAAGCACTGAACACGTAGGTAACGTCTAAACGTTTGGTACATGTGCTTAAAACTTGCATTTACTTAAGTACGTAAAGTCAGGTTTGTAAGCGACATATACATACAACTGAAACACTGCTTGCACATTATTTGATATAGTTCATAGTTATATAGCTTAGATATGGCTAAAGGCTTGCTTCACTACTTACTGATAACTTAGCTAACAGGTAAAATATTTGTTAGATAAAAAATAACACTAGTAGCTGTAAATTTTGATCTAAAAGTATAAATAAAAAATCAGTATATTTGTCAGATAGGTGATCATTGGTGGATAAGCAATCAGCTAGTTTATCACTTATTATAGTTGTGGCCAAGTGTAGTAATTTTAAATTTGTATTAAAAACTGTATTTCTATGATTGTAAAGTTCATAATACAAAAATTGGTTCGACGTTTTAAAACTGGTCTAAAGATAAACCTTGTTTTTTTTTTTTTTAATAATACCGCTTAATCTTTGATGAGCGGGGAAGATAATAATCACAAATTTAATGCGCACGATCACTAACGTTCTCAGTTCACTTTAAATGTGAGTTTTCCTCCACCTAGACTGAAGTAACTCTCAAGCCGACAGTAGGTATATGAAAATTGTGTGTGCGCGTTTTCCACTGAAGTAATGGACTCCCAATGCAATGCCACGACTGGCTCAGTGATAAACAAATATTTTGGATTCTCTCGCATCCGAGGTAGGTATAGGTTTCAGAGTAAATATATATATATATATATATATATATATATATATTTACATATTATTATTACATATATATTTAAAAAAACGTTGCGTATAATCGTTACTACATAATCAGGAATTATTTCCGAAACGTTTGGGTGCGTTTACAAACACAAATCAACCAGACACAGAACAACTATCTGTAGGGCATATAAATATTTGTTCCGTGCAGGTATCAAACCCGTGATACGTAGCGTGCTCAACAACAGCTCCAAACGTGTTGTGAAATAAAATAAAATATGATTATATTTTATTTTACTCGAGTCGAGCTGACATGAAAACAGTTTTTGAAACATGTTTCGTAAAACAAAAACAATTTCCCTAAATCTTTTGTCACGGTATCGAACCTTATAAATACACAATTCCCTATATCGAATCTACTTATAGCTATAAAGGTTCTTACATACAAACCCTGTAAACTAAAGCAGCGGGCTCACTGGCGGAGCTATTTAAATGTAAATAAAACTTATTCTTATGTATATAGCCACGGAACCACGCTTGGCGACACTATCCAATATGTGTAAAACGCATAGAATTTGTGCGAGAGAGGCATGTACCTGGAAATTATATTGTGGAAACAATTGTACCTACATAAATGTATAAGGATAGGCGTTTGTTTGTGGAGTTAGCTACACCCGAATTGGAACGGAAATGACAATTCTAAACTATTTTGACTGTAACCTCTATAGTGTAAAACTGTTTCGAATGAAACTTTCGTGTCATTGGAACCATTTAAAAATAACGCTACTTAAATTTCAATAGTTTTGATTAGTTTGATAATCAATTAGCGCAATTAGCGCAGAAGGCGGTTAAACTAACTTGATGCCTTCAACAAACAGTGGTCATAAGCGGCTAGCAACAGAGGGTCACTGGAAGACTCAGGGGGATGTCTTTTCCCAACAATCGAACACTCAGGTATAAGTATAATTAATTAAATACACACATTTTATTAATTTTCACCCAAATATTGATTCTGATCAAAATCGTGACGTAACATGACGGAACAAACCCCGCCGCCATTCACAATGCGCCAATAGTAATTGCATTATTGCATTATCAATGTAGGCGATTAAAGCTCCACACTGTATTTATAGATGTTTTGTATGTAAAATGAGATCGTGTATTCCCAGTCTCTAAAAATACTATCCATTGACTTCGGTGTTTATTTAATTGCCCCGTTATTAGTTTACAAACAATGTTCATGTATCGTTTCATACATACACCAATATAATTCCAAGCACTACATGAGCACTTAATGTAAATATTTTACTTCTCTGTTTAATTCTAAGTTTCGCTATTAAGTGTGCACTGCTTCACTTCATGTACAACGAGACCGACTATTGTATGCTTAGAGTTAAGCACTGAACACGTAGGTAACGTCTAAACGTTTGGTACATGTGCTTAAAACTTGCATTTACTTAAGTACGTAAAGTCAGGTTTGTAAGCGAAACACTGCTTGTATATTGTTTAGTATAGTTCATAGTTCTATAGCTTAGATATGGCTATTATATATACTTACTGATAACTTAGCTAACAGGTAAAATATTTGTTAGATAAAAAATAACACTAGTAGCTGTAAATTTTGTTCTAAAAGTATATGAATCAGTATATTTGTCAGATAGGTGATCATTGGTGGATAAGCAATCAGCTAGTTTATCACTTATTATAGTTGTGGCCAAGTGTAGTAATTTTAAATTTGTATTAAAAAACTGTATTTCGATGATTGTAAAGTTCATAATACAAAAACTAGTTCGACGTTTTAAAACTGGTCTAAGAAATAAACCTTGTTTTTTTAATAATACCGCTTAATCTTTGATGAGTGGGGAAGATAATCATCACAAATTTAATGCGCACGATCACCAACGTTCTCAGTTCACTTTAACCGTGAGTTTTCCTCCACCTCGACTGAACTCACTCTCAAGCCGACAGTAGGTATATAAAAATTGTGTGTGCGCGTTTTCCACTGAAGTAATGGACTCCCAATGCAATGCTACAACTGGCTCAGTGATAAGCAAATATTTGTTTGATCCTCTCGCATCCGAGGTAGGTATAGGTTTCAGAGTAAATATATATATATATATATATATATATATATATATATATATATAAAACGTTGCGCTTCACCACACGGTAGGTATATAATCGTTACTACATAATCAGGAATTATTTCCGAAACGTTTGGGTGCGTTTACTAACACAAATCTTCACATGAACAAACGACCAGCAGCACACCACAGCAACTATCTGTATATTAATATTTATTCCGTGCAGGTATCGAACCCGTGATACGTAGCGTGCTCAACAACAGCTCCAAACGTGTTGTGAAATAAAATAAAATATGATTATATTTTATTTTACTCGACTCGAGCTGACATGAAAACAGTTTTTGAAACATGTTTCGTAAAACAAAAACAATTTCCCTAAATCTTTTGTCACGGTATCGAACCTTATAAATACACAATTCCCTGTATCGAATCTACTTATAGATATAAAGGTTCGTACATACAAACCCTGTAAACTAAAGCAGCGGGCTCACTGGCGGAGCTATTTAAATGTAAATAAAACTTATTCTTATGTATATAGCCACGGAACCACGCTTGGCGACACTATCCAATATGTGTAAAACGCATAGAATTTGTGCGAGAGAAGCATGTACCTGGAAATTATATTGTGGAAACAATTGTACCTACATAAATGTATAAGGATAGGCGTTTGTTTGTGGAGTTAGCTACACCCGAATTGGAACGGAAATGACAATTCTAAACTATTTTGACTGTAACCTCTATAGTGTAAAACTGTTTCGAATGAAACTTTCGTGTCATTGGAACCATTTAAAAATAACGCTACTTAAATTGCAACAATTTTGATTAGTTTGATAACCAATTACACTAATCAAAATTCGCTCATATTATCCGATATGTCATGAGGAACTAGGCACTGAACTAAGACTAGAGTAGACTGCCTAAAACCTTCTTTATCTGTTTTGGCACAAACAGATATTATGTGATTGGCCGTTGGTATGGTCATCATCATGCCATTTTGTGTCTATGAATAGACATTGGGGTATCATAAAGTTACATCAACAAATATAAATAAGTAAGATTTCAAGTCCCTCATTTCTGTAGTAGCCACAGTACTATGCGCGATAGTGATACAAAGATCTCGTCAAAACGAACCTCAGTTTCATTTCTAACTCAAACTTCAGAGTAAACCTTCTAACATCACTGCACCAGCCATTTTTAATAGAGCACGATTTGACGTAATAAGAGACTGAAAGTTTTTGACCGACGTCCAATTCTAATGTCTCGCTCCCACGTCCCTATCCACGCTGGTATCTCGCGGCGACAGATCCTGCAGCCCGGGGACCGATTTCCCTAATGTTGTTCGACGATTTTCCATAACATTTGAATATCTCATCATATTTCGATTTTTTATTCCGTCTATTTCCTTTCGAGTCGACGCCCGCACTTATATTTTTATGCGGATTCGGTTATTTTCGTCGTATGCTTAGATATTGTATTATTTAGTTTATAAACTGTGAGTTTAAATTTCGTTTTTCTTAAACTCTTGGTATAGCATTGAATGGCATGGTAACTTTTTCAGAATACCTAAAAATCGAAAAGTGCAAAATATTGTGAAAAAAGAACTAAACAATACAGGGTGGTGATAATGCCACGACGTTGAAATTGCTTTTAGTGACGCGAATTTACCTGCATTGCACTCGCGTTGGTGCGATATCTATGTCTCCTAGATTTCTATAGAAACAGCCTAAACACTGGCGGCACGCGCACGTTTTCCCCCCACTTTGCTTTAATAAAACTAGATATCTTACTTAAGCCTAAAGATTGCCTATAATCTGCCAGAACCAGACAACAAACTAGCACTACATTAATACGCAATCCGAAAATTCAAAGCACGTTTCGTATTCCTAATCAACGACTACATTGATGTAGGTATGTATATCCAACAACTAATTACACTAGTATTCTATTGTGTCGGGTATAATTGGTTTCCACTACAATAGCCGCCATGTAATTGGTACAACCACAAAGGTTTTCTGGCATCAATCAGCCGTCTCTCTGATAAATGTACAATTGTTGGAGCGAATTATTTAGGCATTTATGTGGTCGTATTTAAGTAATTTGTATTTTTTTTTTTATGCTCTCAAGTGAGGTAAAGTAGACACAATTGAAAATCTATTGTATTCGGGTGCCGAGGTCTATTTGTATTCTTATAAATCAGTACCAGTGATTTTCTAAAAATTAGGTTATATTAAGACTTGAGCTCGGCTTGATTGAATATAAAACCAGAAAGGCGAATAATAGTTTGTTCGTTTTTTTTTTAATACTTTGGCCCACACTTGAATTTCTCCTGTGTCATCGGTATAAATATCTTTCAAGTGCAGGAATCGATCTGGAAATACGTGACGCAGCAAGTGAATCGCTTAACCACCCCAGCCGTGTCGTCGATTGATAATTTCGACAATTAAAATAATCACAGAAATGAAGTTTCTCCCAGTGCTGCAACAAATGCATTACGCCTGTATTCCTCAAAGGGAGGTTAGGGAGATGTGTACTGTACACCTACATATTGTCCCTATTACCATTCCCACGGAAAAGGGGACGTGTCAATTGACATCTACCGGGCCTGGAAATTGAACCTAGGACCACGACCATGCTCAGCATTCTAGCATTTAATCAAAACCAATGAGGCAAAAATACTTAGATATACCTACTACTGTGTCAAGCTTTTAGGAACGTCGTATTTATATTTATGCATTTTTTTACTAACTTAGGGTTAAATTTTTATACTAACAAACTGTATTAAATACATATATGTTAGTTTGGAAGGTATATCTATGGACCAAAGTAGCCTGATAATAAAGAAATTATAATCATATTATTATATCGGCCCAGATACGAATTGTGTGTCATAGTTTGTTGAACATATGTACATTTTTAATCAAACCCGTCTTCCGCAGTGAACGATGTCGTACATTGGGTCATGAACTCAATACTCCACACCTCTTAAATTAGTCTCAAAAGGTTATTTCTAGTGCCTACAAAAATAGACCTCCCACATTAAACTAAACACTCAAGAACTCTGAAACATTAAGAAGGCCTTTAAACGACGCTCAAGATTCGAGCGCTCTCAACACGATTTGTAGGAGAGGGTCGATTAATAAAACTCCAATTGACCTCTTTTGTTATTTTTATTACTGTCACAGCCCTTGTTTCTGTAATAAGACCGTTACTTTCAGATCTTTCCTCCTCGAATATCTACTGCCAAAGTTACGGCCTATTTTTTCGTGCCTTGGTATTCTCTCTCCTTGCGACTATCAAATCGCATGATGGTGGCTCTGCTTAGTTCTAGTAAAGAACTACTACATTGTTTTATCTACATGATATCATCTTGGATGACCCGGGTATGTCTTAAAACTGCGTCCAGACACCGGAGGACGGGCAGCAGCGTCCTCTCACGAATCGGTGAGCCACTGCGATCCCCAAGCCGCCTGCCAAGCGTGGGGATTATGGCAAACCCCCCCTTGAGGGAGGCCTTCGTTCAGCAGTGGACGTCTTCTGGCTGATGATGATGATGATGATGATGATGATCATCTTGGAAAGATTGCCTGTCACCATATCCCAGTGCACTAAAATCGATCTAGTTTTAGGTCTCCCGTTGGATTTCTTGCTGGGGATAGTATTGAATTTGTGATACAATCTGTAGGTACCTACTTGAGAATGTAACTATTTTATTTTCGTATGTAATGGTAGAATGCTATCAAAATAAGAATAGGAAAGACATTCTGCCATATTGTTTCGTCATTGCTAAAAACAATTGAAATTCAATGCATTTTTAAAACCAAATGAATTTCAATACAATATTATGTATTAAATTTCCCTTGCAAATGGCAAGACTGTTGTTAGGTTCAGGTCATTGACATTCCTAATCATACCTAGACTGTGATAAAAAAAATATTTTAACGTGATGAACCTCATGGACTATTCCCTGTCTGAGGTAGACACAAGGGTGTGCCGCCTTTTCGGCTAAATTCAGTCGGCGGTCTATTTCGGTCTCTGATGGAGCCGCTATGGTACCGCACTTAATAAAAGGCCCGTCCCGGGAAAGACTGCGAAATGGTCCGTTAACACAGTCAACAAAAAAATCCTATAATAACATATAGGTACTTTCGTCATCAAAGAAAACGAGTTTTCTTTGCGTTCATATCTACAACTCGTACATTCGTAATTCATAAATTACATAATATTCTGAATGATAAAACATTTGTTTAAACACGTAGTTTGGAGGTATAGTTCTAAAGATAAATCTACAATTCTGTTAAAAAAAAAAAAGATTACATCACATTAAAATGTATTACACGATTCGTCAAAATTTATCTACCGGAAAATTTTAAGGAAAGCGTTTTGCAGGCAATTTTTTGCGTTTGCGAATAGCTGGCGAGCGTTAAACGGTAAATGACATTAATGCTTCTGGCGATTCGGCAGTAAATCGTAAAAGCTAGACCAACAAAAATGAGGAGCTGGCTTGATTTATAGGTGGGCAATGGTAGCTTATACTTCGGCAGTTTTAACTGAGGGCCGGTGATAAAGGATCGTATTTTATTTCAGTTTTTGTATAGGGAATGTGGTTGTGGTGCTGAATTACAATTTTTAGACTGCGCGGATAGAACCATACCATCCCAACTATACCTAAATATATCGGCTCAATCTCAATCTCAATTTTTATTGCCATTTATTTATTTAGTACAACGATTAGCCATTAAAACTAAATAACCATTGACAAGTAAACCTATCACACCGTCTTCTCACAGAACCGCAAACATTCTAACATTATCGTCTTCCATTCATCAGCAAACACATCCAATCCTGGGCTGGTCTCCATGAGCTCGTTGAGCATCGCCAACATGCGCGGTATCGGGGAGGTGGATCGGGCTACTGTACAATATGGGACATTAAATAATTTATGTTGCTGGCGCGATGGTAATTATTAGGCACACACAGTTGACACAGCTTCTCATGTAGATCCGACGCATCAGTATAACCGTGAATAATCTTACAGGCAGTTGTAATCGTACTAAAGCATGAAACAAAAGTCTAATGACACTGTGGTTATTGAAACTTTGACAGTTACGCAAAACAAAACCTAGACGTCTGAATGATTCTTTAGCTAGTCCTATAAAGTGTTCATGAAAGGTCAGTTTCCATGTAGTGTACATAGATCTTCAATATAAAATTTGTCCCATACATGCACCCAGTCAGGGCGCTACAATACAGCTTGATATAATTAAAATTAAACATTGAATTTAAAATTATATGACTAAGATTAGTATATTATAATATATATCTACTCACCACGGTCGCCACGGTCGTGGGCAGTTAGCCACATTATAAACCTTGCTGAATGGTTAAACTTTCCCCCAGATGCGCACAAGCTTAACTTTTCACATGAGAGTTGACACGACAGATTACGAAGAATTTAGTTCAGCTCAATAAACAAAAAACAAACGGCGATAATTTCGCGGGTTCAATTCCCCCACAGAACTAATATTTGTATGATCTACAGATAGTTGTTACGGGTTTGGGTGTATATCCATGTGAATATATATTTTTCTAAACGCACCCACGGTACAGGGATAATCTTAGTGTGGGGGTTTAAATGAAACAAGAAAAAAGAGTAAAGAGATAATTCACTTATCGGCACGCTTTGTCGTTGGTTGATATCGGACATTCGTATATGTATGTATGATAATAGTTGTGAACTCTTTAAGTTCGATACAAGATTTTCTATTGTTACTTCACTTCCAGAAATAGCGCTTTACTTTTTGTCAAGTAAAGTAGTCGCTACAGAGCGATATTTTATCATTCAGACGTTTTTTTTAACTTTGATGTCCTCCTGATCGATTTCGGTCACGGCGGCCAATCTCACCGGAGATTAGCCAACTACGCAGGACATATTATAGAGCACAAGTGTGTGCGCAAACACAGGTGCTCTCTCTTTTCCTTCACTCTTATAGTCCGATGGGACGGCAATCTGACACGACCGGAGAGAGATCAGGCGCAGGACCCAACGGCTTTACGTGCTTTCCGAGGCACGGTTTGTATTCACATACACAAAGACCCAGACCCGAAACAACTATCTGTAGATCATACAAATATTTGTTCCGTGCGGGAATCGAACCCGCGACACGTAGCTCAGCAGTCGATTTCTCAACCACTGCGCCAACCGTGCCGTCAACGTCGTTTTTTTAACTTATACGTATGATGCGAAACATTGAAAATTTTGTCCTTTCATTCTGCAACTTCGCTTCTTCAACGCACAAACTTGATATCAAATTTTCGGCAATATATTAAGAGGTTTGCGCCTAACAATTTATATGAAGACAGAGGGCAATCCGTCTTCTTCTCTCCGAGGCCGGGATAACTCGGGACTTAATTAATTTGCTAAAATGCTCTCGTCGACGTAAAGGCCTTAAGGTTGTCTTTAGGAAATCACACTTTCGTACTTAAACGCCGAGATTGTGTAGGTACCTCGTTTGTTTGGTCTTAAGCCGTTTATAAATGTTTCAAGGGTTTCAAGTTGAAATTGAACTTTATAGTGTCGAGATTTGGAATGTTAGTACGCTCCGTTTTTAGGTTAATGATTGTGTTGAAAGGTTTACCCTGCCTAGCTACTTCTAGGGTACGATGTGGGGAGACTGCTTTCATGTACCTACCTACCCCAAACAGGCTTACACTAAAATAGGGTATAAACTATTTATCCTAAAGGCACTGTGAATGTGGTGTTCTGAAACAGACTACATACTCTTAAAGCATAAATAAAATAAAAACTATATACTTTTTTTTAATAAAAATTCATAAAAAATATTCTTTCACACTGACACGCCTTTTTGGCACGATGCACATTCAAAATAGGTGTTCACTCTAAGATCCTTCGCAAAAGTATTTAAAAAAAGAACTGAAAAAAACAAGGTTTAATAACATTCTCAAAAACCAAATATATATTGAATACTTATCAGAATCAGAAGATACGAATTTCGAACAATTTATTTTTATTCTCGCCATTCTCCGTTCGTAATTTCGTACCTAAATCTGTTTGAGATTAGAGCGAGATGATAAAATCAATATCAATTTAAAAAGTATAAAACAATTGATGGGAACATAACCGAATTACGAAAGTCCGAAGCTTATAACGCTACACAGAAAAACACATACATAGCCTGTAAGGCGATTATCACACTGCACCGATCCGTCGCGTAGCGCGGGGCCACAGATTTTAACATTGTAAGCAAGTATCTCAATTTATATAGAAAACACGACTAGGATAACGAACTGATAACGCGTCGGCGTACAATGTTAAGATATGCGGCCCCGCGCTACGCGACGGAGCGCGGTGCAGTGTGATAATCGCCTAAATCAGGTGTTTTGATATTTCACCTCTTTGGTCCGAAACCTATTGTGACGTAAGTAAACAGTGCATACTATTTTACGAAGTCAGTAACTAAAAGTGTATAATTAAGTACTTTAAGTTACTGAAAGAAGGCTTAACAATATAATATTAAACGTTATTTTGAATTAGTTGGCGAAACAAGACGGATACAGACATGTTGGGTATCGATAACTTAATATAAAAAAAAGTAAAAAAATCCTACTAATATTATAAATGTGAAATTTTGGAGGATGGATGGATGGATGGATGTTTGTTACTCTTTCACGCAAAAACTACTGAAAGGATCTAGATGAAATTTGGCACAGAGATAGATTATAGTCTGGAATACCACATAGACTACATTTTATCCCGGGAAAACGCGGGTGGAGCCGCGGGCAGAAGCTAGTATATATATATATATCCATATATATATTGTCAACTGATGTGCGTTTGCACCTTTATATTTGTGTCTTTAGTATTTAAGAATCTTTATAAAGTATTTTGACAATGCAATGAAATAAAAAAAAAACTGCAAAAAGTCAGCCATTGTCCAAGATTTACGTTCGTTCAGAAACTCACGGTAGGCTAGCCATCGGTAACGGTAATGACTTTCCAAATAGCCTATTTTACTTTTGAACCACCAATAATAGCCTTTTTGTTGCTCTCGAATTCGTTATAATAATTTCCGAGTGTCAATTTGGTATTTTATGTGGTTTTTTAAAAGTCAGAACTGCTATTTTATGAAGCTAGTATTTTTGCCTGGTTTGGTTCCCAGAGTCACCGCGTTTCATGCTGTGGGTTTCATGAAAGGCCATTAATACTTTTCACCTGGGATTTCTACATGTCTGCCTAATTGGTGTAGTAGTTGCAAGCGTGAAGTTCCTGGGTTCGGATCGTGGGTACATTTTTATTAAATGACAACAATCCTTTTTTTAAACAAAAAAGTAACATTGCCCCACCCTAGGAATAATTCTTGTATCATAGGTGCGTTTATAAACACAAATATTCACATGCACAAACGCCCAGACCCGGAACAACTATCTGAAGATCATACAAATATTTGTTCCATGCGGGACTCGAACTCGCGACACGTAGCGCAGCAGTCGATCGCTCAACCACTGCACAAACCGTGGTGATTTATAAGTCACTTCTGAAACTGACAGTACTATCCTCACTTACTTTTGACCTTGACTGTTCTGTTTGATAGTTTTGTTAGGTACCTATGTCTGTATGAAACTACCCGCCCAACCGCTGTTAATTTTCATAGATACTGCCATTTAGGTGTTTATCTAGTCTAGTCTCGTCCTAACGATTATTGTTAGTATTCCAAAGTCGATGTAACGTTCATTATTACTATTAGTCTAAGTCTATACTGAATACTTATTAGTTTTTAATTTTGTTGAAATTGAATACTAATTAGTACTTAATTTGGTTGAAATTGGATCAGCTTACATAACAGACTAAATAAAAACATACATGGGCAAACTGTTAAAAAAAAATATACATAGCATCATACCATATTCCACGAACAGTTAGGCAGACATCTGTCTGACCGGAATGGCCGGGTTTACAATAGTACACATGTACTATTGTACATTCACATTATATCGATCCCGTTAATAAATCTTGTGTATATGCCATCTACCAAACACAATTTAGAAGTTGTGGCTGCTAATGATAAACTAACGGCAAATCCCAATAAAACTTGCCCGACCCAAGGATCGAACCGGCCAGCATTCGCTTTTCGAAGCCCTAGATCATGCTGTTTAGTTGCTAAATAGTTGAGACTTATTTAGCTTAAAGATCCTTTTGTTCTTATTTTTATGTGAAACTAGCTGGTACCCGGCGCGTTGCTGCCGCAATTAAATGAAATGAAATTATTTATTTTGCAATTGGGATTTTTCAATTTGACGACACGGTTGGCACAGTGGCTAAGCCATTAGCTTTCTGCGCTACGTGTTGCGGGTTCGATCCCCGCACGGAACAAATATTTGTATGATCTACAGTTAATTGTTTCGGGTCTGGTTGTGTGTGCATGTGACATATATGTTTCTGAACTGTACCCACGATACAGGAGAAATCCTATAGTGGGGCAACGTTTTATAAAGAAAAGCAAAAAACATTTTTACACGTCTTTTTTAAACTAGATGGCGTCGGCATTTGCTATGACTATCCCTGAGAAGAAACGCCGAAACAAACTCAGGGGTCAAGGTCTATTTTAAATAAGAATAAATAATTGTGGAAATATCAACGAAATTATGTTGTTGTTGAAAGAAAAGAAAATATTGTAGAATTGCACAGAGAAATGCTCTTTCAAATACATCAGCTGGCACGACACGCGCGCCACCTACTGTAAGTTAATTGTACTATGCCTATAACCTTCGCGCTAGTGCAAGCAATAAGTTGACAAAATTTTATCGCAATCAGATGAACGGTATAGCAGCACGTACGAACAAACAATCATTAATTTTTAGGGTTCCGTACCCAAAGGGTAAAAACGGGACCCTATTACTAAGACTTCTCTGTCTGTCCGTCCGTCTGTCTGTCACCAGGCTGTATCTCAAGAACCGCGATAGCTAGACAGTTGAAATTTTCACAAATTATGTATTTCTGTTGCCGCTATAACAACAAATACTAAAAACAAAATAAAATAAATATTTAATACAACAAACGCTCCGATACAACAAACGCGATTTTTTTGCCCTTTTTGCTCGATATCAATAATGGCAACAGGTAGGCACTACTATATTCACAAAATACTCAGTTGTATTTTTACTTTAATAATAAATACCTACTGTTGTTTACCTAGTCAATGGTACGGAAACCTTCGTGCGCGAGTCCGACTCGCACTTGGCCGGTTTTTATATATTAACCATTCGTCAAAATGACGACGCGCAACTTGCGCATACGATAAAGTAGATTTGAAATGTATTTCGTTTTTGTTTTTTACAATAATTGTTCAGTGTAGGTTATTTCTAAAACCGATTATGTTATTTGATTAAAGGAAGACTAATACTGCTAATTAAGATCGTTTTGTGTCATAAGTAAAGTTTCTTTAATAAAAATTGATGTTTTTAATCCGTCGTAAAATTTACGAATGGTTAGTGATAACGTTACTCAAAATTAAGATTAGTGAGCTAGGGTTAAAAGAAGAAGAAGCAGAAAATAAATGATTATGACTAATGGTATTGTAATAGTAAGGTATTACACTGAAGATCAAAACATTTCAAAGATCAGATATAGTTTTTAAAAATCGAGACGAAAAATATAGCCGGCCTTTGTCGTCACGATCCAAAATTCTTCATATTTTATTGTAGGTACTACTATAAAGAAAACATTGGCTGAAAGTGCGTGCTTTTCTATTCGCTTTCTGAAATAACACACTAGGGCCGCATATTGAACATACGAGAAAAAATATCTGTTAACTTGGAGGTACACACGACTTTCGAAAATAATGATTGTATCTACTAAATTGTGTTAAAAAACTTCACACGTATGACGTATCATATAAAGAATTTTGATGAAAAAATAAAATGGAGTGTCGAAATGACTCATACAATTTAAAATGCGTTTTCCACCTTTTCAGTATCTAGTTATCTACCCTTCAGGATTTTCGAATAATTTCAACAGACGCTTTCAGTGTTTATTTTAAACGTCGAAATACCTGCTTGTACTGATTCTGTTGTTTCAAGACTAAATTAGACTTATCAAGTATTTTAACATAACATAGAATCACACCTGTATTACACGAAGGGCTAGGCAGGGGTGTAGGTACTATTGTACACCCACATTCCGCCAATGCTGTTATTCAAGTCAAGTCCCATGCGAGCCTATTGCCATCTACCGAGCACAGTTCCAGGTTCCGTGCTGCTACTAAGAAGTTTCATGCAGAAAACCCAATAACACTTTGCTTGACCCGTGAATCAAACCCAGGACCTCACGCTCAGCACTCGCGCTTGCGACTAATAGACAAACGAAGCAGTCAAATTGAGATTCATCGCCACAAAATCTTTAGGGTGGTTAATCCCGTTCAAAGTCAAAGTCAAAGTTTTTTATTTCAAATGGGCCTTAGCAGGCACTTTTAAAACGTTATGAATCTAGGCGCACGGTTCCCAAGTGGGTGTGTCCTATGGAGAAGAGACCGGCAAGAAACTCCATGGATACTCTTTTAAAAATATTGGTTTACAATGAGTTGAAGCAATTTATAATAACAAAATAAAATAGAAAATACTCTTACAATGCAATATTACATTACATGACATACAAGGACTACTATATAAGATAATAAAATAAAATAGATTAACATTTTCAAAATAAAATGTTCAAGTCTTTGTTTGTTAAACAAAAATGTATAACAATGTTATGTAAAAAAAAAGAAGAAGAAAAAAATAATGTAATACAATAAAATAAAATAAAGTACACATAAGATATAAATGTCTAGTCATGCAGAAAACACCACAAAAAACGTTAAAACTACAAGATACTTTACCAAAAGAAATAAAGAACATACGTTAGGTTCATAGTGTATATACAAGGAAGCCTAGATGTAGAAGCCTGTTGTAAGGGGCTTAACGGCCTCCCCGTAGCAAGCAGGATATTATCCGGATGATAAAGTGCAATAAAAGTGGAGTTACAAGCTTCGTTGGATGCTCCTTCAGACATCGCAATTTTGTTACCGAGTTTATACGGAGTCTTTTTATTCGAAGAATAGAGTAGAATTTGTTTTGTCGTATACTATTTAGTTGCATGATTACAGAACATTTTATTAGATTTAATTCATCTTGATTTTGAAATAGTCTTGAAGCGAACATAATATTTCAAGATTTGCTCACTTGCACCGTGTGATAGTGTTTTTTAAACCTTTCTCCTAATATATCCGTATCATTGGTGCGTTGTTCCGTGCGGGAATCGAACCTACGATACGTAACACTGTAGTCTATCGCTCAAACGTATCGTAAATTGGTCAGTTATTTTGATTAATACGCTCTTTTTTTGCTGCATAGTATCATAATGTCATAGTGAAGTGTACAAAAATTATTACTGTCGGTACGAATAATCAAATGGTTATAGCTCCTATCGTGGTGGAAAAGTTAGCCCGTGTGACCCGCAGCCTAATTACCGATGTAGCAATCAGAATTTGACAGGTGTAGATCGCACTACACCTACTGTCAAACGTCATTTTTGTGACATATATGTATTGGCTGACAGTGAGGCTGCTGTCGTTATCTTTACTTACGTGTTACGTAATTAGGCTACCGCTCGAACCGAGAACCTCACTCAACAACGGTTGTCTGAATATAATGTAAATTGAGGAATTAACAGTCAAACTCGATTATCGCTCGTGAAGCTTTGATTTTGGCAATACGCCAGATTTGAACAAACTTAGCAAACGCAACAATATGGCCCATACAAGCGTTTATTAACTCAATACAAGCCATTCGTTTGTACATTATGTCCGGAATCATACGTAATGGCCATTGTCACCCGTAATGCGTGCGTATTTCATTGGCCTGATGAATTGGCCACGATTTGTCTCTCCACCGCCAAACTAATGGGCGGCCAGTGAGACGAATCGTCTGATTTTGATATATTATACCCAGATAAGGAGAATAAGGAGGAGATTAGGTGGTGGCTCAGTTTCGTTAGGTTATAAATTGATTGAAATGAATGTTTAGTCATCTTAGGTCTGACAACAACAAAAATGGTTGACTTAGAAAAAAGTATGTTATACGGTTGCTGTTGTGTTGCCGGCGAATTTGAGCCTTAATGATCAAGTAATTTGATCTTTTGGTTGACTGCAAATCCCCACAAACATAGTGTTTGAATGCCAAGCTCCAGCTGTGTTGATGGAAGTCTTAGCTTGTAATTAAACTTCAATATAGACTGTATATTATATTAGTTAAGGGCTGATAACAAAAAAAAAAAGATTGCCGATACGTCCGCATGTTGTGGTTAAGGCGAGTGAGTGGTCGTTCGCCGCCTGCGTGGGCCAATACTATGGTGGGGACATCGTTCCAAACCGGCCCGAAGTGATTCGTCCCAAGGCGCGATGTGACGTCAAGAACACATAGCAAACCATCACGCATATATTGCAAAGATTTAGGTTGTACACCCACATATCACTGATGCAGTTACTGAGTCCCATGCAATAGCGGGCGAGCCTATTGCCACCTACAGTTTTAAATTCCGTGCTTCTAATGAAAATGTCTATAGAGAAAAATCTCATTACACTACCTGAGCCCAGCCTTACGCTCATTAGTCGTGCTTACTCCAAAACTAAGATCTGTAATAAGTTATCTTGTCTCATAAATAAAATTCTGTTCATAAATCTTTCGGAATCGTGGCTCCTCAAATCCATTGATTTATTTTAGATCTGCACTACATATTACAATAAAATGTGTTAGATGATATACGATAGGGTGTCCTATAGCTAAGTTCCTGGATCTCCAAGGATTTATCGACTCTCGCTCCTCTATGCACACTCGATATTTTACTTTTGTTATACCTAACAGTATCTTGATCTAAGTATGGGATTGACTAAAGCCTAGATCCCCATAATCCTGAGAAATACCTCACGCCCAACTGTGGGACAGTATTGGTCTCAATTATTATGATTAATCTCGGGGCTGACTAAAATGTACCATCATCCACTAGATTTCCCGGTGCGCCACAAGTTTTTTTTTAATCGTTGTCTAATTTTACGCTTTCTCCCGTATTGTATATGTTGGTATAGTTAAAAATATACAAATATCAAATGCATATATACTCAGACCCGAAGCACCTGTCTGTAGATTATACAAATATGCGGAAATCGAACCTACGACGCGTAATGCAGAAAGCTAATCTCTTAGTCAGTACTTCTAAAGTATCGTGTTAGTAAGAATACCCTGGCATCCTCCATAGGTGGTCAACAGAATTTTGAAGGTTTCCAACACATAAAAAAAGAACTAGAGTTTTTTTAGTAAGAGTTTAAAACCACCATTCATCACTACCGAAAGTGGTCAGCCGCCACCCCCAACTTCGTTTTACTTCCATCCAGCAAATTCTTGGTAATTGTTTTTTGTAATAAATACCTACTTTCTTTTTCTAGCTAAAATTCTTAATCTATCTTTGAGTTTCCGATTTGAAATGAGAAAAATCCTTAATAAAGGTAAGATGATTTCGTTACAAAAAAAAAAATGCGATACAGAAACAACTTTTTGACGTAACATATAATACAAAAAAATATATATGCTAAGGCATGTACATGTACCAAGAGGACTGAAACCGTCGCGTGTCTGAATAATGTCAATTTTTCTCCAGGGCTTCCAGCGGTATATTAGGGGATTTGAAGACGAAAAGAATTGCCCTCCACAAATTATTTATGTATGTTGCTACGAATGTATGTTATATTAACTCAAGGAGGTCTTTATCGTATATTTGACGATATTTAGAATAAACTATTGGATAAAAATCTATCTTAGTGTATACAGTATGGATGGATATACAGCATACAGCATTTTTGAAATAGGACAGTATATCATATTCAGCCAGCCTGTATAACCTGCTTGGGGCTGGTGTGGTGGACTGAGGCCTAACACTGCTCATCCTGTGAAGGGTGCCCAGCAGTGGGATAGTAATACGCTGAATTTATTTTATTTATTTATTATACCTTTATGTAAATAAAACACTGAAGAGGGGCTCGTAGCTACGTAGCTACCGAGCAGATCGATCGATCTGCTCGGTAGCTACGTACTAATGGATGGGTGTCCATTTTTCACATATCGAGACCGTTCCGTGCCTCGGAAAGCACGTTAAAGATTCCAAAGTTGAAATTGACGGGTAGGTTTTTTAAGGGTGTAAATATCAGCTAAGGAGGCATTTTCCAAAATCAAGCCCTAAGCACCAGGCCGAGAAGGCAAGAAGCGGAAGACTATGGGGGAATCATTTGCCTAGATGTGGAACAGCAACGATTGGAAAAAAAAGCACCCTTAAGGAAAATACCCTAATTCCTTTCTCTCCCAGAGAATAGTAATTAGAATTTTTGTATGAAAAAATTATCTACAAGGAAGGTGTCAGACTTTGTGGTTTTATAATACGATTGGGTGGTATAATATCAACCGGGCACAGTAATATACTCCATGCTGCTACTGAGAATTTTCACACAGAAAAACCCAATAACACTGCCACTGGACCAACAATGAGGCAGTACCGCTATCATGAGGTTTTATTATTTACATTCAAAGTAAAAGTAAATTTTCATGATAGCGACTTTAGTTCTTAACCTAGCCACATTAGGGATTAGAATCGCTAATTTGACATCTAGTTATGTTAAGATTTGATTTACTATTTTATAGAGATGTCATGTTAGTGACTCTAATCCCTAATGTGACCAAGTTAAGAACTAAAATCGCTTGCATGACAATTTACATTTACTATGAGAGTAAATAGTAAAAATCTCATGATAGCGGTACAGTTATATTTTATAAGAAATTAATGTTTGTACATCAAATAAATCAAATAAATATATGCTGTAGGTACGTGTGTAATATTGATCCACTAAGTCGAATCCGTCTTATACATACGCACGGTTTTAAGCGTTTAATCCTCTAATTCTACATGATACCAGCTTCTAAGTGGCGTGAAGGTATCTAAGACGTGAAGTACATTAATATGTATTGAATATTTTGCGTCGCAAAATTGGAAATACGAGAAATATTTTGAGGAATTGTGTTTTTGTTTGATATACACAGCGTTATGTTTTCAAAAATTGTTTTACGTAAGAGTTCGTATATTTTTTCATGTTTGGAAATGTTTTCAGTAAACAAGAGCGTAACCCAATTACAGATAAAAGCCTGAGTATCGGTTTAATATTCAGGCAATCGTTATGATCGATATTTTCGTCTGAATACATCCTAAGATATACAGGCCCATTTACACAGCAGTAGTGAACTATTTGCTTGCCGGCGCGGCTATCGCAGTGGTCGAAAGATCGGCTGCTGCGCTACATGTCGCAGCTTCGATTCGCGCAAGGAACAAATATTTGTATGATCAACAGATAGTAACTGTTCCGGGTATGGATATAATTATTTCCACGTAAATATTTGTGTTAGTTAACGCACCCACGATACTGAAATTTATCGGAAACTTCCATTGAACTTCATAAAATGATCTTCGGATCAATGTCATGGTCATGGTCGCATTTGCCAACAAGGTTAATCATTGCAGCGTGTGAATTATTGCAAGCGCAATTCGCTTGACATGACCCTTTGGTCAGTTTTGACAGTAACAGGAACACTAGCTTAGTGGTAGATGGCCTTATACAACATTATTTGTAGTATATACGAAAGCCGAAACACGTGTAAAATATTTTGATTTATAGTCTGTATAAAAAAGACCAAAAATGTATAACGAAAATTTACAAAGTTACAAGCTTGTTGTGTTGCCTCGTTGTCCTCCCATAAACATGGTCGGGGCGTGGGGTAGCGGGGTGAGTGCGCTGGCGCATGCCTGTGTCACGTATCTGACCATGCGGCGATGGCACGCGCGGATGAAAGTTCAGTCAGTTAAAGATTTTTTAAATAACATGGTATAAAAAACATTACAATCGGTTCTGTAACTGATTCTAAAAAAACTACTCTCAGGTTTAATACACATATACAAAAAATAATTTTGTATAGCCAGGAACAACACGTGCTAGCATAATCACAGCAGAAATACGAAAATACATCATCACAGAAATACGAACTAAGGTTAGGTTTTCAAAACTCATTCCATTTGGTTTGGCACCTCAATAAAACCACACAAATAAACATTAGCTAGAACATTAATCCGTACTTTGTTAAGCCCCCGATACCTATGCAAATACAGTAATAGGGATAATTTAATCAATATAGGATTAGTGTTGTACCGCGGGTATTTAGACTTGGGATAATTTGGTGATGAAAATAGCCACGTGATTTAGTTAGAACTTATTGTTAATTAGAAATAAGACAAAGTTATATTTAATTTAAAAAAAAAAAACACTTTTAAAAGATATCTCACTTCGTGTGATCACATTGAAACATTACATATTCCTTTATTTTCCTCGAATTCATACTTGTACACATACATCCAAAAATTGATAGTAAAAAGCAACATAACCGATTTGCATGTCGTTTTTATATATATTGTTGTTTTTTTCTTCCCTTCAACCTTACTTTAATAATCTATACATACAAATAAAATTGGAGTGTCTGTTTGTAATATTGAAATAACCGTTTTTTACTACATGCATATGAATATATATACGGTATATACACCAAAGTAACATTTTTTACAATTTTTGTCTGTCTGTCTGTTTGTATAGGCTAATCTCTGAAATGGCGGGACCGATTTTGACGGGACTTTTATTGGCAGGTAGCTGATGTAATAAGGAGAAACTTAGGCGAAAAATTCTTTTATTTTAGAAAAAGATAGGGTTAAGTGCATTTGGTCTCACTAAAAAATACATTGTTAAGTTCCGACATCCACGTGAACGAAATCGCGGGCACAGCTAGTCTAGTAAATAAGATTTTATTGACTGAATAACATTACCATACAAGAAAAGATAGAGATTTGCGAGATGGATCTGAATTATCTCATAAATACTCAATTCATGCTATATAAACTGATTTGTTGCATTATGTACATTATTCAATTTATAACAATTCATTAAACTCGGTTCACAGGGTTGAGTTTTAATGTTAGACTAGTTATCGATGTTAGTGGATCTGTGACTTACTTGAATAATTATCTCCTCCTACGCTATTCAAATAACTGTATCATTGTGTAATGATTAGATGAATATTATAAAAAATATAAAAAAATAAAATAATAATAATATAAAAAATATAAAATAAAATATAAATTTCATCTCGCACATGTCGCACTACGAGGGGAATAAAGGCATAAGTAGAAAATCCGAATTTCGTAGAAGATCCAAAAGACGGTTAGTCACGGCAAGCGGTGTTTCCGGACAATATGTCGTAATAAAATCCTTCTTTCAATATGTAGAAACGAAAAAATGTGTATATTATTATAAATAATTTATTAAAAAAAATGTTACAAGATAAAATTACACAGTTTTTTTTGTTTCTTTTTTTTTTTAAACTTTGCCCCACAGTGGTGCTTAAATGTTAATAATATTCCTAATTCTTACGTGCCTGAACTAGGTAAATCCTGTGTTTCAGGCAAGAAGAGCTAAAACAGGCTAAAGTAATTAATAAACAATCAAAGAGTTATTACATTTATGGTTAAAAAAAAGCTAAATTAGACAGATTATAAAATTTAAATAGGCTAACTTTTTCTTAATTAACTAAATGCTTAGTGTAGGTGAAAATTTGTATACTTAAATATATTTACTTTGGCACAACTAGTAGATTCTCTGTATCTTCGTAGGACATACCTTGAAGAGAATCCTTGAGAATTCTCATTATTAGTGTGAATTAGGGAATAAATAAACGGCTCAATTATCATTCATGAGTAATTTCATAGAGAACATAAATACGAAAGCCGTTCCAATCCTTCGATAACACTCTAGTATACAGACACAATTACATTTCGTCTGGACCCTATAAATATGACTACTGTGTAAGTCGAAAAAATACACTTTGAGGCCGTATTAAACGTCTAGATTGGAACGGAGGAAATAAGGTCCAAAACATATTTCCTTTCAAGCTTTTAGAAATAGGCATGATCGTAAATTGGGGTTTATTTAAAAAGACTTTCAGCGATGTATATGGGGTATGGTAAGGTAATTTTATTTGTCAAAAGCTTTACTTATTTTTAACTCAGACTATCTTGAAGGGTACCGCAATCACAGCTATAAAATATAAAAAAAATATTTACCTAATAATATCCTTGCCAAAAGTGTAAGCAGGTATTATTCCTATTGTAAAATAATTACATCATCACCTAGCATCACGCTTATATTTTACGAGTGTTTACGCAGAAGTGTAGGTCTTTTTTACACCCACATTCAGCCACATTAGCCGTTATTAAGTTTCATAAAATAGTAAAATTCTTCTAGGTAACAAAATCCAATCATATTACGAACGACCTGGATATCATACCCAGAATCTCAGCAGCCGTGCTTGTGATCACAAGACTTTGTTCTCTATCACCGTGATGCTATATTAATGCACGTTTCTTTTCATGAAATAAAGTGATTACTTAGTGAAGGAGTCCTCCCTTAAACAGACATCTAAGGTAACTATTAAATTTAAGTACCTATTTCACGATAAAAAACAAACAAAAAGTCCTTCAAATTCAAAGATAAAATCATTGATACCGACAGCAATTTTTAGAGTTCCGTAGGTTGTTTTAGGAATTGAAGTATTCAAATAATGTCATCACCTGCTTCATCTAACTTATTTTCAAATATTTTGGGGTGGACTCCCAGTCTAATCAGATGCTATCCATATTCTACACAGAGCGACTGCCATCCTGACCTCCACTACTCAATTACTGGGAGACACTGATACTAAGTTTAGATTGGTTGTCACACTTTTTGGCTTACTGACTTCCGTAACGATTGGCATACGTATTCGCATGAGAATCGTGTGTGCAAGCGTCCATAGATTACGGTAACTGCTTACCATCAGACAGGCCAATATGCTTATTTTACACCTTGGATGTATAAAAAAGCCAACCTATTTCTAGGTGTAACTTTGTTATTGTTATTATGTTTGAGAAAATTGTAAACGCTATAAAGAAATATAATAGATAATATATCTACGGAACCTTACTGTGTGTATGGTGAAAGGTTTCGGTGTTGATTTATACATGATGCGAACGAAATTATTAATTATTGTGAATTGAGGCATGGTGTGGTTCGTACAACAAAATATTTATTAACTAAACGACGCGGTCGGCGTTCGCCGTATAAATAAATATAAACTTATTAAATAATGAAAGGCTTTTATAGATAATCATTTTTAATAATTGATAGTTACAAATTAATTTACAGAGATATTAAATTTGTTTATTTGTATCTTAATGACAGTAATTTTCATTTAGACAAACGGAGTATCCGTGACTTGACATTATACATACCCTTAATTAACAAAAATGTATGAGCATAATCTGCTCTACATTTTACCCAAACTTAAGAAGCCATCTCTAAAAAAAAACCTTTTGCATACAAAAAAAAGATAGACAATTGAGTGTAGTGTGGTGTAGTTGGGTGTAGTTGCGTTTTCGACTGTATTTTTTTAGTCGTAAAGTATAAAATCGCGTCAAGTACTTTGAAGACTGGTATGTGCAACGAAGACTGTTTGACCGAGGACATAAATCGGTTCGTTCGACGTCCTTCACTTGTTCCTCCATCTTATCCATACATAGCATCACGCCTGTATACTCCGAAGGGTTGGGCACGTTAGACCGATGCGGTTATTGAGTCCACAGTCACAGTTTCATAGTCCGTGCTGCTACTGAGAATTTTCATACAGAAAAATAACACTTTGTGACACACACAAAGAATAATAACTAATTAAATTATATAATATGGTTAAATTGTAACAAAACCACTATGTAAGTAGCAGATAATGATAATATCATCGGACACAAGTACATGCCCAACGTGAACGTGCCGAATTTTATAACAATAGGATTTATGGAGACCAATCTATTTAGATCCTTGATCTGTCTTCTTGCGGATGTTTGATAATCTGAAAATATAAACAAAAAAATAATTAATTAACAAATATCTCGATTTATTGATAACAATTTTTTCCAGCGATGAGACTTAACTAGATCGATTTTTCGCCCCCGAAAATCCGTATAGTGCAAGTTTCATAGAAATCTTTAGGGCCGTTTTCGAGAATGCAATTACAAACAAACAAACAAATACTTATACAAATATTGCTCGTGTAATCAGAAAGATTTTGCAACAAAAAAAATAAGACGGAGATAAGTACCAAATAATCAAATAATCCCGTCATTTTAAAACAAACACATATTATCATGAAGGTTATATTATAAGTTGTTAAAGTACAAAACTTACCCGTCGACAAGTCGCTTGAAAGCCTCGCTAATGACTTGTTGAGAATAAAAAATTGATTTTGCAAACTTTGACCAGCAATTAATAGTGGAATTGTTGCCACTGTGTAGTATACTAAAAGGTAGACGAAGGTTTTCGTGTCAATATAAATAAAATTTGCCTGCAAAAATATAATACAAACATTTTAAATTAGTTATTCGGGCCTTGGGTTTGTGTGGAGGCAAAGCGCAGTTGATACAGGTTTTTAGTTTGCCCATACTGCCCCACTGTTGGACAAAGTCCTTCCCCAAATTCTAACACATATCTCTTTCCTGTGCTACCTAGAACTAGCCTCTCTGTTACACGTCTAGGCCTAGGCAGGATTATACACTATGCTAATTTTGCTGTTTTTGAGTATGCGGCAAAATTAGAAAGCCTCAGGTGTATATGCCTTTAAGAATAATTTGCTTCGTGTTAGGTTTACTTTAGCCTTCATCCCATTGTAAAAGATCAAGAAAGGTCTGGATAGAGGAGGCCTCTGTCTAGGCCTTTCTTGATTTTTTACCTCCACTTAGAATGATTGTCTCCTCTTTTTAATCGACCTTTTTTGTTCCTGCTGCTAGAATTATGTGTCTGTCAGCGAGAAGGATATTCCACTATAGGCCTGGAGTCTTTAATCCAGCAAGCTAGCATGCGTACTCAATACATAGCAACAAACAATTTTGACGCGCCCCTTACATCCTACACTTTCATATTTTCTTGATGACACCTAAATTATGACGTAAAATTTTGCTTACCTTGTTCATAAAAATGCCTATAATGCTATATGTTGAAGTAACTAATTGGAGTGTAGTAACGACCACAGAAAATAACAACTGAAAAAGATAAGTTACACTGTAAGTTTATCAGTAAATATTATGATTTTTTGCGATCGAAATTTTAGTCATCGTTCTTTATATGCCGTAACCGTTTGTTTTAAAATGGCATTTGAATCTAATCGCTGCCGTAGCTTTTAAATTTAGCGTCGGTCGCTTATCTGTATGCGTATCATATGTTTAGTCAAGATATAAATAAGTGTATACATATATTGTCCTATTGACCATACTGCTACCATTAGCAGTAGTAATGTTTTATCAAGCTCGGTGTGTTTGCAGGTGTACGCATTCCCGTGACCAAAATAAACAGTCATATTATTATGATATTATGTGTATAATTACCAGTTCATTAAAGCACAGTGATATATTTTTACTGCAAGCCATAATGTATCTGTACATCTCCGCCCAACTATTCACTTTCTTCGATATAACAAAATATTGCTCACCCACTTCCTCGGTCACATCACTGTTTTCTTTCTCACTGTACTTCTTCAAAACCTCAAGTACAGAATTGTTCAAGCATTTTAAGAAATTGCTGATGTCTTTTATAGCAGAATATATAACTAAATGTTCGAGCATGTAGCGGGAATCCAACCACATCTCATGACCCACGAGTATTATGATTTTTACGAAAATATCATCTGACTTATAACACCATTTCTTAATTCGTGAGATTGTTATCACTATTTGAAGTATGAAGAACATTAGAGAGCCCACTAAACATTTTATGTTAAGTCTTTTCTCAGACTTCAAATAAAAGGGTTCGTTTCGAAAATAAGTGATGTGAAGATGTTGAATATTATCGTAGAAAACGTTAAAAAATCCCGAATTTCGTATTGCGCCAATTATTATAAGAAAACTTTTCACAAAAACCAATGCTTGAAAAAAAAATGTAACATACATACTCTCGTTTGTTAAAGTTAAATTGTCCTGACTTATTATTGTTATTAAAGAATATGTTTTTGTTGCAGTAATAACTATAGATATACACAGTTCCACAATAATACGCATAACGATTAACTTTTTTTGATATTTATTAAAAGACCAAAAGTTTCTGTAGATGCACATAATATTTTCAACGAATAGTAATTTGCGTATTAAATACATTTTAATGTAACCAGCGTGACGCTTGTTTTTGAGAGACAAGTCAATATTATAAGTAAATGATGAAACATTGTACCTATTAAGTAATTGAAGAATTTGTTTATTCAAATTACACAAAACATTGTTCAGACTAAATGCTTTTAAATTAATTATTCATTTATTTATATTTTGATAAATTGCCTATTTGAAGTAGCGATCGCAAGCGACTGTTGAGCGTGAGGTACGATTCCCGGGTCGGACAAAGTGGTATCGGGTTTTTCTCAATGGGATTGTTCCCAGTAGATGGTGTAGCGACTACTACTCGCAACATGACAAAAAGTAAAGCGCCATCTATCGGAGTGAGGCTACAACAACAAACCCTGACTCGCATTATGAGAGTTTTCAACGATTCTAACACATACGAATGTTCGACATCAATCGTTGGGCTTCGGCCCACCAGTCTAACCACCTTGCCTGGTCGGAGGATCCTCTCTTTTCAATGGGGGAACACCATACCTTGTTCTCCCATAATGGCAATAAGCTTTCTATTACATGGGACTCAGAACGGCAGCGGCAAAATGTACAATAGTACACCTATACTGTACACCCTACGGGGAACACAGGTGTAATATTATGAAATCCATCCAACGCAAGCATCGTGTTAAGAAAGATCACTAAAATATGTCCGCAGAACATATTTCATCCAAATCAGAATAATAAGACTTTTATGTTTATAATAGGTAATAATGTTATTTCATGTGAATAATTTTTGTTATCTGCAAAATCGTTGAAGCATGTTGAAACTTCGCATATACGAATTTCGGACTTACTTGATAGCTTATATTCGTTAATCAAATTGTTTGTGAAAACCTTCATTGATTAAGTTTTAGGCGCCTGGGCAACACTGTTAGACACAAATATTGATTCAATAACTTGAATACGTGACACGTGTACGTTTTTCATTAAAAAAAGCAATCGTAGTTATTACTATGTAAATATATTTCTTCCTCAGGTAGCTACTTAAGGCCTTTGCATGATTCGTTATTCATTTCAACGCCCTTAGTAACAAGAGCCACTCGTTGATCAAAATGAATTTATCGTTCATATTAATATTCGCCGAAAATGTCATGTGCGTCTATAGAAACTATTTGTTTTTTAGTAAATATCGAAAAATGATTGTGGTTACGCGTATATTTTTAGAATTATGTTTGGCAATTGGTATTACTATGAATAATATTGGAATAACGAATGATTTTCGCCGCGAAAATTCGGGTTTGCAATTATTTTCAGCCAACTTTTACGTCATATTAATTTTAATGAAAAGCATCGTCCTAATAATTGGTGGAATAATGCATTCGGGATCATACAAAATTTTCCACGATAACTTTTGTTATCTCTACAGTCGATATGAGAAAGAGCCTTCTTTGAAGAAGTCGGAGAAAATGCTCAAGATAAAATGTTTAGTGGGGTTTGCAGTATTTGGTATATTGTCTATCCTGCTCTCTATGTTGAGGATTAAGGACTGGTATCATCTCCGCTCTCACTCTTTAATAGACATCGTAGTGTATATCCTCCACGAGGTGTCAGTAGACATTCGTTATATGCTGGAGCATTTGGTATTTTATTGTGCCATAATATGCATCTACAATTTCCTTAAATGTTTGAACAATTCAGTACATGAGGTTTTGAAAAACTACCATGAGAATTTAAACGATCCAATATCCGCTGATGACGAATGCTTTGTTGGGTCTGAGAAAGTCGATGCTTGGATGGAGGAATATCAGTATATCATGATTTGCAGTAAAAATATATCACTGTGCTTCAATGAACTGGTAGGTATACACTTATGTTAATCTAGATTTTTCAGCAGAAATGTAAAAAAATATAAGAAAGGAAGATATTTAATAATATACAAATGTACTACCTAACAATCTCAAGCTTAGCTGCTGTTCTAGGCTTCGATCGTCAAGTCTGGTAGCGTTATTGAGTATTTTTATTACAAAATTATCAGTCACACTCGCCCCCTATTATATACATAAAAAAGTAGGTGCACAATGGTATGCATCCCTGCTTAAACACATCTAGGAATTACCCTCGCATTCGGATCAATGAAATCGTGTTTTGTTTTAATCTTGCGAGGCATGTGCAAGCGCAAGGCCGCAAGGTAAACGTAGAGGGAATAGTGCGAGTGGAAATACACACGAAGTACCAAATTCATCATTATTTTTCAGATGTTATTTTCATTAACGGTCACAGTGCTGCAATGTGTGTCTTCAATGTATGGTCTTATTGGCATACTTATTATGCAGGTAAGTTATATTTTTCCCCATAATTTCTATGGCAATAAAGTTGTAGTTTGAATTCCGGTAGTCATCACTTTGCGCCGATATTCTGTGAGAACATGGTACTTTGGGTTAAGTGTAACCTATAATCAGTAACTTATATGAGCTGACCCGGGTACGTCTTAAAACTGCGGCCAGACACCGGAGGACGGGCAGCAGCGTCCTCACTATTCAGTGAGCCACTGCGATCTCCAAGCCGCCTGCCAAGAGTGGGAATTATGGCACCCCCCCCCCCCCTTGGGGGAGGCCTTCGTTCAGCAGTGGACGTCTTCTGGCTGATGATGATGAGCTGACACTGACTTAAAGAACTGACAAATCCAAACGTGAACTTGGAACGAATTTTTGCGAATGTTACATTACACAACGCTCACACGACGTGAGCATTTGTTCGAACTTTTCATCAAAACTTTTGACCGACACGAGCATAATTATCATTGTAATACGGTCCGTGTTGCATTATTTGATTTTGTAGCATGTTTGAAAAGCGCCTGCTAAAATGGTTGAAACTTCCTTAAATTACTCCACTAAAGTCCGATTTTTCAGTGCTCAGTTAAAAATTATTTAGCTGATAATTTGAAATAGGAACAGTAAAGAACTTATAAATAAGAGGAATAATTTATCTGTGTATTTTATAGCTGTCGAAAACTCGGGCCAAAGAGTTCATTTAAAGTCCGAATTTTGAAATTCAAAAATAGATTTTGAGTAATTCACTCTGCATAAAGAAGGCTATTACTGAAATTGTTCGGACATGTTTACAGGTGGAACTTTCATATGTTGATACGAAAACCATCGTGTATGTACTGTTATACCATATGGCGGCAACGATTCCCCTTTTATTTGCTGGTCAGAAAGTACAAAATGAGTTTATTTCTCTGCACAAGGCATTGGCGAGGCTTTCCAGCGAAATGTCAACACGTGAGTTTTATTTTTTTACTCGGCTGTACCACATTTTAAAAAAATCGTCTCTTTTTTATAACAGCATGGTTGAATTTGTGTAACGATTTTTGATTGTCAATATAAAATAATCAAAATAGAAATCCATTTGCGCTACGAATAGGCTAGATGACTGCTTCAAAAATAAATTCTGAAATCTTGTTTGGTAAATAGTTTTCCTTCTAAAAACTCAGTAAAACTTTATCTCTTGCTTATCTTTGGCATTTTTAATTTATCAAAATCACACAATATGTATGCCAATGGCAATGAAAAACTATGACGTCACGCCTTAGTATTACAAATATTTTTAGAACAAAATGTCGTTTTTGACAGTTCATAAAAAGTAACTCAGATGACTAACAGTCATCTACCTTATTCATAGTGTATAAATTAAAGTAAAAAACTAGCTAATATAATTTTTTCGCAACTTTGGCTAAATTTGTATAACCGTAATGGATAAAATTGAGAATGGTAGACATATTTTTTTTAAAGATTATTTCGGACGTTGGAATGTATCCTATCAATATGCAGTACTCATGTAAATTATTGATGATGGGACAGTCCTTGTACTAACAGTGTATGATGGCACTTATGACATTTGGACGCTCATGAATTACGTAAATATTAACAGCTAAGCGTGAGGAACGATATGCCGTATTTCATTGTGATGGATATCACAATAGTGAGGCACTAAGGATATAGCAGTACTATTATGAGCTGTCACATAAGCCATCATACAATGTCAGTAGTGTGGAAGTAATTTTTATTAGGACTGTTTTGTTTGCCACGTAAATATTATAAAATAAATACTTTCACTTTTCAGGTCGTCAAAAATCAGAAACAAGGGTTATTAAGGATCTCAATCGTTTAGTTACAAAAAACCCTATCGTTATAACATTTGGCATCTTTACGTTAGGAATGTACTTACTGCCTATGATGTTTTCATTGGCTGCAACATATATTGTAGTAATGCTACAATTCAACCACATTATCTAAGATTATAATTATAAAGTAATAAAAACGTTGCTTGTTGGTAAAAATATACAGGGTGGCGACGGCATTAAATGAAACTACGTATTTGGAATCACGTTTTGCCACAGTAAAAAATCGACTCGAGGAATACAAATATAATGCCGTTTCACCCTCTCGGAGAAGTTTGATAAGTCTCTAACCTATTCTAATAAAATTATCTTAAATGACACGTGTACAACAGACAAAAATGGCATAATTCCAGTTATGAGGCTCTGGACGCTCTCAGTCGTTTCACCGCGCTGCAACTTCAGGCACCGTCTCATTTAAATGTCGCAAATGTCGCATCGTTGTTGCCACCCTGTATATATAGTTTATTACAGTGTTTGTCTTGCCAGCTTTTCAGCTAGGACAAAAGAACTGTTGTGTATCTAGATGAATTTTTGTGTGGTGTTAATACAAAATTATATTTAATGTATTGTGACTGGCTTACTCTAGTAAATACGTATAGTTTTCTTATTACTCTACCTACTCCTTTTCATGACTTGTTATTTAATTGTGACTTGCGTGTTTTGTTTGTAATATGGTCATCGACAGATTTATGAAAATAACCATTCTTTTTAGAAATCGTTGCCCCACACTTGGAATAATTCCTGTATCGTGGGTGCGTTTACAAACATATATTTTCACATACACAAAGGCGCAGACCCAAAACCACTATCTGTAAATCATACAAATATTTGTTTCGTGTGGGAATCAAACTCGCGACTCGTTGCGCAGCCGTCGATCTCTCAACTATTGCGCCAGCCGTGCCGTCGATGTCGATATACCTCAACACAAAACATGATACACTCTGATTAGAATAATGAGTTAAAAGCCTATTACAATAGATGAGATAGTAAGAGAATGTTTTTTAAAAATTAAATATTATTTTTAAACATAAAATAGTGTTGAGGTGGCATTACTTAGAGTATTTAAAAAGATTCTTATTTGCCTTGACATAATATAATATTGGCTCAATTAAATATAGGTTTAGCTATTCTACAAAAAATACATATTAAAAGTTATTTTAATCGCTTCATTAATCAATTATGAAAAAAAATACTTTCAGCGCTAATTCTCGCATACTCCTCCATGAACCTCTGATAGAGATAGAGACTATCTCTGCTATAGAATTTTTTTCTCTAAAATCTCGACTGCATTCAAACACTGTTGCATTTCAAGCGAGTAATGCCTATAATGTAACACTAGTGAATTCCAAAAAAGGCTAGGCGAGCGTTATTGGAGCATGATTTTTCGATATATGTATCTTGATTTCGACATAATCCCTAGTATATAGTGCCAGAATTACCCTTCAGGACTTGTGTTTATTTTGTTACACATTGTACATCCACATTAATAATAATTTTATTGCTTTTATCATTTATTACTTTCTTCGTAACTTACGTAAGTAACTAACTCGTAACTTACGTTCTTCGTAACGTAATGTATGAATTAATACCGAAAAAGGCTGATAACTAATCACTGATTTTATCAAAGTTCTATTTGTCACTTGTTATTCATTTATATTAACGACTAATAACATTAGTTTCTTTTAATTTTATTGTACTGTTCGTTGATATATTTCGTCAATATATAACTCATTTCACCGGTAGGTTCGTAATGTAATAGAACGACACAATGGTTGAGATCTCTGTTTTAGACTTGTTAATAAAGGTTGAAAATATGTTGGGTCTTTACAGAAATTTCAGTTTCTTTAGAAATGGTCGTAAAATTATTGCCATAATTCGTGTTATTATTGAAACTATAGTCTGTATGATTATCGTCATAAACCACATTGCTTTTACAAAAATTATTTTACGTAAAGACATGCCGTATACAATGTTAATATTTCACTTTGCGAACATCTTCAGTAGTCCTATGGCTATATTAATTGTTATCCAAAGTTCGCGTTCCTACAAAATCTTTACAGCCAACGTCATGGCCATTCACCATTACGTTCAAAAAGACCCGATGTATATCAAATGCTTGAAACAATTCAAGACATTTTTAAAAGTAATTTTAGCTATTTATTTTTGTGTATTTGCGGCTCATTTCATTGCAAAGATACTAACAAAGATCCAACCAAAACCGGAAAAAATAACTGTGATGCACATTACGCTAATTTTGACCAAAATATGCGTTGAAATACGCTTCGTTTTAGGACATATAACATTGTACACCTGCATCTCAATGCTACAATATTTTACAAAATGTTTTAACAATTGTATATCTAGAGCACAGAATGAACTTGTTAATGTTGAAAAAATTGAAGAATGGGCTTGTAATTATCAATATTTAGTGAACTGCAGCAAGAATCTGTCAGCGTGCTTCAAAAGTCAGGTAATAGGCCTTTTTTATTTCATTATTTTATGTTAATTTAATAGAAATAAGTTCCACACTGGTGCCACATCATGAATGGCACTTCGTTGCGCCGCGCTGCACTGCCATTTATGTCGGTATCGTGTTGCACATTCTACGATGAGATTTTGACAGCTTCTGCATCGGCTGCAGTAGCCTGCAGTCTTGCGCCACCCTGTATCGTGTGGCATGTCAATGACTTGTGAATGAAATATTGATGCGATGAGGTGCCACACTACTCCGTGTGGCATCATCCTTAGTGTACCAAGCAATATAAAAAGGAAAAATCTTTAAATAATTCCTTTTTTAAAAAATTCCTATGATGACTCCTATGAGATATATATGTATTAAATTAATATCCATAGATTTTTTTTTAATAACATTAGCTCTTTTTACTCTTCCATACAACATGAATGTTTTATGTATTCCTGTACCGCTATCATAGTTTTCTTACTATTTACTATCACAATAAAGTAAAATTTCACGATAGCGATTTTAGTTATTAATTTGGTTACATTAGGGATTAGAGTCGCTTATGTGACATATGTGTCATATTCATTTACTATATTATAGAGATGTCATGTTAGCGACTCTAATCCCTAATGTAACCAAGTTAAGAACTAAAATCGCTTGCATGAAAATTTACATTTACTATGAGAGTAAATAATAAATGAAAACTTTACTATGACACACATGTTACATAAGCGACTCTAATCCCTAATGCAACCAAGTTAAGAGCTACAATCGCTATCATGAAAATTTACTTTACTATGATAGTAAATAGTAAGAGAACTCGTGATAGAGGTACTAGTATCCAACTATATCTACTATCGTGGTAAATATTGTTGGTGTTGTTGGTTAATCAAGAAACTAAACAAACGATTACAAAATTTTCTATTTTTCAGATGTTCTTTTCATCGGCCTTGTCATCATTATATTTTATTGCTTCATCTTACGAGATATTCAGTATATTTATAAAAAATGTAAATATCAACCAAATACAATAATTATGGATTTTTCATTTTCTACCTCCAATGCTATATATAATAAATAATTTATTTTTCAGGATAAAAATAGGTTCGTTGACTCTATGGACACATTATATATTCTGCTATATTCTTTTTTCTGCACATACTTCATCATCACTGCAGGGCAAAATCTACTTAATGAAGCAGAAAAAATAAAGAGGAATCTATCAAAATTGTACAGCACTTTGTCGATCAGTAAGTATCATAAATATTCTTCGTTTTAATTAATAAACCCACAAGCGGCGTAGACAACAGTGGCGCTTTAATTATAATAAACATCATGCTGTTAATTTTATTTTTTGGTATGTATACCGCCTCATTGGTTGCTAACGCGGTTATTAAGCGTGGGTCCTGGGTTCAATCCCCGGCAGCCTGATGATGTAAAAAAGCGACAGCAACGCAACAGCCACGCGACAGCAACCTCACTGTCAGCCAATACATTATATGTCACAAAAATGACGTTTGACAGAAGTTATCGCGCGATCTACGCCTGTCGCTACATCGGTAATTAGGCTGCGGGTCGGCAGCCTAATTACGTAAAACAGCGACAGCAACGCGACAGCCACGCGACAACAATCTCACTGTCAGCCAATACATTATATGTCACAAAAATGTCGTTTGACAGAACGACGCGATTTACGCCTGTCGCTACATCGGTAATTAGGCTGCGGGTAAAGTGTGTGCCTGTACGAATCAGTGAAATATGACTCCACGTGATTCTATGTTTTTTAATGTAACTTTTATTTACTTATAGATCCTGTAGCGGCCGAATCAAAGAAAATAAGGAACTTGATTGTTTTTGTAAAAATAAATCCTATACAAATTGAATATACTCCAAAAGTAACCCTGGGAATGTACCTCATACCTATAATTCTATCTCTTTCTGCCACTTATGTAATAATCGCTTTGCAATTCAATCACATCATTTAAATATTTTATAAATGCAGAAAAAAAGAACAGTGCAATTTATTGCTGAGTATTTCAATTTTAGGTCTCGCAAAAACTCGAAAATGGCTCGACCAATATGTTTTTTTTTTTTTTTGTTTGTTCACCAAAGTATTGGGATGATTTTGAAAAAATAAAAAATTAGAAAAAATGCCAGTGTGAGGCCGAAAAATTGAAAAAATCGAAATTGGTAATTTTGTATGGGAATTGTGTATTTGTGAAAAATTGTATTTCTGAATGTTTGAAGTATTAATCTTAAATTATACATTAATTCATTAACATTAGCAATTTGTTTTTATTACCTACAACTTAAAATACTAATATTGGTTAATTATTTTCAAATACCTACTAGTACTTGGATAATAAGTAGTATTTATAATCAAAGTGAAAGTCAAGTGAAGTCAAATGTTTTAATTTCAACTGGGCCTTTACAGGAGCTTTTAAAACATTATGAATCTAGTTGCGCGGTTCCAAAAGTGGGTTGGTCCTATGAAGAAGAGACCGGCAAGAAACTCCATAATCGTGTTATAAACATAGAGTTGATATTAAAGAACAAGAGTTACTTAAACTCAAATAACTAAAATGTTTCCAAACTTTATATGAAAGTGACAGTGACAGATATAAATTATTTTGTAACTTACGTAGATAAAAGTATTGATAAAAATTAATGAAATTGCCTCCATTAATGCTTTGTCACTCTGTTATTTATATATCATTATACCTATAATCCATGTACCTACCCAATGTATACATAAATGCTTCATCATCTGCCTAGCCTTTTCCCAACTACATTGGGGTCGGCTTCCAGTCTAACCGGTTACGACTTAATATCGGTATTTTATGTAATCACCACGCCACCACCCAATTACTGGAAGACACTGATACTGTATGGTTAGATTGGTTGTCAGACTGTTTGGGCTGCTGACACCCATAACAATTACTGTCATAGGTCTTGGTATGGCACCCGGGACCAAATGCTTAACGTGCTTTTTGAGAATCGCAGGGGTCTCGACGTTTAAAGAACGGTCACCCATCTAAGGGCTGACCGCGTCAATCGCTACTTAACCTAGTAGATCGATCGATCTGCGCGGTAGATACTATGTAGCTACAAGCCCCTCAGAAAGCTGAACAGAATAATACAGCGGCCCTAGTGTAAGTTTCTTTCGACAAATTCGATTTAACGCATCGAACGCGTTCGGCGCTCCGATTGGTCCGTTTGGTGCTCTCCACCAATTGGAGCGCCGAACGCGTTCGATGCGTTAAATCGAGTTAGTCGAAAGAAACTTACACTAGGGCCTCTGAAGTGCCTGTCACTATAAAATACAAATGAGAGATCGTATCAATGAATTGATGAGTTTTTTATTTTTTCGTGAACTAATCATGTAATAGTTGGTTTAATGTTTGTCATTTGTCAGTTCATTTTATTGACGAGAAGGAACGTGAATTTACTTGTCGGTAACATGATTAAAAATAAAATTATAAACATGCTTCTAGCAGTTGAAAACATATTGTGTGTATACAGAAATTACGTGTTACATAGAAAATTTCGTAGAATTCTTATTATAATCCGTATTGCTATAGAAATTGTTTTATCTGCAGGCATTTTGGTACACAACATATCAAAATTAAATTCTCGTTCGTCACCGTTTGTTTTGTACGCGTTACAATTCTTATTCTTCTTTAGCAGCGTAATTATTATCTTATGTGGTATCCAAAGCTCGCGTTCATACAAAATCTTTCTAAACAACTTCATGACATTCGAATATTGCTTCCAGAAACAACCAATGTACAGCAAATCTATGAAAAAGTTGAATATTATTTTCATAGTAACAACAATATTGTATTGTATCAGCAGCATTGTATTTCTTCCAGTTAAAGTTTTCCAGGAGACTTGCGTTGACAAAATCCCGTTAAGAGCGGATTTCTTAGTGATGATCATGTCAGAATTGTATATAGAAATACGTTTCATTTTGGAACATATAATATTTTATACTTACATTAATATGCTGAAAATATTTTTGAAATGTTTTAATAATTGTATTTCGGATACTCAAGTCAAATATAACAATATTGCAAAAGGATATAATTTGGACGGAAAGCACAAGAAAGACGATCTTCTAACTATTAAACAGATGGAAGAATGGGTTGCAGAATATCAAATTTTAGTGATTTGCAGTAAAAAACTTTCAGCATGCTACGGCAGTCAGGTAATTAAATTAATTCTGTCTATTGGGACTGGTCAGCTCATAGCTGCCATGGCAATTTTATCAAAAGTAAATATATTGTTCATAATTGTCAGTCTTGAGTTTCAGACTTACATAAGTTAGACTCTTTCAAGTTACATTGTACTCACATAATTGTTGTTCGAGATCAATGTATAAATTAATATTGTAGATTTAATTCCGAGTTAAAAAGAGTAACCATGGAGTTTCTTGCCCGTTCTTCTTCATTGGAAATCAACACTTTGGAACGTGGCAACTAGACCCTGACTATTCATAAGTGCCTGTAAATGGTTTACATGAATAAAAATATATTTGAATTAAATTTCAATTTAACTGAATATACGAAAAATCCTGCACGTAGAAATATAAACATAAATAATAATCGTAAAGTCATAAGTCGTCTCTGCATGTGACCAGAGGGCTTGCTCATTCTTTGCCCAATGATTTAAAAGTAACATACGTTGCCGGTTGACAGCGATGCGGAGGAATATTTTGATGCATGTAAATTACATACAGGATGTTTCTTTATTGTCATTTTTAACAAACAGAGTTAATCGGTTGGATTAACGTCTTAGTGATCGACGGCTGTGCTACGTGTCACAGGTTTGATACCCGCACGGAGCAAATATCTGTATGGCTTACAGATAGTTGTTTCGGACCGGGTTGTTATGAATGTAAATATTTGTGGTTGTAAACGATACATGAATGATACCTATGTAACTTTAAACAGAGCAATCACGAGAATATTTAATGAATACCTATCTAAGATTCTGTTTTCTTTTCAGATGTTATTTACCTTGGCCATATCGTCAGTATATCACGTTACTTCGTCGTACGGCATATTTTTTACATTGAAGTATAGCGTAAATATAAAACAACCTGTATATATATATTTCTATTTTTTTTTTATAATGGCATAAAATAATGATATACATTTAATTGTTTACAGAATTACATTGGCGGTCTTATTGTGTCATATTTTTTGTTATATTCCATATTTTGTACATATTTTGTCTGTACCGCGGGACAAAAACTGCTCAACGAAGGACAACAAACAAACAGACTTCTATCAAAATTGTATAGCACGTTGTCTATAAGTAAGTGAATTTAAACTTTATATGTGTAGTTTTTAAGGTAGGGATTGCCTCGATTTCAGTAACATGTGTGAGTACCAATCAAAAATACTCAGTACTCAAGATTTATTACAAATAATTTGGTCATTGTGGGCCTCATCGGGCATAACAATGTAGGAGAGAGGAAGCACTGTCTATTTTTACAATATTATATAATATAAAACTAAATGTATGTATTATATTATCATATACTATTTTGCTTATTAATATATTTAATGTATGAGACTAAATATATGGGTTAATATAATTTATAACTGGAACAAAATATGGTACGTACCGATGGTAACAACGAAATATATTGGAATGATTACTTTGTGTTATCGGATTATTAATAGATCCATTAACAAAGCGAATACAATATACGCTAATGATAATAAAGTTATTTTCTGTTGTGTTCAATGGTAAGCTGGAAAAATTGAAATGTAAGCGAACATTTCAATAATATAACAATTCAATAATATAATAATTATTTTACATTATATGCCCGTATTGCCCTTATCAGAAGAGTATATAATACAATTTCAGAAAAAGGTCATTGAATCTGCCTGACCCGAGCTTCGAACCTAGGCATAATCTTCGCATTAATATGCGAGAAGAAAATATTTCTGATTACAGACAGCCCTACAGTTTTCGAGAAAGTTTTTTTTTATGAATATTTTTTGTTAAACCGGATCAGATATTTATGTTTTATTTGATGCTTTATTTTTAATAGTTATAAATCCGCCAACCCGCACTGGGCCAGCGTGGTGGACTAAGGCCTAACCCTTCTCATCTGAGAAGCCCTTGTCCAGCTGTGGGATAGAAATGGGCTGTATATATTTATTTATTTATGATATTAATATTTTCAGATCCTACATCGCCAGAAACGAAAAGTATGAGGAATTTTTATATTCTAGTCAAAATAAATCCTATTAAAATTGAATATACTTCTAAAGTGACTCTCGGGATGTACCTCATCCCGATGATTCTATCTCTTTCTATCACGTGCGTCATAACAGCTTTGCAATTTAATCACCTCATATAAGTAATCTTCAGTAAAATATAAAATTGTAATTATAGAAATTTTTTGTCATACTTTGACATCGTGTGTTTACCAGCAAAGAATTAATTAAAATTAAATAAATAAATTCGAAAAAATATTGCAATGTTTTTTTAATTACCCAGTTTATTAAGAAGATGGTTTAACTATTTATTTGTTTATTTATATCCAAAAATACATATAATTAAATAAAAAAAGAGAAACATATATAAATTACTCCATCATGTGACACCCAATAAGGCCTAATTTCATCGACGATATAACAGACAATTAAGGCACAAATCAGCCGTTTGACAGCGATTTTAGTGAATTCTCATTTTAAATATCTATTATAGTGTCGGTAAACATGGCCCTAAGTACGTCTTATGAACTCGCTCAATGTAGTGAGCTCAAGAAAACAAATGAATGTGTTCAGCTACTGCGTAGAGCGTTACCAGTTCAGTACCAGTTTTTAAGAGGCCAGACGATATTTTGGAAGATGACAATCATGGTATGGAACATGTTCTCAAAGGCCCAGTGTAAAATATGTCAAAGTTTTTTATAGGCCTTTGCAGGCACTTTTAAAAAGGTCGAGACTGTAGGCGCATGTTTCCAAAAGGGGTCCTATGGAGAAGAGACTGGCAAGATACTCTGAGTCTGGAATGATACCCGGCAGATAGTAATAGGCTCGCCCTTTATTACAAGAGAGTCAAAAACGGCGTCAGCGAAATCTGGGCTAAATTCCTCCCTTTTGCTTAACCTTTCGGGGAAATAAAGGGGTGATGTTAGGAATGATGCCCGATGAATCGTAACAGGCTCGCCCTCTATTACAAAAAACGGCATCAGCGAAATGTGGGTTAAACAATTCCCCTCTGCTTAACCCTTCGGGGAATACAGGCATCATGATACGGTAACCGCTAAAGGACTAAACAATATACTATCACTAGCTTAAGATAATGTTTTCTATAGTTTTGAATGTTCTTAAGGAAACTCTTTTTCATTGTCTCGGACCCACAATCACTAGGGTCTTACCTTTCTAGGGTCTAATCTAAACATATTGTATTAAAAGACAAAGAGATCGTAAATCCTAAGAAACTGCGTTTTCTAAGTAACACTTAAAATCTCTAACGTTCGTAAAACATTAGAATTGTACGTAATTCATTCGGTATCTCTTTTGATAATAAAGCTATCCGCTAACGAGTACCATTAACATCGCGAGGGTGCCATTGTGGTACCAAAAGTGCTAACCGAAACAGGATTTAATTATTTAACGCGTCGTCAAAGGAAAGTTGGCTTTAATTGAAATATTGATCGGTTAGAAAAGCACATTTGGCGCAGTGGGTAAGGGATTAGCTTTCTGCGCCACGTGTCAAGGGTTCGATTCCCGCATGGAACTGCGGTCATAACTAAGTGTAAGTTGTGTCATATTAATACTTGAGTAGTATTATGTTAATATATATGGAAATTGCTCTGTTAATTATTAAATTAAGTCACTAAATTTCTCATAAAGTGAAAATTTGTTATTTTCTTTTGAGGAAAAAATAATAGTTTAGCTGCCGGCTTCTGACAAAATTGCCTTGAAATACGCGCAAAATAGGTGTTTCGGCGTTAACGTTTCTTACATCGAAATCTTAACGAATTAATTTGATTTTGGTCTCTCTTTCGTTTTGTCAGATTAGAAACAAGGACGACAAGATTTGTTTTTTTTCAAAATTTTTATTAATTTAATAATTATCACGAGATCAGTATAAGGAAAATTTTTAGTTAAAAAAACGCATTTTGATGGTTAATTATTTCTCAATCTATAAATAATATTAAAAAATAAAAACAGAAACGTGACGACCTAGTTTTTACTTGTGGCTTTAACATATAAAAATTCAGCAAAATCAGCTCATGTTTAGTGTGGTAAAAACGTTAACGCATTTTGCACGTAAACTTTTAACCAAACTATAGTCTTAACCACAGATATTTGTTTAGGGTCTGGCTGTGTGTGCATTTGATATGTATGTTTGTAAACTGTAACCAGGATACAGAACTCCTATAATAAGGCAACGCTATAAAAAAATCTTATCTTGAGATTCAGGTGAAATAGGCAGATTTTCTACTAATAATCATATGGTAAAATAAGAATAAAATAATAAATAAAAGATGCAATAATCTGGATTAAGTGTTGTAGACACAAAGATCTAAATAAAGTTAACTTTAATGCTTTTTTACTACATTTTACAATCGAGACCTATGTCGCCGGCTCACATCACGTCACGTCTTGAGCATCCAGTGCAATCTAAATTAAACTTTATTTCGTCCAAACATGTCATATTTTCACACGCGCGTCTGCTCGAAAATGGCGTTGCCCAACTGTGATGCTTATTCATGGCATAACTTTATTCCATGTTTACTAATAAAGGGATATAAAACGAGCCTTATTGACTGATATACATTTTGGATTAATAGATGGGGTCCTTTATATGCCTACATTGCCTACAATTTACCCTCTATGTACGTACTAATAATCCCCAACACGACAAACACAAGTAATCATTCAATACGAGGACAAAGATGAAGGCATTTGGAACATAATGGATCAATAGGAGTTATATCGGTATAGAATATAAAAGAGCTCTGATCATATTCAAAGAGCGTCTGAACAAAATATGAAATACGTTGGTCGAAAATATATCGTTCAGTTTAAGTTAAATATTGGTAGGTATTGATGGAAAAATGAATGTTATAATGCCTTGTTTCCTTAAAAAAAGTTGAAAGGAAAACGAAAACGTCAAATGCAGCTTACTCGAATGCTCTGCAGATCAAAGGCCCTAGTTTAAGTTTCTTTCGGCAAACTCGATTTAACGCATCGAACGCGTTCGTCGCTCCAATTGGTGGAGAGCACGAAACGGACTAATCGGAGCGCCGAACGCCTTCGATGCCTCTGTTGGTGTCGTGCGTCGGATCGTTAAACTCCTTAAAATAGGGTTGAGCTACACGATTACTGATGCATGCGTCCCGTCTGTAAGGACAAGTCTGCTCAAATCTGTCATGGCACTGGTACTTTCTTCCAAAGGCCAGTCCAGGCGTTGATCTACATTGTTCTTACACATCTTCCATTTACTGTGTCACAAACGATATTTTAAAAGAGTAAACATGGAGTTTCTTGCTGGTTCTTCTTGATGGAATGGCTATTTTAACCAGTTAAACGATTTGTGCGTTTTATGGCCTACACGAACAAAAATGTTTTCAGTTTGAATTTGATTTTTTAATCACCATACAAATTTAAATATATTGAATTTTAAAAAATATTGTGGAATACCTACGTGTTTTTTTTTGTATCATTCGGTACTGAAATAATAAGATAACATCAAAATGTTGTTTAGAAAAGGTTTACGTTAGTTGATACCGTACAAGCTAGGCGGCTAAGCGGTGCTAACTGCCCTTTACCTTGTTGCGTACAGGCCGAATTGATATTTTTGCCAGAAAATTAATGTTACGAAAACTCAACCAAATTTGAAACGTTCTTTGAAAACAAAATCCAAGGCAAGAACTTGTTCTTTTCGCGTATCACTGGTTCACACTGTACCCAAATAAAACTTTTTCACTTCTGCAGCATTAACAGTGCCTTTGTTAACGCAAGCACTAAGAATTTATTTATGATTAAAACTGAATCCGTAAAGGGTTCAAAAGAGATGTGAAAATTTGTATGGTAACCCACGTAGATGAAATCACGAACAAAAGCTTAAACTGTTATGAAATCTCAAACGCATCTTTCAAATAGCTGCGTGTGCAGAGTTTCTCACTATATTTAACATATGTATTTAGAACGCTGCCAGGCGTTATCGAGAAAATTCGACCAATGTTTTCTGTTTTCAAATTTGAAATCATTGAATGATTAAGATCTGTTTAAGACTTATTTTTTCTAGTGCCATTGCTTTGTTATGAAATTTATAAGTTGCACTTTAACCAACTGTGACAGTGTTTTTTTCATGGTGTAATCCCGGAATCATAAAAGGTGACCTTTTTTTTGAAGTTTGTTAGATACGAAACGTTTGTTTTTATTTTTTTAAACTCTGCTCTTCGCTATTATATCTCCTGTATCGTGGATACAGTTTAAAGACATGTATATTTCACATGCACACACAATCAAACCCGAAACAAATATCTGTAGATCATACAAATATTTATACCGTGCGGGAACCGAACCCCAAAAACGAGCATAAAAATCTAATCGATTAGCCACTGCGCCCTGCCTTCGATCTTGTCAGAAATCTTAACAGAATTTTATGGCGACGTATTTTTTTTTTCTTTTTTATAAACACCCATAATTTATTAACTATTCCATGGTTTTTTCAAGATAAAAAAGAGTATTTTTTTAACCCTTAAAGGAATACTGGCGGGTTGCTAAATAGTAGATCATACATATATTTACATAATTGGATTTATTGTTAGTGATACATATTACATTTCTAATTATGATATATTTACGTAATTAGCCAAAGGAGTCGTTTATAGCCCAATTAATTAGTTAAAGGATTATAACAATGCTTTATGACCTTTATAATTAGGATATTTATACGCGATTGTTTCGGTAATGAGGTAATGGGTTTCTATAATTAGCATATCATTAGTCCTGTATTCCTTGCAGGGTTAAGCAGAATAGTTTATAATAGGGAATATGCATGAAAAAAATATTTGTAATCCCAAACTCGGAAGTTTTATTCCCTAACTCCTTACCGTTGAGGAGTATTATGATGACATCCATCATCAGCTTAGTATCATGAAATGATGATTTTCAGACGCCAACACCTGACTTATTAAGAAAAAAAAAAAGCTCAAACGCGCTATTTGTCCTATAATATTTGATTTTGATCCCTCGATTTCCCTAAGATCCCATCATCAGATCCTGACTTGGTGACAATGGGACTAACTTAGGAGCATATTCTTTCAAACAAAAAAATATTTTTAAAATTGGTCCATAATTGGCGGAATGATCGCGTAAGAAACATACAAAAAAAAAAGAAAAAAAAAACATACAGTGGAATTGAGAACCTCCTCCTTTTTTGAAGTCGGTTAAAAATAGATCTAAAATCTGTTGTCCTCTATCTAATGTAGGTTTAATCAGACAAACGGCAGAGTAATCAGCTTTTGTTTCTTTCTTATCTCCGTATTTAAAGCAATAGACAAAAATTGCCTATGAAGGAGGCCAGCCTATGATAAGCCAGTGTTATTAGACATGATCACTTTTATCTGCAAACCAGATGATCTCGGCAATGCATTGTTCATAAGAAGTACTTACCTATGTTTTTTTTTCATCTGAATTTATTTGGGGGCTTGTAATCACATAGGACCATGCCAGCCCCATTGTAACCTAAACATGTAACCTATGAATAATAAATACTGTTTATTCTGCCTTTTTCTCAGCGAGTCGATCAATCTAAATAATCCCAGCCCGGGAATGAGCTATAGGTACCTACTGCGTTATTAGTCCATCCTCTATCATTAGTTTTCCGGCCTGCAGGTGTGGGATATGTCGGGCAAGATATATTTACGGAGTATTCGCCCCGTAGTACCCGTTCTTCCATTTATATCAGAGGTTGCCAGACTTTCTTTTCTCATAGACCACTTTCAAAATTTAGCTGATTCCGGTGGACCCCCTGCAGTTACATTTCTACCATATTGTAATTTCAATTGTAAGCCCCCATTTTTTTGTCACGCCAACGTAGACCCCCGTCGAGTTTCCCGTGGACCCCTGGGGGTCCACCTGGACCACTTTGGGAACTAATGACTTATATGGTCGATGGAGAATGTATATTTCTTTGCGGCGAGTGGTCAACGAGGCGCTTCTTAATTACTCGTGGACCACAGTAGAGTTACTATATTACATTACAGTCACCATCGATGGTCATAGAAAACGCTTACGTAGTTAGTGATGCTTTATGTTTTGCTGTAGATTTCTGGGTTATTTTCTTTTTAGCTCACCTGAGATGAAATCACAGTGTATGCTCTCAACTTTTAATATTACGTCACAGAACAGCATTCATGCGACATAATGACTGCAACGCGAAGTAAAGAGTCAAGAGTATGTCAAATCTTTACGAGGACCTTGCCTTACGCATCTTGGGACTAGCTTGCCCTTTAGTTTTTCATCCTAAAGCCTCGAACCGTGCGTGTTTATTTCTCATGTAGGCGACAATTACATTTATAACAATAATAGGCATATAACACAAATAACGGATGTATGAGATAAACCACTAGGCTAAAGTGGGAGTGGGCCGGCCATGTCGCACGTATGCAACCGGACAGGTGGGCAAAGATCGTCACGCACTGGACGCCTGGCGGTGGAAATCGCCGACAAGGTTGACCAAGGCTGGACGTAGGTATATGCGGAATAGACATGGCAACAAGTCGCTCAAAATAGAGAACAGTGGAAGAAAAAGGGAAGGCCTTTGCCTAGCAGTGGGAAACAAAATAGGCTATAAAAAAATGTTTCAACTGGATTTTTTAAATATCTAACCAGAGTCCAAAACCCAAATCCGAGGGAATTCTTTTTTTATTTTCTTGGAGCGTTGAGTCAGAACTTAACAGTACAAAATATAGGATGTTTGTTTCAACTTAAAATTAGACTACAAGTCTTCACCCTCAACAGTCAAATTGTGGTGCTTAAATTTTATATCACATAAAACGCATTGTTTTTTACTTCACAGTTATTTTACTGTTAAATTTTCAACTGCGGCCGCCACTAATGGATTCTACACCGTTGTGTTTTTTACAACCTGCAGCATAAAATTATTTATTTAGATGTATACTGTCTACCCAAGCTCGCATTGACCTAAAAAGCAGATGCACTCAAAGCTGAAACTTCTTTGTACAAAAAAGATCCGCCAAAATATAATGTTATTTCATACAAAGCTCAGCAAGGGTTTAATCTAATTTGTCTTACAATTAGTAGTATTTTGCATAGTGAAATTAATAAATTGTACGCAGATTGTTCAAAGATGATAACTTTTTTATACATTTTCAATTTTCGGCCAAATTGTGTTCCATTTGAGTACCTGTGCGAAGTTAAGTAACACTACGTTTTTTTTTTAATAATTGCAATATTTGAAAATTAATACGAGGACCAATGTTCTATTTTTTTAAATCACATATCGGGTTCATTTACCATCATATATTTTTTGTATAATAAAAAAAAAAAAACTATAAAATGATTACGTGAATCTACAATTAAATATATTTGCCGAATTACTAAAAACATAAAGTTTCTATAGACGCACATGACATTTACGATGAATATTAATATTAACGATAAATTCATTTTGATAAAGTAGAATGATTTGTTCGAAAGATATGACGTTAAAATGTATAACAAAACATGCTGTGGGTTTAAGTAGCTACTTGAGGAAATAATGTGTTTGCGCAGTAATATAACAACAGTTATTATATGAAAAAAGAAATATATATACACTCGTATTAATGTTATTGAGTAAATATTTATACATATATTGCGGCACGGGCGTTGTGTAGGCGTTAAGACTCAAACAGTTTTAGTAACGACGAATTATGTTTATATTTTGTGTGAAAGATAATTTTTAATACCACCCATAGTTTGTAAAGGAGATCCTTATAACATATTCCTGCTTTCTCTTTCGGAGAAAACAGGCTTGATGTCATACAAAAAATAAATAATAAAAATGAACAAAAGATTATTTTAAAAGCATTAAGCCATATCCTAATAGCATAACGCCCCAGTGTGTGTTATTTGATTAATAAAATACATTTATTTTTCAATTACTTAATAGGTAAAATGTTTCATCATTTACTTATAATATTGTCTTGTCTCCGAGAAACAAGTGCCACGCTGGTTACATCAAAATGTATTTAATACGCAAATTAATATTCGCTGAAAATATTATGTGCATCTACAGGAACTTTTGGTCTTTTAATAAAATTCAAAAAAAGTTAATCGTTATGCGTATTATTGTGGAATTGTGTATAACTGTAGCTATTTTTGGAAGTAATTTAACTTTAGTTACTGATTTGAAATTAGAGGCGGGCACGGCTCTGTTTTCTAAAACAATAGCACAGGTAATAGTATTGTCGAAATGCTTTGTTGTTGTAATTGGCGGAATACGCTATTCAGAATCGTTTGCCATTTTCTATAAGAATGTTCAAAATCTTCATAAGAGCTATGGGAACAAATCGTTTTATTTGAAGTTTGAGAAAAGACTCAAGAGAAAATGTTTAGTGAGCTCTGTAATGTTCGCTGTGATACTAGTACCACTTTCTGTGCTGCGAGTTATGAAATGGTCTTATTTGGTAAATGATCTTTTATTCAAAATCATTGCGCTGATCGCCAATGAGATGTGGATGGACTTTCGTTACATACTCGAACATTTGGTAATTTATACTGCTATAGCCGACATCAGCAGTTACTTAAAATATTTAAGCAATTCTGTACTTGAGGTTTTGAAAAAGTACAGTGAGGAAGGAAACAGTGATATGACCGAGGAAGGGGATGAGGAATATTTTGATATAACGGAGAAAGTGAAGAGTTGGGCGGAGATGTACCGGAATATTATAGTTTGCAGTAAAAATATGTCATTGTGCTTTAATGAACTGGTAAATATACACATTATATTTTATGATTTAGATGCTCGTTTTTTGAAGTGCTCGGAGGATATAAGAAAGAGTATACATATAAGTATCATCAACTGCAGTGAGCACACTGTCCGCTTGCACTCACTTGCCACGATGCCATGTGTCCACCAACTTCAAGGAACTGAAGAAGGGATTGATGTGAGACGTTTAAGTACATCAGCGCATGACATCGTCACGGCTAAATGTCACAAATCTTTGTGAAGCGACAAAAATGAGAAAATGTGCGAAATCAAGGAGACGGAGTTTTTTTTTTTAAATTTAACTTTGCCCCTCTGTATGATTTCTCCTGTATCGTGGGTACAGTTTACAAACAAACATGTCACGTGCACACACAACCGGATCCGAAACAACTATCTGTATATCATACAAATATTTGTACACGTAGCGCAGAAAGCTAATCGCTTAGCCACTGCGCCAACTGTGTCGACATTTATTTCTTTTGTCAATTATTTCTTTAAAAAAACAATTATTGACGTTTTTTATTTATTTTCTATTTTTTAGCTATATTAAAACCTTTAAAGCAACTGAACGCACAATGTTACTTGTCTTTTTCAGCTGTTATTTTCTGTAGGCGTAACAATACTGGAATATGTTTCTTCAATGTACAACCTCACAAGCATTATTATGAAAAAGGTAATTCTAAGGTCCACAAACATCGCTGGTAGCCATTAAGGAATCATGTCATCTAATTTGCTGGTGTAAAGGCTCCAGGCCTGTAGTGGGATGTCCTTCTCTCCACTAGGACCAAAGTTCCAGCAGTGGCATAATTAATAAGCTAATAAAGAATACCTGGAATTTTGCACCCCTGGTCAACCTCAAAATCTTAGATTTTTTTTTAAATTGTTTTAGTACTACCTCTTTTATTATTGTAAGCCAATATTTTGAAAAGAGTATCCATGGAGTTTTTTGCCGGTCTCTTCTCCATAGGACCAACCCACTTTGGAACCGTGCACCTAGATTCATTACGTTTTAAAAGTGCCTGCAAAGGCCTATTTGAAATAAAAACCTTTGACTTTAAATACCACCATTGCTGATTGGAAAATCTTTTCAATATGACATGGGACAAAAGATTGTCCATTGGAAAATTAAATTGATACAGTTCAGCTCCACCAATGAGACATACTTAACTATTAGTGTGCATACATAAGCCGCGCTTGCGCAGTGGTCAAAATCCCATACAAAATACAGATGTGCTCTCACATGTGAAGTAGGGAGCTTAACAGAAACACGTCCGTTCATGACAAGCGTTTATTCCACTCTCTCCAATGGGTTTATACTTATCTAATATTTCGTGCTATTTAGCGAGGTTCATGCCACCCTATAAAATATTTTAATTAATTTCGCAGATTCAACACCGATATTTTGATCCAAAAACCTTCGTGTATATATTATTGTATCACATGATGATAACTACACCTCTTTTCATTGCTGGGCAAAAGTTACAGAACGAATGTTCGATACTCAACAAGTCATTGGCTAGACTTTCTAGCGAAGTTTCGACGTGTAAGTTTTCATTTTAACATTAGTTCGTAAGGCTGACTTTATTAATGTGTTTCGTCTTTGATTTACAGTTTCATATGAGACCTCAAATATATTAAACACCACATTCCATTCTGGGTTTAAATTGTTGTTTCGATTTTTAAATTTAAGCATAGAATTGAATGAGGCGGTCTTCGAAAAAGATTATTCATGTTAGACCGTGGCAGGCGCAACCCGTGCCTCGTTTGCACGCGCCTTGATTACGTAAGAAATATCTGACAGCCACAGCGCCCAACAAACAGTGCATCCCTTTCTCGCTTATATACGTTTTCATAAGAGTGTCAGAAATAAAATAATTATTAGCGACATGGTTGCATGAACAGCTAAATATAAAATGTTCGTAAAGTTTTAAATACGTGCCTCGCCCGCGTCTCGTACGGGGCACGGCTCGTGCCCGCCACAGTCTAGCGTAAATCATCTTTAAATCTTGATTAACCTGCGGTCAAAGTGATTTGAATCCACCCGCGTACCGCCCGCATTGCTGATTCATGACGATTGTTTATATTCTTATGTATAAAAAAACATGATTGCGTCATTGATCCTTGGTTCAATACCCGGGCATTGAGGCAAAAGTGTTATTGGATTTTTCTGTTTGGAAATTCTCAGTAGCAGCATGGAGTCTGGAACTGTGCCTGGTATGGCAATAGATTCGCCTCCTATTACATGGGACTCATTAAAGGCATACGCGAAATGTGGGTGTACAACATCTAAACCACAGTAAACCTCTGCCTAACCATTCGGGGAATACAAGCGTGAAGCGCAGTTTTTTTTAAATAACTATTTTTTTAATTTACAGATCGTCAAAGACCGGAAATAAGACAGATCAAGGATCTAAATCGATTGGTCTCCATAAATCCTATTGTTATAAAATTCGGCACGTTCACGTTGGGCATGTACCTATGTCCAATGATATTATCATTATCTGCTACTTACATAGTGGTTTTGTTACAATTTAACCATATTATATAATTTAGATTACTTAAATGTAATTAAGACAAGTATTTAGCAAATATCTAACTAATAATATATTATTCCTAGGTAAGTTTGTCAAGACTAAAAAATATGTGTATAGACGCAAAAACCTAGTTCAAAATATTCAATTTTATACACACATTTTGACACGTATCTGCATATCTACTTTGTATATAAAATTCCTGTGTACGTGTGTTCATAATTCTTCTCCTCCTAAACGGCAGGATCGATTTTGATGAGAATTGTTTGGGATCACCCGGATGGTTCCTAGCTATAGTTGGTACCGATATGTGGCATTTTCGTCGAGATTCAGAATTTTCTAATTTAGTTTTCCGACCAAATGTTTCCTTTTATTATTTTATTTGGATTTCTCTCCAAAAATACGTACTTATAATCCTAAGTCTTCAGCCTTGCAGCACCTCTCAATATAAGTCACGTGGATGAAGTCCCGGGCAAGCAAGCTAGTATTTGAATAATTGTTGTTCATATTGAAGAATATACATCGCACCCCTAGAATGAAAGTGACTTAACTCAAAATTCTGATTTCGCTAAACTGACTTTAAAAAGCATACTTTTTTTAAGACTTTCTTGATAATTTCCCACAAATTGCATTTTGATTTAGATCACTTTCGCTCTGAGGGTGCGGTATGATGTATTTTTAAATGTATTTTCGCTTTGTAGTTTTTCCTCTGGTGTACAATAAAGAATACTCTATCTATCTATCTATCTATCTATGATATTAAGATTAATTTCTATTCTATTCAATATGTGTCTCTTTTGCGCTAAAATAAACCTACTGATTGCGTATAATTAGTTTTCTTTTAGTATTAAAAACAACACTCCTACAGTTTTCAAGAATTCCACTCTAACCCTATGAGTTGTTTGTTTATTTTTATATATTACGAAACTCTAAAAATATCTGTCACTAAAAGATATCCATCAATGATTGTGACGTGGGATGGTTTGACTCGAATGTTTTTATAAAGAAGTAATAACGTAATGGCTCCTTTTAATTATATTTCGATGTTATGTCAATGGAAAACTCCCCCAGTGAACGACTATTTATTTATTGAAGAGAAATGTCAATACATTGTAGATTATACAAAACAATAAAAACGATAAATACTATCCCGATTACAAAACAATTTACTAATCACACTCCCCTTTAGCCAAAAACTGGACCTGAGCATAGATTGTAAAGAAAGAGAAAACCTAAATTAATCTCGTATCAAATCTAGCTCAGACCTAACACGAGTTTACATGAGCACAAAATATGTTTTTAAAAGCATTCAAGAACCGATTGTACAACATCATGTAATCACGAGGCCCCACGATCCCGCAACGGGGGCCCTACGTGAACTGACTAACTTATAATTTATTCGCCATCTGTTCTAAAAGTTAATTGTTAAATTATTCATATTTGCCTACAAAAACAACAACATTAAATTAGTTTTGTTATTCATCGCTTGAAAGTGTTTTATTTCTGGTTTTACGAATTCATTGTAGGTGTCATGATGTTGTGCTATTATGATATGTTAATACAACTCTAGCAATGTTTGTGGTCAATTTATATAATAAAGAACGATATTGGTGAAATGTGGGTGCACAATAGTACACCTCTATCTCCTTTGGAGGATGCAAAGGTAATGCTAAGTTATGTTGTTTTGCTTTGTTCCTGTCTATGACGCAGCTGTCTCCATGTTCCCCTTTCTGGTACAAACTCCTTAACCTCATCATATGACATGAAAGCAACATTTTCTCTCCTTCTATATATTTTTCCTTCCATTTAGATTTTTCTAACTATCATGTCATATAAGTCTATCATCTTTTCTCCTTCATTTTAAATGGTTTTTTTTAGCTCATTACCGGGATGATGATTGTCAGACAACATAATGCCTAAATCACTGGAGATAGAAATGTGAAATTTGGAACATGTGTTCCTTTTAAGACTTAAACGACCACTAAGAAAGGACTTCAAAATTTAATTGGCAACTCCTATTATCAAGCATAACCCTGCGGGGCGTTAAAAATCTCAGCATTAAAAAGGTCTTTGTCAACAGTTTACCATAGAGTAATAAAGACCCAGTTTATGATCACAAACATGATGCACGGGTTTGAATCCGCTACCCCGACGTAACATCACGTCTGGTACACAGTGTAGGCTATAAATTCTTTTGTAATGGCTATGAATATCATTTATTTTTTACTTCAGGTATTGTTTTATGGTCTAGCCGTTATAAGCAGTTGTTGAGAGTGAAGTCTTGGAGTCTATAATCATTTAATGGTAATGAATTTCAAGACGAAATAAAGAGCTTTTAGTTAGAGGTACCGTTTAATTTTTTTCCTGACCATGACAATGATTGTCTAGCGAAATGAACAGGAAAAATTCAATGGCAGATCGCTGAAATTCATTGCCAGAATGGTTACCATCGCAAACGAAGTAACCGCGGTAGAACCGCAGGGCTGTTGCGAGTTTTTAGGTGTTTCTAAATGTCAGATATTTTTTTAAATAAACTTTGTCCCACACTTGTAATAATTCCTGTATCGTGGGTGCGTTTACGTACACATAAATTCACATACACATACACCCAGACCAAAACAATTATCCATAGATCATACAAATATTTGTTCCGTGCGGGGATCGAACCCGTGACACGTAGCGCAGAAAGCTAATCGCTTAGCCACTGCGCCAACCGAGTCGTAATCAAAAAACCTTGAGTGTTCATGTGTGCTCGTAACTTGACCGGCAGCCTAAATATGTAAAAAAGCGACAGCAACGCGACAGCCACGCGACAGCAGTCTCATTGCTGTAGGCCAATATGTATGACACAAAAATGACGTTTGACAGTAGCTATCGCGCGATCTAAAACCTGTCGCAAACTGATTGTTCCATCGGTAATTAGGCCGCGGTTAATGCTACGCTTATTTCTTCTAATATAAATACTAAAATAACGAGCGATTAAAAATACATCACAAGCACATCTAAATGCTTTATGAAACAATTACATTCATAATGTAAAAATAAAAATATTTTATGTGTGTCACATTTTGTAAAGTGTTTTTCAATTATATTTCTCCACAGAATATAAAGCAGATTGCTCGTTACACCGTATGCGGTGTAACTCAAAAGATATTACCTATTGTCACATAACATAACATAGCATCACGCCTGTATTCCCCGAAAGGTTAGGCAGAGGTGTACTACTGTACATCCAGATTTCGCCGAAGCTGTCATTGAGTCCCATTTAACAGGGGGCGAGCCTATTGTCATCTACCGGGCACAGTTTCAGACTCCGTGCTGCTAGGTACTGAGAATTTTCATACAGAAATCTCAATAACACTGCCCAACCCGGGAATCGAAACCAGGACCTCACGCTCAGCAGTCGCGTTTACGACCACTAGACCGATGAGGCAGTCAATTGTTTAATAACATAATATTTTGAAAAGCCCAGCTGTATATTTATAATTTTAGTTTTTCAATTTGCTTGTTTAATGAAAATAAATTGAGCAAGCATTATTATAAAGAAAACATAATATTACAGCCATTACTTTCTTCTACTAATAACTAGCAACCCGCCCCGGCTTCGCACGGGTAGCAGAGTATATACGCTTTCATTTTTTTTCTGACGTAGTGTCGTATCATCCTGTACCTCTATCACGAGTTTTCTAACTATTTACTATCATAGTAAAGTAAATTTTCATGATAGCGGTTTTAGTTCTTAACTTGGTTACATTAGGGATTAGAGTCGCTTATGTGACATATGTGTCATAGTTAAGTTTTGATTTACTATTTACGAAATTATAGATATGTCATGTTAGCGACTCTAATCCCTAATGTAACCAAGTTAAAAACTAAAATCGCTTGCATAAAAATTTACATTTACTATGAAAGTAAATAGTGAAAAACTCATAATAGAGGTACTGTTACGTCGAGCATTTACTCGGCGCACGCCAGTAAACCTCCGACCAATGAGACAGTCACCAACTTTACCTGCCTATTGTCCGTTCATCATAACTTGACACCTGTCATAGTTCGTATGCCAATGTAGTAACGATTGTTTTAGCTCAGTCCTAGCGTCAATTTATAGTGAACTAGCTTCCTCCCGCGGCTTCACCCGCGTGGTTTACGAACCCGTACATTTTTCCGGGATAAAAGTAGCCTATGTGCTATTCCAGATTATAATCTATCTCTGTGCCAAATTTCATCCAGGTCCGTTCAGCCGTTCCGGCGTGATTGATTAACAAATATCCATCCATCCATCCTCACAAACTTTCACATTTACAGATGTAATATTAATTATTAGTAGGATAGTACGATAGGATAGGATGAAGAGTACAAATAAAGATTTTAGAAAAAAAAACACCTATATTCCTTTACGTGACAGTTATTTCCCGGTAAGTAAAGCAAATGGCAGATCAAAATAAATTAGCTCTTGTATCAACAGTAATTTTGGAAGCGCTTTCCTTTTTATTCGTGAAGAGTACATGTATCTGCTATTCGCTTGGTTGAATAAATAAGTTATAATGTAAATAGGTGTTTCTGTTTTCGATATTATTTTCATCTTAAATCTAGTATTATGTCTTAGGTACCATAACATACTTACTTGTACTTATAAACATAATATTCCCATAAACGATTTTTGCAGTCATATATTTTTTCTTTTTCTATGTTTAAATTTCATTTATCATCATCATCATCAGCCAGAAGACGTCCACTGCTGAACGAAGGCCTCCCCCAAAGGGGGGGGGGGGGTTGCCGACTAGTGAGAGGACGCTGCTGTCCGTCCTCCGGTGTCTGGCCGCAGTTTTAAGACGTACCCGGGTCGTGTTAAATTTCATTTCGTTCACTCAATTTATACAAAATAAACAACAAAAAAAGAGAAAGAAAAAATATAACAAAAAATAAAACGAGACTTGAAACATTTAGATCAATGGAGCTTCTAAATAAATTATCGAGGAATACTGGGAGATGGGCTAGGCTTTACAAACAAGCCCGAAAGCGGCCATTGAGAGAAAATTCGCTTAAAAAGAAAATGTACGATCACGTAAATCCATCAAGCCTTACATTGTAGGTATCGTAGCTTTCCTTTTATATTAACAACTAGGTGGTAATCGGCGCGTTCCTGCCGCAGAAGAAATAATTGTGGAATTGCAGAAATATTCTTTCAATAAATTTGCTGGTATGGCTCGCGCGCCACCTCATCATCATCATCAGCCAGAAGACGTCTACTGCTGAACGAAGGCCTGCCCCAAGGGGGGGTTTGCCATAATCCCCACGCTTGGCAGGTGACTTGGGGATCGCAGTGGCTCACCGATTAGTGAGAGGACGCTGCTGCCCGTCCTCCGGTGTCTAGCCGCAGTTTTAGGACGTACCCGGGTCCGCCATCTACTGTAAGTTAATTGTACTATGCCTATAACCTTCGCGCAAGTGCAAGCAATAAGTTGACCAAGTTTTATCACAATCTGATGGACGGTATGGCAGCGCATAAAATACGAACAAACAAACATTGATTTTTATATATTAAAGAAGATTGGATTTTATTCGTTAACTCGTCTATTGACTAAAAGTAGACACTAGACCAGAGGTTCCCAGACTTTTTTCTCATAGATCACTTTCAAAATTTAGCTGGTTCCGGTGGACCTCCTGCAGCTACATTTCTACCATATTGTAAATTAAATTGTAAACTCCCATTTTTTTGTCACACCAACGTAGACCCCCGTCGAGTCTCCCGTGGACCCCTGGGGGTCCACCTGGACCACTTTGGGAATTAATGCACTAGAAAATCTATTGTTTGTATGTATTTATGCTATGGTTGTGTTTCCTGAAGAATCTAACAAAAATGTTCCTTTGTGAAATAACGTTTCGCATATGACCGTATTGTGTCAAATGCTTGGCTATTGTCAATTCGGCAACCTAATTACCGATGTAGTGACAGGCCTAGATCACGCAATACCTTCTGTCAAATGTCATTTTTGTGTCATATAATGTATTGGCTGACAGTGAGATTTCTGTCGCGTGGCTGTCGCGTTGCTATCGCTTTTGTACGTATAAAGGCTGCTATGCTGGTACAGTTCCTAACTGTAGACTGTACTGAGGATTTCTCAATATTACTTGGTGTTTCTGCTTTACAAAAAGCGAGTGCCGCTTGACCGGCAGCTTAATTACCGATGTAGCGACAGGCGTAGATCGCGCGATAACTTCTGTCAAACGTCATTTTTGTGACATATAATGTATTGGCTGACAGTGAGATTGCTGTCGCGTGGCTCTCGCGTTGCTGTCGCTTTTTTACGTAATTAGGCTGCAGAGCTACCGGCGATCAGATTGTAAACTATGCAAGTTTGTTTTTAGCTACTGTTTAAGGGTAATGTAGGCTTATCTTTCGAAAGAACAGAAAGAAGAATTACAAAGAGTTTTTCACAAAATTGACAGTATGAAATAATACAAAAAACAAAAAAAAGGTGCATTTTCAAAACTGCCAAAAAAACCGTTGGTACCGTTAGACAGAATGGTTAAACATTTTACATTTGGCGGCACGGTTAACGCAGTGGTTGAAAGATCGCGCGATTGGCTTTTAATTTTTATTTTAGATTCTTACATTATAGATAAGATCCGGATAAGATATCTAATATTTGTCTCCGAACACTAACTTGCAAGATATAATAATAATAATAATGTCCTCCTGACCGATTTCGGTCACGGCGGCCAATCTCACCGGAGATTAGCCAACTACGCAGGAGATATTAAAAAGTGTATGCGCAAACACAGGTGCTCTCTCTGTTCCTTCACTCTCATAGTCCGATGGGACGGCAATCCGACACGACCGGAGAGAGATCAGGTGCAGGACCAACGGCTTTACGTGCTTTCCGAGGCACGGTGTGTATTTACATACACGAAGATCCAGACCCGAAACAACTATTTGTAGATCATACAAATATTTGTTCCGTGCGGGAATCGAACCCGCGACACGTAGCGCAGCAGTCGATCTCTCAACCACTGCGCCAACCGTGCCGTCAACAAGATATACAGTGCTATCTTCCTGAAATACTTCAAGAACCGCCAATAAAACGAGTACGTACTAGGTGCCAGACAATCTGTTGATTTATAACCTAAGAAAATGGTTTTCACGTGATTAAATGCCACGATATGGTTTCTACGTCGATTCTAGATAGCAACGTGTTTTTCAAAGGTAAAATTGACAATGTATCATAGAATTTTAATCGAAAAGATATACGAGTATATAGAAATATAAAAGAATCGGTTTCAGGCTTAGTAACTGCTCATTCAGAAAAATACTATTCGTCCTTTCACGAATAATGTCTTGATAAAAAATCTGTTTGCTATGATGTGGTTTATAAGCAGTAATAACAACTTATAATAGTAACAAAAATTCTAGTTAAATTTGATAAAATTGAAAAAAAGGTAGTCTTCAAAAAAACACGTCTTCAAAAAATAAACAATCTTAAAAAACCAATTACAGAAATTAAAAAGATACTCCAAACTTTTAAATAAGTATAAACTCATGGTCTCTGGACTAATTAATTGACAGTCTCAATGTATATACTCATTGCAAATGTTACCGAGCGATACTGTTTATTTTTCCCGTCACGTAAATTAAACTTACGCATATAAATTCCCAAGTTGGTGTTCCAAATACTTTAGCATATCCATCGTTTCTTTACTCTGAACGACCCTTAAGTCAAGTGCCTAAAAACTTACCAGCAAAATAAGGGCTGCAACTTGTAACGAAACTTCTAAACTTGGAAAAGGTTTATTGTTGCTGGGTCTTTTGTGTTTCTGATATATGACCACTAAATTTTCCCTGAACAATAAGTATTGGCAGCTCGGTATAATCTGTATTATGTAACCCTAAGTGACCTGTTAAATTTTCTTAAGAATTAATTTCGCTTGACTTTGAATTTTGGAGAATGATTTATCAGTTCTTTGGCATGATATTTTTCAAATAATTGTGAAAGCTATCCTTTATGTAGAAAATTTATGGTAACAAAATAATATTGAAAAAATTAAACCGACTTCAAAACATGAACGATATAAAGGATAGCTGAAAAGAAAAACGTTACCTAGGTGTTATTTTAATTTTTTTAACTATATTTTGTTTTTAGTTCAGTGCCAGCCTTTTTTTATTAAAGAAAATAAAAAATATCATGAATTTAAAAGTCTAAGGTCAGCCTTGTATGATTCCAGACCCTCTTGCATGAAAGGAAACTCTTCAAACGCCAAACTAAAAAAAAATGCCACTAGATCTTCATCTTATACTCCCTTCCTAAATAGACAACAAACAAACAAAAAAAAATATGAACCCTCTTTGGGATAGCTTCTGAAAACAATTTCTCAAAACATTTGCAGAACTGGGTAGACTTCATTCTGTGTCAAGTCTGGAACTCTTTAAATGCGATAATTCGTTATGGTTGAACAACTTAATAATATTATATTACCTCTACCACAAGGTTACAAGTCTATATAATATACACCGTAATAACAGAAATGACCCATACATATTCATATTCATATTCATATATTTATTTGCGTTCCACAATGTTTCAAAGGTGTTACAAAGGCTTAAAGCTAAGTACAATCATGGACCCTGTTAGGGCACAGCAAAAGTAGGTATTGTATAATTAACAAAACATAAATTGTGACTACTAGAAACATTTGGAAAAGAGCAAATTAAAATTATTATATTAAAAAATTAAAGAAAACTATTATCTACATAATTATAATAATATATATATAATTTGTGTGGTTTTATAATATTAGTTGATATGTATATGAATTATTGTATTGTGTGTATGTGTATTATTTATGTATGTGTTATGTTTATACACAAGTGTGACTGTCATTTTTTTCATCTTAATTATTTTTAGGATAAAAATATCTATAGTAAAAATGGGTGAAATTGATTCTGTAGAGGATTATCTACAAATTACTTTCATGGTGTGGGTTTATTAAGTTTAATGTTGTATACTCGCTTGCCACTATCGAATAACTATAAAATGTTTTTTTTTTTTTTATTGTAGTAGCCGCTAGAGGCGCCATAGTTGCATACTAATATTATGCAAACCACTGTATGTGCTATATAAATAAGCTGTGGGACAGCCTTATTAAATAACAAAGCTTCACGCTTGTATTCCCCGAGGGATTAGGCAGAGGTGTCCAATTGTACACCTACATTACCCCGATGCTATTATTAAGTAGCTCTTAACATCTTACGCATTAATTTTCCATGTGTTTAGATTTATAACTTTTCATTTGAATTCAAGTCAGCCGCAAATTTATGTAATTAAACATTATTTATAGCGTGAATAACTTAAACTATTATATGAAACTAAATGTCTTCACATCAAATTTAATTTTGAAATAAAACAGCTTCAACTTAAAACATTATTGGTATATTGCCACAGAAAGTAAGATCCAATCAGAACTTTGAAGTTTTAAGCAAACTAAGTTGTCACTTTTAGTGCATTTTAAAGTATTATATCAAAACTACGTCTAGACAAACGCATAAAAGAAAGGCGCCGAAATAAAAATATATGTAGTTTATTTTTACTATGTGATATCATTTTAGACGCTCTTATGTGAGCTGTTAAGCATAAACACAGTATATTTTTTATTAAATATAAAAATCTACACTTTATGTATTAAACATTCTAATTGTATTTTCTTCTGTCTGGTCGGCACGAGCTTTCGGCACATGGGAAACGCTCATTCCGAGTCGAAAAGCGGAAATATTAGCCAGTCTATTGACTACCCGGGGTATGCCAGACAATATCGAGTTTTGTTACTCGTGGATGCTTTCCTTGAACCACCTTTTTTTAGAAACATTGCCCCACCCTAGCAATAATCCCTGTATCGTGGGTGTGTTTACAAACACAAATATTCACATGGACATACGCCCAAACCAACAACTGATCTGTAAATCATACAAATATTTTTACCGTACGGGCTTCGACCCGGGTACGTCTACGACCCGGGTACGTCTTAAAACTGCGACCAGACACCGGAGGACGGGCAGCAGCGTCCTCTCACTAATCGGTGAGCCACTGCGATCCCCAAGCCGCCTGCCAAGCGTGGGGATTATGGCAACCCCCCCCCCCCCCCTTGGGGGAGGCCTTCGTTCAGCAGTGGACGTCTTCTGGCTGATGATGATGATGATGATGACGGGCTTCGAATCAGCGACATGTAGCGCGGCAGTCCATCGCTCAACGGCTAGCAACGTGTCGTCAAATTGCATTGATATTGATGAAAATATCACTGAAACCTTGTAATACGTACCGTACGTATACGTACGTATATTCGAGTATTATCTTCTTGGCAAGATATTGCAGCTCGTAAGCGAATAGCTTGTGGTTAACAAGCTTGTGTAGTGCTTGTTCGGCCCCTAACTCGATCCACTACAACCGGCGACCGAACACCGACCCACAGATGTCTAATCTAAACAAACCTATATAGACCTTTTTATTTTTAGCTATAGTACCGAATATACACATATAACTTTATATAGTACTAGCTGTTGTTCATGACTTCACTTGCGTGTATTTTGCATGTATTATCTAATTAGCTTCCGCCTATGTGCTATTCCAGACTATAGTCTATCTCTGTGCCAAGTTTCATCCAGATCCGTTCGGCCGTTCTGGCGTGAAAGAGTAACAAAGATCCATCCATCCATCCATCCATCCTCACAAACTTTCGCATTTATAATATTAGTAGGATAGGATAGGATTAGTAGGACAGTAGGATTAGTCAGTTGATTTGATTTAATTTTTAATTTGTTTGTAAGAGCAGTGATAGCCTAGCGGTTGAACGCTTGCCTTTCATGCAGGAGGGTCTGAGTTCGAACCCGGCCCGCACCTCTGACTTTTCGGAATCATGTGCGTATCAGAATTTAATTATCACTTGCGTTTACGGTGAAGGAAAACATCGTGAGGAAACCTGCACACCTGAGAGGGCTCCATAAAGTTCTTGACGGTGTGTGTAGTCCGCCAAACCGCACTGGGCCAGCGTGGTGGACTAAAGCCTAACCCTTCTCGTTCTGAGAGAGCATTTTTCACAAATTATCAAAAAAATGAGTTTGATTAGGAAGTAAGTTGTGCGCACATTTTGTTCACGTACAAATAACTAAATACAGTTTTCATTGATTATTAACTATAAGGCATGCAATAGAGAGAGCAGATGTTTAATTAAAGTCATTATAAATCCAAGGTACAGATTTCCTTTATAATACAGTGATTAAATTTATTAGGAGAAAGTACAAACAAGTCAACACTATGAAAGTACCTATTATATAGGCTAGTGTAGCAACGTAAAGGTGCAAAGGGGCCCGTGACTTGCTGCAATAGTAAAAATACACTAATACTTCGACTTACGCTACCCCGACTTACGCGAATCTGGGGTTACGCGATTTTCGAATTTCATCGATTCGTCGTTACTTTGAGAGCTACACAACTCGATTACTCACTGCCCCTCATTATTGTTCAGCTAATGTAAATATTCGGACGTTTCGCGCGGATTCAGCGCTTAGCTATAATTTATTTTGTGTTATTTATTTTTTTATTTACGAAGTGTGAGCTTGTTGAAATTATACCCCGACTTACGCGAATTCCACTTACGCGGTTATCGCTCAGTTCCACCTATCGCGTAAGTTCGGGCTATTACTGTATGCCTATGTCCTTTTCTAGGATCCAGGCTACGACTTTGCAAGATTTCATAACGATTGGTTCAGTGGTTTAGTCGTGATGAGGTAACAAAAAAAAATACGGGTTCGTAATCCATGCGGGCGAAGCCGTACATTTTTAATGCGCGGCTTCGCCCGCGTGGTTTACGAACCCGTACATTTTTCCGGGATAAAAGTATGCCTATGTGCTATTCCAGACTATATTCTATCTCTGTACCAAATTTCATCTAGATCCGTTCAGCCGTTCTGGCGTGAAAGAGTAACAATCCATCCATCAATCCTCACAAACTTTCGCATTTATAATATTAAATAAGTAGGATAGGATATTTATCCCTTTGAATGAGAAAAACAGGAACCGTAAATAATACTGTTGTTATCGTAAATACTGAGACTATTTTACACTACCCACAACCATACCTACGTACATATACTGCTTACCAAATGTTATTACAAATTACGAGTTATATTATATCTCGTAGCTACATAGCTACCACGCGGATCGGTCAATCTGCGAGGTTAAGCAAGCTTAGCACGGTCAGTCCTTAGATGAGTGACCATTTTTCAAACATCAAGACCCCTCCGAGCCTCGGAAAGCACGTCAAGCAGTTGGTCCCGGGTATCATAAGAAGACCTATGACAGTCGTTAGGGGTCTCAGCAGCCCAAAAAGTCTGACAAGCAGTCCCAACCAACCAAATTTCGAAATGAAATGAAATGAAATGATTTATTTTGCAATTAGGATTTTTCAAATACTTTTACACGTCTTTTTTAAACTAGATGGCGTCGGCATTTCCTATGACTATACCTGAGAAGAAACGCCGAAACAAAATCAGGGGTCAAGGTCTATTTTAAAGTCCAGACAGATTGTGATGATGTAAGGGTTTATGTGAAACAAATATAGGGTGGAATAGCCTTTTGAAGAAAGTGCCATAACTATTTGAGCTAACCTGTCGCAACAGAGTGCAAGCATGTATCAGTTATCGTGAGAATTAATGAAATTAAGAGCATTCAGCCTAGATCTCACTCACATTTACAATGTATAGCGGTTATAAATATATAAGAAATCATTTCAATTTAAAATATCAGAATATCAGTGTCTCCCAGTATTTGGGTGGCGGAGGTTAGATGGCAGTCGCTCCGTATAAAATACTGATATTCAGCCGCAACCGGTTAGATTGGAAGCCGACCCCAATTTAGTTGGGAAAAGGCTAGGCAGAAATTAAGAGTTATATTTAGAAACATTGCCATTTTAACTGAACTAAAAGTGTAATGGTTTAATTCACGAACACGATCCTAATGTAAAGGAATATGTAATAGCTTTTTCAAAGTTTGGTGTCAATAAAACCCTTGTCAATTTGATTTGACAATTTTATTCTGAAAAACCTATTCATAATTACCTAAAGTAAGAAGTTTGTTCGTAAAAACGGGATTTATTTTAATAATTTACTATAATAACAGAATTATAATCATGTACCGAAAGTTTTAGGCAGAGATGTTTAATTATTGTACACTCGCATTACGCATTTACTGTTATTGAGACCCGCAGCCTAATTACGTAAAAAAGCGACAGCAACGCGATAGCTACGCGACAGCAATCTCACTGTCAGCCAATACATTATATGTCACAAAAATGACGTTTGACAGAAGTTATCGCGCGATCTACGCCTGTCGCTACATCGGTAATTAGGCTGCCGAGCACACTTCCAAACTCCAGTTGCTACTGAGAAGGTTCTAGCATGAAAACCCAACTACACATTGTCCGACTTGGGGATCAAACCTAAGGCTTCACTCTCAGCAGCCGCGCTTGGGATTACCAGACCACTAAATCAGTCCTCAATATTGAACTCTTCATAAATTATCTTACCAATACGCAACCCTAACACGCGAACGGGATCTCAAACCCTTCAACCTTTAGATCAACAAGGTGCCTGAAATAAGCACCATCGAACATTCCCATTACCGAAGTGGGGAGGGCACTTTACCCATCTTGTACTAAGAAAACAACATCCTAGTAATTTAATTTCTCATGGACTTGTTAACTTTTTCTCTTTGCTCTCATTGGGAGGCTGCATCCGTAGGGTTAATGGCGGGTTTCCTCAAACACGGTTAGAATTTAAAGTAACGAAGGTTAAACCTGGCGTAGGTTGTGATATGTATGGTTAAGTTGGGTAGAAGCGATTTGCGCAAAGGTTTTCTTGTGTACAGGTGTAGTGTTTAACTGTAGAGAGTAACAATATCTGTGTTCTGGCTTTTAATGGACAGTGATATAATTATTTGCACTTGTGTGTATTTAAAACTTTCCTGAGTAATTTTAAAGGCCCATACAGACGGTGTAAAATGGCTTTGCTAAATAAGGATACTTGAATATGAATCTTACGAGGATTAAATTAAGAGTCGTTATTTAAATGAATATTTTGACATTTTTAATGTCAATCATATCATGATTTCACGATTAACCATATTTCAATTCAATTCAGTTCAAAATTCATTTATTCTAAATAGACTACTACTAGTCCTTTTTGAACGTCAAACATATCATGGACAGAACTAATACGCCAGCCCTTGACCGTTTCCTATGTGCTTTAGCTTGGGGAGAAGAAACGGCCCAACAAACTCCCCAGCAACACTCCCATATCTGTCATTATACAATAATGAAAAAAGAATATAATTAAAGAATGCTATTACAATAATTAAAGCTTAGCAGAAACGTTTCCACATGTGAGCTAGTAGAATAATAAAAAAACACCGTAAAAAAAAATAGAAAAAAAAAAAAATTTAGAAGTCTATGCGATTAAGATAAAACGGACTCTTGACGACTAGCGGGGCAATTGTCGCGAGGGTAGCCCAGATTTACAAAAAAAAAAAGGTTCTTTTAAATATATTTTTTTGCTATCATCCACATTATAGTGATTATTAATGAGATATTTTGGCGCATTGACTGAATGGTGACTAGCTGAATGACTCAAATTTTCCCGATATCGCACTACATAAAGAGCCAAGATGATCATGTATGAAGATAATTTAAACTCTTGATTGAAATGATGAAACAAAATGCCTTATTGGTCGCAAACGCGTCTTCTGAGGCTGATGTTCTCGGTTTGATTCCTAAATCGGGCAAAATTAATTGGGATGCTCCAAAATTTTCAATAGCAGTCCAGAATTTGAAATGGTAGAGCACCATTTCAAATTATATGGTAATAGGTTCGCCTCATATAACAGCATGAGTTTGTTTTTTTTTTTTAAACCTTGCCCCACCCTCGGATTTCCCCTGTATCAGTACACATGTACACGTGTACATGTACGGTACAGTTTACAAACATACATGTCACATGCACAAACAACCAGACCCGAAACAACTATCTGTAGATCATACAAATATTTGTTCCGTGCGGGGATCGAACCCACGACACGTAGCGCAGAAAACTAATCGTTTAGCCACTGCGCCAACCGCGTCGTCAGAGTGAAATTTTGGTATTCAATTAAAACACCGCTGCCTTACCCTTCGGGGAATACAGGCGTGATACTATTTTGTTCTTCAGAATGAATCCGTATGCGTGGGTACAAGATTAATTAATAATTTATTATAATTAATTTAATTTTTTCCGGGATAAAAAGTAGCCTATGTGCTATAACATTAACTCCCCTCCCATACCCCAGTGACGCCTACATCGCATAGTTAGTCGAGCGGAGTGAGCGGCGACCACGCGACTTTCTAATACTTACATTTTTGAACCCTTTTTTAATATCTTTCGAATGGAATGTCCGAATTGAATAATTCAAAAAGTTATATAAAGGTATTGAAACAGTCTTGAATATGAAGTAATTTATTTAGATAAGGATTAATATCAAGCTACAAATAAAGAGCCTTTTCTAGCGGCGGCATTTCAATTAATTTTTTAAAATAAAAGACCACTTATTGTGACATAACTATAATAGTTAGACATATGCTGTTGCGACACTTTTTGTAGATAATAATATGTTCTGCAAAGTCGTAGTACATTATTTTTTCCTATCATCAATGGTTTTAGCAGCGCACGCGATGTTAGGAATGTTTTTAGGTCATTTTTTTACATCTTGGGTTGCATTATTGTTTTTTTTTTTTTTTAATCATTGCCCCACACTAGGATTTCTCCTGTATCGTGGGTACAGTTTACAAACATACATGTCACATGCACAGACAACCAGACCCGAAACAACTATCTGTAGATCATATAAATATTTGTTCCGTACGGGGATCGAACCCGCGACACGTAGCGCAGAAAGTCAATCGCTTAGCCACTGTGCCAACCGTGTTGTCAATTTTAGTAAGGATCCCAATTTTTTTTTGAAAATATTATATAGCCTATGTCCCTCGGAGATAGTGTAGCTTCCCAACGGTGAAAGAATTTTTCAAATCGGTCTAGTAGTTTCGGAGCCTATTCAATGCAAAAAAACAAACAAACACTCAAATCTTTCCTCTTTATAATATTAGTATAGAGTATAGATATAGACATATAGTAATAAAACAAAAATAAGGACAATAAAATTTGTTACGGGAATGCAGGATAGTACTGATTTGAAGCTGATCCCTGCCATTGGCAATGAACATGCAGTTTTACGCGCACAAGACATTAAAGCGAATCCTAAAACTGAAATACAACCGTTACCAATAGATATAATAGAAAAAAAAAAAACTTCCACAAAATGAATGAATGTTCTCTTTTTTGTTGTTGTTGTTCTGTTATTTTGTATTATGTAGCTTTAATTATTGTAATTGGTCCCAGGCCGTTGTAATTAAAGTAAAAATAAATAAATAAATAATATTAAACTTAACCCAAGTACAATGGGCGAAATGTTCGGGAGTTAGTCCACCCAGAATTGGAATAACTATCTGTAGGTCATACAAATATTTGTTCCGTGCGGGAATCGAACCCGCGCCACGTAACGCAGCAGGCGATCCCTTCACCACTGCGCCAACCGTGCCGTCGACTTTTACTTATCACGTTATAGAATGTTAAAATTACCCATAAATGTCCCATATTCAATTAAAGTGACCGAAAGTGTAGTGTAAGTGTGGGTAGTTTAGCATCTACTTTGCGCGTATTTCAAGACAATTTTGTCAGGAGCAGCTTAACGATATTCTTAAATAATTTTCAGAAGTTCCTAACCAATAACATATTTTTTTCACATAACCAAAGCAATTTCATAATATAAACACATATTCCCCCCATTATTACGCAAGTTTAATTATTTTCCCCGAACAAAATTCCGCTTAATGCAAAAAGTTTCATACAACCAAACCAAATAGAAAACTTGTGCTTGCAAAGTATAAAATATTAGATGTAATATTCAAGTTATATATAATAATATACTAAGTTATAGTAAGTATCAGTCATAGAGCATAGGCAGCGCGTAGCAAATGTCATGCGTAACATTCAGTCGACTTCTGGTGGCGTAGCTCGCTGCACGTAGCTTCGTAGCGCCGTAGTCGCGTAGCCGTGTCGTGTTAAAGTTGTGAGCGGGAAAGATTTCTGTGTTATGTTTTATGTGTGTGTGAACAAATAGATTTGTTGTTATATTAACGGTAAGTGATATTTAATTGTTGTTGTTTGACAACTTTGGATAATAGCTGTAAAAATTAAAATAGATTGGTATCGCGTTTTAATGTGCAAGTTTCACTTATTAGTAACTTCAAAATTATATTTAGTAATACAATAATAAAAATACGTATTTTTTAAATTTTCTTTTCATGTTTTCCTCAAGAATTAAATGAACTCGTAGCTATTCAAATTAACTAACAAAATAATGTCATCATCAACCTACTTATTATTACTAACTACTAAAACACTAAACAGATTAAACATGTAAAAAATATAAAAATATTACCTACGCGTCAAAATACTCCTCCGCATCGCTGTCAACCGGCATTGTTCCCAGAAGACTGGCAGCATTGCCACGCTGTATGGCAATGCTGATTCTTTGACCAAAGAATAATCCAGCCTTCTGGTCACGCGTAGAGTCGACTAATCACTTTGCGATATCTTTAAACAAGATGCGAGCACTTGGACCCCATGGCTCAAGTGTTTAGACCCCAAATGGCTCGAAAATATAACCACTGGGCAGGTTATTATATTTTCGCCGCTTGAGGGTCTCTGCAGATGCCGCAGCAGCACCGACACAGCTCGCCGAGCTGGGAAGATGTGATGGCGCAAGGGTGTCGACGCATGTTGCGTCCCACACCAAACAAAATAATTGAATTGGCTTTTGCAAACATTCGTATGTCAATTAGAAGGTAATTAGTAAAGTCACTGTCAGGTATCCACACCCAGCCACCACACGCGACAGCTCTATATACATTATTAGAATTAATTAAGTAATTAAAAACAATGAACAAATAGATGGTAATAAATCGGTCTAATGGTTAACAAATTAATGATACAGATTATATTATGATAATACCAATTATTATGTTTAACTAGCTTCCGCTCGCGGCTTCGCCCGCGTGGTTTACGAACCCATATATTTTCCCGGGATAAAAAGTAGTCAGTGTGCTATTCCAGGCTATAACCTATATCTGTGCCAAATATTATCCAGATCCGTTCAGACGTTCTGGCGTGAAAGAGTAACAAAGATCCATCCATCCATCCATCCTCACAGACTTTCACATTTATAATATTAGTAGGATAGGATAGGATAACATTTATAATGTACACAATTTAATGTAATTCAATATGATAGTAGGTACACCTCTGTGTAACCCTTTGGACAGTAAAAGCGTGATGTTTTCATGTAATATTCCATGCTATGATTATGGCATATCGTGGTTCTATCTTTTAGATAAGACAATACGAGTCGCTTAATTTCCATCTGGTTTGCCTCTGATGAGATTTTTTCAATGGCGTTGCCGTATCGGACAAAGAGATTCTTACATTTTTTAATTAAAAATGTTTAACGAACAGGTATCTAAAAAGTATTTTCGTGTTGCAACTAGAATGTAAGACAGCATTAAATAATAATTCATTAAGCTGAAAACGGCTGCCGGAGCTCGCAAACAATAGGTTTTTCATCGTGTCTTCTTTGCGTCCCTTGGCAGATATACTTAGTTATATTATTTTTACTCAATTAACTAGAAATCGTAAAAAATTCTAGTTAATTGGCTGTTCAATACGAATGCAAATGCAGCTCATACAGAAATGTCTACCATTTTAATCTTTCTAGTCTTGTCGATATAAATCTTACGAGCTTTTACATCCTAACCCCGAAAAACTATCTTTAAGCCATAGATAATAAGTCCCGTACGGAGTCAAACCCGTTACACGTAACCCTGAAGCCAATCGTAATAATTTTTGAACTACGCACATAGTGTCGTCAAAATTGAAATATAAAATAACAATATTAAATTTTAATAATTTTCGTTTAAATTTTCACAAAATAATTGTTATAGTGACAAAGAAAATTCAAAAATGGAACGTAATCCAATTGTGTGTATAGTAATCAGTTGCGATTAGCAAAACGTGACATTTCACTATTTTATTGTTACATTTTTAAAGCGGACTGCGCAATAATTCTATTCGGCCTGTATTTTATTCTGACCCAGTATATATAAAACTTGGTTTTGGTTTATAAAAATTAATGTTAGCTATGGTTGATTGAATACTTTTTTATTAAGTTTGAAAACTGAACCTCAATTTTACATTTTGTTTCGAACAAATTTTTTTTATTTGCTTTTTATAGGTTCGTTTTTTAATGGCATCTCTTTCACACTAGCATAAACGAAATCATTTGTTTGAGAAATATCATACGAATGTTATGTATATTTTAAAATTATTTATCATATTAAAATATTTTTATAATAAAAACGTTTGATAGGTTATTTACCAGGAAATTACAAGAATTATAAGTTTCATCGTTTAGGAGTACGATATCTAGATAGAAATCTTTTATCCCAAATCCTACGAGTAAATTAATGCCTACTCCCCATTTTTTGGATCCCTCCGACGGAAGCCCAAACTAAAAAATAGTGCCGAAAAAGCCGCGGTGACGCAATCAAATTCAATTTGGGATAGTTCCCTATGGAGGACATATACTCTATTTTTAGTGGGGGACTGTAAAATTCCTATCTTTACTATACTCTTATTTCTAGGTTTGTTGCAGAATAGTCTGTAGGTTTGGAAATCATGGGGAGGACTTTGCTCGACCATGAATAAAAGGTACTTGTGGTAGCATAATGATGACCGTATTTGAAGGAAGAGTGACGTAGAAGCCTTTAATTCACTGCTTTCAAATATCTATTGAGGCTTTTCTTGCACTTATACAGCACTTCTTCAAGTCGTAGTTCAATTATAAAATTGACTATAAGCTTAAGCTAAAGGTTTTCTACACACATTCATCTGTTTTGATTAACTGGTACACACTTTCAGTAACGGTAATAACGCATCTTATAAGAATTAACTCCATTTTCCTGTCCTTTAAAGGAGGAGCCGCATACCTCGTTCATTACTTCGTTTGATAGCCTAGCGATTTAACGATTGCCTTTCATGCAGGAAGGTCTGAGTTCAAACCTGGTCCGCACCTCTGACTTGCACACCTGAGCGAGCTCCATAATTTTTTTGATGGTGAGTGTAATCCACCAACCTCCTCCACCAACATCCTCCTTCTGAGAAAAGATCCTTGTCCAGCAGCGGGACAGTAATGGGTTGAATTTTATACGATACTGAAAACCACACGGTTTTAGAGACACATAGTCATGTACATATATATATGACTATGTGTCTCTTGCGTTATTACGTGGCGTTTCTAGAGCCACGTCACATGCGACTTAACAGCACGCCGCCAGTTTCACGTAAATATGAGCGCGATTATAGAAAGTTTTTTTTTTCAATTATGTCTTGCTCTCTCTCAGATTCTTTTCCATGAAAACCAGCAGTATCTGTAATAGGCAGTTGTTACATAAAGGTGAACTCCATTATCTTAACTTGGATTGGCGGTGTAGCGATCCAATTTAAAGGATTATATATAAGGCCAAAGCGTTTGATGGAAGGTATTGTTTTAAATGGACTTTTAAGCTTTTTGTGTTTGAAGAAATAAGTGAGGCGGAGGAAGCCCGTATTGTTTTTTTTTTTTTTTTCAGTTATTACGTAAACGAGTTTCTAGATCGTTTTATGTTTCAAAGCTTTTGTTTGGGTGTCGTCAAGCGACCTTTTGTCTACTATCAATTATTATTATTGTAATAAGTTTGTTCTGTCCCACTCTCAAGATCTTTCTCATTAGGTGCTGGGTAGATGGAATCTTGATGTTTTTTTTTTATTAGCCTGTAAGCTCAAAAACATAGCCAATCAAATAATTTAATTGGTAAAACAACTTACAAGGAATAATGTACGACCTTTCGTTTCAATTGAGAAGACACGTCAAAAGAAATTCGGATTTTGGTTTCGTTTTAGCTTTACAAACCTTTCTTAAACAAATAATGAATAAGAGAATATTTAATCTGGCCTCTAACGCATGCGTGGCTGATGAGGTCTTCATTAAATTCCCAGTTGAGGAAAGTTATGTTGTGATTTTTGGAAATTCTTATTAGCAGCTCGGAGTTTGAAATTGTGGCGTTTAGATGGCAATGAGCTATCCTCTTATTCCACGGGACTTTATAATGGCATCGAAGAAATTCAGGTACGCCTTCAGTACTTGCAGTGATACAGGCGTGATGTTACGTCATCTATACATCTATACATATAAATAAAATTGGAGTGTCTGTTTGTAATATTGAAATAACCGTTTTTTACTACATGCATATATGAATATATATACGGTACATACACCAAAATAACATTTTTTACAATTTTTGTCTGTCTGTCTGTTTGTCTGTCTGTTTGTATAGGCTAATCTCTGAAATGTCTGGAACGATTTTGACGGGACTGGCAGGACGGGCAGGTAGCTAATGTAATAAGGAGTAACTTAGGCAACTTTTATTTTAGAAAAATTCTTTTACTAAAAAAAAAATAGGGTTAAGTGCATTTGGTCTCACTAAAAAATACATTGTTAAGTTCCGACATCCACGCGAACGAAGTCGAGGGTACAGCTAGTATTATATATTTATCGTGTAACAAAATAATAACGGTGTCAGTTGTAACATTATTAATTATATATCTACTATATGTATAATACATAACACTTGCTAGTTGCCATGGAAGTTACATATATGCACAAGAGGCTTAACGTTAACATCAAACGTCAAACTGTAAGCTGACGTGAGATTGATTCAACAATGATTAGTCTTGCATGCGCTAGGTATCCTTCCCAAAATGGGCGATAACGCTCACTTGTGAGCGCTAGAGGCTTAGAGGGGGCGGTAAAGGACCCAGAGAAAATTGGAGGGTGTTGAAGCGGTTGAGGCTAATGGCTATGGCTGATTTATGTTAACAATCATAAGTCTCATTTGAAATGTAAGTTTGAACTCAGAAACAAGACGTTTATATGGCACGCTATAAATAAAGTGATTGTGATTTTTAAGATATGGAATAGTCAAATATTTTTGGCAGTGCTAGAAAACAATTGATTCCCAAAGTGAGCGGTATACGAAATAAGTTTGAGAACCTCTGCACTAGATGTACAAAGATGCCGCATATAAAGTCAATATTTTAAGGGAGATAAATAAATAAATAATATGCTGAGTATCCCGAAGTAGAAAACAGTTTTCAATTATATATTTCTTTCATTATCATTATTCAACATTAACTACTTATTATAATTATACACTATATTAACACACCAACCCGACAAAACTTTATACCAGAATCTTAACTTTTAAAGTCATAATAATGTCCTCCTGATCGATTTCGGTCACGGCGGCCAATCTCACCCGAAATTAGCCAACTACGCAGGAGATATTATAAAGCACAAGTGTGTACGCAAGCACAGGTGTTCTCTCTATTCCTTCACTCTCATAGTCCGATGGGACGGCAATCCGACACGACCGGAGAGAGATCAGGCACAGGACCAACGGCTTTACGTGCTTTCCGAGGCACGGTTTGTATTCACATACACAAAGACCCAGACCCGAAACAACTATCTGTAGATCATACAAATATTTGTACCGTGCGGGAATCGAACCCGCGACACGTAGCTCGGCAGTCGATCTCTCAACCACTGCGCCAACCGTGCCGTCAAAGTCATATTCATATTATGAAGATTTGTAAATCTATTGCTGAATGTGACATTTTAGACAACAAGATCTTTTTTAAAAAAATGTTTTTATCATCATTGCCCCACCCTAGGATTTCTCTTGCATCGTGGGTATAATATACAAAAATACATGTCACATGCACACACAACCAGACCCGAAACAGATATCTGTAGATCATACAAATATTTGTTCCGTACGGGGATGGAACCCGCGACACGTAGCGCAGAAAGTAGTCTTTATATATAAAATTTCGGTGTAGGTACGTGGGGTCGTAAGTCTTCTCCTCATAAATAGCTTATTTTTTTTACTTATGGGGTCACCTGGATGTTTCTTAACTATAGTTGGCGCTGTTGTCGAATCCAGATCTGTTTCGACCAAATTTCTTTATTATATATTTTTTGTTATTTCTCACATAAAAATACATATAATCTCAATTTTTCAAATATACATATATGTAAGTCACGCGGAGGAAGTTAGGAGCAAGCAAACTAGTTAGTACATTATAGATTCGGCAACCTAAGGAGGACTCGTTTACAAAGTCACCAGAGATTCGTCCTAATCTAGAAAATAATTAGGACAAAGCAAATGGACGTAATGTTCTGTAATTCATTTCAAACAAAGGACTTCGACGGCACGGTTGGCGCAGTGACTAAGTGATTAGCTTTCTGCGCTTAGTGTCGCGGGTTCGATTCCCGCGCGGAATAAATATTTGTATGATATACAGATAATTGTTTCGGGTCTGCATCTTTGTGTATATAGTACCGTGCCTCGGAATGCACGTAAAGCCGTTGGTCCTGCGCCTGATCTCTCTCCGGTCTTGTCAGATTGCCGTCCCATCGGACTATGAGAGTGAAGGAATAGAGAGAGCACCTGTGTTTGTAAAAATGTATGTTTGTAAAAATGTACCCACGACACACGAGAAATCCTAGTGTGGGACAACGTTTTTTAACAAACAAAAAAAAACATAATTCTCTCTGGATCGTCTAGTGGTTGGCCAAAGTGTTATTTGATTTTTTGTATGAAAATTTTTCATCCAGGTTTTGTCACAACAAATTCATTTATCGTATTGACGTTTCTGTTTTGTATTTCTAAATTTAATACATAATGGTTTATTTATGAAATATTGATCATTCACGTTCATTGTTGCGTAAAGGACAGTCTAATATTATGAACGAGAAACAAATTTTTGTGTAGGTACCTACACAGAATTGTAGAATAACCGCTGATCTTTTTGGTCTAAACGTAACACCTAAACATCACATAATTAATGGAATCAGGCGTTACTTTACGGAAATCCATGATATATAACGACCGCTTGACGTCGACGAGTCAGCATCTCCTGAGAATGCTCCGTGAAGGGTCGAAACACGTGTCGAGGATCGGTTTGGTTGCATGTTACATTGTTTCTATCGCACCTTCTGCATGTGCATATATTTGCGGGCGGGAGGGCGGTACTGTGCATGCACCCAAGCTTGCAGTAGTTTTGGCGGAATTAAAACTAAATATTCTAGTTGTATATCTTATACCTAAACATCACGCTTATATTCCTCGAGGGGTAAGGTAAAGGGATATTGTATAATAGTACACATTTACACGCACCCAGATTTCATCGATGCCATTAAATCCCATGTAACAGGGGACGAGCATGTTGCCATCTTCAGAACACAATTCAAAACTATACCTCGCTACTCAGAATTTTAGATAACAAATGTTAATCATATTTTGCTCGACTTGGGAATTGAAAAATCACGCTTAGTGGTCGCGCTTGCAAAAAACACCATGAATGACAAAACTTGAAATCGTCTGGACAGACAGCTACCACTTCTTAGCGTACCGATGACAAATTAAGTTAGTGAGTAACGGCCATTAACTCCTCCTGCGAGCAGGTAGTAGGACACGCGAAGAAGGATGAAAGGTGGGCCACGTGGCCACCACTGCTGATTGGTTAATCTTTCCAATACGGCATGAGCGATTCCCATGAGATAGCTCGTGCCCATACAAGAAGACTTGGTACTTTTTACTGCCTCATTAGTATAGTGCATTAGTTCCCAAAGTGGTCCATTGGTACTTTTTTATTCACTCGGTATTGACTTTATTTTCACACACATGTAGTAGTATCACAAAATAAGGTACAGAAAGCCGGGTCCATACAATGATCGACAACAGGCACGCATACACATAGCCGCTTACTTATACGAAAAGAAGGGTCGGTCGCATCGCAAATGTACGCGCTTTGGCGTACATACGCGTCTATGTGTGCGTGCGTTTTCACCCATCATAGTGAGTCGGTCTTCTGCGACTTTGTGGTAGTACTACTGTGATAGTGACGGCACGATTGGCGCAGTGGTTGAGAGATCGCCTGCTGAGCTACGTGTCGCGGGTTCGATTCCCGCACGGAACAAATATTTGTATGATATACAGATAGTTGTTTCGGGTCTGGGTATTTGTGTATGTAGTACACGCCGTGCCTCGGAAAGCAAGTAAAGCCGTTGGTCCTGCGCCTGATCTCTCTCCGGTCGTGTTGGAGTGAAGGAATAGAGAGAGCACCTGTGTTTGCTCACTGCTCTGTAATATCTCCTGCATAGTTGGCTAATCTCCGGTGAGTTTAGCCGCCGTGACCGAGATTGGTCAGGAGGACATTAATTAATTGTGATATTAAGTAGCAAATCACAAAATATAATGAGCTTATTGATAAAATGGCGTATCAAAACTTTTGTTATCTTGTTACGAACTTATTCTGCAGATTACTTAGCTGGCTATATCGATAAAGTTGTATTGTTAAACTCTGTGTTGTATCAGCAACTTAACTGTTAATAATGAGTTACGGGTATTTATTTATTTAATAGGCAGGAAGTTTAAATTATATTACATTATCATCTTCAGGCCTGTATTCTTGAAGGGTCAGGCAGAGGTTCTATTGTACACCCACATTTCGTCGATGCTGTTAAGTTTCATGTAATAGGGGGACGATTCTGTTGCGATATACCGCGCACAACGGTCAGCTGCTGAGAATTTCCGTACAGAAAACCCCAATAACACTGTGCCTTACTTGGGTTTTGAACCCAGGACTTCACGCTCAACAGTCGCTCTTGCGACTATATCCATTGAGCAGTTACATTTTATTTTAATTACCTTTGAATACTTAGATTCTGTTTAAAAAAAAAAAATCAGTACTGCTAAATAATTACTTACTTTTTCGATGTAGGTTTTTTTGCTCCATAAATTGGCAGTCGGACTCCGGCGATCGACGCCTGTTTTACGACACTTACCGGGTTAATTTATAAATCAGCATGTACTTCATAATTTACATATATATATTATATAAATCGCAAACCGCCTAGATTACAGCGTAAATTTTGCCCTTTACTACGTATCCGCGGGATTGGTGAAAAAATGGTTTTCATTAAAACATGAAACTGTGTGTTTTTATTGTTGTTTTATATTCAGACCGGAATAATGTATTTTACAGAAGTACGGACACAAAACAAAAGGTCCTGAAATGATGAAAATTTTGTTAATAAAAAAAAATTACTTAATATATTTTGCCACAGAATTACCAATGTTAAGACTTAGGTTAATGACAACACTAATAAGATTCTTCTGTTAACATAAACATCATTTACGCTGAACAAATATGATGTGATTTCTTGGAAACTAAAATTCGTATCGCTTCAAAAACACCGCGCGCCTCAAGCACTTGAAAAGTAGGTCGGATCCGGTGAATGCCGGACGGCCGGCATACTATTCTTAGGTCTAGCTAGAATATTACAGAAGACTAAATAATAAGAATCACATAACATTTGGATTGTGTCCACAGGAAGCTATATGGCACTTCTTTATGCTTTGTAGAGATAATAATATAGACAAGACAGGACCTGAATTCGATAGTGCTGATTATTTGCAGACAGACATTTGGATATCTAAAGCAAATAGGTACGGTGATCCCTCTTCTTCTGAGAAGAAGCTATTTGGAATTGCTTATGTCGCACTAGAAAGATTAACAAGTCAACGATGTGGTATCGAGGCTGTGGAAGAAATAGAGTTGGGAGTTTGTTGCCAGGTCTTCTGCATAGGAACACAACACTTTGTATGCACGCGGTAACTATTGTCTGACTATTCATAAGTGCTAAAGACACTTATGGTTAGACTTTGGTCTAGATGAATAGAAATATATTTATTATAATTATTAAAATATCATCAAATCCGTGCTGCATATTTTTTAAAGATGTCAGAATGGGGGTCACTGCGGACAAAGAGGGCTCATCTGGACTGGTCTTTTTAGGAATATGCCAGCTATGTCAGATTTTAGTTGACTTTTTTTTCACAAGCGAGGCGCATGAAACTTGTCATGCTGTAGCTATGTTGTGTATATTAGCAGCGCCGGATTAAGGAAGCGCGGGGCCCGTAGCAAATTCTATCGGGCCCTAAGTATAAAGTGACTTTTTGTAGAACTTGTGAGTTTACCGTATGAAATTCTGTGTTTTATTTTCCCCAACAAAATAATAGTTTTTTCTGACATGAAGTTAATTCAATATATCACGTCTTAAGAAGTTTCACTCAAAAAATTCCGCTCAGGCGGAATTTGGATACGCGGTTTGGATACGCGGGGCCCCCTTTTGCGCGGGGCCCATACGTGGTTAATCCGGCACTGTATATTAAAGAGCTTAACGTCAAATTTTAACATAGGCATAAATAAGTCGGTTATTCAACTGGCATATCTATGCTTTACTCTATGTCTGGTTCAATATTCCCTTGTTTGAGCACAGTTTCGAGTGGTCCTCCACTGACAATATCTATCGCTTTTACTCTTTGCTATAGCAAGTAAAATATGAGGGATCGAGGAATATTTTCGTACATTTGATCTGATCTTGAAGATCGTGTGACGACATATATACGACATTTTCAAGTTACTTTTATTTTGTTATATCTTTTATCGCTCTTGTACTATTGCTGGTAGTTTTAGGTAGTTTATAACCATGTAAATGTCATATACACATTCACACAGACATGAAACATCTGTCTGTAGATCATGCAAATGTTTGGTCAAGAAACCAAGATATACATAGACCAGTGGCGTGCGGTGCATAAAGACAAAAAGACACTGCCTACCCTATATAACTCGGATAAATATTTATTATAAGATATTTGAGGTGGCAAATCACATACATCATTATTTAATCGACAAGACGACAAACCAAAACCAACATGCAGTAGGTAATATTGGTAAGTAAGCTTTTAGAATTTTCTGTTTACCCTATCTAAAAACTGTGCACGCCGCTGACATAGACAGTTTACAAAGATAAAAATACAGGTATATTATTTTATGTAAATTGTATTAATTGTTTCAGTGAGATATTTTTACTTGTATCGATGCGTCGAGTATTTGATGTTTAAATACTTCATAAACATATAAGAGCCTGTCACAAGTTTTCTTACTATTTACTATCAAAGTAAAGCAAATTTTCATGATAGCGATTTTAGTTCTTAACTTGGTTACATTAGGGATTAGAGTCAGGCATAATGCTCTGTTTTAGGACCCGGGTACGTCCTAAAACTGCGGCCAGACACCGGAGGACGGGCAGCAGCGTCCTCTCACTAATCGGTTAGCCACTGCGATCCCCAAGCCACCTGCCAAGCGTGGGGATTATGGCACCCCCCCCCCCCCCCTTGGAGGAGGCCTTAGTTCAGCAGTGGACGTTTTCTGGCTAATGATGATGATGATAATCCTCTGTCTTCCCCAGGGCGCAGGGCCCTATAAAACTCTAAATCCCTCGCTAATTTGTCTATTATAAGGGTATATTTTTTCAGTAGATCCACAAATTCTGAATTTAACCAATCCTTTTATCCAAATAGTTGAACAAATTCTTTGGAAACTTTCGTTTATTCGGGAGTTGAAATTCCTGAAGAAAATAAATGTAGATAGTCTACCGTATAGATAAAAACAAAGCCCAGGTATTATTAGGTAGGTATTATGTAATGTAAATAATGTATTTCACCACGGAGTAAGGATCAAGTTCACCGACAAATAAAGTGATGTTTAAGACGAAAACGGCCGTTTAACATTAACTGTCATCAGTAAACCGGTTTATGTTAATACATAAACCGATAATTAATATTTTATATACATAATATTAATACATAATTATATAAACATGTGTTTAGTAACATGAAATAGCATCACGCCTGTATTCCACGACGGGTTGAGCAGAGGTGTACAATATGTACACCCACATTTCGCCGTACGGAGTTTGAAACTGTGCCCGGTAGATGGCATGGCTCGCCCCCTATTACATGGGACTCAATAATATTGAGTCGCCCCCTATTACATGGGACTCAATAATATTGAGTCGCCCCCTATTACATGGGACTCAATAATATTGAGTCACCCCCTATTACATGGGACTCAATAATATTGAGTCGCCCCCTATTACATGGGACTCAATAATATTGAGTCGCCCCCTATTACATGGGACTCAATAATATTGAGTCGCCCCCTATTACATGGGACTCAATAATATTGAGTCCCATGTAATAGGGGGCGAGCCATGCCATCTACCGGGCACAGTTTCAAACTCCGTACTGCTACTGAAAATTTCAGACAGACGCAGCGGGAGATTTTGTTTTATAATATGTAGTGATAATATGTAAGTAATCAATTCTTGGCCTTTCATTTAACTTCACTGTACTGTATCTTCATAATAAATAGTAATTTACTTTGTTATTTGAGCTCATTCATTATACTTAGTAACTTATGTAAAAGTTAGATTTGTTCTGCTAATATTGTGTTCATGATATTAATTTTGTGAGTCAACAATCGAGAATCAACAATCTTGACTTAAATAAACTGAATGGCGATACTGCCTCATTGGGTCTAGTGGTCACAAGCATGAATGCTGAGGCCTTGGATTCGATTCTCGTTTCGGACAAAGTATTATTGAGTTTTGTTGTATGGAAATTCTCAGAAGCAGAACGGAGTTTGGAACTATGCCCGTTAGATGACAATAGGCTTGCCCTTTAGAATGGAACTCAATAACGCCATCGGCAAAATATACACGAACCTCTGCCACACCTTTTGTGAAACACGGGCGTTATGTTAAATACTAAATATCATCATTCACATTATATAAATGATTCGATTAATTCATTGATTAATCCTGACTTTTCGAAATCACGCGCTGTTCAGAATTTAAATATCAGTTGCAATAACAGTGAAGGATAAACATCGTGAGCTAACCTGTACACCTGAGGAGTTCTTGATGATGTGTTCAGTCCACCAACCCGCACTAAGCCAGGGTGGTGGACTAAGATGCAACTAATCTGATTCTGAAGAGGCAAGATGCCGTAACTGCAATGAGACAGTGACAGTGACAGCTGAATTATTTAATCACTAGCTTCCGCTCGCGGCTTCGCCCGCGTGGTTTACGAATCCGTACATTTTCCCGGGATAATAAGTAGCCTATGTGTTATTCCAGCCTATAATTCCATCCAGATCCGTTCAGCCGTTATGGCGTGAAGGAGTAACAGAGATCCATGCATCCATCCTTACATACTTTCACATTTATTATATTAGTAGAATAGGATAGTAGGATTATATACTAGGGACCCGCCCCGGCTTCGCACGGGTGTAATTTACTAATGAATTCATACAAGAATACCATCCAAATTTCCGACATCACCTGTAGATTTTTCAATTTTTTTCTTTATACTAAACTTGCTCTGAAAATTATGAACACAACAAAAAAAAAAATGCTCAATCAAATCAGTCGAGCCGTTCTCAAGTGATTCTCCGTCATACACGTGGCAATTGATTTTTATTTATATATGTATATAGAAAGAAGATGTAAAAAATATATACTTTTTTTTTTCTAAATTAACAACCTCATTATTAACCCAGGCATCAAACAGAGAACCCACCGGTCAGCAGTTAATCTTGCTACTACAAGACCAAACAGTATGTTTACAGCAAAATGTTCACATGACATTCTCTAGCGTTAAACCGCACATCATTTGTCAGTCACGGCGCGAGGATTTGCGGACGCGCACGTGACGTCATCCAAATAGCTGACACGCTGGTGCATAAATATTCATAATCGTCAGGTCGGTTAATTCAGGTCGTGGGTTCAAATCGATTCATGTCAATCATTTTTCTTTGTAATCTTTTTTATATAATTTTACAATATTCGTAATATTAAAAGGCGCTACACATGCCTGCATTTTTAGGGCAGAAACAAGCTCCTCAAGACTTATTGTAGAATGCTGCATTTAAAGCGAACATAAAAGAACCGAAAAGCTGATAAAGATAGTATTGTCACTGCATTTTGTTTTAGTTACCTATTGTAATTTATATATGTATTGCTGTTAGTATACCAATAATAATTCAAAAATAAAATAAATAAATCAACTTTTATTCATCATTTTTAAATCGTCCTTTGATAAAATAAACATGTTCCCGCAATACTAGGAACATTGCAGCGTGTTACCGCACGTCACTTATCAGTCAAAGCGCGAGGCGTTGCGGACGCGCACGACATGTCACACAAATAACCCTGTCACGCTGTTGCAGTCAGTGATGTCACGTCATCATGTTTGAATTTAACGGTGAAATGCGTTGAACTGTATTTTTTTGTTTCTTTATTTAATTTAATTGTTACATCATTTCTATTGAAATAATGTCGTGAGCTTATAGGTTCGATATTCAGGTCTTGCAAAATATTATCTGTAAGAAAGCTGTTGTTGAAGGCAATATGCTTGCATTCCATCAAATTGGACACAATAATGTCATCGACAAAATGTGGGTGTACAGTCAGCATCAAAAATATGTATACACGTAGCGAAATTCAAACGCTTAGGTATTCTATAAAAACCATTAATTAAAATCATAAAATTTAAATGACTATGTATTTTTATGTATCCGCAGATACTATGTGTAAAATTGTTCAACATTTCAGTCACTATTTTCTCTAAAAATGGCTTTACAATTTTATTAAGTGTATACCTACATCTTTTTGGTGCTGACTGTACAACAGTAGGTACACTATTGCCTACTCCTTTGGGGAACACAGGCGTGATGGTAGACTATGTATATGTTACTGGATTTTTTCCTATTTTAACAGCTAGTTATCATTATTGTAAGACTAATATACATAGGTACTGTTACAGCTGAGTGGAGTGATTTGTGCTTTTGGATTATATGATTTTTAACCGAATAAACTTGTAACAAAATTGAAATCAACTATAAAAAACATATTAAATCCGAAGGTCACATGATCCGCAAATGTCATTCTAAAGAACTGAAAAATTTGGAGGGTCAGTGTGAAGTGTAATAATCTCACCACACGAAATCCAACCACGCGTTGTTGCCACTTTGCGTCGGTATTCTGAAATTTCTGATTGGCTAACGTTCCTAGCTACAAACCACAGATAGACACCGTGCCCCGCGGCATGCAGCACGACAACACAAAATCTACGTACATTTGTAGCAATTTTGCGCCGTGAAGCCACACCGTATTCGACCACCGCTTCCTTGATATAATTTCACACCAAGGCTTTGAAATGCCAAATGAAAATTAATTTTTTTAACAAAAAATAAAAACCGACTCCAAAAAACTCAAAAACAAAACTAATAACTAAAAAGCAAAATATAAATATTTTATTCTACAATATAGTAGTTGAAGAATATTGATGTCGGTGCCTCGGAACCTCCTCTTTTTTTGAAGTCGGAAAAGAAAGAAAGGACTATGAAAATTTCAGTTTAATTGGAAATAGGCAACTATTGATCACTTCCCCGACCTCAGTTCCAAATACCCGAACAAAGTTCGGACTCAATTTAAATGTGTTTATCGCTAACCTTTCGAGAATTTATTGACGGCCCGTGACATGGTCGTGTACCATTAAATTATGAATGTTCTATTGAGTATAATAAAAAGCCTAGCGGTTGAACGCTTGTCTTCCATGTAGGAGGGTCTGAGTTCAAATCCGGCCGGCACCTCTATTTTTTTTTAAATCATTGCTCCACCCTATGATTTCTCATAAATACATGTCACATACGTGTGTATGTACAACCAGACTCGAAACAACTAACTGTAGATCATACAAATATTTGTTCCGTGCGGGAATCTAACCCGCGACACTTAGCGCAGAGAGCTATCACTTAGCCACTTCTTCTTTGTCTAGACTTCAGAATACATAATAGAATATGTTTACATCGCGTTATGACAAACAACTTCTATACAAAAACAAACTGAACACATGTTTGTGTACATGAGAACCTAACATGTGGATTGTGTACAGTGTGTCTAGATTTAAAAATAAAAAAAATTTACCTGAGACTTGGAAACTTAAAGGATGGGTTTTTCAGTCATCGCAGACTACCCTGTCGTATATGTAGCTGCTGAGCATGAGGTCCTGAATTGAACTCCCAGATCTGGCAAAATGTTATTGAAATTTTCAGTAGCAGCTCGGCGTATGAAATTGTGCCCGGTGGATGACAAAAGACTCGCCCCCTATTTTGTGTGACTTAATAACGGGCTCGGCAAAATGGGGGTGAACACATCACCTCTACCTAACGGGGAATACATCCGTGATGATATTTTATGTAAAACTTCTATCGTGTTGACGTAAGCTATGCTATATGATATTTGTTACTCAATCACGCCAGAACGGCTGAACGGATCTGGATGAAATTTGGCACAGAGATAGATTGTAGTACGAAATAGAACATAGTCTAATTAATATATAATAATAAAACATAGTAAAGTTTTGATTTACTATTTACTATATTATAGAGATGTCATGTTAGCGACTGTAATTCCTAATGTAACCAAGTTAAGAACTAAAATCGCTATCATCAAAATTTACTTTACTATGATAGTAAATAGTAAGAAAACTCGTGATAGCGGTACTGAATGATATAAAGTTTAAGAATTTGATGTAATTTTACAAGCTTTCTATTCAGTTCACATTTCTATGTATACATGTTTATGTTTATTTAGTCAAAATCTTGCAAGTGAACTTTAAATTCGACTTAAACACATAGGATATGGATGAGGAAAATAAAACCTCCCAACTCCAAACTAACTCTTAGATAAGTACTCAGCATATTTTTAAAGCCTTGTTTAGGATTTGATCAAGGGTACTTGGAGGCGTTTGGAGGCCCCCCGAGGACCAGAGGCCCGCCAGAGGCCGCCTCTTCCACCCCCCCGTTAGTCCACCACTGCCCTAGAGAATAATTACGTGTGTTGATAATGGTTGTCTTAAACCTTACAGTACGGTGTAACGGTCTCCCGAGAGCCTACCAACTGTTTATGTTAACTTGACTCAATTTCAGTAACAAGTTGTTAAACTTGTTGTAACAAGCTGACTCTATTCTGGTAATTAATGATCGTGTTTATAGGGAACTTTCTTATTGGTTTAGTGGCTGTCAGCGCGACTGCTAAGTGGGGTCCTGGGTTCAATCGGGGTCGGGAAATGTGTTATTGAGTTTTTAGCCCGGAATTTGGAAATGTGCTCGGGAGATAGGCTCACCCCCTATCGCATAAAATTCACCTTTGTGCATACGATTTGTTTTAGTTTACACTTCATAAGATCCTGTAAAAACGATACTTCAAGTAATATTTATTCTGTACCATAATATCGAACTGTTCTAAAAATACTCATAAGTATACCAGTGGAAGCTTCCATCGGATTGGTGCCGTCCCAAGGGATGCGTAGTCTGTATAACGTAGCGCGTAGACTGTGCTACGCTAAGCTACGGGGACTACGCTTCATTGCGAGCAGCTATGAGTCGTAGCAGGTCGTAGCTTTTAACTTTTAAGCTGAAAATAAGACATACAATGTTTAGAACTGATGCATTGTTGCACCATTTACAAAATGAAGTTAAAGATATCGTATGATATCGCACCCTGTAATCCTCGAAGGGAAAAGCTGTTAAATCCCACATGATATGAACTATCCTTTTGCCATCTATAAATAAATAATAATAAATAAAATTTATTATTATTATTGTGTACCAGTCAAAGGCACTTATGAATAGTCAGACTCTAGTTGTTACGCTCCAAAGTGATTTCCTATGGAGAAGAACGGCTAAGAAACCGGGAAATTATCTAAGGGGCACAATTTCAAACGCCTGCTTTTTTTCTGTAACACTTTCTCCGGGAATCGAACCTAGGACGTAACTGACAGCACCCGCGCTTGAGACCTTTAGATGATGTAATTAATGGCATGATTATATGTTCCTTGACGTTGATAATTCGTTTCTATTGTCATACGAACAACCGTTTACAAAATATACCATACAATATAATTATTTTCGGCCAGGTATACACTCCTACGCAATAATTGCCGTATAGCATGTCAAATGGGGCATAAATCCATGAAATAGAGAGCCATACATCATACAACTGGTTATAAAATTTGAATAATAACCGCATTGTGCCACCATTTTAATACATTTGTTATGGTATAAGTTTACATACATTATGGACGGCGCGGTTGGCGCAGTGGTTAAGAGATCGACTGCTGCGCTACATTTCGCGGATTCGATTCCATGTTAATTTCACTTTATTTGTGTGCTAGTTTCACACAGCTCAACAAAAACTTCAATCAAATAGAATTGTGGAGGAACGGAGTATGTCGTTCCTCTATTAAAAAGGGCAGATCCTTGGACCAGGCAAGGTGGTTAACCTGGCGGACCGAAGCTCAACAGTTAATTTTAGATATTTGTATAGTTGTAAACTCTCATAGTGCGAAGCAGGACATTTTGTTGTCGCTACACTACAATAGATGGCGTTTTACTTTTTACCATGTTGCGAGTAGTAGTACTTAATTTTTATTTTTATAATTTTTTTTTTTATAAAAACTTTGCCCTTCCCTAGGATTTTCTCCTGTATCGTGGGTACAGTTTACAAACATGCACACACAACCAGATCCGAAACAAATATTTGTTCCGTGCGGAGATCGAACCCGCGACACGTAGCGCAGAAAACTAATCGCTTAGCCACTGCGCCAACCGTGCCGTCACACACATTCAAATTATGTAGTAGATAGGCTAATTTTTCAACCTATTACTTAGAATTTCAGTTACAGCCATGCAAACTATACTTGGTATAGGTACTCTAATAAACTAGAAATACCTCTAATAGCAAGTGGCCATAATTACTAACATACGTGCGGCCAATTTGGTGATTAGTAAAACGAGTTTCAACTCACAACACTTTCCACAGTTGTTCATAGTTGTTGTGTTTGTATCAATTAGTATTGTATTAGTAGTAAATTGAATTGTATTGTGACATGTGTTGATTGTGAATACATCGACTGAATAGTGGCTTTTTATACTGTGAGTATATTTTTTGAGTTTGTTGCCAATATGGAATAAGATTTTTACGTATTGTCATTATATGTATGAGCGCCGCACACAGCTACCGCCCAGATAAGTCGATATGCGAAGTTAAGCAGGGGTCAGAATTAGGATGGGTGACTATATTTCACACATGAAGACCCCTCCGTGCCTCGGAAAGCACGCTAAGTAGTTGTTTTCGATTGACATATACAGTCCAGTATTATGTCCAGTAGATGGCAGACTGGTCTCCTATTGTATAGTTCTCTATAACGGCATCGGCGAAATAAGGATGTAAAACAGATGCTATGCTTTGTTATGAATGAAACGGTACGGTTGGCGCAATGGTTGAGAGATCGAGTGCTAAGTTACGTGTCACGGATTCAATTCCCGCACGGAACAAATATTTGTATGATCTACAGATGGTTGTTTCGTGTCCGGGTCTTTGTGTATACACACCGTGTCTTGAAAAGCACGTAAAGCCGTTTGTCTTACGCCTGATCTCTCTCCAGTCCTGTCGGATTGCCGTTCCATCGGACTATGAGAGTAAAGGAATAGAGAGAGCACCTGTGTTTGAGCACAAACTTGTGTTCTATAATATCTCCTGAGTAGTTGGCTAATCTCCGATGAGATTGGCCGCCGTGACCCAGATCGGTCAGGAGGACATTATGTTATGAATGTTCTTTTCTCGTGTTACAAAGAGACTGCCCGAGTTCAGACATCTATGTTACATCGGGCACACCCAAAATCTTCAGTCCCACATGGCATGAGCAGTACCAATATGTGAACTTATGTAAATATATAGACATTACTGAAAAACCTAGAATCAAATAATTTTCATCGCGATATAACAATAGGTATTAATCACGTCAGTATTTTCTCAAATATAATACTCAACATACTAACAAAGTTATGTCAACAAGGTGGTAAAATCCACGGATTATTCAATCATAAGTTCATGAAGCCACGAACCAAGCCACGAACTCGTCAAAGCTTTAAATATAGGGTGTTACCTTCTCGCATTCGAACTTCACATTCTGCGGTTTTGTATTAAATATTTTAATGTTTCAAAAGTATGTTATTTAAACATTGTTTCGGTTGTGATTGCGGTATTAGTGGCGTTTTTTTAAATATGTAAAGGTATTAAAGGTGATGTTTCATGTAAATGTTGTATGGGTGCTTGTTATAACTTATTATGTAAAATTCTATGCACATATGTGTGAGTATGGGTTTTGTATTTGTCAAGCACTTTATGCACACTAAAATGTAACAACAATTACACTCACACAAATACAAATAACTACAAGTTTATTTATTTAATACACTGTTAGTTAAAATCTTACATAAGACACTATTTCATATGCTTAAACAAATCACATAGCATTCGTAAGACACGACAGTTTACACATTATATCTTTAATTTAAGAATAAAACTGGTTACGAACTGAAATAAAAAATACTTCATTTTTTATGAGAAGTAAACATGCTGTACATACTACCGCTCCGACAAGAACTCCGCGAGTTCGAAACCCACTATGGGCCCCAACTCATACGCTGGCTGGTCCAATTAATTGACAACACTTTACCTAGTTGGCTCGGTCCTTATTCAATAATATAATAAATCTAAGCACATATTTTTCTTACTGAAGTACTGGATACGATAAAGCTTATTGAAATTAATAAATGCTGAGGCTTTTTCCCTCCGGTGAGACAAAATAGGCTATTAATTAATCAACTCAAATTAACATTGATACAATAAATATATTCACGTCATTACTGTCCCACAGATTTGACCCTCTTCTCAGAATAAGAACGATTACTCTATAATCCACCACCCTGGCCTATTGTGGACTTCACACAAAGATAAACTTACAAAAAAAAAAGCACAAAACAACAGATTAAATATTTTATTTACGAAAACTTACAACAACAGAACAGATACCCTAAAGAGATATCTAAATATATGCGTTGTTATCCCTTTTCATTCAATATTGTCTGAATACAGAATTATGGACCAGAAGGGATTAAATTTCCGTCATTTCTAAAAGTCTAGACAAAAGGACGAAACCCTAGGGATAGACGGCTAAAATCATCGTTATTCATCGTCTAAACATCGAAATTAAAGGTTACTTAAAAATAACTAACTTAAAAAAAAACAAATCCTTTTTGAAAGGTTATTAAACACAATTTATTGATTGTCTGCCTCATTGTTCCAGTGGTCGCCAGCGCGAATTCTGAGCGTGAGGTCCTGGGTTCGATTCCCGGGTACGTCCAAACGTTATTGGGTTTTTCTGTATGGAAATTCTCAGTAGCAGCACGGAGTCTGGAACCGTGCCCGGTAGATGGCAATAGGCTCGTCCCCTATTACATAGGACTCAATAAAGGCAATGGCGAAATGTGGGTGTATTTTAAATACACCTCTGCCTAACTCTTAGGCGAATACAGGCGTGATGATATGTTAAAATACAGTTGAATTGAGAACCTCCTCTTTTTTTGAAGTCGGTTAAAAAAGTATTAATTATCCTTAAACATCGAAACAAATGGTAACTTAGAAATAACAAAATCGTTTTGAAAGGTTATATAAACAGTTTCCTCAGGCGTGAACGAACCATCGACTGAATTATTAGTCAAAGAAAAAAAAAGACGAAGGAATGTAATGGAAAAGTAATTTTCATTTATATAGAAACCCCGTAAAGGAAAACATTTAGCACCGAGGCGTGAATCTGTCAGAATTCGTTAACAAAAGCGGAATTTAATGAATTTTGATGAACCCAACGCAACCAATGAGTAATGTGTTTCGATGTATTTTTTCAGGTGTAAACTTTTATACGTCTGTGAGAATGAAGTCATTTTTATGGTAAAGAAAATATCACCTAAATATTAAATTAAAGGACATATTGTTCAAAACATAGGCTCGCCTCCTATTACACGGGACTCAATAACGGCGTCGGCGAAATGTGGGTGTAAAATATTCCTCTGCTTAACCCTTCAGGGAATTTAGGCGTGATGTTATACTATGTTTTTTTCAAAAATCATGCAGTACTAATGATAATGTGTAATGTAAATGACTCGGGTATGTCTTAAAACTGCGGCCAGACACCGGAGGACGGGCAGCAGCATCCTCTCACAAATCGGTGAGCCACTGCGATCCCCAAGCCGCCTGCTAAGCGTGAGGATTATAGCAAACCCCCCCTTGATGAGGCCTTCGTTCAGCAGTGGACGTCTTCTGGCTGATGATGATGATGAATGTAAATTATACTCGTAGCTGAGCAACACATAAGAAATAGGTACAATGTCATCACCTGCCTGGTCTTTTCCCAGCTATGTATGTACATTGGGGTCAGTTTCCAGTATAATCGGTTGCGGCTGAATATCAGTATTCTTTACGGAGCGACTGCCATCTGACCTCCGCTACTCTAAACTGATATAACTGGAATAAACTGATACTCTACTGGTTGTAAGACGTTTTGGGGTTTTTGACACCTGTAACGACTGTCATACTGACAGAGTGCTTAACGTGCTTTCCGAGACAAAGAGCGGTGAAAAGTGGTGACCCATCCAAGAACTGATCGCGTTAAGCGCTACTTAACTTCGCAGATCGACCGCTCTACGCGCTAATTACGAGCCCCTCCATATACATATATCCAAATAGCTAAGTACAATGTGCGATTGAAAGGGTGAATGCATTAGTGGTTAAACTTATGTTACTGCTGTTCTTTCTTATTATTATCTTTTTTATTTTTAAAGTAGGAATTATTCTAAGAGTGGGGACTCTTAGAATAATTCCTGTATCGTAGGTGCGTTTACAAACACAAATATTCACATGGACATACACCAAAACCCTAAACAACTATCTGTAGATCATACAAATATTTGTTCCGTGGGGGAATCGAACCCACGGCATGTAGCGCAGCGGTCGATCGCTCAACGAGTTCGCAAATCGTGTCGTCAAATTCATATTTATTTTCTACTAGCGACCCGCTCCGGCTTCGCACGGGTGCAATTTATTAATGAAGAAGAAATTTCATACAAAAATTCCATCCAAATTTCCGACGGTTCATGTGAATTTTCCAAAAACTTTCTTCATTACAAACCTTATCCTGACATTTAAGAACGCATCAGCCAAATCGGTCAAGCCGTTCTGAAGTGATGATCTTTCATACATGCGGCAATTGATTTTTATTTATATAGATTTCTATTGCTTTGACAGAAAAATGGACAATATTAATAACGTAGTATTCAAAACTCAACATCTAAAAACTTTTTATAATGTATAAACAAGACTATAATTTTAAGGTGTGTTTTTTGAGGAAAATTATACGGCCACGGAAAATAACGGGTACATAAAAAAATAACACTTACTAACTAGGTATCTCAAAAGGTTTTCCGGTCCATTTTTCTGCAACGGAACAACCCATCTTTTACCTTCTTGGGGGCCCTAAGGCTACTTGCACCCTTTTTGCTCGACCAAGCGCATTAATTCCATTTCTGTCCTTTTTATCCTAACCATCTGTGACCAGTCGTTTCTTATACAAAAAATAATAATTTATATTAACCAAATACTGTGAAAAAACGTTTCATTAAAGATTTTTTATCATTTTACTTTCGCCATTTTGTATTTTTTTTTTGCATTTTTAACTTCAAATTGCCATTTGTTCCTTCCGGGTTTGCTTAAGTGAAATGATTTCTTTGAATGATTTAATTAATCGTTAATTTTGTGCTTCTCTCCTACCTTCTTCACGCTTTTTATAATGGGGCTATTAAAGGCTTTAGGACTATTTCTTTTCTTTCTTTTTTTAAAAAACGTTGCCCCACACTAAGAGTAATTCCTGTATCGAGGGTGCGTTTACAAACACATACATATATTCACATACACAAACACCCAGACCTGAAACATTCATCTGTAGATCATACAAATATTTGTTCCGTGCGGGGATCGAACCCGCGACACTTTCGAAAGCTAATCGCTTAGCCACTGCGCCAACTGTGTCGTCAAAACGATTGGTAACGAATAATATAAATATATTATATTCAATTCAAGGTTGTGTTATCAACGAAGCTAAAGGTCTGAATTATATGATACGGAGTAAATAGTTACGTTATATCAAAATGTGTTCATATATTCTCTCTTAGAAAATCACAATTAGACGTGAAGGGCATATGCAAACTGCCATTGCCAGACGATATTTGTTTAACACTTCTTAATTGTTTTAAAAAATCAATCATTCGTTTTTTATAAAACTTTACCTGTTGGGAGCCTTTATATTTATCTCTGTGTTCAACTCAATACAATACAAGGATATCCTACATCTGACAACCAGTATAAGATATAATCCAACCAAAAGATATAACCCTTTCCCTCAATCAACTTTTACGTTTCTCGCAGACAATAAGAAGCTGATTTTCTATTGATCCCGAAAAGTTTGAACAATGTTAAGACTGAAACTGTACATACTAACAAACTCACGGTCTAACAAAACTATACTTACACACTTGTCTTAATTTCTTTTTTCTAAATTATAATATAGATAGTGCCATCAAAGAAGTCGCGCCCCACTATTTTTGGCCGAGATTTCCAGCTAACCGTAATGCTCTTTCGCGATCAGTTAATATTTCTTAGTGTGCGTGTTCACTCATAGGTAATTAGTGTGTATCGAGAGAACTAAAACACTAGCGGAAGGTTGGCGCGTCTTCGTGGATGGCACTATCTATAAATAATGGCCCTGATATTCAATATTTTCATAAATTACTTTAGTTTTTGTTTGACGTAGAAATGTAAGAATAAGGGTTTAAATTTTGTGTTTAATTAATTTTTGTATAGTTTCTCATAAGCAAAATCTTAAGTCTTAATTAAAACACTCGATTTTCCGTCTCTTCTGTTATTGCCAGAATTGTCGACATCAGGAGACTGAACATTTTAATTAAATTAGTGATTATATAAATATTTATATCGACTGCCTCATTGGTCTAGTGGTCGCAAGCGTGACTGCTGAGGGTTCGATTCCCAGGTCGGACAAAGTGTTATTGGATTTTTCTGTGTGTTAATTCTCAGTAGTAGCACGGAGTCGGGAACTGTGCCCGGTAGACAGCAATAGGCGCGCCCTCTATTACATGGAACTCAATAACGGCATCGACGAAATGTCAGTATACGATTTTTTTTTTTTATTTGACTAACTTCAAATTAAAATTTACAAGAATATAAGTTCATTCATGTAAATGTTGAATGAACTTGTAATATATATAAAAAATGCCACGAAAACGACGCAAAGAAGAACGACCCATGATAAAATTATAGGTTTACAGCTGTAATAGTAGCTATCGGAAGCAATAATTGTAGGATCATTGTACAGACTAGAAAATAAGATAAGCGGATTTCTCCTGAAAAAAAAAAAATTCAATGCCTTTCCAATAACGAGGATGAAATCTTGAATGGAAGAGGAGGAAGAGAGCTAAAACTGCGTGTGCGGCTGTACGCTAACAAAACTTAATTAGCGTGCTCGTCGTAATGACTTCACGTTCGAAAATTAAACAGTTATAAGCTTCCAAAACAAAAACCAATAATTTCAATGTTATACCAAAAAAGATAAAATCCGTTTTCCGCAACCGTTTATATAATCGACGGGACGTATCGTCCGCAGGGGTTCGACTGCTCGAGTCAAAAAGGTTTGAATGGCGGCTCCTAACTTATCAACAAGTTACACAGGCGCAAACAACTTGAAAGGCCGGTTATGTTCTCGTATGGTTATCTCTGTTTCCGTAGATCTGTTTCCGTATGTTTGCTGTAGAAGATAATATTGATTGACAGAAAAGCAAATTGGACTTGCTCATTTGGGAGATGTGTGTTTAGTTCTTAAAACATTTACAACAACAAAAAAGAATTAACCAAATAGGTGCAGCCGTTTTGAAGTTATGCGCTTACATACATTTTTGGCCATTCATTTTTATTCATATAGATAATTTGGAATCTGAAGAACTGAGAAACAGTTATATGAATAGAGGATTCATGGAGTTTCGTGCCGGTCTCTTTTCAATCGGACCAGTTCACTTTGGCACCGTGTAACTAGAATCATAACATTTTAAAAGCGCCCGTTAATATTTTATTAAAACTGTTTTAAGCAATACTGTTTTGGCCGACCAGGGAACCGAATTCAAGGTCAACAACCTCGCTTGCGACCACTACACCAATGAAATAGTTAATAATAGTTGCAAATCACAAACCCACTTATTCTCCCACTTAGATTGCAATTTCGTATAGGACTAACTGGCCTCTCATACAATATTTAGGTACCCACGGGTGGCGTGACTCGATAAAAGGCGAGTGGTACGATCACTGAATAAAATATGAACAGGCGTTTTTTCTTCTTGATCTGTTCCGCTCACAGTTTGCTTGTTCAGTTTGAAGCGAAACAAATGGGAAATTATTTAGCCATCTTCATCATCATCATCTGCCTAGCATTTTACCAACTACATTGGGCTTCCAGTCTAACCGGTTGCCGCTATTATTAGTATTTTACACAGAGCGACTGCCATCCTGACCTCCGCCACCCAATTACTGAAGATATTAATAGTCTAAGGTTAGACTTTTAATGGCACCGTTGGCGCAATGGTTAAGAGATCGACTGCTGCGTTACGTGCGCAGGCTCGATTCCCGCACGGAACAAAATAATATTTTTATGGTCTACAGATAGTTGTTTCGGCTTTGTTGAATTTTCCATACTTATCTTTACTTTAAAGGCTCAACATGCAGTAGTAGTCGAACGTGTATGAGATATTAGTCCAAATCTTTAAATTCCTTTCTTTTTAGAAAGATTTTTTCCCTACAACCTCTAATTAGAATTATTCTCTTGAATATCCCCCTGTGTACACACACAGGCAATTCACACGCGTTTAACAGTAACCACGGCGCACACCGTGTTTACCGTGTAACCACGTAATATTCAAGCGAGGTTGATGCAGGTAAAATGAACTGTCATCCCATTTCCGTCAAGTGATTATGACATTAATTACTTTGAAGATGATCAATTTTCATGACATGTACTTTGTTAGTAATTCTTGCGTGTAATGAAACTCAATCTCATATTGTTACCCAATTACAGCTTCGCCGCCAGCACGCGGGAAGAATTAATGGTCGCTAATGAAAAATCAGTTCACGTGGTAGAATACTGGTACCACCGCCACAATAAGCAGAAGAAGACCCTATTAGAATCTCGCATGGTCTTAAATTGCATTACCTGATTTTGGGTTTTATAAATACTCATCATCGTCTGCCTAGTAGAGGTAGAGGCAGGTACCCCACGTACCTGTCGTTTTGTTCTACTGTACATGGAACAAACAAGATTTCCTAGATGGTGTTCTCTTCTATAGATCAATACTTCTCGTCTATATATCACTTTTACCTTCATTGATCGACTTATAGACTATTGGGCAAATGAACGTAAAACCGGGTGAATATATTTTTTTGTAAGTTTTGATGCAAACAAAATGTGCAACCACAAGTTTATTATGTGTGTGTTTATTAAGATTATCACTAAAAATAAAGTGCGCGACCAAATCTAAAAAAAAATGATATTCACCCAAACACACAAACGAACATCACTATAATAAATAAGACGAAAAAATAAAACGACTTTTTTTCACAACCCTAAAACAAAAAGCAACAAAATAAAACCCACCGCACACTACACTTGTTCCGTTAATCTCATACCATTAAGTCGCAACAAATCACGGGTCTGTTAAGCGCCATTTTATAGCATTACAACCGCGACTTTGCACGTATGTAAGTGGGTTAACACTTTGCTGGGTAACTTGGCTTCATGTATATGCAAAACTGACTTCCTCAGGCCAGGACACTGCGAGGAGAAGATAAGCTTCGTATGAATAATAACGGTGTCCGTTTGAATACATTTTCTAATATATTTAGGGGCGTTGAAGTAGTTATCCCTAGAGGTAGGTGTTTGAGTTTTGTCAACGCTCGTGATATTTTGACCCCTATGTGCAGGGATATAATGTGCCTAAAATTTGCGGTGACGTACTTAGGTATAATTTTGGTTGAGTAAGCTGTATGGGATTATATAATAAAATTATAAAGGTGTTTTTCAATGCTGCAAGCATTTTATTCCGTGTTTTAATGATACGGTACGGCAATGACTAAGGGATAAGCTTTCTGAGCTGCATTTTGCGGGTTTGATTTACGCACATAAATATTTGTAGGGTCTAAAAACAGGTGTTTCGGGTCTGGTTGTGTGTGCGTGTGAGATGTAACATATGTATTATGTACACCCAAATTTCGCCGATGCCGTTATTGAGTCCCATGTAATATGGGGCGAGCCTATTGCTACCGGGTACACCGGATGTACTGCATCAAAACATAGTTTAAAAAGTTATAAAAAGCAACGAACATGTGAAAACGTTGTCAAACACGCTTGTTAGCATCAAATTTACACACTTCGCATCTTTGAACAATCGCCTAACGACCTAAATCGATGTCGATCCCAATTTGCATCAAAATATAGTTACGATATGTTACAAGATAACAATGATCATGTGAAAACGTTAGCCACGCTTGTTGAATACGTAAACGTAAGTGGTGCGAACATACGTACGTATGTGCGTACGTAATTAGTAGTGACGTGCCTACTAGATCAAATAGAGAGGGGATCGAATTTTACTTTGGTAATCGACTAATCGAATTATTTCACTTTTTGGCTATCTTTTCTTTTTAAAGAAAAAATGTTGCCCCCACTCTAGGAATAATTCCTGTATCATGGGTGCCATTACAATTACAAATATTCATCTGAAACAACTATCTGTAGATCATACAAATATTTGTTCCGTGTAGAAATCCCGCGATCGTAGCGCAGCAGTCGATCTCTCAACCACTGTGCCAACCGTACCGTCAAATTAAAAGAAATTAATTATGAAGAAGAAGAAAATTGATGCTTATTTCTTGTTTAAATAACATTGCTCCACACAAGTTTTCTCCTGTATCGTGGGTACAGTTTACACAAAATCTATTTTCTGTCGGCCTGCACGGTACCGCTTTTGTTTGCCATAATCATTTGCTTCTTTCTTCATGCCACTCTACTTACAGATTATCGTAATACTATATTATTACTATAACTAAAACAAGTGATGCTACTCCAACCAAATCTTTCATATCTTTTCTTAGTCCAGTGTACTTATAATTATATGACATCAACGCATAATTATAATGCTTGATAAACACTTTGAGTGGCATATTTTGTTATTGCGTCTTGCGTGGCAGTCAATGTGTTAAACAACTTCTGGACTTTGTTGGTACCTATAATTAATAGGAAAAAAATTATAAATTAATTTACAATTTTTTTAGTGCTTGAGTAGTTGATAGTGCCAAAAATATGTGCAATTTTTGACCTTAAACAGCTGAACAATTTAGTTTTACACTTTATAAAAGAAACGAAGATAAGTACAAAAGTAAGTATCAAGTACTGTGGCGCAGGCGCAGCTATCAACTCCCAGCTTATAATACAATAACAGATGTTTGCTCCAGACTATCTAAAGAAAGCTACTTATATATTAAGAATTACAAATGAAAAAAATAACATGCATACGCTAGAAATACGCTATTCTAATTCCCGCCGTCTGCTTCTTTACTTTTCTTCGTTACTGAAGTCCGTGTCCATAGAAAGCTTTCGTGACATCATTTACTAGTTTTTCTACTTTCTTCTCAAGGTGGTAATACTTGAGAGGCTGTGAGGGTATCAACCTGGTTAGACCTTCGTGTTAGTATAGTTTCCCTTAGTCTTTATCCACAAAAATAAAATTATTAATGTTATCGGGGCGAGTGCGGGCTATGGGACTGAAGTAGCTGAGCTGATTAATAATCTTGTGTTGTATGCAAGCCTTATGAGCGTCTTAATTTTGACTATAAAAAAAAACGACAAAGACGAGTGAGTGAGTGAATATTTTAAATGGTAAACCTGTTTTCCCCCAACGCTATAATGTGACACTGGGTTTTACCCTTAAACCTGACCGGACGCGCTCAGTCGCACGGATGCATATAATTCGAGCCTTAAATAAGGAGAAACGTTAGATCGAAGATAAAAATATATATAAATTATGACAGATATCACCCCGAACAAGCAAATTTATGTGCTGCGAAATTGTTATTTCCATATAACATGGAAGGGATCGAGCCGTTTAGCATAATTTGGTCTTTCCAACCCTACGCGACACGTACTTCGGATGACTGTCAATATTTTTTCGTTCCCTTTGTAATGTAGTCATGAAAATTCTGATCACCTTACCGGTTGACTGATTTCGGGAACAACAAAGGATTATATTAATTATGTATTGTCACAGTGAAAAACGAGTATCTATGTAAACTCGCGTGTCACAAAGAGTTAAAAAAAAATTGAGAGGTATAATTTGTCAGTACTAAATGACCTGTATGGCCATACTAAAGCTACTATATCTGATGTTTTTAATAACCAAGAGCCATTAAAAAACCTAACAATAATCGTTTCAGCATCGATATAAAATATCGATATAAACTATCAGGAACAACCCTCAGTTGGGTACATCACTAGCAATTATTATTACGACACCAACGCCCCCGCTGATATCAAAGCGAACGCTACCGAATTTACGTGCTGTGAAATTATTATTTTCATATAAGGCTGGGAACAGATCAGCGCCTACATGAACATCTAGCGGCAAATGTAACTGAACATTATACAAAGTAGAAAAGTATACAATCGTATACTTTTCTACTTTATCATAAACTTGCGACTTTCATAAACTGATTATAAGTACTGAATTTATCAAAAATGAACGACGCCGTCATCGATGTTTTATACGGGGCAAATTTATGTGCCCTGCGTAAAAAGGATGGCGGCATTCGTCCGATTGCCGTAGGGTGTACCTACCGGCGTATGGCAGCCAAAATTTGCTGCAAAGTGTACAGCGAAACATTGTGCAGCAAATTCCAGCCTCAGCAATTAGGATTTGGTTCCAAAGGAGGCTGTGAGGCTGCCGTACATGCCCTGTCAACTTATTTAAATAGCGGTGAAGGTGAGGTCATTCTTAAGGTTGACATTAAGAATGCCTTCAATTCGGTTAATCGGGACATCTTGCTGACAGAAGTCAAAAAAGAAATGCCCGAAATTTACAGTTTTCTTTGGCAGTGCTACAGGCACCCTTCAAAATTACTATACAAGGAAAATCTTCTGGAATCCGCAGTAGGTTGTCAACAAGGTGACCCACTCGGGCCAGTCATTTTCAGTTTGGCGATTCATCCCATCATCCGACAGCTAAATTCTAAATTTAATGTTTGGTATTTGGATGACGGAACCTTAGGAGGTGACACAAACACCGTCCTTGATGACTTACTTTTCTTGAAGCAAAAATTTAACTCACTCGGCCTGGACCTAAACAGCTCTAAATGCGAAATCTATATATCTGACAGCACGGACAAACATTCGACCCTATCAAAATTTTACACAATAGCCCCGCATATAAAAGTCACAGAAAAAAAATCCTTGCATCTCCTAGGGTCCCCAATTCTAGAAGAATCTTTTCCAGCATTTATAGACGATGAAATTCAAAATTTTACTGATATATCGGAAAGACTCTCTAAAATTAACCTACATTCGGCGTTTACCATAATTAGGTATTGTTGTTTTGGCCCAAAATTTATGTATAACCTCCGTTGTTCCCATATTTGGAAGCATCCACAACTTTTAGAGAAAGCTGACGAAATTATACGGAAGTGTTTAACTTCCATTTTAAATGTGGCTCTGGACGACCGAGCTTGGCTGCAAGCAACATTGCCCATTCGTCTGGGCGGCCTCGGCATCCGCAAAATTTCTAGTGTAAGTTTACCAGCGTTTCTGTCTTCAGTCCACAGCACTGAGAAATTAACCAGGAAAATTTTAGCATCCATACTGGTTGATTTTGAGGTACCATGTTTGTCTGACGCTGTGAACGCCTGGAAAATGGCCTGCCCGAATTCAAATTTGCCCGTCAACCCATCGTCCCAGAGACAGTGGGATGAGCCGCTTTCCAGCTTGGTACGGTATAAATTACTTAATACGTCCACCAATACTGCTGAGCGTGCTCGTCTCCTAGCTGTGGGGGAATGGGAATCGGGTCTTTGGCTACAGGCACTTCCGTCGTCCAACGTAGGCACTATGTTGGACGACACTACCTTTCGGCTCGCTACCTGCCTTCGCTTGGGTGCTCCCTGTGGTGCTCCACATCGATGTCACTGTGGTGAAGCTGTCGACTGCCTCAGGCACCATGGCCTGTCTTGTTGTAGAAGTGCAGGTCGCATTGCACGGCATGCCGATATTAACGACATAATCCGTCGCGCCCTTGTCACCGCCGGCGTGCCAGCTGTTTTAGAACACAATGGCCTGGCCCGTGACGATGGCAAGAGACCAGACGGTATGTCGTTATTGCCATGGAAGCTGGGAAGGCCTCTGGTTTGGGATGCAACCTGTGTTGACACCCTTGCTCCTTCCCATCTTCCTGACTCGGCTGGCTGCGCAGGCGCTGCCGCTGCAGCAGCAGAGACACTCAAACGGCGCAAATATAATAACCTCATAGGAAATTATTTATTTGAGCCTTTTGGCGTCGAAACGCTCGGGTCATGGGGTCCGAATGCACGTCTCTTTTTTAGAGACCTTGCTAAACGCTTGGTCGACAGTACACGTGACCAGAGGGCTGGCCTATTCTTTGGTCAAAGAATAAGCATTGCCATTCAACGTGGTAATGCTGCCAGTCTTCTGGGCACGTTACCATTCGACAGCGATGTGGAGGAGTACTATGACGCCCAAGTTTTCGTCTAGGATAGGTTTTTTTTTTTTTTTTCATATTTGTTTATTTATTTTTTTGATACATTAGTATAAGTAGTTAGTTTTAAAAATAGTTTAGTTATTTTTTTACATATTTATCAAATAGTTTACCATTATTAGTCACGAAGAATCTTCCTTGATGAATGAATCAATTACAATTGCGATATAAAATGCTTGATCTTAAAATAGCGGGCAAATTTTTGGTTGAATTATCTTTCTATTTCTGCTCAGACGTACATGGGTTTATGTGCTGGATTCCTACCTAAAGCTTTGGTCCCAAACTGGAATACACCGCGAAAAGTAGAAGGTAGGAATTGGCTTGAGGAAATCTGCATACCTCAGAGGGCTCTTTAACCCTTTTCATTTTGAGAAAAGGCTCATGCCTAGCCCTGAGACAATAGGGCTAAATTATTATTACCAAGTATTTCAAGAACATAAAAAAATGTGCGTTCCATGACTATCTAGCCTAAGCCTTACATTGAGATCGATCCGCTTAGCATAATTTCGCCTCTTCGCGATCGGAATGAGATATACCTACGTCATTTGATGCTTTACAGTGTCTAATAACCTGAATGAATATTTCTGTTTTATTTATAAAGCCCTTTGGTGAAATGGTAAGAAAGGGTTTTCGAGCTATGTCAAATGACGTAACCGATTTTCGAGATAATACAGTCAAATACTCTATATTTAACTCTTTTATCTCGAAACTCGGTTACTAAATAATATTTTGGACAAATTATGTTTTTCTCATTACCCTTCTCAATCTGAGAAGAGGCCCTAGCCCAGCAGTGGGACAGTAATGGGCTGAATTGATTATGTTTTTCTCTTAGATATAGTTAAGCAACATAGATCATACATATCATCACGCTTGTATTCCCCGTAGAGTATGGCAGAAGTGTTTTATTGTCTACACCCACATTTCGCTGATGCTATAATGTTATTGAGTCCCATGTAATAGGGGGTGAGCCTATTTTAACCTACCGGGCATAGTTCCAGGCTCCGTGCAGCTACTGAGAATGGTCATGCAGAAAAACTCAATACCACGTTGCCCGATCCGGGAATCAAACCCAGAACCTCACGCTCACTAGACCAATAAGGCAGCTACATACCCACGATTTTTTAATTTAAAATTATTTTACGATGAAAATTTTATGGAGATCCCATAAGTATCTGTATTGGAAAACTATAATTATAAATTGTGAAAGTCGCGGGCAACCGATGGATGCAAGTGGCGGAATGTCGTTCGATGTGGTGGTCTAAGGGGGAGGCCTTCGTTCAGCAGTTGACTTCTTCTGGCTGATGATGATGATGATGATGATGATGATGATGATGATGATGATGATGATGATGATAAATAAATCCATAGGTACTTTTCCGAGAAAAGATATATGTATGTGTGAAGGTTTATATTACTAGGGTAAAGAATATTAGCAAACAAAGAACCTAATTCTGTATTATTTAACATACATTTACATATTTACAGCACTTCAAAAAGTAAAATCACCAAACCAACAATCCGAAAACACCCTTCTTTACCGTTTTTATTTAAATTTACCACGATCCGATTTAAATGCGTAAAAATAGGCATTAATACCTTTCTTTGCAGAAAATATTCAAAGGTAAGATCTTTACAATCTCAAAGAGACTTGACGCCTCTTGAGGATATTAAGCGGCGTAATACTTTGTTTTTTTTTTAACATAAAATTTCAAAGATGGCTGGCAAACGGGCATTGAGGAAGTCAAAGAAGTTACCGGTGCGAATCTACGGGTTATTAGAGAGCTTTTATAAAAGGGGTTTGTGATATTAAAATTTATTTTCAGAGGCGTTTGATATTACCATAACCTCCGTGTTCAGTACCTCTATTATGAGTTTTTTACTATTTACTCTCATAGTAAATGTACAATTTCATGCAAGCGATTTTAGTTCTTAACTTGGTTACATTAGGGATTAGAGTCGCTAACATGACGTCTCTATAATATAGTAAATAGTAAATCAAAACTTTACTATGACACATATGTCACATAAGCGACTCTAATCCCTAATGTAACTGAGTTAAGAACTAAAATCGCTAACATGAAAATGTACTTTACTATGATAGTAAATAGTAACAAAACTCGTGATAGCGGTACAGTATAACGATGCGATGAGGGCAGTGTTGAGAAAACCCCGGTACTGTAGTGCTTCTGCAATGTTTGCGGAGGCATACATTGATGATTTCTTCGCCGTTATACGGAAAAGAACAGCGTCAATGATGCGTAAAGTCCGTGATAGTACAAACAGTATCCTCAGGGTGTTAGCGAACAAGATCGACAGCTCATTCACTGTATACTGGGCGGGTGTACACCTGCAGGGCAATAGGAAATAAGTGATAATATTATTGTATGTAGTTGTAGCTTTGTCTTGTTTCCTAACGAATTACTAACACTACTATTTTTATATTGTTTTATATTTTTGTGTGTACTACTAACACATACTATGGACTTATGTCTGAAACAAAATAAATAAATAAAATAAAAATAATATGTGAAATGAAATATCTTTATTGGTTTTGTGGTCACGAGCGTTTCTGTTAAGCTTGTTGTCCTGGGTTCGATTCATTGAGATGACATCGATTCATTGAGTTTGGAATTGGGCCGGTAGTTGGCTTTAGATTCGCCCCAATTACATAGTACTCGATAACGGCATTGGCGGAATGAGGGTATACAAGGATACGCCTCTGCTTAACCCTTCGGTATATTCAGCCGTGATACCGTGTAAAGTTAAATGAAATCGCAAAATAACAAGCTATTATTTTTACCGTTACTAGTTAACTCAGAAAACTGGAAAAAAAAAAAAGAAAATAAATGAACTTAACGATTTTTTGTACCTATACTCCTTGGACGTTGCGATTTAGAGATTGTGTGTGCTCAAAGAGCAATCCTAAAGGTTGCTACTTATAGCCCTTTTAGATTTCCCACACACCAGCTTTGCATGGCATGTGAGGTCCTAACAGTACGTAAATTATTTATCTTGGTAATCGTACAGCTCCAGCACACTGAACTTTTGTTTTGACCCAGAACCTTCACGCAGGAGAAGGAAAGGTCTGGTTTGCATAAAGCCTCAAACTAAACATTCTTTTGCTAATACATAGATTCTGCTAATAGATTTTATATGTTTTTAGGGCTTTTTTGTATAAAAAACTAAACAGATTACTAAACATATATAGTGTTAATTATAAAAAATGTAGACTAATATTAGCAGATTTCTTAGCGAAACTAAATTACACAGACACAGAAAAAATGCTAGATATTTTGAAGTGATCACGTTAGAGCGTAAGTATTTATTTTGTTAACTCGTATAGTCTTGTTTTTTATTTTCTATATAAATGCTTAGACGTTAGAAAAATATTTTTATATTAGTTTTAACATAAATATTCTCTCTTATTATAATACAACAACGTAAAGTAACGCCCTGAAACACAGGTTTGAATAAACCTAGATTAGGCAGCGCTACATTTAATTCCTATCCACCGTTAACATTTACTGCATTTGTTATTAATATATTTTCGTAATAAACTAATTTTATATTGCCACTAATTTAAATATTAAGAATTTTTCTATTTACACTACTGTGACTAGCTGTAGGTACTCATTTTGTAAAAGTTTTTAAATAAATTTATTATTATTCTGTTATTACTATAGGTTCCTGCTACCGAATACTCGTCGATTTTTGCATTATAATGTCACATTGTCCCTCTACTTGACATATTCCGTTGCTAACTTTACAACTGTCACAGGCAAGAAATTGGCCTTTTTTTAACAAAAACTCACTGTACCATAAGAAAGAAAGCAAAAATAATTTAGACCTACAAAAAATACAATTTCTGCGCTTTAAAAGCCATACAAAATTGGCAGGTGACGTTTATTCGACGTCCACAAGAAAACGGTGGTAATCGACTGAAGGATTTCGCAAAAACATGGACGGTTCTCGAAAAACTGAAGCACAAAAATTGTATTGAACATTTCCCTCTAACGTAGGCCCTCCATGCATCCGGGCGTTCTCGGATATATCCCGTTATAAAGCCTGAGATAAAAGGAATGTGGGGGTTATCAAAGAGCTTTGAGCGCTTTGTAATTTTTACTTTTTATCGTTACCCAAATTGTTTCCTAATTAAAAACCGTTTATTGAAAAATCGAGGCATAAATAAATGTGTGCATTGTTATACAATTATTGGGTAACAAAATTAAGATGGCAGTCGCTTCAAGCAAAACGTTGTTAAACACGCATTAATTTTTTAACGCCGTTTGACTAAATAGCTGCCTGAATATTTTACTTAAGCTTTGAAATTTGAACAGTACAAGTATTAAAGTTAATAATAATTAAAGTACCTCCAATCAGGGAATTTTAAAAAGTATCTGGAAGGGTTGGAACCGGGAAAATATCACTCAACACACGGTCCACGTCAGGAGTAAAATCTTGTAAAATCATTTTGTTCCAAGAATTTTATTGGGTCAGCTCGAGCAGGATAAATAATGTAACGGATTTAGAAATTTACGTTCAGTGCCGAACCGCGCAATTCTGCCGATTGACTTTTACAATGCTTGTTTTGGCAGTTAATCGATTTACTCTACAGTGAACCGTTTAAGTAACAAACAGTTAACTTTAACGAACAAACATAATAGTAGCCATATAATAGTTGGAATGTACAAGCAAACTGATATCGTTTCAATCATGTAAAGATTAAATTGAACTTAGGAATAGAACCTATGTCTTCAAAGGCGATAACAGAATTCAAGATTTTATATTAACTTTGACAGTTTTCATCATCATCATCAGCCAGAAGACCTCTCCCAAGGGGGGGGGGGGGGGGGGGTTGCCATAATCCCCACGCTTGGCAGGCGGCTTGGGGATCGCAGTGGCTCACCGTTTAGTGAGAGAACGCTTTACAGTTTTACTGGAATGAATTTTTTTCCCTGATATTTAACAAGGACGAAATCTACATACACTGTTTTACATAAAATTTCGTTCTACATAAAAAGAGTACTATAAAAAAGAAAATGTATTGAAATTCATCGTCCCAAACTATTCCATAATAACATATCAACCATACTCTGTACGACATGTACTATATTCTGAACGATCGCATTCACAAATAAAGTTGTGACCTTTTAGAGGGCATGACCATATATACGTTACATAAGCACCACAAGTGTGTTTTATGTATTTCATGTTATTATAGGCACGTAGGAAAATTGTAGGAAAAATATTAAACTCCATTGCCACCTTTTTTCTTCGTACAAATATGTAATTTATTAGGTTTCGTATTTACTTTTGTAGGTCTGATTTCTAAATAGGTTAGGGCCAAGAAAATATGTTGACTGCCCAGGGTGCGCCAGACGATCTCATAATTCGTCACTGGTGGGGACTTTCCTTGCACAATAATATGTACTTACCCGTTGAGCTAAATATAGAATGGCCATGCCTCAAAAAGCACGTAAGGGGCCGTCCATTATCACGTGAGGCTCGGGGGTTTGGCAAAAATCACGAAATATCACAAGGGGGGGGGGGAGTAGTAAGATATCACGTGTATTAATTTATTCACTTGCTAATAGACATGGGCGAAGTCGTTACTTTGATATTGTTTATAGATTGAGTTTTTTTATATTGTTTATAGATTGAGAAATAATTAACCCTCTAAATGCATATTTTTAACTAAAAATCTTCCTTATACTTATCTCGTGATAGTTATTAAATTAATCAACATTTTTAAAAAAACAAAACGTGTCGGCCTTGTTTATAATCTGATAAAACGATAGATACCAAAATAAAATTAATTCGTTAAGATTTAGATGTAATAAGCGTAAACCTCCAAACACCTATTTTGCGCGTATTTCAAGACAATTTTATCAGAAGCCGGCAGCTAAACGATACTCTTGTTGTAGCTGAGAATAAACTATACAGATGATAATATCAAATATACTATATACCTAATGATTTTTCTTAACATTACAGTTTTAAATCCTTTTCAACATAACTTATTTTTGTACTTGTGTCACTGCAGGTGCCAACTGAAAATCAGCGTTGGGTGTCAAGCCTGGCATATCGACTGTGAACTGGCAACATGTCCTATCTCGATTTTATGAAGATTTTACTTGGTTATACCATTCTAAACTATTTCATACCCGGCAGCGTTGCGATACTTTCTTCTTAATCCTGTAATGTTGTCAAAAATGAGATAGTACCAGTTGCCAGTTCACAGTCGATATGCTGAGTTGGTAACCTATTCGGTATGGATCTGTCAGATATACTATCAGCAAGGTATGAAACGGGAACTAAAACCACCTCTTTTACTTTTGAGTAACATAATACTTATACCTATAGGTAGATACATACGGTATTCATAAAATTACCTCGTACATGTTTAACCTCGTTTTATTTTCGCAGAAATGTATTATATTATATACGTATCATAATATATCTAAAATATATTTATAAAGTATTACATATTAATGAAGGGTTGTGTTATATTTCATTATGTTGTTTTAATATTCCGATTTTTACTTTATTTTATTACTGTAACATTTCGTTGTTATTCTTGTAAAATATAATTTAGTGGCTCATTAGTCTAGTGGTCGCAAGCGTGCGGTCCTGGGTTCGATTCCTGAGTCGAACAGTGTTATAGGGCTTTTCTGTATGGAAATTCTCAGTAGCAGCATGGAGTCTAGAATTATGCCCGGTAGACGGCAATAGGTTTGCCCCTTATTACATAACGGCATCGGCAAAATGTGGGTGTACAATAGTATAGCTCAGCCTAGCCCTGCGGGGAATACAGGCGTAATGCTGTTATGTTATAATTAACATACATATTATTCACATCTATATTCCCCAAAAGGTAAGGCAGAGGTGTACTGTTGTACATCGACTTTGCCAATGCTGTAATTGAGTCCCTATTTGTACACACATGCATATTTTATATATTTCAAACTCCGGGCTGCTTATCATAAAACCAGTTGAGCATGTGGTTCAAAAGAACATGCAAAAAAAAACAAGTAAACGACGTGGCGCGATGTAACGCGTTGCTCATATAGGACAAAGCCTTACTCGTCTGTCTACATAATGTGATTATATTTATTATACAAAGAAATAACTGAATACACGAATATATTATAAATAACTAGTTATTTACTAACGTTTGAGTAGCGTTATATAATTTATAATCAGCTGATGTTGATGTTTAAGAGTATCGTTTAGATGCCGCACAAAATTGTCTTGTTTCTTACATCTTTTTTTTTTTTTTTAAACATTGCCCCACACTAGGATTTCTCCTGTGTCATGGGTACAGTTTACAAACATACATGTCACATACACACACAACCAGACCCGAAACAACTATCTGTAGATCATACAAATATTTGTTCCGTGCGGGAATCGAACCCGCGACACCTAGCGCAGCAGTCGATCTCTCAACACACTGCGCCAACCGTGCCGTCAAATCTTAACAAATTAATTTGATTTTGGTCTCTATCGTTTTATGAGATTATAATCAAGGTCACAGGTTTTGTTATTTGTCAAAATTTTGTTTAATTTAATAATTATCACGAGATAAGTATAAGGAAGATTTTTAGTATAAAAACATATTTTGAGGGTTAATTATTTCTCAATGTATAAACGATATAAAAAAAAGTGTGCCGCGTATGTAAACAAATGAAATTAAAAAACCAAACTAAACAAATGCTTTAAACGCCATTTATTACCGGAGGACTGTTCAGTTGTAGGTGTTCCTGGCATGTTATCGTAGAAACATATTTACTTTATAACACTCCACAATTAGGGCAACGGAAACTATCCATATATTTCTTTTACCCCGAAAAAAATACCGGATATTGCGATCATCCGCCCTTCCGGTTTAATCAATTTCTCCATTATGTACAGTGAACATAAATTTTTTTTTTTTTATTTTTTTTTTTTAAAAACATTGCCCCACACTATGATTTCTCCTGTATCGTGGGTACAGTTTACAAACATACATGTCACATGCACAAACAACCAGACCCGAAACAACTATCTGTAGATCATACAAATATTTGTTCCGTGCGGGGATCGAACCCGCGACACGTAGCGCAGAAAGCTAATCGCTTAGCCACTGCGCCAACCGTGTCGTCAAAATATGTGATTATGACATATACATCACTGTACTATAATATTTTTCTTTTCCAACTTGGGAATAATGAAACAAGACGTAATTGCGTTTCTCTGTAAAAACAAAAGATTTATTTAAAACGTGTACGCACAACACTGAACCAATGATACAATGTTTAAAAGGCCGGCAACGCACTTGTGACTCCTCCGGTGTTGCGGGTGTCCATGGGCGTTAATCGCTTACCATCAGGCGATCCGTCAGCTCGCTTGCCGCCTATCACATAAAAAAAAAGTAAAGAAAACAATTATTTACCTGTAAGAAAACAAAAGAAACAACATTTAAAGCCTTTATTTCCTGTTTTGTTATTTCTTCAAATAATTAACACACTATCATATAACCTCAAAATGTCACCCGTCTCAGCTGTCAGTTTGTAGACTATATCGATAACGCGGCAAATTCAAACTTAAAAAAAGCGACTCCCTAGTAAGTGTATGCACAAGAGCGTAATGATTTTCTTTACATGCATACCTATATATAGGTATTGAATTATTTATTCTGACTGACTCACTGATCTAGTGGTAGCTAGTGGTTGCTGAGCGGAGGTCCACGGTTTGCATTCCAGGTCGGGCAAAACCTTAATTTCTGTTCTTAAAATCCATACAAAGTGAAATATTTGATATAACAATGCAAAACCGTACGTAATATAAAAATTTAATCCGAAAAATATAATTTTAATTCCCTAGTTTCAATAATATTATTGGTAGTGCCACTTTAAACAACAAACCCGCTTTAACTGTACATATGTATAAGCAGCGTGATTGCAGAAAAATAAACCATAAAGAGCATATATATGGTAGAAATAATTAAAAAATTCGCTTGGCAGCCCGCCAACCGCTGTAACCCAAATGTGGAAACGCCCACGCTGCACATGCACTCGTAAAATTCTTTCGTGCTGAACAAAAGGTAATTACACCGCAATAACAATAAATTCAAAAATATATTTCTTAATTGCTAATTAAATTATATTGATTTTTACTGGCCTGTTTTCGGGAAAAATGAATCCTAAAAATTGTTTCTAATCAGTCGAGGGGCTCGTAGCTACTGCGTATATCAGCCAATTTTTTTCAATTCAATCCAATTCAAATATATTTTTATTCATGTAAACCATTCACAGGCACTTATGAATAGTCAGGCTCTAGTTGCCACGTTCCAAAGTGTTGATTTCCAATTAAGAAGAACGGGCAAGAAACTCCATGGTTACTCTTTTTAACTCGGAATTATATACACAATATTAATTTATACATTGATCTCGAACTAATTTATACATTGATTTGAGAGGTTAAGCAACGCTTGCAGCAGTTAGTCCATGGATGGGTGACCGTTCTCGCACATCGATAATCCTCCGTGCCTCGGAAAACACCCCATATATACCTATGACAGTCAGCGTCAAGTATATAAATAGTAAAGGTATTGACGATACGGTTGGTGTAATGGTTGAGCGACCGACTGCTGCACTACGTGTCGCCGGTTCGATTCCTGCACGGAACAAATATTTGTATGATCTACAGATAGTTGTTTCGGGTCTGGTTGTGTGTGCATGTGACATGTATGTTTGTAAACTGTACCCACGACATAGGAGCAACCACAGTGCGAGGGCAACGTTATAAAAAAAAGAAATATTAATTAGCATTACGTTCTCGATAATAAAAAAAAAAACACCTTATTCCCGTACATTTTCTAGTTTCAGCAATAATTTAAACTTAACACGAGCTAATCTTGTATAAAAGTCTTATTTAATTTAATCATATCATAAAATACAAGTTACTGCGAAAAGCAACAAAACAAATAGAAAATGATGCAAGTGCATTTAAAATTAGACTTTAGTTCAAGGGGTTAAGATTGAAATTCGAGTGAGATGCGGTGTAATTAGTGTTCTAGACTGTATACAGCGTGTGTATAAATAAGAGATAGCACTTAGTCGTAGTTTAAACAGGCGTTAGATGCATCGAGAGCAAAGACATTAGCGCTGTTTGAAATGGATTAAGTAAATTAACGTTTAACATCGATGATATATGAGTTAACTGTTACTATAAAAGCCTGATTAAGGGTAAAACTTCAAAGTTACCTACATGCATTATATTTAACCAAAATTATATGCCTATAGCATCGATATACACACACAGCATAACGCCTGGATTTCCCGAAGAGTTAGGCAGAGGTGTACTATTGTACACCCACATTTCGCCGATGCTGTTATTGAGTCCCACGTAATAGGGGTGGAGCCTATTGCCATCTACCGGGCACAGTTCCAGACTCCGTGCTGCTACTGAGAATTTAAACCCAATAACACATTGCCCGACCCGGGAATCGGGAGAAAAGTTAAAAAATTTGTCATCAACTCACTAAGAAGCACAAACGAGGATGTTTCCCGACCGGCCTTTATGACACCCGCAATTTGAAAGTATGAGGCGGACGTTTTACATCGTACGTAAGTATAGCAGATACTTACTTACGTTAATGGACACCCCGGTTGCACTTGCAACCAGTAATAACCACTGATTCATCTAAGAAGATTATTATGAAGGGTGGAGACAATAGAAAACTTCTCCATTACCGTCGTTCTTAAGTCCACTTACTCGCGTACAAAAGTCTTTGGAGGGCACAGAACACACGAGGGAGATATTTATTGGTTCTTCCAGAAACCGCTCACCGAAATTTGAATACATATTTCTTATCTTGCATTTCATATTTGAACTCGCTGCGCTCGCTACACCACAAGCCTGTATCTGGAGCGCTTCCGGTGGACGTGACGTAGGCGTTGTTAGCGCCTTCCTGTTTAAATATCCTGTGCAAATATGTCTGTTATATACTCTAGACTGTTTGATTTTTCGCGTTAAACTGATTTACTTTGTCGTTTCTGCTTTATTAAATTGTATTTGATACTTAGAGTTGTGGTTTTCTGGAGTTCTGGTTAAGGGTTCTCTTCACAAGAGGAACCTTCACAATGCGTGCATTGTGAGGAGTACATTCATCGTCTATCCTAAGGTTGTCTGGTAGAGATCGCCGACTGCGATAAGACCGCCCTTTGTACATATATTTTAATACATAAGTTGTATCCAATTTTTTATCGGTGTACAATAAAGAATATTCTATTCTATTCTACATTCATATTAAGGCTGTATTTTCCAACTGCTTACTCTTTTTCCACTTTTCTCTATCTATAGCTTCTAAAAACATAAATCGTAAATCGATCTAGTTTCCCTGATAAGTTGGTAATTTAATTAAATATACCCCTACATAATAAAACTAAAGTTAATATTGATATTAAAAAAAAACGAGTTTCTGTGTGATTGCTTGCCTACAGAAAATTATCGGTTCATATCTCCTCATAAACTCGACCCAATTTAAAACAAAACAATCGCAAACTAACTTCAATTCATCTTGTTCCCAGTCTAAATGAATAACATTAGTTCTAATATTCTATAAACTTCTGAATGTACCTCGACCAAATAACGAGGTTATAAAACCTTTATATCAACAACAAAGTATCGAAGAAAGCCAAATTCAAAGACGTTTCTATTTATCGGTTTCTGTAACATAATTTGCAACTCAAATTATCCAACAAAACATCTTGGGAGCAAAGCGAAGGTTCCAGAATGTCTTACAATGAATCTTCATTAACGCCGTTTGAAGTTCAATTCAAATTGCCAATAGATAGATCTTCTGTTTAATGCTTGAAGAAACATATTAGATGAGCTCTTTATGTCAGAGGAAGGTGCAAATTTGAAGGTAAAACTAAATTAGTGATGGAATCAAATCAGAATGTGATCAAAACCGATTGCTGAAGAAGATTTATTTATTTATTTTGGCTTGTTACAATTTTCTTTTGTCTTTCTTTCTTTTTTTAAAATAACGTTGCTCCCTGTATTATTTCTCCTGTATCGTGTGTTCAGTTTCAAACATACATGTCACATGCACACACAACCAGAACCGAAACAACTATCTTTAGATCATACAAATATTTGTTCCGTGCGGGGGATAGAACCCGCGACACGTAGCGCAGAAAGCTAATCGCTTAGCCACTGCGCCAACAATGATCGTTATATAAACGAAATATAACGACAATCGGCTGACCCATTGGTGAAATCCATGGGATCAAAATCGCAGGTCGGGTTAAGCGTTATAAAACTGTTACAGTCAGAAAAGTAGTACTCCGGAGTTTGTAATTGCGCTCGGCAGCTGGCAATAAGCTCGCCACTTGGTATTTAAATGTGTGTGTACAAGTACACATGTGCCTGAACTTTGGTAATACATGCGTAATGCTATATTATATTGTGTATGTGAATATATCATCATCATCATCATCATCAGCCAGAAGACGTCCACTGCTGAACGAGAGCCTCCCTCAAGGGGGGGTTTGCCATAATCCCCACGCTTGGCAGGCGGCTTGGGGATCGCAGTGACTCACCGATTAGTGAGAGGACGCTGCTGCCCATCCTCCGGTGTCTGGCCGCAGTTTTAAGACGTACCCGGGTGAATATATCGCACTCTAAGAATGAAAGTGACCTAACTCAAAATTCTGATTTCGCTAAACTGACCTTACAAAGTATACTTTTTTGAAGACTTTCTTGATCATTTCCCTCAAATTGCATGTTGACTTAAGTCACTTTCGTTCTGAGGATACGATATAAACGCTTTGTAACGATTGAAAACGATTTGTAAACGCACACACTTTTTTAAAAAAAGAAACAAAATAACCAAAATCATTACAGTTGGTAAACTTATTAGTGTTTGCATGTGTTGAACGAAATGTGAACGAGTGACGAAAACACAGATCATCTGACATACACGGCGGTGTGTCTCATTAGGCATAGCTTAAGACGTTTGCAAGACTTACAAGGTCTACCAAACAAAACAGATGAAGGTAGTTATTTGCAAGGAACAGTGCAACGAGTCAGAATGAGAATTTTCTTTATTTGCAATCAGTATTGTACAGAGTAGACAAACGAAATATCGTCACACACATGGAAAGCAAAATAGCCTGATGATAAATTAAAAGAAAAAACAAATTTAGACAAAGTTTCACAATGTTACGCTAATTTAATATCTTAAAACAACAAATCCAATAAACAAAGTGTGAAAAGAGAGAAAATAAAACGGTTAATAAACAAATACGGAAAGTACAAAAAAATACGAAACTGCAAGAGAAATACATGCCGCCATCTGTTATGTTACCTAACAGAGTTACCCGTGAGTTATCGCCCTTGGCTCGACGCTCCAATATGGGCCGAATTCACTCCTCATGATAGTGTAAAAAAAAACATAATATTTTACATAATACGTGAAAATATTAAAAAAATTGAAGAATATTATTATGTACTATGTAGAAAGAATAACTGAACTGTTTTACCGATGCGAAATAATGATTATTAAACAAGTTTTTTTTTTTTCAATTATTAAAAATATAAGATGAAAATAGAATGATTGAATTAAGTGAAAAATAAATATTTTGTAAATACGTAAAAAAATCGCTTAATTCATTGGAATATGTGTTTAGTAATAAACATTTTAAATTTAACATTGAAAAATGTTTACAAGTTTTAATATCTTGTTAATATTTGTATTTGATAATAAGTTTCAGAACTGACATTATAATACTTAAATGTAGTACTTCATTACATATTATAAAACAAAGTCCCCCGCTGCGTTCGTCTGTCTGTCTGTTCGCGATAAACTCAAAAACTAATGAACGGATTTTCATGCGGTTTTCACCAATAGAGTGATTCAGAGTGATTCATGAGAAAGGTTTAGGTGTATAATTTGTTAAGGTTCTGTAAATGGGCTGAAATATGACGACGATAGTTGAAGATGTCGGAAAAAATCATGCCGACTGGGAGCTTTACTATCGTGCGCCGAATAAATACTCGACGTAACAGGCTGATACTACACTACTACAGAAAAAAAATGAAGGCGTATATGCTCTACTACCCGTGCGAAGCCGGGGCGGATCGCTAGTTAATAATATTACTTACTTAGATATAAGTTTCATGGAGAGTTGCTAGAGTTTAATTTCGGTTTCATATTTCGAAAATAGACTTTTATTAAAATATTCTCAAATGACCCCTTTGACATTGGTCCCTAAATACAATGACGCGTATAAATTATTTATTCATTAGTGACAAAAATATTCTAATGGTACTTAGGTATATTATAATTGTTTATTTTCTTAACACCTCTCACAACATAAGTACGTAAATACAAGAATATACAACAGTGAGAGCATCCAACTAATCTAATTTACATCACTAGAGTCTCTTAAGATAATTAATTGTTTATCAAGCCGCTGTAAACTAAGTTGTTTAGCGTAGCAATAAAATACAGTAACTTAAAACAAACTTCATCACAACTTGTTTATTTAAGTTAGACAAGTTTACGAGTTCAATTTGTTTTAGACAATCTCTTGGGAATTTAAAATGTGTACGTGGTAGGCAGTATTGCGTTACGCTAGTTTTCAAGTATTTTCCTTTTGAGGTAAGTTATTATTATTATTTTATTGTTTAACTAGCTGTGCCCGCGACTTCGTTCGCGTGGATGTCGGAACTTAACAATGTATTTTTTAGTGAGACCAAATGCACTTAACCCAATTTTTTTCCAAAATATTTTTTTTTTCTAAAATAAAAGTAGCCTAAGTTACTCCTTATTACATCAGCTACCTGCCAATAAAAGTCCCGTCAAAATCGGTCCAGCCATTTCAGAGATTAGCCTATACAAACAGACAGACAGACAAAAGACAAAAAAAAAGACAAAAATTGTAAAAAATCTTATTTTGGTGTATGTACCGTATATATGTATATTCATATGCATGTAGTAAAAAACGATTATTTCAATATTACAAATAGACACTCCAATTTTATTTATATGTATGTATAGATTAAACATTGCCCAACCAAGGGCGGATCCGGGGGGGGGGGGGGGGTGGATCGACCGCTGATAATTTTTCTAATCGCATTGATAAATTCATTTTAATTAGATTTATTATTGTAATCGAATGTCTGTCCTGAATAGATTTCAACTATGTGACCCCCCCCCCCTGACTTGAAAGGTGGATCCGCCCTTGTCCCCAACACTAGGAATGATTCCTGTATCGTGAGTGGGTTTACAAACACAAATATACACATACACAAACACCCAGACTCAGAAAAATCTATCTGTATCTAGATCATATCAAATATTTGTTCCGTGCGTGAATCGAATCTGGTACACGTAGCGCAGCAATCGACCGCTCAACCACTGCGCCGACCATGTCGGGGATCTTTAGATTCTTCTGTGAACAACTCTATATTACAGTGTTCTCGTCATTGTCTATTCAGAAAGCTGTATCTTACACAAACACGGGTAGGATGATGCTCTAAGGCTCTAGACAGACGGACCGCATTTCAACTGCAATCTAACCGCAAATTGCAGTTCGGATGCAGTTTGAATGCAGTTGACACGACTGCGTGCAATCGTGTGAACTGCACACCGACTGCAATCGAACTGCACGGTTGGTTTGCAGTTCTATTGCAGTCGTGTCAACTGCATTCAAACTGCATCCGAACTGCAATTTGCGGTTAGATTGCAGTTGAAATGCGGTCCGTCTGTCTAGAGACTAACCGTAGCTTAAAACGTCAGTAGTTCTACGTTTAAACAGAAACTCCCCATATCGTGAATGAAGGAAGCAACTCATGCGCTCCTAATGAGAACACTTTGAACTTATGGCCCGCTCTGTGTCGAGATTAGACGTCGTTCGCTGGCGAGATTTTGCTAACCTAAGCCAATCTAGGTTTTGCTAGTCTTCGTAGGAGTTTGTCCGTGGTACTTATTGTACCAGATGCACTAAGAAACGTTGAGTGAATGATTTAATTAGAGTTTGATGTAACATGGTATGTAGGTGATTGAGATGCACGATCGTTATCGGATTTGCTTAAATTTTTAAGGTTATTCAATGTTTATTGCGCTGTACACCTTAAGTCTCTCAATTTTCAAATTTATTTCCAGTATAGTATTTTTGTCGTCAGGGTTGACGCAGTGGCTAAGCTTTCTGCTATGTATCGCTTATTATCGCGTATTCGATCCCCGCACGGAACAAATATTTGTATGATCTACAGATAGTTGTTTCGGGTCTGGTTGTGTGTGCATGTGGCATGTATGTTTGTAAACTGTACCCACGATACAGGAGAAATCCTAGTGAAGGACAACGTTTAAAAAAAAAACTTCCGCATTCGTCTAGTGGTCGCAAGCGCACTTGCTAAGCATGAGGTCCTGGGTTCGATTCCCAGGTCGGGCAAAATATTATTGGTTTTTTATGTATGGAAATTCTCAATAACCGAACGAAGTCTGGAACTGTGCCCGGTAGATGGAAATAGGCCCGGTAATAACGGCGTCTGCGAAATTTTGTGTACATTTTACGCCTCTGTCTAACCCTATGTGGAATACAGGCATGACGCTACGTTTCTGAATATCGCGACCCACCCTATCGTGTCTCCAACCGCAGTCACTGTGGTTAAGTACGAATCGCCCGTATCAATCATTTTCAAGACTTTTTTGTACTATATTTAAAGTTAAAAATCGAATAGCCACCACACGTCTGAATAAAAATACAATTTACATATAAATTGTAACCTACGTCGTGGCTTTCCCGGCTAGGCTTCGTACTTCCCCATTATGCATTGAAGTAAAATGGATTATGTAAGAGTAATACGTCTTTCGCCTGTACAGAGTGAGGTAGCACTCGAGTTTATAGAACAGAATTATGTTTTGAATAATTGATGTATGGTAATCTCGGTATGGCTTGGCTGTTTCGTTACTTACTTCAGAAACTAAATATTCGCACGACGGTAGCGAAACGGCGAAGCCATACATTTTTACTGATATGTAGAATTTGTGAAGTTAGGGTCGGTAGAGTTAGGCCGTGTAGATTCAGAAGCTCGGCTCTACATGAGATTTGATATGTTTTTTACAGGGCAAACCTTATGTGGTCGTCTTGGCAACATTTTACATGAATTTTTTTTGGTGGGTTTGTATTTTTGTCGTTTCCCACCGCGTTGTTTAAAAATTGAACTAAATTTTTATTCATACTTGCATTTTCGCCCTTTTTCACTTAGGAAACAAACTTTTTTATTTACACCAGAGGTTCCCGGACTTATTTTCTCATAGACCACTTTCAAAATTTAGCTGGTTCCGGTGGACCCCCTGCAGCTACATTTCTACCATATTGTAAATTGAATTGTAAACCCCCATTTTTTTGTCACGCCAACGTAGTCCCCCGTCGAGTCTCCCGTGGACCCCTGGGGGACCTGGACCACTTTGGGAACTAAAGATTTACACGATTGAATTTTGTTAAAAGAACAATTTGGTTAAGGAATGCCTGACTGGTCTAGTGGTTGTAAATTTGGTAGTTGCTTCATTCCAAGGTCACAATATTCCAGTTCCAATCATCATTCATCATCAGCCAGAAGACGTCCACTGCTGAACGAAGGCCTCCCTCAAGGGGAGGGGGGGTTGCCATAATCCCCACGCTTGGCAGGCGGCTTTGGGATCGCAGTGGCTCACCGATTAGTGAGAGGACGCTGCTGCCCGTACTCCGGTGTCTGGCCGCAGTTTTAAGACGTACCCGGTCCTACCCCGTCATGTCCAGTCCATGTCAGTTCCAATATCCATACACATTATCATACACCGGGCACAATTCCATAATTTGAGATGTTATCGAAAATATTTATTGCAGAAAACTCCAATAACACTTACATTCACAGACCTGGGAATCGAACTCAGGACGCCACTCAGTAGCTGCGCTTGCGATCATTAGGTCAATGAGTTAATTTGTTCTTATAACATAGCAACCTGTATGTAAAGGGCTGTCCACACGTACACGTCTAACAATATCTACACTGCTGCACACCCAAATGTCGCCGATGCCGTTATTGAGTCCCATATAATAAGACCATATTGCCATCTACTGAGCACAGTTCCAGACTATGCTGTTACTGAGAATTTCCATACAGAAAAACCCAATAACACTGACCAACCCGGGAATCACATCTGGGACCCTACGCTCAACAGTCGCCCTTGCGAGTAATAGACCAATGAGGCAATAAAACTTATCATTATAGTGAAGTAAACTTCTCATTGATGACTTGCAGCAAATTATAGCACTCCAAAAACTCTAAAGACAGAGAAAAATCAGTTCTATTTAGTATAAAGAAACCTTAGATATTTTTATCTCGAAGTATTTCAAACATCCAGACTGAAAACCATTGAAAGAGCGACTAGAAATTGTCACCCAGATCAATACCTACTGTATTTATCTAGGATTGAATCTGGTCCCCGAGGTATATGCACAATCGATCACAAGCCCAGCGCACTCAGATGTTATATTATCAGTGTATTCTGATATAAAAGAAAATATTACGCCGCCATTCTCTAGAGAATAAGTTTAATCAAATGCCAGTCATAAGCAATCTTGTTTCATGTATTGAAACAATATTTGAAAGATTTTTTAAAATGAATATTTTAATGTTTTGAAATGGTAGAAAGCTGCTTGTAGAGTGAGCGAGAAGCTGCTGTCACTGTGACCGAACCGGAAATCGAACTTAGGGTCTTTTGTTGCATTTAAGTTATTTTTTTTTTCTTTCTTTCTTTAAAAAAACGTTGCTCCACACTAGGATTTCTCCTGTATCGTGGGTACAGTTTACAAACATACATGTCACATGCACACACCAGACCCGAAACAACTATTTGTAGATCATACAAATATGTGTTCCGTGCGGGGATCGAACCCGCGACACGTAGTACTGAAGGCTTCGCCACAGTGCCAACCGTGTCGTGAAATTATTATAATTATTTTAATTAACCAATGTAACGTGGAGGACAACACAAAAAATAAGGCGCGTCGACAATCATATTTCGCGCAGACTCGTAAAAACGATTGACGGAAACACCCGAATCATTAAATAAATTTATAATGATCCTTAAGCAATACATTTAAGGTGTAAAAATTAATTGCAGTGCCGTCATTATTTATTTTGCTTGCCATGGCGTGCAGTGGTGGTGCTTTTAAATTGTATCTACTGCGCAGGTATATCAGTAGGTCATATTAAATGTGTCCAACTATAACCGGCTATCTTATTGTGTTATGCAACTTTACTTCCATCCTGAACTTCGGGGTACGACCCAACTTGTAGGGGCCAATTTAGACAATATCCAGTGTAGCTTTAAAGTAGTACAGGCAATTTAATTAACACTTGTTCGAGCCACTTAGTGACAGGAACTTTGTACACTGTAGAGGCTATTATTTATATAAAATTGGTTAATGTCGTTATGATGAAGTTTGTTATTAGTGTATTTTTTGTAATCATCATTGTGTCTTGACTGTATTCTCCGAAGAATTAGGCAAAGGTTTACTGATGTACAATTGTACACCCACATTACCCCAATTCTATTTTATTAAGTCCCACGTCATAGGATGTGTGCCTATTATCATTTGACGGGCACAATTCCAAACGATTTTTTATCAGAAAAATCTCATTTTGAATCGAATCCCTTTGCCCACCAGACCATGAAGCATTCGATGTAGTATATACTACCTACCTAATAAAGATTCTGGCACTTTTCTATTATCATCGCGGCTGTGTAGACGCTCCATATTTAACGACTTTGAACGTGTAATATCTTTGAAATTCCGCTCACCCGAAGAAACAAAGGACGTATTTGTAAGACAGTTCTCAAAGGCAATTTAAATAGACATTAAATTTATAATATTATGTAAAGTCAATGCCTTTTACGTGGCCCGCACAAAATGTATACCCAGGAAATCCCGTGGGATCTGTCTAAATCCCAGTTGTTTACAAAAAAGTTAAAATGTATTGAATCTCGTACCTAATAAATTATTCAGAGGGAGATTTTTTTTTTTTTTTTGGGAATTTCAGCCAAATGTAAAGTCGAAAGTACTTACTCGTGAATAATAATTTATTTAAGAGAAAATCTCTGTGTGTTATGTTTTTTTAACGTTATAATTAGTCATTATTAGCCCACGCACACAACTCTAATTATAACACGTCAGATATAAACAAAATATGTATATATAACACGAAAATGAATTCGTGAAGGAAAAATATCGTGATGAAATCTGTCTATATCTAACGAGGCTCTATAAAGTTCTCAATGGTGTGTGTCGCGCAACCCGCCAGGCAGACGAAACCGGGGAAGCGTGATGAACGTCTCTTATACATAAGAATATATATAAGAAATAAGTATCAGTTCATTGTGAACTCTATGTGTTATTATATAAATGAGATTATCTGTTGTTACAGCGTCAATGATGATGTAGGAGCGATGTGCGCGCCGGCCACAGCGGCGCTGCTGCTCGCCGCTCTTGCTGCCTTGCCCTGTCGAGGTAAAGTAACTGACTACGCTTTTATTAAATAACATGACGACATATTGTGCAAGAAACATGCAAAAGAGAGAACAACTAAAGACGAGATCTGGATTACAAACGATATCTACAGAAATCCTACCCACAAAGTTGTACGTGAAGTTGGAAGGCGTTGGAAGGTACCATTCCCCTGACGTGTCCTCAATGAGCACGGGTTTTCTCAGTCAAAATATAGTGCATTAGCTAAATGCGAGCAAAACACAAATTCTATCAAAATACGAAGCTTAATCCGTCCGTAATTTAAGTCCGTTGATTATAAATTACTAGCTTCCACCCGCGGCTTTGCCCGCGTGGTTTACGAACCCGTACATTTTCTCGGGATAGAAAGTAGCCTGTGTGCTTTTCCAGACTATAATCTATCTCTGTGCTAAATTTTATCTAGATCCGGTCAGCCGTTCTGGCGTTAAAAAGTAACAATCATCACCATCCATCCTCACAAACTTTCGCATTTATAATATCAGTAGGATAGGATAGGATAGGATATTAGTAGTAATTAGGATTAGTAAGATAAGATAAGATAAGAAGTGAGATTAGTAAGATATGATAAGATTATTGTTTAATTATTTCTGAAAATAGGAAAGGTTTTATGTATAATAGTGTACTATTCAATCTTCACCTGCATAATTGAATCAGTGGTAATTTTCTGTACTACAATGTTAAATTGCATTCCTGTGTAATAATTATATTACAATCAGAACTGTTCCATTCCAATCACTTTGTACCCACTTGTATTTTGTATTCTTCAGTCAGCGTAAATTCGTCGGCGTAAATTCGCCAAGATTCTTAATGACCTCAAAGGAATTACAAATTCATCGCTGTCCAAAATTGTTTATTTTGAAGTAACACGGTACAAAGATTCCGGTTTTGTAAGCTGTCGGCCATTTAAAAATATTTTCTTTACGCAGGTCGCACAAATTCAATTGAAATTTCTCAAAAGCTCTCTTGTATCCCTAAGTGCCCTTATTATATTTTAATACCTAGAGAGGTTTTAAATAAACTTTGCCGCAAGACTCCCTGTGAGGAAATTGTTTAGAATTCTTAAAAGCAAATTGTAATGCGATTTCATGTGTTCAAGGTATTGAGTTTATAACTTAACCGTTTGCTTCAAAGTATACGCCAACTTAACAAAATTTAAAGTACCAACATGTATGGCTTTTCTTTTTAATCTTATTCGCACACGTCGTTATACAGAGAAGCGAAAAGAAACGAGATATATTTTACTATGTAAGTAGATTTCATAAATAAGGCAGAAATCTAGTAAATTATATCATTACCCTACTCGGGCGTTATGCCCTACGTACCTATATATAAGCGCTGAGATTCCAGTAAAAAATACCTACCTAGTAATATAAATATCTGCCGTACAAAGTATGAGACTATTTCATACAAGATTGAAACATGTTTGAAACATGTTTGTATAAACACCTTTTGTTACGATGTTTTGTGATACAGCAAACAGAACCTAAGGTAGTTACAACATAATAGAAAACTCCCATTTTGCTTTCCAACGAAAAAGTAAAATGTTCCCAGACAGGCCCAAATACATAGTTGATTGTTTATCGAGTCTAAAATTTACATTTCCATTTCCAGGCACCGACGCCGACGTTGCCTCAAGGATATTCAACGAAACCAACAATTTTAAGGAGACAGGTTCCCAGCCAACGATAAACAAACTCTATCAAATGTTACATACTAACTCCGACCTACATAATCAAAGCAAACTTGTCGAAAACTTTAATTACTCTAGTGTTAACCTAACACATAGTTTTAACTTATACAACAATCTGAAGTATCCCACGAGTGTAGATAAGAATCACGTTGAGTGTTGCCTGAATATCGATGAAGCTGAAAGTGAAAGCAATGTTAGTGTATCAACAGAGGGTGCTAAAGTACTTGTTAGTGATGTCAATGATCTTGATGTTAAGAAGAATAGAAAAAGACGGGTTGTGAACATAGTGCGGACGTATGTAGAAGTCACTACAAGTGATACGAGGAGGTATATTGAAGCGACTGCTTTGTCTTTTCTGTCGAGTCATTCGCCGGTGATAATGGAAAGGAGACGCAAGCCTGGAGAGACGGGATCCAGTGCTCCATTGTTGAACTACATATTTGATACGTATTCTAATACTCATCAGCATAGAAATGAGAAGTAAGTATCAAATTTTGGAACGATTTCACTTCGTTGTGATAATGCGTCACAATTGAATACAACGTCACAACTAAAACTAAAAGTATATCAAAATAAATAATTGTTTTATTTATTTGATTAATACACCAACAGTTTATACATACAAATTATATGTGTGTTTTCTTAGTAAAATATTAGTAATGAATTGACTTTCTCACATCGTCTTGTCTATTCTGGATACTTACATGTTTTCTTAATATTAAATAGTAAAAAAGTTGCTTAATTATTCTATGGAAATTTAAATTAATTTCATGGAAATATTATTTTATATCTCAATATATACGAAAACATCTGTAAATAAATAAAATTACTTCTAATCCTAATGTTCATCCTAATTTAATATAATGATTCTCAAATCGTATTTCACAGTGTTGGAATCTCTGAACAAAACAGTCTAAGTACTTTATCACAAACACAATGTTTACAATAGAATTGATGAACCAACAGTTAATGTTTGGCCGGCGTTTTATAACAAAACCGTGTTTGCCCAGGCCTAATGGTTTGGCAGAACGGCAATACTGAAATTAATTCAATTTTGTTGACTTAACGAAGAGCCAAAGTGTAATAATGAATAATATGAAATTTAACTTTACGAATATAAAATTGGGTACGGAATACTCAAAAATGTTTTCGTTTAAAGAAAACTTCCTTGAATATAAATTTATTCCACTTGTCTTTCTAAATTTTGGCGGCGAAATAATTGCCGCATTTCAAATTTTATTTAATTATTTCGCAAACGGATTTTTGGTAAACAGTTCAAAGTCAAGAAGTTTGGAAACACCTTTAATATTTGTGAGAGAAACTTTAGGATTTTCAAATAAATATTTTGACTTGAAATGTCCTTAATTACAAACAAATTCTATTTAATCAGGGTAGGGAACGGGAACAGCATTTATGCGGCTGCCGCTCCTGAAATAGAAGCTCTAGTTGGATCCACCGCTCACCTAGACTGCAAAGTCGACGCTCTCCATGATAAACTGGTAATAAGTATGTTTCTTGTTACAATTCACTCGCTTTCATTATTCCTTTTATTAATTTGTTTGTTTTCCTTATTTCATCATCTGAACCATTATTTGTTTTGCTTGATTATAAAAATGTATGTAATCATAATTTCTCTGCACACAAATTACTTCTGTTTTCAAGGTATCATGGGTGCGTCGGAAAAACGATGAAGAGCCCATGGAGCTTCTAACAACTGGTACGCAACTATACACTGCCGACGACAGGTAAAAGTTACGACAACTTTTTTTTTTAAACCTATTTTGTTTCCCACTGCTGGGCAAAGGCCTCCCCTTTTTTCTTCCACTGTTCTCTATTTTGAGCGGCTTGTTATCATGCCTGTTCCACATAAAACAACTTAATAAAACAAAAACGCTCACTTTTTGCACTCAATTATCTTGACAGCTTCCCGAAAGTTTGTAATATATTGCTCTTGAATAAGCTTGGTACAAAGTTGGGGAAACGAAAATATAAATAAGTGTGGACTCTTCCTTCCTACGGGATAAGCAGAGTTTGAAACACTGTTCAAAGTTTGGAAAATAATATGTAGGTGCTGAAGAATTTTAGAACACGTAGAGTTTTGAATTCTTTGGAATTTTTTATGTTGTACTTAGAGAAAATTGCGTTAACGGTATTACGATGAAAATATTATACTTGCATAAATTAACGGCTTTGATGTATATATTTTTATTTTATTTAATAAATAGTTGGTCCGTTTCCAAACACAAATATCCACATTTTCCCCACTATCTGTAGGTTATACAAATATTTTTTTCCGTGCGGGAGTCAAACCCAAGACACACTACTATTGAACCAACCGTGCCGTCAAATATGACATCCGTTAGGACTCACAGTCCGGTAGTTCAGGAACGTTCATCGCAAAGCTAACTTTTGTAAAGCCACAATAAGTTCTATTGGGTATTACAAATGCAAGCCAATGTTGGTTAACAATCCTGCAGTGTTGAACTTTCTTGAGCTAGAATTACAAACAGTGTGGTAAAATTTTGGGGAAGCTGAATGTTATCCGTATCGTTACCCTCCAGGGTAAAGGTGAAGCGTCCAACCTTACCTCTAAACAAAAAAAAATCACAATCTTTGCTTCCTTTTTTAAAAAACATAGTCTAAACTTTCAGTTTCGGTTTTTTTTTATTAATATTTTTGGCGTCCTCAGGTACTCAGCCCGCTTCATCCCGCCAGACATCTGGAGGCTAGAAGTAAAGGAAGTTCGACCAACTGATGCTGCGCACTACGACTGCCAGCTATCTGCTCATCCTCCTCGTACAGCGAGGGTCACACTCAGAGTGCCTGGTCAGTTTCAAAAATAAGCTTGTTAACATTTATTTCTTTACCTGATTTCGTTTCTCAGAATATTACTTTCATTTTTTTTTGAGGTTATGTTTAAAAAATACAATCAATCATTGAATATGTTTTCTTTATTATCTCGTTTTCTTGATCACAATGTATTGTATATTCATATTTATTATAGCTCCCCTTTTATATAAATCGCCCGATGGCTAAATAACTACACAATAGGAACATTGGCGAGCTTTTGTAAATCGCCTCATTAAACTTTTCCAAATTACCCATACATTAATGTAAACAAGGTACGAGTACAAGGTTAATTTTTAAAGCAACCGAAATAACTTTTCATCGTTTTATCAAAAGAAAAGCAACTGAAACAACTTAACGAAGGCTTCAGTTGGATTAACAACAAAGAACACGAAAAGAGAAAAATTGTTCCATTTTCTTTGCCACTTTAAGGTTGTAAGGTTTTGTTATTCGAATACCGTAATGCCTCAATATGGCCTGTGAGTCTTTGACTTTAGTTGTTTGTCTACACTTTTTTTTTAAATTCCGATAATATTTTTTTATTATTCCTGGATTTCACTTTTACCTCTGTTTAGTAACAATTGATTTTGTTGATTTTCTCCAAGTGTCCCTTAGAACGAATGGTCCTAAGACGTGCAACGTAGAAATGTTTTTTTTTCCACTCAATGACGGGATTTAACCTTTGTTTTATAGAAGTGTCAGTCCGCATCGTAGACGGCGCCGGCGCAGCGGTGTCGGAGCAAGTATGCGAACTTGGCAGCACTGTAGCCCTGCGGTGCGAGGTCAATGGGCTGCGGATGGAGGGAGGGCCTTCATTGCTGTGGTACAGGAAGGACGACCTCCTGAATGATGACACCACTAGAGGAGGAATCAGGTATGAGTTTATATAAAGTTTGGTTTTAAATATAGGCTTTAATGGTGGCAAGCGCGACTGCTGAGCGTGAGGTCTCGGATTGGTTTTTCTGTATGGAAATTCTCAGTAGCAAGACGAAGTCTGGAACTGTGCCCGGTACATGGCAATAAGCTCGCCCCTTATAACATGGGACTCAATCACGGCATTGGCAAAATGTGGGTGTACAATAGTACACCTGTGCCTAACCTTTCGGGGAATACAGGTGTGATGCCATGTTATGTGATGTGAATAATATTTGTCTATTAAAATTACCCTTTATAAGCTATGAGCAAGATCTCACCCACCTGTGTGAGTGGAAGCTGTTCCCAAAACGGGAGGTTTTGCTCGCCTTCAATCGCAGTTACCATCAAGCTAGAAACGTATGAAAACATCATGCGCGCGCATTGGAGGGAACTTCAGAATTTGGGTATTGGAAATAGTACTGTTATACCCCGCCATTGCCGAAGTACACTCACACTAACACAACGCTAACTCGTTACGAAGATGGGTACAATACAACTTAATTACCTACATATATTCTCTTTGACAGTGTACGAACTGAGTTCGGTGCAAACGGTGCGAACTCAATCCTCCGTGTGGCACGGGTCCGGGGTGACGACGCTGGCCGCTACACCTGCGCAATCGCACGCGCCCCTCCCCCGGCTCCGCCGCCTGCGTACGTCATACTGCATGTTATCAAAGGTACGGTTCTACGAGTGAAATACCCTGAGATCTCATCTCTTTATTTTTTTGACATTGCTTGTTAGGTTTTCTTAAGACCATATCACCATCAATCATGGTTATTATATCACTTCAGTCTTATTTTGTACTTGGGTCTCCTAATAACATTTACAATACAAGAGATGACTACTAGTCATCTGAGGCACTTTTTATGAAATGTCAAAACGAGATTTTGGTCTAAACATGTTCGGAATAGCAAGGCGTGACGTCATACTTTTTCATTGCCATTGACATACTTAATGTGTGATTTTGATAAATTAAAAATTGAAAACGCCAAAGATTAGCAAGAGATTAAGTTTTATTGAGTTTTTAGAAGAAAAACTATTTACCAAACTAGCCTAGTATAGTCATTATTATCTGTTCTGTGGTCATTACAATATGCACCACCATAAGAGCACATCTAACCTTTCTAATGATCCAGTAGTTGCTAGCGTGGCTGCTGAGTGTGAGGTCCTAGGTTCCATCTCCGGGTCGGGTAGTGTTATTAGGTCCTGTTATAACATTCTGCCCGGAAGATGGAAATAGGCTTATCCCCTATTATATGGGACCTAATAACAGTATCAGCAACGGTTTACAATGGTCAATTCATGTGGTTTATTTTGCCTTCGTGTGGTCTATTTTTGGTTATAGATATCAATGTCTTCAACACATTTTGGCTTGCTAACTTGTTTTATGTCTGTATCAGGTGAAAGCCTAGCTGAGCTGCATCAGGGCGGCACTCCAACCTTCACGCCAACATCGTGGGTAACACTGGCGCTGTGCGCCCTTTTACACGCCTACTATTGAATTTGTTTAATAATAAATTGTTCGTATTTATATAAATGTTTTATTTTGACTAATACTTAGTAGAATGACTTAGTATTCATAATCATTAAATTGCCTCATTGGTCTAGTGGTCGTGAACGCGACTGCTGAGCGTCAAGTCCTGGGTTCGCTATCTGGGTCATGCAAAGTGTTATTGGATTTTTCTGATATGGAAATTCTCAGTAGTGCCCTGGTCTTGCTGTTAAAAAAAGAGTTTTCATGTGCTAACATTTATCAACTGTATAACAACAAAATGCCCCAATTTACAAACCTTACAAAGAGCTAGCCAAAGATACACATAAAACTATAAAACTATAAAACATCAAACAAAGAACTCCGCCATGCAATAAAACTAAACATATCAGATTATGCATACATAATGTGACGTATCCTCAACCTAATGAATAAAGCGGTCAATGGTACAGACGTTAGGACCTAAGCACACCAGCCACATTTTAAAACAGAAACGCGCGATTTTCAATCGTTGGACTCGTAGTTGCATCCGGCGCGTACCAATGAGTCAGATTTATTTGTGACTTATGTTCACACTAGCTTCCGCCCGCGGCTTCGCCCCTGGTTTACGAACCTATGTGCTAAAAGTAAAAAGTAGCCTATGTGCTATTTCAGACTATAATCTACCTCTGTGCCAAATTTCATCCAGATCCGTTCAGCCGTTCTGGCGTGATTAAGTACCTAACAAATATCCATCCATCCTCACAAACTTTCACTTTTATAATATTAGTAGGATAGGATTTGGCAGGATGAGCTTGATAAATTACATAAAGAATGGGCCTCACCTTTGCCCACCAGTGGGATGATGCAGGCGAATAGCCTTCAACACACTAAGAAGAAGAATAGTAACAGTATATTCACATTATTCTGGACTATTATTCTAATGGTGAAAGAAACCATCTTGAAGTTAGCAGCATGACCCAGCGCCATAAAAGCGAAATCTTGTTTGTAGTCCATCTCACCGCACCTGCCTCAGAGACAAGGCCTAGTTACCACCAGCGGGAACATTAATAGGCCCATGGAGTGTTTGCCATTTTTAAAGCTCAATAAAGTCAACGAACGCAAAATCGCGCGTCTCCGTAAAAAGTGGCTCGTGGGCTTCAGTCGTTACCGTTTTTCGCGTTTCCCGTTTCCATTATACTGAAATGGATTACATAAATAACCATGATGACGGCCAGAGTGGGAGATATGGTGTTTTATGGCACATATCTGTGCTAATAACTATAAATTGGGTGGATGGATTAATGACTGTATGTAATGGCAACATGGACTCGATTTGGAGTTTGTATGAAATACGAGCAGATTTTTTGGAATGTTTTAGATAAGACTCGTGATTAGATATATGCAGTTATAGGTAGCTGTTTTGGTCTAGTTGTCGTAAATGCGGATTCTGGGTTTGATTCCCAGGTCGAGAGAAGTGGAAGTGGGGATTTTCTATTAAAAAATTCTCGGTGGCAAACCGGAGTTTTAAAAGTGGTAATGGATATCTGAGACTTAATAACAGCTTGAACGAAATGTGAAAAAGTACATCTGTGATTATCCCTTGGGAAAATACAGGCGTGAAGTTATATTGTTACTGTACATGATTTGAATATTCTACCCACATTGTATGTACTCAGTTCAGCATCCAAAGTCAGTCTTTTTTTATTACAAATGTGCCTTTGCAGGTACTTTTAAAACGTTAAGAATCTTGGTACTCCTCGGAGAAGAGACCGGCAGAAAACTCTATAAATACTCTTTTCAAAATATTGGTTTACCCACCTAATGTTTACAAAATACTTCAATAAACTTCTCAACCTTAGGCGATATATGTACATAGTTCAAGAGATTACATTTACATTGTAATCGAAGTGTTACCAATTACTAAAACATACCAAAACTTCACAGTTGAACAATCACTATAAATATGTAGATGGGGATCCATATTTATGAGGAAACTTGCTAAGCCCGACTGATATTGGATAAACTGCGCATCTACTGGTACTTAGGACAGTGATTGTAAATTGAACAAAATGATGGCGTTCAATAAAGCGGTGACATTTTGAAAATTATGTAAGTATTTTGTGAAGAAATTCGGTATGTTCAAGGAAAGTAGATTAACACGTAGACAAATTCTAAATTCTCTTGTTACATATATTAAAAAATATAATGTATTGTGCAAATATCTTAAGGAATAAAAAAAAACTGCCCTTTACTGTCCCACTGCTGAGCAAGGGCCTCTACTCAGATTGAGAAGAAGTTAGGCCTTGATGAGGGTTAGCGGACTACACAACCATCGAAAACTATATGGAACCCTGTTAGGTGTGCAGGTTTTCTCACGATGTTTTCCTTCGCCGTTAACGCAAGTGATAATCTTATTACGGAAAAAAGATTTATATATAACTGTTAATCAACCTTTTTTGCTAAAAATGCGTAAAATAGCAAAGAAACAAAAGGACTATATAAATATCGTAACACAAAGCGTTATGTAGTTTCCGTCTAACCAACCCCATAAGAAATAGGTCCGATATTATGCAACTATGAATAAATTAAGTAAAATAGTCAATAATGTCAAAGCGTTTTTTATTTCAACTGGACTTTTGACGGAATTTTGGAAATGTCGAGATTCTATATGAACAGAAGAGACAGGCAAGAAACTCCGTGAAGAACTAAAAAGCCACTAAGCCAATATAGAACGATATTTTCTTTCGTTGCTCATATAAAGTAACGCTAACGATATTTTCTTGTCCTATTCAAACCCTAAGCCTAATCCTATCCTAATTGAAAAGCGAAAGTGGTGCAAGATTAAATCTTCCTTTCAGTACATAATCTCGAGTTATATAAAATCACTTTGTTTACCAAAAATCTATTCAATTCTGTGCGTTTGTTGAAGTGATCATGAATTTGAATCACAACCTCTATTGCTACGATATAACTCATTCATAGAAAATAAAAATCTTCATGAATCCAGCGTTGTTTACGAAAACAGTTCCAAACAAGTTTCCTCGTTTAGAAACAAAGTTTGTTCACCCTTCATGGTTTCAGTTATTTTGATAATCATTATTTCTAGACGAGTAGAAAAAGAGTAAATACTTGTTATGTTAAGAGTTACCTTAGAGTTGGTTATTCAATTCAAATAATTTGCTTATTCAAAAAGTTCTTATATAGAAGCGTGTTCTTTCTGAGAAATCCTTAAGAAGTCTGCCTTTTCATGACTTGAGAAATTCATAATGCTGGCGAATGTGATTCGTGATATTATTTTATATATATGTAGAAATATTAAAAGGTTTCCTGTACCGCTATCATGAGTTTTTTACTATTTACTTTCAAAGTAAAAGTATTCTTTTTTTAAAAGCCTTTTCCCCGGTTGCTGTTGAATATCAGTATTTTACACGGAGCGACTGCCATCTTACCTCCGCCACCCAATTACAGGGAGACACTGATACTCTAAGGTTAGACTAGCTGTCAGACTTTTTGGACTGCTGATAGACGTAACGATCGACTGTCATATGTTTACTTATGACAGCCGGGACCTTCGAAATAATGAGTAACGTTCAGATGATATTATTTCGATAGCCGTACCGCTAACTGTGTAATGTTCTTTCCGAGGCAACGCAACAATAAATCAATCTATAAAAAATATGTCGCGGGTAATATCCTAGTGTCGGACATTATGTAAGTGAAACTGTCATAATAAATACCAACCAGACCCTCCAGTTTGCGCGAGACAAGAAGCAGTCCATGTTTTTGACTAAACGATTCCATGTTTTCATCTACTTCGTTAGCAACCTATTGCATGTCTACAAGTATTTAGGACCTAAGCTAACAGATAAAGACCTGGTGGCAGAATACGCTGAATTAGGTACAATATTGTTGGATTACTGGAGCGTGTGCGCACGACTCGCCAGTCCCTTATATATCTGCCACGTCACATCGTGCATCGTGTACTAATATAATTTTTGGGACGAATATCAAAAAAACACATACTTAATAACAAGTTTCAAGGTTAATTCTAAAAGTTTAAAACCCTCACAATGACACGCACAACATAGATAAGTACTTTCTCCCAGATTAACGTTTGGCTAAAAAGATATTCACCAATTTTATCAGTGGGTAGATAACGCGAAAGTTTGTTGCCTCGCAAATAGTTGAACAACTAGCAACTCAAACAAATGGGTAGACAGTATAGCTTAAAAACTTTAGCCAACTTTGCCCAGATGGATTTTGCCGCTCGTATATTACTTCCGACGTATCTTTTTCTCGTTTACACCAACGGATTTGAGTGAAGGATTTTTGGTGTTTTACTATCATAGATTTCGTTTCACGCGTGTAATACTCGAAGTATTAAGTAGAAAGTTCAGGTATTCATTCACGTTTGTTCAACAGGCACGTTTCCAGATATCCAAAATTTTACACAAAATTTCAAACACATTGACTATTATATTTGACGGCACGGTTGGCGCAGTGGTTGACAGATTGACTGCTGTGTTACGTGTCGCGGGTTCGATTCCCGCACGGAACAAATATTTGTATGATCAACAGATAGTTGTTTCGGGTCTGGGTCTTTGTGTATGTGAATATATGTGTTTGTCAACGTACTCACGGTACAGGAATTATTCATAGAGAGGTGCAAAAAAAAAAAAACTAAACTGCGAATCGAAGTCAAGACCTCATACTCAGTAGTCCTGTTTATGTCGGCTAAACTAATAACGCAGTCCACTGAGTCAATTTTCAGTTTTGATACTGGCTAATCTTCCACTACGGCATGAGCGATTCCCATGTGGTAGCCCGCGATAACTCGACAGAAGAAGTGCATGAAGTTAAGCACATTGCTAATGTGCCAATTTGCCAAATACCTTACCATTTTCTTTTCTTTTAAAATGCCAAGGCTCTCTCTCAAAAGAGCAATGATAACCTAGCGGTTGAACGCTTGCCTTCCATGCAAGAAGGTTTGAGTTCATATCCGGCACGCATCTCTGTCTGTTCGTCATCATTTGCGGAGCAGAATTTAATTATCACTTGCTTTAACGGTGAAGAAACCTGCGCACCCGGGTGAATGTAGTCCGCCAACCAGCCCCAGGCCGTGGTGAACTGAGGCCTAACTCTTTTCGTTCTGAGAAGGTCCTTGCCCAACAGTAGGACAGTAATGGGCTGATGTATTATTTATTGATTAATGCTTTTTCGACAGCTAAAAAGGTTTTCAGAAAAAAAATATGGACGGAATAAAAACATGAATATCGAATATCGAAAGCGGTAACATACTAATACAATTTGTATCGATTCTAGTTGCAGGGTTTTTAGGCCTTAACGATAAAATGAAGGATATGCAATAAAGAGACTTTTTTTAAATCGGGTTGTCGAGTATCTCCTTTTTGGAAACCGAGGTCCCGGGCCTTGTAGCACTTAATGCTGGCTCTTACGAGGCTTTGAGTTTACCCAAATTATTTTCGTCAAAGGTCAAGTATACTCTGGTGTACAAGCTTTGGTAAATATAAAATTGTTACATACAAACATACGTCATACACTCATACGACATACATAAAACCTTCGAATAAAAATAATTCAATTCGACGTTATATTTTATCAAGATGTGACAATAATTAAAGCCTGCCTTATTGGTTTAGTGGCCGCAAGCGAGACTGCTGAGCGTGAGGTCCAGGATTCGATTCCTAGGTCGGGCAAAGTGTTATTGGATTTTTTTGTATGGAAATTCTCAGTAACCGCATTGAGTCTGGAACTGTACCCGGTAGATGTCAATAGGCTCGCCTAATATTAATATATATATCACATAGCATAATATCATAACATAGCATCACGCCTACTATCATACACCCATATTTCGCTGATCCCGTTATTGAATCTAATTTAATTGGGGGCGTGCCTATTGCCATCTACCGGGCACAGTTCCTGACTTCAGTATCCATACTTAAAAAAGAAAATACTTCAATTCATATTACACTACCTGCAATCGTTTTCAATGTTAACATTTAATTATTTAAACTCATACTCAATAGTTTTCAATAACAGCTTCCATAATAAACAGTACCCATACATCTACCGTGTCAAGCCTCATTAAAATCATCCACACTCGTTCGCACACAAATCACATCAATACGTTAATTACTCTGCGGCATCTTCAAACAATAAAATCGAATCGCTTTATAAAACACCGCACAGTGTTCGGATCCGAAGCCACTTTGCAAACAAAAGTTAGATTAGTTTGCCCACTGTGCCCCACTTCCGTACCAAGGATATATTGCATGCACATTTTTTAATGACAAACTTTTTAAGTATGTCGGTGTCAGTGGGGCAACTAAGTACCTAAGGGATAATAGGTTTTCTTTGCAATTGCTTTGTGGGGGAATATCTTCAGGTAGTCTTATTGGAACAGGGTGGGCCCTGTTATAAAGCTGTGTTTTTTATGATGTTTTTTTTTCTTGGCGTTTGATATCTGCTTATTCTATTATTTGCGTGAAGGTCATAGTATCGTCTCATAATAATGGGAAAAGTTGAAGGAAAGAGGTCCGTGGGTCGCAGAAAGTAGTTCTGGCTAAGAAACATAAGAGAATGGACAGGAGTTGCGAGTGCTGCCCAACTGTTTCGCCTCGCTAGTAATGGAGAAGAGTTTCTTTGTTTTTTCATGTACACCATATACAGGTACTTAAGAATAGTTATGACTCTAGGTGCTAAGTTCCAAAATGTTGACTTCCAATGGAGAAGAACGGGCAAGAAACTCCAAGGCTACAATAAGTCTGGTCCAAAGACAGTCATCGCATTTGGTCAACGTAGAAAGTACGTTGACTATATCATAATATTACACCAAATAATTGGATTAAGCAAGGAGGATAATCTCTTTATAATCTAATTATTTTGGACCGCAAAATGTGCGGATCTGGACCACACGATACGGTCCAGAAGGACATTTTAGAAGAGAAAGATCATAGTACAAAATGATATTTTGGCAAGTTATACTCGCGAAAGATATTTTCTATTACTCAGCAAATGTTAAAACTTAGATACAGTCAGCAACGATAGGGTTAACACGTAGAGATATTTAATTCATTACAAAACATGCGGCGCCCGGCAACGAGACTAAATAAATTTTCTAAAAAATATAATTTGTTTATGTATTGCGGCTTCGCCCGCGTGGTTTACGAACCCGTACATTTTTCCGGGATAAAAAGTAGCCTATGTGCTATTCCAGACTATACTCTATTTTTGTGCCAAATTTCATTCAGATCCGTTTAGCCGTTCTGGCGTGAAATAGTAACGAGATCCATCCATCCATCCATCCATCCATCCTCACAACCTTTCACATTTATAATATTAGTATGATAGGATTAAATAGCATAAGTGCCACTTTAATATCGATATAATATCTGAAATAATTTAGTACTCTTCTTTTAAAAATAACCAACATAGCATCACGCCTATATTCCCGAAGAGTTCAGCAGAGGTGCACTATTGTACACGCACATTTCGCCGATGCCATTATTGAATCCCATGTAATAAAGGGCGAGCCTATTGCCACCTACCGTTCAGCTCCAGATTCCGTGCTGCTACAGAGAATTTCCATACAAAATAAATAACCCAATAACACTGCTCGACCTGGGAATCGAACCTCACGTTTAGCAGTCGTGCCTGCGACCAATAGACCAAAACTAAAGAAAGCAGTTCTTTTAGCCCGTCCCTATATACTTTTTTAAAACATTGATATCAGAAATTTCATTCATAAAGACAGAGACAATGTCGATTTTGCGTCTCTTGATGGGTAGTACTTTTGTTGTTGAATGTACCTACTTGATGCGCCCGAGGAGCAACCAGGAACGCATCAAACTGTCGTTACCTCGATCGTTATCTAAGTATATCTAAGGAAGAATATTTTAAATTCTTCTTCAATGTTTTTAAAGCGACAAGGAAATTACTCTGTTCATTGATTTTGTTACCATAGTTAGACTTAGTAGTTGAACTGACCGCGGTACGTGTCGCTGGTTCGATTTCCAAGCAAAACAAATATTTGTATGGCACCATCATGCGTGTATTCCCTGAAAGGTTAGGCAGAGTTACCCAACTATTGTACTCCCATAATTCGCGAATGCTATTATTAAATAGGGCAAGCCTATTGGGCAAGAAACCCGGTATCTACCAGGCTCAGTTCCATACTCCGGCGTTTCCTCTGAGAAACTTCATATAAAAAAACCAATAACACTACACCACCCGGTAATCAAACACAGGACCACCCTCAGAAGCTGCACTTATACCAACGATGCAGTCATGTAATTATTTCCAATTAGAGTTCAAAACATATGCAATATCATATCAATATTACTTTATAAACCATGAGTGTATCTATGGACCAGTGGCTGCTTCCAACGTAACACTCAGATAGCTTTGCTAACTGTTTCTGAATGAGATGGATTGTAGTTCTCGGTATCAGAGCGCTCAACTAGTTCTCTAAAGGAAAGTAAACTTCTAGAGTCAGATAAAGACTCCCATATACAATCCGTATAGTCACAAAATATAAGGTTAAGGTATAAATTTTCATACAAAATGCATTAACGTTTTTACCCCACTAAACATGAACTGATTTTGCAAATACACAAATAAAAACTAGGTCGTTACGTTATTGTTTTTTGGTACTTTTTATAGATTGAGAAATAATTAACCATCAAGATGCGTTTTTTAAATAAATATCTTCTATCTCGTGATAATGATTAAATTAATAGAAATGTTCAACAAACAAAACGTGTTCACCTACTTTATAATCTGACAGAACGATAGAGACAAAAAAAATGTGTGTACAAGCATACGTATGAAACTGACAACCTCTAAAGTCATATAAAAACGTTTTTGAAACTGCTTGAATTCTAGAAACAAACTACATAAAACTAAGAAATAATAAATTAAAAACTATTTAACTATCAGGACGAAACCTAGTACCAACTATCAAATACAATTACAGGTTCTTTCAAAAACATAAGTATTGAACTACTTTAAGTCGAATATAAAAGCAATCGAAACTAATTAGGCTATAGTAGTAGTGACCCGGGTACGTCCTAAAACTGCGGCCAGACGCCGGAGGATGGGCAGCAGCGTCCTCTCACTAATCGGTGAGCCACTGCGATCCCCAATCCGCCTGCCAAGCGTGGGGATTATGGCAAATCCCTCCCTTGGAGGAGGCCTTCGTTCAGCAGTGGACGTCTTCTGGCTGATAATGATGATGATGATGATGATGATGATGATGATGAGTAGTAACCATGGAGTTTCTTGCCGGTTCTTCTCCATGGAATGACAATTTGAACCAGATAAACGATGTAAGTGCCTTGTATGGCCGTCACGAATAAAAAAGTTTTCAGTTTGAGTTTGAGTATATTTTCGAAACGAACCACACAAAACTTACAAATAATTAAAAACAAAACATTCTTACTACCAGCTCGAAACCCAAGTAGGTACTTACCCACCAACTATCCATAATACACTGTACAATATACAGAGTGTTCTCAAAATGACAATTCTCTTTGAAATGTTCACGTGGTTTGGCGGCCTCTAGTTCTCATACACAAACGTAGCGTTGAACAGTGGTAATCTAACTTTTCTAGTACCATCGACAGCGGTGTGCACGTAACGTAAACCGTACACCCAAGTGTTGTTGTTCTTTAATAGGCGAGTCCCACTGCTGGGATTCTCGGGAATATAATTTTCGGACTGAATTTGCTTAGTTGTTGTACATTTAGTGTGAAAATTTATAAATTGGGTTAGACGGTTAGACAGTTTATAATGTTATAGTAAGCTTAAATTAATAAGTTAGTTAATGGCAGTGATAGTCGAGAAGTTGAACGCTTGCCTTCCATGCAGGAGGGTCTGAGTTTAAACCTGGCCGCACCTCTGACTTTTCGAAATCATATGCTGATCAGAATTTGATTATCACTTGCGTTTCCTGTGAAGGAAAACATCGTGAGGGCCACATACCTGGGAGGGCTCCATAAAATTCTTGTACCCGCATCGGGCCAACGTGGTGGACCAAGGCCTAATTCTTCTCATTCTGAAAAGAGACTTGCCCAGCAGTGGGACAGTAATGCGTTGAATTTACCTATATTTATCTAGTTATTCGCTGGTATCTCGTATAAAAAGAATCTCCATTGACAGAAATCAGGTCAACTTAGGGCGAGGCCTATGTCGAGCAGAGAACTGAGATACACTGTTCAATGGCTTGATTATTTTTAAAATCTGTTTTTCAAATCATTTTGCTCTGCACTTGTTTTTGAAGTATTTATCCAAATCATCTGAACCCTTTAATTCATACCCATAATTTGAACAAACGTACTTCAAGATCTCATTAAGGATTTTTCGTCGGTCCACTCTATCGCAGCTGAAGTGGTGTCAAAGACAGAACCCCTCTTCGTTATCAAGGACAATGTAGAAAGGTTCGATGAAGAGTTGGAAGCATCTGAAGGGTTTGCCAACGATAATTAAATTTGCTGCCTTAGCCTTATGTAAACACTAATCTGTACTAGCCAGTTTGTCCACTTTATTATTGGATCCGTTTCCTTTTAAACATTTTTTTTAAGTACGTGGCCCTTATTACCTACCTACTTTTTGGCCAGTCATTTTGATAGTTAATTTTTTCTTTAAAAAAGAAAATTATCTAAGTCTGAGCACTGATAAATGTATTTTTTTTTTCTCTTGTAAAGTTTATTATACTATTAGCATCTAGTCGTTATTTTCGAACTGCCTTAACACAGAGCCTGTATAAAAAACGCGCGCGCCTGTACAAGACCAAAGAGGAACTATTTTTTGTATCTTAGGATATAATCCATATGATTATCCAATTAAAAACGTCTGTTGCTCAGAATAGGCCTCCTGGGAGTTAAGTATTTCTGGTAATTGGACGCACATTTGCGGGCTAAGGTAACCCATTCCTGGGGTACGGATAGAATGCAAATGTAGCAGGCTAGGTTATTATAAAGAGTTAATGAAACAAGATACCACTCAGGCGCATTCGACACACATACACAGACACACACACTATTCTATTTCTTGATAGACATACAAAAACAAATATTCACACATTCCCTTAAGTTACTTCTGTGACTAGTTGTAAATTATTGTCATACTTATAGTTCCAAATTCAAAAACTATTGCCATACCCCCAACAAAACCCTGCAACATACAACAGAAACAAAAAACAGTGCAGAAAACAAAACAACATAAATCATGTTCACATGTTCCAAACAACAATTTTAGCTGTCACCTAATCGGTCCGTTTTGTAACCACCTCGAGATAATTTAACATAACAATACCACAAAATGGCACTTGCTATGTTTATAATGGCAGAACTTAATCTATATATATCTTGTTCTATCTACCTCTGTATAATAAAACTTTAAAATTATTTGTCTGTTTGAACACTAACAACTTTATAACCACTGCACCGATTTTGATGGGACTTTCATTTTAGGGACCTATCTTTAAATATGAAATTTCGGTGTGTATGTGTTCGTAATTCTCCTCCACAACAGCTTGATCGATTTTGATGATTTTTTGCTCTTTTGTGGTCACCTGTGTTGTTTCTTAGCTTTAGTTGGATCCGGTAGTTGGCGCTGTTGTAGAGATCCAGACAGATATTTTTATAACGTTCACTATCTTGAATAGATAGTGATTTTGAGCCCTTTAATTAGCCACACAAAGAAACTTAAGACTCGTATTGCAGCATCACACGGTCTTGTATACAACAGAAAAAAGAGGGGACCCCTGGTGTTTCGTGACCTAATCGTGACGCTAGACGGCGCGGGCGTCGTACTCAGTACGGTCCTACTATTCAAGTACTTTCGAGATATTGTCAAAAAGAGAAAACCCAATATGGAATGGAGCATTGGAATTCGTATGCACACTAAATAAGTCATTTTATGTTAATATCCTCGTACATCACCTCATATGGATCTTGTGTCCGAAATAAATGATTTGAATTTGAAAATTGGAAATGGACGAATAAATGCGAAAGTAACTCTGTCTGTCTGTTTGCTGCCTCATAACGACTAAACCATTGAACAGATAGTAAAGATTTTTTACTAAAATGTAGTCTGGGACCTAAGGAAGGACACAGGTCACTTTTCATTCTGAATTTCAATCCTGAATATTTTTAAATTGTACTCAATGGAAAAACTAGATGGCGTTACGTGTCTTTTAAATCATTCAATGATATATGAATCGTCAGCTTTTTTTCAACTGTTTATTATTTTAGTTATTCAATAATATTGTAAATAAAAAAGATGCATGCAAACGAAGTCGCGGGCAACAGCTAAGTATTATTAAATATATCTACTAATGGATAACACATCGCCTCAGGCATCTGCTTCATATTTTACAGCCATAATTTTAATGGTTCATTAATATCTGATTGAAATCAGGAGATGCGAATCGTATTTGTGCAGTGCAGTCTGATATAAATTTAATTACTTTCTTGTTTACAGCGGCAGCGTCCAGATCGAGTCTCAATATTTGGCGTAACATTAACAAGTTACTTTACTTTTATGATGATACTATAAAGGTTTTATGCTAGAGGTCAGTTTTTTTCATAAAGGCTGGCAGGTAAGGTGTTGTAAAAGATCATTCTTATTTGAAGGAATGTCAATGGTTTTCAAATTCAAGAGTGAGTAAAATTTAAGGTAACATAACCATATTTTTTCTTTAGATATACGTTGTCTGCTAGGTTAAGCTGCGCTTGAAGTGGTTTGTCCTTGAATTGGTGACTATTTTTTACATATCAAGACCCCTCCGTGCCTCGAAATGCACGCTAAGCAGTTGGTCCCGGGTGTCATGCGAAGAGCTATAATATAGGCGGTCTTGTAAGAGAAAATAAGTTGAAAAACGATAAGTTAATTTATAATAACAATAGATTTTTAGTAAAATACTGGTGTGCAACAATGTAGAAAAAATCCCATCAGAGCTAATTACTGTACACTGTACTATAGTATACCTCTGCCTACACAATATAATTTTCTTTTAAATGTAAGGACATTGAAGGCTATACATGCGATAGAAAAAGAATTCCTATTGTCTGATGGTTTGAGTATTCTAAGAGACCTACTCAAATGTCCTGCAGATCTGGTGGTGTCGTGCGTCGGGTCGTTGAGCTCCCTAAAATGGAGTTGAGCTACACGATTGATTACTGATGCATTCGTCCCCTCTGTAAAGACAGGTCCGCTCAAATCTGTCATGGCACTGGTACTTTCTTCCAAAGGCCAGTCCAGACATTGACCTACATTGTTCTTACACATTTTCCATGTACTGTGTTATGAACGATATTTTAAAAGAGTAATCATGGAGTTTCTTGCTGGTTCTTCTCCATGGAATAACTATTTCAACCAACTAAATGATTTATAAGTGCCTTTTTATGGCCTACACGAATAACAAAGTTTTGAGTTTGAGTTTGCTTAACCTTTCGAGATATACCAGCGTGAAGCTATATTATATAAAAGCTTATTGAGTTACATAAAACCACATAACAGCTTGTTAACAGATAACTACCATTTCACTCCCATCCGTTGTTTAGAGTTCCTGGAAACGGATATATGTAAGTAAAGTTCTTAGAAGTCACGTTAAACTTGCATTGGTTTAGGCATTCACTGAGATGGATCTAATTAATCTCAGTTACTGGCACTATGAATCACTCAATTTGCGTGACATAGCACTCAACTGGCATAAGCAATAATTTTCCATAATTAGCTCATTGGTACCTATGTGTTTATGATAGGCTCCGATAGTGAACACGTAAAGGGTGTAATTGCATTGATTAATCAAAATAAAATCGCATTATTGTCTTGTAGACAGACATTTTGGTCTAGTGTTTGCAAGTTGGGTGCTGAGCGTCACGTTCTGGGTTTGATTCCCAGGTCGGTAAAAGTTATTGGTTTATTTTGTGTGGAAATTCTTAGTAGCAGCACGGAGTTTGAAAACGTTTTTTTAACCCTTAAGGCAGACAACAAGTATGAAGGTAGGCGGCGATTTATGCCCAGTCAGTGGCAATAAGTTCGTCGCCTATTACATGGGACACAATAACAGCATCGGTGAAATTTTGGGGTGTACAATTGTACATCGGTACACCTCTGTCTCAAACGGAAGGAGGAAGGAAGGAGAATAAAGGCGTGATGCCATGTATTTTTTTTTTGTTAATGTGCTCGTTATCTGTTAAGATACACACAGTACATAAGAAGGTAATATCGCCACTTCTAGTCAACTTAACTAAAAACCACTTAAATATCAGTGTCAGCCTTGCCCCGATTAATCAAGGGCTACTTAGCTCCGTAATACATGAGAACAGTCCTTAAGCGTCCTAGTTTAGTACAAACGAGCCGGCTATTCCGGCCGTGGCCGCTGGAGGCTATTATGGCCATTTTATCGGCCACACGGGAGCGATTACATAAAACGGTCCATCAAGCGCGCGGTTGTCCCCAATCTGTGATATTTTAATGGTTTTATGATATTTGATTTTAGTGGATACTGGATAATGTGTAGGTATAGGAAAAGATAGAAAATTATATTATAAGAACTGTTTTTGTCTCGAAGGACCACATTATATTTTATTTTTATTTTTATAGTTTTCGTTAATCTTTCAATGGAGAACTTTAGCAAATTGAAGCAGAAACAGATACATATTATTATTTAGAGATGTATGTAGGTATGTCACATCTGGTCTGGCTTTTGGAGTATTAACCATGTAAACCTGTCTTCACAGACGGGGCGCATGAAACAGTCATCGTTCTTAACGACCAAATGATTATAAGTATTCAACGACTAAAGATCAAGCTTCAAAATCCCAGATCAGTTTAATACAAATACAATAAATATGAAATGTTTTATTACTTATGTGAAATTTAAATTCGGTTGTGACACATAGGGCCATGTTTACATAATATAAAAAATGTTTAAAATATAAACGACTGTTTACCCATCTATAAAGTTAAAAAACCGATTCCGCCCTATACGTAGGTTATGTTAACGGAGAACGGTAATTAAGAAAATCCATGATGACTTCGATAGTATCTATCTTATAACATACCAAGGTAACATTAACGAAGCTTTTGTTTCCTACACAGGCTGTAAAAATAGAATGATATTCAGTTATAAAAAAGAATGCCCAGCATCTTTCACTGGTCTTGGAAATTGATCTTTAAATACTTAAGAACCCCAAAAAACACGAAGCACCTACTTTACTTGGCCTCGTAAAATATTAAATTGTAGACTTTAAAGAAGATAAGATACGAGCAAAAAAAGCCTCTAAATATGATTCATTATCCTAACAGGCAATTTGTGAGCGGCCAAATTCTTTTTTTTGTCTAGTTTTTGAGATTAAAAATTCTCGTTAGTCAAAAATGGAGACGTAACTCTGCCGACGCTCCGCAATGACGATATTTTGAAACAAGTCACGCACGCAAAGAAATTACGGAGTGCTCCCCCGAGGTGTAAGTAAACGAGCTGAAAACTTCGGGTTCCGGGAGAATTTCATACACGAAATGATAAATAAATTATTAAGTAGCGAAAACAGGACATTTTGTTATAATGGCGTTATCGAGGTGCGTCGTTGAAAGTTGTTGATGAGAGAGTAGTGTCTTTGGTAAGGGAAAAAATAATAGAAAATTTGTGTTTTTTTTTACGTAAAACAATTAGGCTAGATGCCTGTATCAAAATAAATTCTGAAATCTTGTTCAGTAAATAGTTTTCCTTCAAGGAACCAAGTAAAACTTAATTTCTTGCTTATCTTTGGCGTTTTCAATTTTTATTTTACAAAATCACACTAAAATAAATGGCAATGCAAAACTATGACGTCACGCTTTTGTATTTTAAACATGTCGTTTTTGACAGTTCATAAAAAGTAACGCAGAGGACTAGTAGTCATCTACCGTATTCTTATTGAAATTATAAAAGTTGCGTTTGGAGGTTATGGTTTAACGACTATGCTGATCAATCCGTTTCGATTGACGGTCGAAAGTTGGAAATATTAATATTTTTAACACATTTATCGGTCCCGTTTATGGAATATCAGTTATCACATAGCATCACGCCGATATTCCCCGAAGGGATAGGCAGAGCTGTACAACTTCATACACCCGCATTCCGTCATTGCCGATATTGAGTCCCATCTACCGGGTACAATTCCAGACTGCTACTGATATACAATACATAAAAACTCAATAACGCTTTGCCAGACCTGGGCTTGGGAGTCTCCCTCACTAAGGAATACTGACTTATATTCTGGAAAAAGATATGAGAGATGATCTAAACAGTAAGATGTGTGTTTTTTAGCTCAACATTATGAATATCCTCATTTGTACCTTATGGCTGAACATCCAGCTTTGTGGTCACTAACCATACCCGGCGTTGTGACACCACAAATCTAAATAATGACTCAATATTATTTACATTTCTGTGGTAGCACAACAATGGGCAATCGGGTTACGCGAGGTTTCGGTAGCTGTGGACTGCGGTACAGATCCAAAATATTCAACATATCATGGTAAAAGGACCAATTCAAGGACCAAACATCTTGGCTTCATAAACAAACGCGACGATAGATGACATTACCTAACTAAATTTAAGTGAAGCGGTTACCTTAGTAATTGGATAACTAAACCTAAAGCTAAACTGAAGTCTACCGTGTATTCCCTAGTGTTTAGTAGGGGGAAGGGGGCTATTGGCTGCAAGATAAATAGGAACAGAAGGCTCTGTATAACAGACGAACACACACGCACACATAGACACGTACGTATGCATATTCACTCGCTTATCGCTCGTAGTCTGAGATTATCGTACATCGCAGAAACAAGCGCGGGTCTGTGTCTTGTATGTGTGCGTGCGCCTGTTTTCGTTCGTTGTATGGAGTCCGACTTCTGCACGTATTTATTTTGTGTTCGCTGTGTTGCTAGTTGATTGTGTTCGGTCAGATGTGGAACGAAGTCGGTTAGCAACAAAGGTCCTACAAATCGTTTAAATTGAACCAATGCAATGTTCCGTGCAACTGCGGAATACTTTTAGCATTTCTTTCCATTTGATATTTTTTAAACCATGGAGTTTCTTGCCGGTTTCTTCTCCATAGAACAAACCCACTTTGGTACCGTGTACCTAGATTCATGACGTTTTAAAAGTGCAAAGGTCTATTTGAAATTAAAAAACTAACTTTGATTTTGAAACAATACCTGAGGTGACAAATTTCGTGCACTTCTAGATAAGTCTATTTTAGAAATTGCATGTTGATGTTATATTACAAACATTAAAAAAAGGGTGAAGTATACCATTGTTATTTCAATATATCTCGATTTTGACGTTATCTCTAATCTGGTAAGAATAACCCTCTTGGATTACAAAAAATAATGTCATATAAACTCCAAATCTCATAAATGAAACTTAGCTATATACCTAAATAATGGTAAAACAAAATTTTATAGAACGCATTTATAGGATACCGACATATCTTCACAAAAAACTAACCACCCCAATCTATTCAAAATAAATAAATAAATTAGCCCAGTACTGTCCCACTGTTGGGCAAGGGCCTCTTCTCAGAATGAGAGGAGATAGGCCTTAGTCCACCACCCTAGCCTGCTGGCGGACTACACTCACCATAAAAAAAATGGTGGAATCCTGTCAGATGTGTAGGTTTTCTCGCGATGTTTTTCTTCACTGTGAACGCAAGTGATAATCAAATTCTGTTGCGCACATGATTACTAAAAGTCGAGAGATTCTAAACTCAGAAAACAATTCAAAAACTCTTTTTAAATTATAAACTCTTTTAAAATTCAGCAACCTTAATAAAATATTAACAATCAAAAAAAATTGAAAGTTTCACCGTCATTTGTTTAAAACAAAACTTAAGTTTGGCGAATAAGATTATCGTTACACAACATTCGTGCATTATTGATATTTATCTCGCTTGTTGGCGGTGGCCGCAGTGTTAAAATATTGACCCTTAGTAATAAGTATGCGGTACATTTACTCACGAAATTCTTGTATATTTAATAGAGAACCTCTTCGTTCCAGTATGGCCGTCTATGGACTATGAAATATTAATAAAAATGCTACATCAATAAGCCTATGGAGGAACGAGGTATGGTGTTCCTCCATTGAAAAGGGAGGATCCTCCGACCAGACAAGGTGTTTAGCTTGGCGTGGCGGGCCGAAGCCCGCCTCCGCCCTCTGCTGTGACACGCGCGAGACGTCGGGCTGCGATGCCGACCGAGTATAAATATGTCGGCGCCCAAGCCAAACGGACCTCGGCTGGAGGCCCTTCTGGTCTCGCCATTTGCTCGATTAAGCAGTAAAAGCTCCCTGAGCTAAATGCGAGAGACAAATAAAAAAAAAAAGCCGGACGTCAGTGGAGCGCCTGACGTCGCAGCGTGCGGATGTGTATGCTTCTCGTAGGTGCGGTGCAGCTACAAGCCTTTTAATTTTGGACAAAATTAATTCGTCAGCGGAAATCTCGCCAAACAATAGCGTACCTTATTAATTCCCGTTTAAATAGGGAGGCCTATGTTCGACAGCATGTCAGTGAACCTTCACGACCTGATACCAAAATGAAACTAAGTATATCAGTAAGTATAAACATGTTTTTTTAAACGTTGCCCCTCACTAGCTATCATTTCTGTATTGTAACACACTTAGTGTTACAAACACAAATATTCACACGCACAAACACCTAGACCTAACCTTACTATCTAAAGGTCTTACAAACACAACTACAACGTAGCGCAGTCGTCGATTGCTCACTACAAAATTGGTGTGATATTGCCATTTTGAACCTGAACCCGCAAACCCGGGAACACCACTTTTTATACTGGATATATTTTTTATCGGAGGCAGTGTGGAGGAACGAGGTTTGGTGTTCCTCCATTGATAAGGGAGGATCCTCCGACCTAGCAAGGTGGTAAGCCTGGTGGGCCGAAACCTGACGGTTGACGTCGAGCATTCGTATGTGTTAGAATCGTTGTAAACTTTCATAGAGCGATTCAGAACTTTCTGTTGTCGCTTCACTCCGATTGATAGCGCTTTACTTTTTTCCATGTTGCGAGTAGTAGTCGCTACAACAGTACCCTGACCATGTTCAGAGCGAGTGGACTTTCTCAGGCAAAATAGTTTGTTGGGGTATAAGAAAAGAGGTTCCACATGTGGCGATACCTGGGATCGTCTAAAGCACCCTGGGTAGTCAAGCTCGATACCACTATGATGCTGACTAGCATTTTCACTACGGTGTGAGCGATTTTCTTGGTATAACTCGTGCAGGCACGACAGAAGAAGCCAAAATAGTTATAAACACAACCTCGTCACTACTATAATCAATTCCTACTTAAAGCAAATTCCCGCATATATTTCCGACGTTAACCCTTCACCTACCATCTAAATTACACTCTAGTAAAGTTATCGGTTAATATATTCCTCGGGATCTCGGTTCGAGGGTTCCGCCAAAATAAAATCAGTCATGCGGAACTCGAGTCACTGGTACTTCAACGGTACTTACGGAAAGATGGGAACTAATTAAAGCAGTTCTTCAGATGGCACTTTGGAATGTTAAGAATACTTAGAGATGAGGGTCACGAAGGAAGCGATTGGTGTGATAATGTAAGGGGAATATGCGCGCTTGATATAAAGTGAAAGAGGAAATATTAAAAAATATCAATAGCGGGACAAAAGTGTTTGAACTATCGAGCATATTTTGCAAATAAACCGCAGACCGTTGACCCTAAGCAATCATAAAATCGGCAGCCTAATTAAGTTTGCGACAGGCCTAGATCGCGCTATAAGTAGGTACTGTCAAACGTCATTTTTGTGCCAAAAATTGGACGAAAACAGTGAGACTGCTGTCGCGTGGTTATCGCGTGGCCGTCGCGTGGCTGTCGCGTGGATGTCGCGTGGCTGTCGCGTGGCTGTCACGTGGCTGTCACGTGGCTATCGCATTGCTGTCGCGTTGCTGTAGCGTTGCTGTCGCTTTTTTACGCAATTAGGCTGCCGGTTGTAGACAGGTAGGACTATCATGCATCCTAGCAGTCGCACATACTAAATCCCGCCACCGTGTCTAATTTTACGAGGAACTATTCCAATTTTTCTTCCCCTAAAAACTTTATTCGGACAATTAATAACAGTCTGTCATTTTCAAGTGATGCGCGTACGAACAGCAATTGATTTTTATTTATATAGATTTATAGATACGAGTTTAAAAATGACTGACGGTCTGATCAGTACTCAACCCATTGAAGTAATGCAAGTGAGCGCCACCCTGTATAGAAAAGCGCTCCATTTTGTTTCTTTTCCGTGCCGGAAACAGAATACAGGGTAACAAAACATACATGGTGTAGACAAGACTCTTTAATCAGTGTAGTGGAAAATACAATAACGATTCTAATTGCGATGTTATTAATAAATGTGAGCCATATTTTTTTTAGATATATTATATGTTTTCCCCGTATTTTTCTCAGTACATTTTTTTATATTACTGTGAATATCTACAGCTATAGAACTTTTTGCTTTGTTAAAGCTCATAGCTCTGATCAAGAATATGTATTGTTAGAAGGACTGAACTATCGAGAAATTGTTTCTATTTATATAAAACAAAATCAATTCAAGGTGGTGTTAAAAATACCGCTAGAATCCCCACAAATTGTTATTGCGCTGGAACCATGTTACAATGACGTCAGCCGAAACTAAAATATACAGACAACAAACAAATATTTGTGTAGTTAATTACATTTTTTAATGAATACCTTAACCTATTGTTTATAGTATTGTAATGATATTAATTTCATCAATATTTTCCTCTTAAAATTCCTAATATTAATAAATATTCGAAGCCTTAGTCCGGGGGTGACGTCACTATATAGGCGGCCGCGCATTAGCAATTTGCGGGGATTATACAAATATACAGATACCACGAAATCCCAGAACAATATGTTTGAACTATTGGCTATTTAAAACTTTTGGTCTAACTGTGTAGGTATATTGTGTTATAAAAACTGTCAAAATATTCTAGAGGTCGAAAGCGCGACTGCTGAACATGAGGTCATGGTTCAATATCCAGGTTGGGCAAAGTGATATTGGAACTCAGTTAAATTCTCATGACAAAACTTGAAACGGCCTCAATAACGGGATCCGCGAAATGTGGATGTACAATATTACCTACACCGCTGCCTAACCCTTCGGGGAATGCGAAGCACAAGCTGGATGCGAATGAACAAATGTATCTACATGATTGGTGTTGTACGTACATTATACATATACACGGTGTAGCATAACAAAATCACCCTGCTTATCTCATAAGAGAACAGAGCCTCTTCACTTTTTTTATATAATTCGTTCATCAAACTACCCTGTATAAAGCATTGCTTGTTCGTACGCTTTCAGAGTGTAATCACCGCGAAACATTTCAACGTAATCAACACAAAATGGCTGACAAAAACGTCCATTCACCCGAAAAAAAAAAAAACGGTACCCAAGGAAATGACGAACACGCATCCATTCCTCGAATTTCCTTATTTACATATTGAGGTTTTTCACAATAAAATATACAGAAACGTATTTCGTTTTCTACGTATTCTCTAGGGAATTGGTGTAAATATGTGCATATAAATATATCTGCGGAAGTCTCTTGAGGAGTCTGTAGTTATGTACGGGCCAGAAATAAAAGTTAGTTCTGTTGTGTTCTTTTTTCGAAAATAATTTCAAATCGCAGACTCATTGAAACAGTGGTTTTCATTGTTTTTAAATTTTTTTACAACATTTCGTCATCAACAACTTTTCAGCCGTAAGACGTCCACTGCTGGACGGCGTCCCCCAAGCATCGTCATGTCGACCGGTCCTGTATTCCGCGCATCTAGCATTAAGTCATGGGTCCAAATCTTCATCAAGTCATCGATTCGCCAAAAATAAACATGTGTTCCCAATTATTTGGGTAAGTGAAGCCTTGAGTATCTCCCGCCAACTCACTCCTTCAATGCAATGTAACTGAAGCCGCGTACAGAAGATCTTTCAACATACCTAATTAAATTTTGATCTTCTGAACACGCCAAGACAACAAAGATGTTTGATCAGAAACCCGACAATATTACATTACTTATACTTATCCGATATTATACGAGCTATTTATGTATACTAACTGTTGCCCGTGACTTCGTCTACGTGAATATTTTTTTCTAGATCTCGAAAACAGCGCCACCTGCCGGGTCCAACTATAGCTAAAAACTATCCAGGTGAACCTATAAGTAGTATAAGTTTAGAAGAAGAAGAATTACGAACACACGCACATAACAATTTCATATATTAAAGATACTAGCTGTGCCCACGACTTCGTTCGCGTGGATGTCGGAACTTAACAATGTATTTTTAGTGAGACCAAATGCACTTAACCCTATTTTTTTCTAAAATAAAAGAATTTTTCTAAAATAAAAGTAGCCTAAGTTACTCCTTATTACATCAGCTACTTGCCAATAAAAGTCCCGTCAAAATCGGTCCAGCCATTTCAGAGATTAGCCTATACAAACAGATAGACAGACAGACATAAAGACACTCCAATTTTATTTATATGTAAAGATTTGTTTGTAATCGCGTGCTAGAGAACGGGTCCAACGATTTCAATAAAATTTACAGTGCACAGCGCAGTATGTGGGTAGGTAAAAACTACAGAACGCCACGTGCCATAACCCAATACTGGTTTAGTTTCATCTATACCTACTGTTGTCTGTCTAGTTATTGCATGCCACCATAGCTCCATAACAACTCAAAATAAATCAGTTCAAACCATAATTAAAGACTCTCCCCTGCGACAACTCGATTGGCGCAGCGGCTAGTGCTTCCTGTGGGTTTCGATCCCCGCACGGAACAAATATTTGATGATCTACAGCTATTTGTTTCGGGTCTGGTTGTTTTTGCATGTGACATGTTTGTTTGTAAACTGTACCCACGATACAGGAGAAATCATAGTGTGGAGCAGTTATTAAAAAAAATGGCATAGATAAGAGAAATAATGTATACGTGGATCCAGAGAATTTCATACAAAAAATTCTAAACAATTGCTAGTTTAATATGGGCGACACATTACTCTGTGGTTTGCTCAGGTGAAAAATAAAGAAATAACGTATGCGAGGCTCGGAGATTGCTCATGTTACATAATAAATGTATTATAACACTTATTGTATGTATGAGAGTACAGGTTATTTTTGGATGACATTTTCTCGTACATTATGCAATACAGTTTCAGTAATTTCCCGACGTTGTTTGGAAGGCCCAATTTGGACGTTTATTTTTAGAGATAGAAAATAAGATTTCTTTTTCATTGGTATTTTTTCACACTTTTCAAACAATTTGTTATGTTTATTTGAGGCAAGATTTTTCATTGACGTGTAACAAAAAGGCTTGTATTTACAAAGTATTTTATAGAAAAAAAAATTTACAGATAATCTTACCGTTCTCGAATTTTAACCCGGAATGTCACGCTACTCAGTCGTACTGGGCGACAGAAGAACTATGTTCAACCGATATCTATAGATAAGAATTTATCCATGTCGTAGGTAAGTGCTCCCTGTAGGCCATTTGGCCGCACTTAGGCAAATAATTCATAGCAGTTAGGTCCCAAAAGTGCGAATTAGTCTTTGCTTCAATGTTTCAGAGAAACTTTATGAATAATATTGAGATTTGTATTTCAAAAGAACACTTTAACATTGATAAAACGTCTTTTGGAACTTTTTAAAGTCCAATAGGTGAAATATTATAAAGAATAGAGATTAAGTAGGTAATTGCACTGGTCTAATGGTATAGCGGCGTGTGAGATGATTGATGTGATCGGGTGTGATTCCCGGGTCGGCAAAAATTATTGAGATTTTCTATAGAAAATTTTTCAGTAGCATCCCGAGTTTAGCAATAGTAAACATATGCCTAACCCAATAATACAGTGAATTGGCGTAACCCTGTAAGGAGTTTTTGTATACAATTTGCGACAAAATTAAAGGCAAACCAGTTGAACACCTGTTCTTATATTTATGTCACAAGCATATTACTAAAAAGTTGCACAATTTTCACAAATTAAAGGAACATCGCAATAACGTCTACACAATATTAGTTTGAACCGCAAAAATAATACAATTTGCACTACAAAGCAATAAAAGTAGTTCCAACTCCACTAGAAATATAATGCAGGTACAAAAAAAAAACAAAGATTACAAATATTTCAGGTCAGGTAGAGAGCATGATAATCGAAACTGTTATTGGAATTATTTGAAATTCTCAGTAGCAGGAGGAGTTTGGAATTGTGCCCGATAAATAGTCTTGTATTACATGGATAAATAACTAACTACTTTCTAACTAACTTTTCTGGGGATATACATATATGCGTGATGTTATGTTATATTTCTGATCGATTCAGATATACCACTTTCAAATCACATCACATACAAATATCTTCCCAGGACCCCTCTCGTGTCCACATGAGCTGACTGTGAAAAGATTAGGCTGTCAGCAATGGTGGTATCGAGGGTGACTGCCAAGTGTCTGTATGATTTATTTTTCACATACTTTTCCTCTTACATCGAGCAACATTCATAGTAAACCTTCTTCTTATAACATGCTTCCGCACCTGCTGATAGTACCTTTAATTTCAATTTTAACCTTTTGCACACTCATATCGCTTAAAACGGTGAAGGAAAAAATCTTGAGGAAACCTGCTCACCTTAGTGGGCTGCATAAAGCTCTTGAGGGTGTGTTCATTATGCCAACCCGCACCGGGCCAGCGTAGTGATCTTCTTAGTAGAGGCTTCTCATTCTGAGAGACCCTTGCCGTTTACCTTTTACCTTTACCTTGAATGGATTGATTTATTTATATTTATCGCTTAAAACAGTAAACAAGCGCAAATTCGTAGGAACAAATTATTGTATTAAAAAAGAGGAAAAATGTTTCAGTCCACGTTGGTGGTGTCGTAACTTGTAGATGGATGTTAACCACATCGCAAACACAAAACAACCATGTTTTGTTTCCTGTACCTACCTCCTGCCCACCTCTGGGAGGCTCTTGTGGTATTGAGCACAAGAGCCTCCATGAATGACGAGCTCGATAGATCGTCTGGCGCACCCTGGGCAGATAGCCTCGATACCATAATTGCTGACTGGCTAATCTTTCCACTACGGCATGAGCAATTTCCATATGGTAGCTTGGGCCGACAAGAAAGAAGAAGAACCACAAGCCGTTGTGATGAGATCTCGACCACAAGCAGTTGTACGACTTAACACATAATTTCACACACAATTTCGTTGGTGTCGTGTGTAATGAAAGTAGAACGAGTCCAACTATTTCACATGGGAACAGTAAATTTTTATCCTCCCACGGGTACCATTGAATTATGCAAAAAGTTGCTCAACATGCCAAACATGTTAAGTATTAGATCCAGGATTGTTATTGATAGAAAGAGATAGCTACATTTTTATATAACGCTGTCCCGTTCACAAGTTGAAACTTTTGTAAGTTTGAAATTCTTTGGAAATTGGATAAATGAACGAATAACATGCTGAAAGTGTGAAAAAGATCTATACACTTGAAGAAATTCAAAAGGATATTTAGAGAAAATAGTGATTGAAATCTTGACCAATTTTACACACAGTATCTGCGGATACATAAAAACATATTCATCAAAATTTAATGATTTTAACCAATGGAATCCAAGAATAAGCGTTTTAATTTCGCTACGTGTATACTAAATTTTTGATACTAACTATATATACCTAATGTGCCTTAACTTAAAGTGGACAAATCCATTTTCCTTTTGAATTTTTCTTTACCATGAGGTACAAATTCAGAGCCACGTTCAAACTAAACGCAGTTTGGCAGCTTTTCGCCAGTCCTGCAATTGTATTTGCGACTCAATACTGAAGGTGCGACTGCGACTGTAAAGCTAATCCGACGAACGATCGACTGCCGTCTTCATGCATGCAAATATTTTCAATTTGCCTTTTTGATGCTTCAGTGGTTTGGCAACAATTCGGAGTTTGAGGAATATTGGATGAAAGAGTATTACTTGGTTTCTCGGCTATTAAATTCTTTATTAACTGCTTCATTAGTTGATGGTGTGGCTGCTGAGCGTTGGGTCCTGGGTTCGATACTTTGGTTAAGAAAGTGTTATTGGGTCTTTCAGCAGTTTGTAATGTCTACAATAGATGGAGACAGGCTTTGCCCCATCATTACATAGTTGCGCAATAGTACATCTCTGCATAACCCTTTGGGGCATGAAAGCGTGATGTTATATATACATTTATTTACGGACCCGGGTACGTCTTCAAACTGCGGCCAGACACCGGAGGACGGGCAGCAGCGTCCTCTCACTAATCGATGAGCCACTGCGATCCCCAAGCCGCCTGCCAAGCGTGGGGATTATGGCAAACCCTCCCAATAGGGGGAGGCCTTCGTTCAGCAGTGGACGTCTTCTGTCTGATGATGATGATATATAAATTGTATATTAACCCGAGATTAGAACTGCAACAAATGTCCTATGAACGAAATTGACACAAGAATATCCAGTGGCAGATGAAAATAAACAGCAATTTTGCTGTGGGGGGTTGAAGCATAATACTGGAAATGTATTGCAAGTTCTAATCCCCGTAATGCAAAACTCCGCAGGTGCAATGCATATTTAACTGTTATGAAAATGGCAATATGACGGCTCCAGAATACAATTCGGTTCTATGTAGCTATAATCATAATATTACAGACACATATATACATACAAAATCACATTTCGCCGATACCGTTATCGAGTCTTTAAGTATATTTAAGAGGGGACAAGCCATCTGCCGGGCACCAAAGTAGTGGTAAAGTCCGTGCTGCTACTGAATATTTCCATATAAAAAAACCCAATAACACTTTGCCCGACCCGTGAGTCGAACCCATGACACGCTCAGAAATCGCGCTTGCCGCCACTAGATCAAGAGGAAGTCTCAGACATGCATAGTATCACGCCTTTTTCCCATGGGGGTAGGCAGAAACGGACGGAACGCAATATGCTACGATCTTTCCATAACCTTTTTGCTTTTCGATTATGTTTCATACATGGACGTCGTTATAGATACTTTGCACCATTTGCACCACCACCGTGGCACTGTGGTGGGCTTCGGTGCGGTCTTCTAAGAGTGCCTGAAGCCCACCGTACGGTGACGAGGCGGACCACCGCGCCGTGGTGAATTTAGCCGGTAGGAGTACGGCACATCCCTTCCCCCTCCCGCCCTGGGGGGGCGGGAGGCGGAGGATAGCCCTTGCGTACTGCACACTATGACATAATAACATAATAATTAAACACCAAAGAAGTACGTGGTTTGTTAAGGATCGCCTGCTGAAACGATCCCAGCCATTTTTAATATTATTTATTTATTTTAGTCGTAATAATAATAAAAGCGAAGTAAATTGGTCTCCCCTTCGTTGAAAAGTCGAAACAAGGAAAATGAAATTAAGTCAAGACGAAAAGGTTTATTATCGTGTGCGACTGTGTGCGTGCATAGCTTTATAACTTTATAAATAAACATTATTTAAACACATAAAAATTAAATTGTATGACTAAATATTCTAATTGAACAGTTTTGAGTGTGTGCGCTATTCCTGTTATCTGAGCGACCAAGCTCCCGCTCGGGACAGTCTTTTTTACAGAAAAACACAGTTTTTTGGCCCCGAAAACCCCTATATTGTAAATTTCATCGAAATCGTGAGATTCGTTTCCATTTTTTTTAGAGTATAATATTAAAATACCAAAAAAAAGCGTCAATTTACATAGAGAGCACACATGAAGATCCAAACACCTTTTAGGTATCAGAAGCTAACAAGACATCGAAAAACGATGCTTCCAGTAAATAGTTACCTACTTCACTCGCAAAAGTGGTTTGATAAAAAAAGGTACCGCCATTCTAGCGTGTATACGGCGTTGAATGGTATTAGTTTAAAAGCCGCGGAGGAATATTGACGAGTGTCGTACTCATAACATACATCATCATCATACATCACGCCTGTATGGTAAACGGAAGGTAGGGCAAAGTTTTAAGCCGCATTTTGCTCATACTGTAAGTTTCATTTGTAATAGGAGACCATCGGTTGGTCCATTCGTATATGGATCTATATGTCTAGTGTTCGCATGCGCGGTGACTATGGATTGGTTTAGATCATTAGTTCCCAAAGTGGCCCAGGTGGATCCCCAGGGGTCCACAGGAGACTCGACGGGGGTCTACGCTGGCGTGCCAAAAAAGGGGGTTTACAATTCAATGTACAATATGGTAGAAATGTAGCTGCAGGGGGTCCACCGGTACCAGCTAAATTTTGAAAGTGCTCTATAAGAAAAAAGTCTGGGAACCTCTGGTTTATATTCCCAGTCTGGGAAAAATATAAATGGAATTTACTGTAATATTCAATAACAGCTCGAAGCTTAATATTGTGCTCGCCCCTATTCTATGATGAAATGTGATTGAACAATGTAGTAGACTGCCTAATCCCGTATATCCAGCCAATATATAGCCTTAATGCCATATATATAATCATAAGCACACGATATATTAACAGACGGAAGGCATAAGGCGAAGTTTATAGGTGTTTAAGCCCTACATCACCTCGCGGACTCCCCGGATGGCATAGAATGCATCAAACATTTCCTCAGCCAGAAAAAAGTTTGTTCAGAATCTTCAAAACTTTTTAGCTGATATTGATAAAAAAATTACTGTTCCCTAAGTCAAAAAAATACATAAGTCGATAAAAAAATATTTCATTCCATTCAGTATTTTATAAGATATTTTTGGACAACCATACTCGTACATACATGTATACTCAAATACATGTACTCATGAAATTTGGTGTATTCGTTCAAAAGTCAGACAAACTTAAGTGAATATTATACAATTCCAACAATATTACATACATACGTCGGTCGGTTGGAAATTCGAACATCCTATCTCTGGAATAACATGCTCATAACTTAAAAAGGGTCATTGTAAAGGGCGGCAAATATTATATTGCCCGGAGCGGTTAAATTGCTAGATCGGGCCCTGTGTATGATCGGTATTAATATAAGAATAAAGCATGCAAGTTGTTATACATTAGATTTAGCTAGATAATGTCCTCCTGACCGATTTCGGTCACGGCGGCCAATCTCACCGGAGATTAGCCAACTACGCAGGAGATATTATAGAGCACAAGTGTGTGCGCAAACACAGGTGCTCTCTCTATTCCTTCACTCTCATAGTCCGATGGGACGGCAATCCGACACGACCGGAGAGAGATCAGGCGCAGGATCAACGGCTATACGTGCTTTCCGAGGCACGGTGTGTATTCACATACACAAAGACCCAGACCCGAAACAAATATCTGTAGATCATACAAATATTTGTTCCGTGCGGGAATCGAACCCGCGACACGTAGCTCAGCAGTCGATCTCTCAACCACTGCGCCAACCGTGTCGTCGCTAGATATAATTACTAGAACTACGCTATTGTATTAAGTTAAGACCTGTGATAATAGTTGTATGTGTGTGTGTGAAATAAATAAATAGATGATTTTGTTAAGAAATAATTCCGAGCAATATAATAAAATGAGCTAGGTAATTCGCAAAGCCGTTGGCACATCGTAGCCAATTTTGCATACCGGTCCCGCCATGTCCCAAGTGTAAAATAAAACCATAAAAAAAACCGCTAAAAACCGTCAACACATAACCCGGTAATATTATCACAAAAGTTGACGTGTGCTTTTCCATAATTATTGACTACATTGCGTTTTTTTCTACTGGATTGGGCGATATGAACAGTATAACCGAGGAAGAAGCTGCGCAATGTATATCGAAGAAGAGTTTAGGTAATATTGTCTTTTGTTTAGATGGGTTCTTTTACTCCAGGTAGCCCGTTTAAGTGGACCATTATGCTCAAACGTTAGACACTTGTCATTTACGAGTTTGTAGTGCAATCCGTAACAGTCACAACGGCCCGCTACCCAAAAAATGACTCTAGGTCAAAGACGCTCTTATCATACTTAAGGGCAGTAATTTTGGTTGAATAAAATATAAAGATTTATGTGGTCAACATTTTTTTAGTTTTTTAAAGTTTGACTGCCTGGTTTAGTGGTTGTAAGCGCGACTGCTGAGCGTGAGGTCCTGGGTTCGATTCCCGGATCGGGCAGTGTTGTTGAGGATATCTGCTTGGAAATTCTCAGTAGCAACACTGAGTTTGGAACTGTACCTTGTAGATGGCAACAGGCTCGCCCATATAATATGGGACTCGGGCCTCGGGCGAAATGTGGGTATACATAATAGTACAAATATTACGGGTAAACGTTGGTGAAGTCAAAACTCAGGCTCTACTTTAATATTTATTAAGTTATATTTACAGAGTTCGAGGGTATGAACAGTGTTCGATTCGAAGTTTGGAGATGGACTGACATTGTGGCGTTGGTACTGGGATTTAAGAGTGGTAATTTAACAATGGTAATTATAACTAGAGTGCCATCGGTGCATAACGGGATGTCCAAATAGGAACAATGGCAAATGGAAACAATGGCAGTTATGACTGAAGTGCCATCTGTTCGATGGTCATTGACGGAACGCGGAACTATGTTGTAGAAAGTTGGGGATAACGGGATGTCTGAATGGAAACAATGGTAACTTAACATAACATAGGTATTCTAATATAACACACTTCTGCCTAACCCTTCGTGGAGTACAAGCGTGATGATATGATGTTTCTATCGTAAAATCCTACGTACGTAATATTAATCGTATAACGTTCCATTAGCTCTTACAAAAAAGGCAAGACAAGAATCGATTAGGATAAAATAAATCTAGAACACTGGACCGATCCGCCATTTGTATTCAAAGTCACGCTTCCTCTAACAATTCTTGAAAATCAGTAAAAAGCTGTTCACTGTAATTCTCTAATAGCTTCCCTCAGAAAAAGGTTATATAGGTAAGTGCGTATTGTAAATTATAGCCACTAAAAAATGTAACAATATCCGGTTTACGAGGGAGGCGTAAAAAAAGCAATTTTTGTATTTGTGTTCTAGGTACTTTTCATTTCAAGACCTTTTTTTAAGGTTGTGGCATAAAAACTAGTGCTTGAAGGTCGACTTTAAGTGCTCGTCTTAACTTCAAAACTTTTTCGTCTGAAATAATGTTATGAATTATTTTAAATGAAGCTAGGGTTGTCAGAAAGGGTTTAAAATTTAGAAATTATCCCCGTGAAGTTATCTATATATAATTTTTTCGCATTCCAAAATATACCTATAGATAAAATGGTAAATAATACATAGGTACTACATACTACTACATACATACAGAATCACGCCTGTATTCCCCGAAGGCTTAGACAGAGGTGTACTATTGTACATCCACATTACGCCGATGCCGTTATTGAGTCCTCTGTAATAGGTGGCGAGCCTGTTGCCATCTACCGGGCACAGATACAGACTCCTTGCTGCTACTGAGAATTTCCATACAGAAAACCCCAATAACACTTTGCCCGACCTGGGGATCGAAACCAGGACCGCACGCATAGCAGTCGCGCCTGTGACCACTAGACCATGATATGAGGCAGTCAAGTGGTTCAAAATAATAAATCTTATTACGGAACTTTCGGCCTGATATACCTACATGAAAATGAAAAACTCGCTTATATATTTGTGTCCATTCTTAAGGAAACCATGTTGGCAGCGATATCGAACGATACGAAAATATTGACTTAGGAGACGGTATAGGAAACCATTACAAATATGAATCTGAGAACACTTGAAGACTATATGGCTTCTACTCTTTATGGTGTTTACTTATGTACAGTCAAACAAAGATATAAGTATTCAGGGTCACTAGATAAATAAGTATTCTCAAAAAAAAAAATCGGTGCTCTAACATAATATTCTGAAAATAGAAGACATCAATTAATGATGCCTGTCAAGCCCTGGTTGAGGTCCAGGGTTCGTTTCCTGGATTGGACAAAGTGTTATCGAGTTTTCCTATTCTCAGAAAATTCTCAGTAGCAGAACGAAGTCTGGAACTGCGCCTGGAAGATGGCAATAGACTCGCCCCCATATTAGATGAGACACAAGGCGTCAGCGAAATGTGGGTATACAAGACTACACTTCTGCCTAACCCTTCGGGGAATACAGGCGTGATGCTATGTTAGGAAACATCAAGCCCTATTTTAAAAAATCCGTCGTCCTTTACACAAAAATCTTTATCTTGATCTGGTGTCCCATGTACACACACCAGTGGCGCCCATAAAGACAAAAAGGCACTGCCTACCCTACATAACTCAAATAAATATTTATTATAAGATATTTGAGGTGGCAAATCACATACGTCATTATTTAATCGACAACACGATGAACCAATACGTTGATATTGGTTCGTTGCATGTTGATGCAATAGGTATTTCGATAAGTTCCCGAGGCCCACCATATGGTGACAAGGCGGATCACCGTGGTGAGTTTAGCCGGTAGGAGTCCGGCACCCTCCCCCCCCCCCCCCCTCCCGCAGGCGGAGGATAGCCCATGATGGGTTGTAACCACGCTAATGAAACTCTGTGCACGCCACTGTGTACACCTATCTATTTGTTTGACTGTACGTGCAATTTCGCCTGTCTTCACAGGGGTGTCTCGTCTTATGATATGAAAACTCAATACGTCAGCACTCAACCCGTAAATAAATACACTTATGTCCGGTTTTTCCATGGCTGAATAAACCTCGGGTAAATTATTTTTCTGGATAAAGATCGTGAGGGAATCTGCACACCTGAGAGGCAGTGCCGGATTAACCACGTAGCAAGAGTAGCAATTGCTACGGGCCCCACGCAAAAGGAGGTAGGTATCCAAACGCAAAGTGAAACTTATTAAGACGTGGTATATTGAATTTACTTGAAGTCACAAAAACATGAAACGTTACATCTGTTTTCCGACTAAGATCATGTTAGACAATCGGTAACCGATTATTTTGTTGGCGAAAATAAAACGCAGAATTTCATACGGTAAACTCACAAGTTCTAAAAAAAGTCACTTTAGGGTCCCTCGATAGAATTAGCTACGGGCCCCGCGCTTGCTTAATCCACTGCTGAGGAGGCAAATTTCTTGATGTGTGTAGTCTACCAACTAGCACAAGACTATTTAAGAGAAGAGGCCCAACACGTGAGAGAATAATCGCCCCAATTATTTTTCATATAAAACAAAAGCAGTTTGATAAAATTTGATAACGTAAGACGTAATCGCCGCGATAACAATAGACTTTAAGTTCACCCCGCTAAAACAGCGCTATTGCATAAAAGTGTAGTATGCAAGGCTCCTTTGATTTATAACAAAATTCCAAACCATGTTAAACAACTGAATAAAGACCTGTTTAAGAAAAAAATAAAATCAATTTTCACCGAAAAATGTTATTATAATGTTAATGATTTCCTGAATGAAAATACTCTATGAATGTAAATTTTTCTCTATTAATTAATTGTTTTGTAATCAATGTATGTTAATGTATATTAAAAATATATTATATTTAAATAGTTTCGTGCAATGCAATATTTATAGAAATATTTTGACGTTACCTAAATAATTTCATCAATTCCTAATATTTGTACACCAGTCAATGGTCATGTTGATTTAAACTATAATTTAACACCTAGAATAAGCATCTCAACCATGTATTACTACACATGTTTTTTGGCAAATAAATATATCTAATCTAATATAACTAAAATTAATTGCCAGTATTACCCTCAAAATATTATTAAAAATAAAAATGTAATATCGTAGAAAACAAACTATTAATATAGATTACGTATGATAATTTAGTTTACAAAACGCCGTCACAGTATAAATCTAATTAATTAATTTACTAAATGACTAGCTTAATTTATTCTATACAATGTATTTAACTGTACAAATTAAACAGTTTGGAAAGTTTAAACGAATTGTCTCTCACAGAATTGGAGGAAAAAGTTTACAGACGACTCAATTTTATATAAATTGTTACCTTTCGATATATTTTAGAGATTATAACGAAGGCGACGTGATAAAGAGGTGTTTCGTATTCAAAGTTAAATTTGAAAACGTGTTTAAGGAACTTTAGGGTTATTTGAAATGACAATAATTATGTTTAAAATGTATAATTCACAGATTTGAGTTACTACACGAGAGCCGAGTTTGTGTGTGTGACACGAGGATTGAGTTTCCAAAAATATCGAAGCATCATGAAGCAGAGATGTATATTGGATGGTAGGTATATAGAATAGGATTGTTTGTCTCTCAATTACAGGTACTTTTAAAACGTTACTAGGATAATTAATGAAATCAGACATAAAAGATATACAACTAGAATATTTAATTTTATATGTATAATATTTAGTTTGGCGGAATTAAAATTAAATATTCTAGTTGTATATCTTACGTTACTAGGACTCTAGTTGCACAGTTTCAAGAAGTTGCTTCTATGGAGAAGAACCGGCAAGAAACAATTGAGTGAGTTGAATATCGATTAAAGAGAATTATCGTTATATACTAACAAGGCACAGATATTTAACTAAAAAGTTTAGATGAAAATTTAATGTTGGCCCAAATGTAAAACAAAGGCAACACAATCTGGCATTTTCAAAAAAGTGGGTCGTTTTGCCCCAGAAAGTAATAAATATGGCAAATTTTATTCATTTTGCTATATTTCCATAATACTGCGATTCATCATTTTATAAATATACAACTATACCTACATAAAATAAAATTATATCAGGTCGATATCTGTACATTATAGATATTGATGAAAAACTAATATAGGGGGTCATTATTACAGCAACAGAAGCCAAAACAAGTTTTTAGAATTTTTGTCTGTCTGTCTGTATGTTTGTACACGCATCACGCAAAAACTACTGCATGTAATTGAATGCAGTTTTCACCAATTTATTGTTAGAGGTCTATCTTAAAATATAGGCTCCATTTTACCGCAGGAAAATATCAGATTCTAAATTCCACGCGTACGAAGTCGCAGGCAAAAGCTAGTATAAAATATAGATATACATATAAGAAACAAATAATTTCAAATAATTAAGGAACTTTTGTCTGAGCAGCGTCAAAAGTGCATTTTTTATTTTATTGTAATAATTTTTTTCAAAATATACCATTCTATACGGTTTCGCTTTGTCATAACTAATTGTTACAATAAAAAAAACATAAGTATCATTTCAGTAGTTTTCATAGATACTGAAGATTTGTTTGGTGTTTACTATTAAAAAATCTTCACCTCTACTTTCATGATTTTGTAACTGAGCGTACCTATTAAGGTACATACACAATACAAAAATATTGTGGAGCAACGTTTGCAAGTGATAGTGAGTAACAACGAATAACAAAAATATGTTTTCTAAGATTCTGATAGTTAGACTTTTTAGGCTGACGAATGAATTACATCAGTAACATCACACGAGTAACACAGTCATAGGTCTTCATATGACACCAGGGACCACTTAACATGCTTTACTAGGCACGAATGGGTCTCGATGTGTGGAAAATGGGCACCCATCCAAGGACTAACTGCATCAAGCGCTGCTTTATCTCAGATTGATCAATCTGCGCGGTAGCTACGAACCCCACAGAACAGTTGCTTAAAAGCAACACAAAATGTATTTTTACTATCGCAAATAAATTCTAAATTTCAATTTCAATGAATTATCAAATTGTTGAATTTAAACATTGTTCATTGAACTTACATTTCAATTGGAGTGTTGTTATATCTGCTCTTCAGAATAGTGAATTCAGTCAAGTATTTGATTCATTTATCTATGGAGCTATGAAGCATGTAGTGTTTGAATTAACTTTCAATGATGAGACTCGAGTACTAGAAGAGTTGTATGAATAATAATATTAGTTGAACCTATTACACTCCCACTTCTAGACACGGGTCTCTTCTCAGAATGAAAAGGGTTAGGCCTTCATTCAACCCGCTAGCTTGGTGCGGATTAGCGGACTACTGGGTTTTGTCGGGATTTTATTCCTGTACCTCCCGTTAACTCAAGAGATAATAACATTTTTGATTGAATTTGACGACGACACAGTTGGCGTAGTATCTAAGCGATTAGCTTTCTGCGCTACGTGTCGCGGGTTCGATCCCCGCACGGATCAAATATTTGTATGATCTATAGATGGTTGTTTCGGGTCTGGTTATGTGTGCATATGTTTGTAAACTGTACCCACTATACAGTAGAAATCCTAGCGAGGGACGTTTTTTTTTTTGAAAAAAAAGAAATTCTTAGTCCGTTTCAGAAAAGCGGGCCAATCTTAGATTATCTTATATTGTTTGTTTGTAAATATTTTCGAAAATTTCATTTCAAAGCAAACATATTTATTTTGCTTTCATACATTTAATTATTACATTACAACACCTACTTACAATATCTACCTACTATAATACAATACCTACTTATATACATAGGTATTTGGCACTGACTTCAATATTCTTCAACTATTGTATAATATAACATTTATTTTTTGCTTTTTAGTTAGTTTTTTTTTTGAGTTTTTTGAAGGCGGTTTTTATTTTTTGTTATAAAATTTAATTATTTTACAATGTTGAGTGATGGGTAGACCTAGCAGGACGCTTCTCTTAAAAAACTTTACAAAGGTCAAATGTTTCTGGCCCCAAGTCGAGTGAAAACCTTCGAGACGGTATTGCACTTTGTGATGTAAAACCAAATAAATTACTGAGCCGACCACATGATGAAAAAGCATTACGAGAAATGGAAAGATTAAGACAACGGTTGTAACTAATACAGTGTTAGTCTTGCCATTTAGCAGTTTAAAATGAGCCCAAATTTGAGGGGTTTACTAGTAGCTATTGACGAGTTCCACTATATATCTCCTGACTCCATCGTCAGACCCTCTATACCAAATGTTATATACGAAGCTCATAAAAATATATCGAGTGATCCCAAGCTCGGAAGTTTCATTCCCTAACTCTTTACCGTTGAGGAGTACTATGACATCCATCATCAGCTCAGCATCGTGAAATAATGATTTTCAGGCGCCAACACCTGACTCAATAAGAAAAAAAGCTCAAACGCGCTACACTGAAAAAAAAGATTGTTGAACAAGTGCGAATTTTACTTGTTTAAGTATTTCATGTTTAATCCTAAAAAGAAAATTATAATACCTATAAACCATACATGATTATTGGCGATAAAGTCAACATGATCAAAATATTAATAACCACACATTATTTTCCTAATAACTAACTTGTTTGAAACAGTCATTTCAATTATCAAGTAAGGTTTATTTAAACAACTTCACTGATGAACACGATTAAGAACTTATTTATTTTTAGTATGATATTTGTTTAAATCAGTGATAAAGTTAGCTTTATTGCTAGCAAACAAGTAGCTTTATGTTCCCATATATGAACATTTTACTTAATAAAAGCTAACAAAAACTTTATGGCAGCCATAATAATTTTTTTTCAGTGTATTTGTCCTACAATATTTGAGGGTATCCCTCGATTTCCCTAGGATCCCATAATCAGATCCTGACTTGGTGATAATGGGACCAAATGGGAAGCATACTCTTTCAAACAAAAAAAGAATTTTTAAAATCGGTGCATTATTGACGGAATAATCAAGTAACAAACATAAAAAATAATACAGTCGAATTTAGAACCTCCTCTTTTTTTGAAGTCGGCTAAAAATGTACGGGTTCGTAAACCACGCGGACGAAGCTGCAAGCGGAAGTTAGTAGTTTAAATAAATAAAAAATACCCGTATATAATGCTGACAAATAAATCTAACTTAAACAATTTTTACGTACTTGATGAACAGTATCGAAAATTTACCACAAAATAATTATTTTCAGTTTGTACGATAATTTTGGATAATCGGTAACATAGTTAGAGCTAACCAATTAAACAAATAGTGATATTTCAAATTGGTTAATTACACTGAATTATACGTACCTAATATTGCCACCAAATTATTGGAAAACAAATTAGAATCTGGCAATTCGCTATATTAGGTCGAATATTATCAGTCTGAAATTGATTTATAAGTTATTTTCGTTTTACTAGAATGAATTTCAATAATTAAATCCTTGACAACGAATAAATTGCCCTAATGTTTTAGTGGTCGCATGTGCGGCTGCGGAGCATTCGATTCCCAGGTCAGCCATAGTGTTATGGAGATTTCCTGAAATCCTCAGAGAAGCCCAGAGTTTATGCTCGCCCCCTATTACATAGGAATTATTACATTAGTGAAATGTGGGTGTACAAAAATACGCCTCTGTCTATCTCTTCGGATAATACAGGCGTGATGCTATGTAACAAAAACTTTTGTTGTAGAGTAATTGTTTTTTTTTTTAAAGAAACTTTGCCCCACACTATCAATAACTCCTGTATCGTGGGTGCATTTACAAATACATATATTCACATGGACACACACCTAGACCCAAAATAACTATCTGTAGATCATACAAATATTTGTTCCGTGCGGGAATCGAACCCGCGACACGTAGCGCAGCAGTCGATCGCTCAACCACTGCGCCAACCGTGCTGTCAGGTGAGAGTGCTGAGAATGGTAATATTTTATTTATCAAAAAATTCTGTCACATATCCGTGTTATGTTAATATTTAATGTCCATTGGCGATGCACAAACAAATAAATTTCAATTTCACTCGTAAGGGATTGGTGATAATCATTTTAATTTCCATTATTACATTATGTGCTGAGTATACAGGTAGGTAGCTGCTAGAGTAGATGCTTTTAATTAAAACGAATACATAAGGAGTAAGCTTCTCGAAGGGTTAAAATAATACCTTCACCATACTACACAACAGAAAATGAAAGAAGAATAAGGGTCATTTCACACTGAAAGAGCAGCGGCGTGCAGCGGCCGTAAGAGCAAATGACTGAGCGCGGCGCGCGGCGCCGCTAGGGGCAGTGCGGCGCTAGAAGGCTCGTGCAGCTTCGCGGCGACGCGCTGCCCCTCCTTTGTCTTCAAATAACTATGAACTTTTTAATCACGTAGATAAGATTCAAAATTATTTATAATATTTTGCCTCAAAAAGCCGCTGCCGGCCGCTGCTCGCTCAGTCTGAATTGACTCTAAAGAAAAACTATTATTGTAGGCACGCATAACGATAGGAGAAAATAAATATAATAATAGTACACAGAGTTATAATAATAATTGTAATAATTTAAGACCCAACATGTTCTATTGACACAAAGATCTGAAGATATATTAACACCAGATATTTGTATACCGCCTTGGTCTAGTGGTGGCAAGCGCGCCTGTCGAGCGTGAGATCCAGCTTCGATTCTCGGCTCCGGCAAACTGATTTAAGTTATTTTCTAAATTGAAATTCTCAGTCACAGAACGGATTCTAGAATTCTGCCCGGTAGATAGGTAGATAGCTCGCCCCCTATTACATGGCACTCAATAGCGACACTATTTTTCTTACACTCGTGATCGAAATTTTTAAATAAGTAGGTACCTAAATAGAGACCTATCTCTGAAAACCCGCACACAATGGAACTGCAAATAGCTACTAATACAAATAGTTGGCATACTTGAGATTATGTGTAACAAGCCAATGGCCTAGACACGGTATGTGAATGCACTCGTATACAAGTACCTACATAATATAAATTAAGGCCAAAGATATTTTAAAACTGTGAAACATTTGATATGAAATGCTAATGATATTTATATTTCGGCACGATTGGCGCACTGGTTAAGTGATTAACTTTCTGCGCTAGGTGTCGCGGGTTCGATTCCCGCTCGGAACAAATATGGTACGATCTACAGATGGTAAAGCAAATTTTTCACTAACGATGTTAACGATTGAATATTTGCCAATAAATCTTCTATCGTTAAAATTAATGTTTTACTGCTGAATGAAATCGCCCAAACGCATCTTAATCTTAAGGAGGACAATTATGTCTTAAAATTTAAAAACGTCTTGATAATATGAACATTCTGTGGTTACTCAAGTTGTTATTGCGGTATATTGTAGGGCTTTTTTAAGTGTGGTGATAGCCCATCATGAGCGGGTCGCGAGGAGTGCCGGACTCATCCCGGGCGGTGGGCTTCAGGAACTCTTAGAAAACCGCATCGAAGGCCACTACGGAGCCACGGCGTTAACCACCCTCTCCGGCAGCCTAATTACCGATGAAGCGACAGACGTAGATCGCGAGATATCTTCTGTCAAACGTAATTTTTGTGACACATAATGTATTAACTGACAACGAGATTGCTGTCGCGTGGCTGTCGCGTTGCTATCGCTTTTTTACGTAATTAGGCTGCGGGAAGTGCCTTCCCAGAGAGGGTGGTTTACTTGATGACTGCAGATAGCCACGCCCCCTTGTGCACGTCCCGGGATAAACTGTAGAGAGCTTCCCCATAACCCTCGCTGGGTGCTGTGCACAGCGACACGGTACCACCCGGTGTCGCCATCTTCTCAGGTGGTAGACGACAGCGCGCAGAATATTACAGACAATGACGAATAATAGCATTAACAGTGCCAGAAAGTTGGCTCTGCTTTCACTCAAACCATGTCCATGGTGCTTATGCGAGTTTTCTCTATTTTAGTGTGAGTAATATGTCTGTTAGTCTCACTTTCTTTACATCCTATCACCCAATCTCTAAGAATTACGTAAGCGGATTCTCTTATGGAATTATTCCCTATTCATTATCTCATAGTTACTTAAATAATGTTAAAATATGGAAAGCTTTATGCAAAGGTTGTAATAAGTATATAAAAAAAAAATTTAAAAGATTTTGTCAGTGTATGGAGCTTGTTGTCTATGATCTAATGAATGTCTATGACGAAACGTTATAAGTAATTTTTCACTACTAATATTACATTTTTATGTAAACCTACTTCTCTTTTCATTTGATAAGCATTTTCTTGAAAATGATAAAAGTAAATAATAATAATAATAACCTTTATTTGACTTAACAAAAGGTCAATATTGACTTAAAAAAAATTGTAACTTAACTGTGTGTCGTTACCAGCACCATTGCTAAATTACGGAAAAAACTTGTAAGTTATGAAAATAACTTGTACGGTCTTAACTTGGGGAGTCTCTTTGCAAAAACCAATAAAATATTATGTAAAAAAAAGAATCTGATAAGAGTATGGGTGTACGTCACTACGTATTATCTGTTAAATATAAGCCCTTTGTGCGGGCACCATTCGATTAGTAACGCGGCGCAAACAACAAAATGTCTTTGTTTTATTTATTTATTTGTTTTTCAATAGCACAAATATGTTTGACCGACAGTGCCGAAGAATATAAATCGTACGACAATTATAAAATGTATGAAATAGAAGGAAGTAAACGCGGATTAGATAAGCTAATTAAGTTTTTGATGAAAAATTATGTGAGTACTACCTTTTGCATTTAAATTCATTCATTCGTTCATACAATTAAGTCGATTAGACGCTGTTGGAGTGAAAAATAATTTCGTTTACTCAAACGATAGTAAGTTGTTTCTATAAATAGCTTTTATGAGTAAATAATATTCATACAGGGTGGCCCGAAACTGAAAAAAAAAACTGTTCCTTAATAACTATAGCAAATCGACGAACATACAATGAGGTTATTTTGGTGCAAATCCTTGTGAGAGAAATACTAAGAATAAATATATTACATGATATACTTGAATTGCCGAGTCGGTAGGTTATTTCAGGCTGCAGACATAGCCTAGCGGTTGAACGCTTACCTTCCATGCAGGAGGGTTTGAGTCCAAACCCGCACCTCTGACATTTCATAATCATGTGTATATCAGAATTTGATTATCACTTGCGTTAACGGTGAAGGAAAACATCGTGATGAAACCTGCACACCTGAGAAGGCTCCATAAAGTTCTCGATGAACAGTGGAGTCCGCCAACCCGCACCACGCCAGCATGGTGGATTAAGGCCTAACCCTGCTCATTCTGAGAAGAGGCCCTTGCCCAACAGTGGGACAGTAATGGGCTGAATATATTCTTATTTAATATTTTTCCAGTCTGTTTAGAAATCGTATAGGATGTCAGTCTCTTTAGAAACCTTATAGGATTTAAGTACCTATTTATTTTTCTAAAACTGTTATTTTTCTAGGAAATACCATTCCATGCGGTTACTGAGAAGGGCTGCCATCTGTTGGTGGCACCGCGTTTAGTGCCAATCGTCGAGGGTGTCGCGAAGGCCGAAGGATTGTCCACCAAAATTTTGATAGATGATTATTCTGAGTAAGTATTAAAGCTTACAAGGTTCTCGCGAAAAATGAATACGTACAATATTGTCATACTGCGGCGGTACACTTGGGTACACTGCTTGTTTCTTCCTGACGCTGCAGTCCTATACATTGGACATAAAAACCAAAAGAGATTGGGAAAATAACCCTTAAATTCGACGCTTGTATTTATTTTTCTTTTTTCTACATAGGAATATTTCATGTATCGTGGGTGCGTTTACAAACACAAATATTCACCTGCACAAATACCCAGACCCGAAACAACTTTCGTAGGTCATACGAATATTTGTTCTATGTAGGAATCGAACCCGCAACGCGTAGCGCAGCAGTCGTTCACTCAACCACTGCGCCAACCATGCTGTCGATAGGCAAACAGACATATAGGCAACTGAGGCCCTAGTGTAAGTTTATTTCCACAAACTCGATTTAACGCATCGAACGCGTTTCGTGCTCCAATTGGTAGAGAGTATGAAACCGAGCAATGCGCCTAACGCGTTCGTTGCGTTAAATCGAGTTTGTCGAAATAAACTTACACTAGGGCCTCAGTTACATTTTTCATAACTCGTTGACGAAATGTGGACCATAGTATTGTTTTCGTCCACACATATGCGCTCATTAGCTACTGAGATATTAATTACCTTTTATATTTTCAACTGCCTCATTGGTTTAGTGGTCGCGAGCGCGACTGCTGAGCGTGAGGTCCTGCGTTCAAACCCAGGTTGGGCATAGTATTCACCCCCTATTACATGAGACTCAATGACGACATCGACAAAATTTGGGTGTACATCAGTACACCTCTGTCTAACCCTTCGGGGAATACTGGCGTGATGCTATGTTATGGTATGATTAGGGATGAAGGCACGAAGGTAGGCAGGAAGGTAGTTAACATTATGATTTTTATGGAAACATAAAAAAAATGTTGGTTTCTTTAACATGGGTACGAGTATCTGAAGGATTAGTCCCAAATTGATACAAAACGGGAAGAGTGAAGAGGAGAGACACCTTTGCACTGCAATGGAACTGTTCAGGATTATAACTTCATTTATTTACTTGAATTATGACGGATAACAACCAATTACAATTAAACACAAGTTCAAAATAGAAATAAAAGAAAAGAAAACATAAAACTACAATTACAGTTATTATCAGCATTGCTATACAGCGTGGCAACGCTACCAGTCTTCTGGGCACACTTTGATGGACACACGTTGACAGCGATGCGGAGGAGTATTTTGATGCGTAATGTTTTTATAATTTTTACTTTTCTAATCTGATAAGTGTAAATATAGTGTATATAATGTCATAAAATAAACTTCGAACCTATTATAGTTTAAATGTAACAAAGTTAGTGTCACTTTCATGAATCCTTTTCACAGTACTTTTGATAAAATTTTCGTCCATCCATCCGCCAACAAATCATTTGTTAGATTGGAAACCAAGAAATTATTAAGTGCAGTCAGATACCAGATTATTATACTAATAATAATAATGATTAACATGCTAAACTGTAATTATATTTTCAAATTAATATCTATATCGTGAAGAACGGTAGTATTAATTACACCGCGTGAAAAATAAAAATCAAATTTACATATGTACAACCTTTGAAATGTTTTTGCTTTTCTTATTCATAGTTCAGTTTTGCATTTATGATGGCCTCTCAGCTTAGAACTCATTTTCGTTAAATAAAAAATACGTATAACGATATTAAGGTTATCAATTGGCAACGACTCCACAAAAAAAGAAAAAAACAATAAAAAAATGTAAACTGCAATAAAGTCAACTACATATTTCTTATAAGCGTAAAGTGACGGTAGTTGAAAAATTGATCGACATGTACCTCGGAAACTAGACGTAATGGATACCACAAATGTTCGGGACTCTTTTTCTATGATTCATCAGCTGTTCATTTCACCTATCAGTTGAGCGGGTACCAAAATCGTGTCACGCGGTGAATTCTCTCAATTGATTACCGTAGTACTAAGGTGAGGGTAAACGCCGTGACGTAATTGTAAGATGGCGGCGCGTGGGCAGTCGAGTTAAGGGAGGTGATTGTGAAGAAGCGGAGTCTTGTGCAAGCAAGGAGCCTATACACTTCTCCATCACAAAACTGTCGGTTTCCCTGGAGTTAGAAAATAGTTTGTGATTTGTACCGAGTGAATTACAATTGTTAATTGTAACATGAAAGTGAAATACCAACAGTATTCTTTTTTTTTTAAAACGTTGCCCCACACTAGGATTTCTCCTGTGTCGTGGGTACAGTTTACAAACATACATGTCACATACACACACAACCAGACCCGAAACAACTATCTGTAGATCATACAAATATTTGTTCCGTGCGGGAATCGAACGCGCGACACCTAGCGCAGCAGTCGATCTCTCAACACACTGCGCCAACCGTGCCGTAAACTAGTATAACTGTGGAATTGTGGTTTTATTGTAATCCTGCGTTATGAACCCCGTACCACTGAATCGAGATGACGACAGCGATATCGCTCAGCCATCGCTAAAACCGTCAACAATTGTTTGGGTTTGAATATTAAATAACCTTTTTTTTACAGAATTATTCGTCTCGAGAAAATTAATCCTCAACGTAAAGAAGGGTTTTCATGGACTGCATACTATGATGTTACTTCTGTGAGTAAATGCACCTAAAATGGTTATTTTTATTAAATATGTAGGTAACTACATCCGTGAGAACTAATAAATATATATCAATATTATATAGACGTAACATTTTTTTGGAAATTTGTTTGTCGGGTTATCTCCGGAACTAATGATAGGATTCTAAAAATGCTTTCACTGGTAGAAAGCTACATTATTTCTAAGTGTTTTAGGCTATAAATTATATATTGCACGTAGGTTACGCGGACGAAGTCGCGGGCAAAGGCTAGTATTAAATACAATCAGACTTTAAATGTTTGTTCACTGAGATTATAAAAGACTAAAATTATTTTATAAAATTTTACTTACTTAAGTTCTGAGATAGATTCTGTCTGGTCAATTACTATTTAATTGAATTAATCAAAAGCAAAAGCAAAAAAGTCAGCAGTTCATCAGATGCATTACATAAGCTGGCTCCGGTTTATTACGGTTATTTTATTACGGTTTTGTTGAATCTATAATGAGATTTGGAATATTTTTTAAGGGCAATTCAATTAATAAAGATAATGCTTTCAAAATACAAAAACGTTGTGTACGGGCTATGTTCGGGCTGCAAATTACTGACAGTTGTAAACGCATAAAATTCTCAAACTTCCGTCGATTTATATTTTTGTTTCCGCAGTTATCCGATAACGTCGTTCGTAGTCGACGAAACAATGATAAACTGTATAAAGCCAGCTATGGTTACATAAAAGTATAGTTTGCATGGGTCCAAAGATTTATAATCAATTTTCAAAGGCCATCAAACAATTAAATTCAAATTTATTTAGAATAAAACTAAAAAGTTATCAGAAAAATGGTATTATAATGTAATTGAATTCTTTAATTATAAATTACTAGCTCCCGCCCGCGGCTTCGCCCGCGTGGTTTACTAATCCGTGCATTTTCCCGGGATAACCTATGTGCTATTCCAGACTATAATCTATCTCTGTGCCAAATTTCATCCAGATCCGTTTAGCCGTTCTGGCGTGAAAGAGTAACAAAGATCCATCCATCCTCACAAACTTTCGCATTATTAATATTAATGGGATGATTTTTGTAATTGCTATCCATAACTTGTTTTATATTTTTAATACAATTTTAATTGTTGTTTCGCCTTCAATTACGTAACATGTAGCTCTAACCTATATTCAACATATTTTATATTGTAATTAACACATTTTACATTAAATAAACATATATATTTATCTTTACTTTAATCTTAGTGTCCTTCTTTGTTCTAAATATACAAGGTTAATCGTAAGTGAGTACGAAATTGAGGCTATTATTATACTTATCATGATAAACAAATTTTACTATGGCATCAACGACGAAATTGTGAAGGAGTCTGCGACTTCCATACATTACACGATTTCCAGATTGGTCGCGTACTAAAAGTTATTCAGCCTTTTCATTTGTCTAGTGGTCGCAAACGCGACTGCTGAGCGTAAGGTTCTGGGTTCGATTCCTGGGTCGGGTAGTATTATTGGATTTTTCTGTATGAAAATTCTTAGTAGCAGCACTGAGTCTGGAACTGTGCCCGGTAGGTAGCAAAGCCCGCTCCCTATTACATGAGACAGAATCACGGCATCGGCAAAATGTGGTTAGTACACCTCTGACTATCCCTTTGGGAAACAAGCGTGATGCTATGTTATGTTAAAAGTTATACACAATGAGTATAACAAAAAACCCTTCAAGGTTACCCTTTTTCCAAGTAACCCTGTATAATGTAAAAGAAAAAAAAAACATTTATCAGATCTACAGCTATCTGCAAAACATGAGTGACCACCACTCAGAGTGGACGCAGCTGGTTGTGGGTGGACAGAGCTACGAGGGACGACAGATCCTGGGGCTAAGGATCAACACACCCACCGATGTCGACAAACCGGTGATGTTCATTGAATCAGGCAAGTATCGTGAATTGGGTACTTTTACACGAAACGATTACGATACGCTAACACGATATATCGGTTTTTATTAAGAAACGTCAAAGAACGTAACGAAACGTTGAAGAAGCGTCAATATTTGCAAAATAAGTGACATGCACAGTTTGAACACTAGAAATAAAAACAAACTTGCAGTCCCCGGTTTTAGACTCAGCAAGACCGGAAAATCATTTATGGGGAATTGTATTAGGTTCTATAATAAAATTCCTGATAGCTTAACGAATTTACCAGATAATATGTTCAAACCACTGATAAAGCGTATCTTGATGTCTAGAGCTTATTATAGTATAAATCAGTATATTGAGGATAAAAATGTCTGGCATACAATTCCATCCTGCACAAGGCGACCCGCTGGCACTTTAAATTAATTTCTTGTATTATGTAATCGATTTTATTTTTATTGAATTTTATTTTTATTTTCTACTGACCTACCCATTGACATTGTATTTATTGTTTTTTTTTTTTTTCTATTTATACAATTTCTGACATGTTAATTATACATTTTTTTTTCACATTTTTATTTTGGGATTGTTTTCTGTTATGGGACCGTATTGATACTTGTTTTATATACGGGTTAAATAACCTAAAATTTGTTATTATGTGAGAATCGTGTAGACGTAATTTTATATTAATTAATAGACATGATAGCTGTCTGGCAGTTTGAGTTTGTCATGCTCACTCAAATGTCCTGCTGGTGGTGGCGGTGTGTGTCGGGTCGTTCGGTTCCCTGCAAAATGGTTGAGCTGAATGACGCTGACACATACGTCTTACTCGTGAACGGGTGCCGTCTGCTGGGACTGGTCAGCTCTTAACTGTCATGGCAGTATTATCAGAAATTTCTAGATATTATAGTTATCAGTTTGTCTAGTCTAGACCTAGTACCTACTACATTTTCCTCACATAACGTTGAGGGAATAATGTATTCATCATAATTATTATGAAATGTTAAACAATCAGACTTCAAAAGAGTAACCATGGAGTTTCTTGCCCGTTCTTCTCCATAGGAAAACAACACTTTGGAACGAGGCAACTAGAGTCTGACTATTCATAAGTGCCTTTAACTGGTCTACATGAATAAAAATATATTTTATTATAAACTACTGAAAATATCGGTATCGGCGACAGCAATGTGAATGTGATGATGGATGTAGATGTGTGACCGTTAGATTAAGGTCCAAGTTCACCAACAAAATAACAGACCGATAAATTGAAAACAGCTCGCTTAACTCGATTTTTTGTGTCTACCAACGGAAATCGACTAATTAAAAAGAAATCGACTGTTCTATGTAACCGAGGTGAGAGATGTGGTTTGAAATCCCGGTTAGTACTGTAGAGGTTTTATATATTAGGATACAGTCTTTGATATATACAGTGTTAGTATATAGAGTGACCGATGAAAAAGAATAAGTATTTGAAGAAACATCAATATTTGTAATTGAGTGATGGACGTTGAAATAAAAATAATAAGAATTGTATTAACGAACTCGTAGCATTCAATACAATGTTTAATATGTTAACAGCAGTTTTATTCCCGGTCCTTATACTTAGTACTTAATATTAGTACATTAAGTTCGAGTTGATATTTTTTTTTTTAATCAGTGAACATAAGTTTTCACAGTGCTATAACAACTCGCTCGAAATGATGGGATGACCGGTAAGTATATACATTTAAAAAAAATGTAGATGAGATTATCTTTATTGTCGTCCCGTCGGTGTCCATACTGTTTACAGTAAAAGCGCCCAATAAATTAGAATCTACATAACAAGTTACACTGGTTTTGTATTAACATGTTTTATTTTTAATGTAATGGTAACACGTGCAAGTACATTGTTGAGTGAGAGCATGACATACATATAATAGAATTACTAATTTTAAAAAAAAAGTGGGCCTACCAACGATCATGAAAAGACTCGTAAAGTTCGGCTATGATAAACATACTAGCCGATAAATTACAGTAATCTCATATTTTATTAAAATAAAAAATAGAATTTTATTTTTCTACCAAAATGTGGCCAGCATTATCAATGACATTCAGTATCTTATTCAACCTCCTTTGGAAGTTTGCCAATTGCAAAGAAAAGGCGCGAAAATTGTCATATCTTTATTTTTTTCAATCTGTTCCAGGGATCCACGCAAGAGAATGGATCACTCCTGCCACGACGACGTATTTTATCAACGAACTGCTGACCAGTTCTGATCCGGAGATCACATCACTGAGGGACCAGTTTGACTGGCACATCTTCCCTACAGTCAATCCTGATGGATATCATTATAGTTTTACCCGAGTGAGTCACCAACCAAACCACATTATTTAATTATTATTTTTGTATTGTTATCTCACACTATGAATAATTCCTGAATCGTAGGTGCATTTACAAACACAAATATTCACATGGACAATCATCAAGACTTGGAACAACTATCCGTAGATCATACAAATATTTGTTTCGTGCGCAAATCGAACCCGTGGCACGTAGCGCAACAATCGATCGCTCCACCACTGCACGAACCGTGCTGTCAGGCTGTAATAAAAATAAGAAATACTAGCTGTGCCCGCCCTCAAGCCGCCCGTGGAAGGATTTGTCATAAATCCTTCCAACCCCCCATTTTAACCCCTAGGGATGGATTCTCGAAAAATTTCTAGTTAGCAGATGTCTCATTCTATAAGAAAGTTACCTACCCAAATTCAAGTTTTAATAAGTTCTGATATTTCGTGGTTAGTCAATGAGTATGTGGTGTTTCTCTTTGAGATAAAGAGTATCCATGGAGATTCTTGCGGGTTCTTCTCCATAGGACCAACTTTTCGGAACCGAGCAAGTCATATAACGTTTCAAAAGTGCCTGTGATAGGTTTTATAAATACTTAAATAAAAATCAATTGAAAGATCATCACTTGAGAACGGTTCGACCGATATGGCTGATTGTCTTTTTGACTTGTTACAAGTTTTGTATGAAAGATTTTTTTTGTAATATCCACCGTAATAGTCGAATATTTAGATGGTATTTTTGGATGAAAATCTCAATGAGCGCACTTCACATTTTCTGCATTAGTAAACTGCATCCCTGCGAAGCCGGGGCGGGTCGCTAGTTTAAAATAAAAACAATTCTATCTATCTAGGATATATGTGTTTTTTTTTTAAATATCAGGACCGAATGTGGAGGAAAACTCGATCGAAGTCTTCCAATGGGTGTTACGGCGCTGACCCCAACCGCAACTGGGACTACAACTGGATGAGTAAGTACCACTATAGCAAGAATTCTACTTGGTCATGATTTCCATAATTTAACGAACCTCAACTTAAAAAATCGATATTAAAAAATGTGCGTATTTAGGCATATACAGACATAAGGCCTTTCCTAAATATAAATTACTAACTTTTACCCGCGACTTCGTCCGCGTAACCTACGTGCAATATATAATTTGTAGCCTATAGCATTCAGGAATAATGTAGCATTCTACCAGTGAAAGTATTTTTAGAATCGGATCATTAGTTCTGGAGATTAACCCCTACATAGAAGCTTGCAAACAAATTTTACCTCTTCATAATATTTGTATAGATAATTTAATTGATTTTCAAATCGATTATTTTGTAAAATTCTCAGTAGCAGAACGGAGTCTGGAACAGTGCCCGGTAGGCTATGGGCTCATCCCCTTATTACTTGAGACTCAATAACAGCAGCGACGAACTTTGGATGCAAATAGTACACCTCAGCCTAAGTATTATTATATATTTCAGCCGCTTAAACTAAATCTTATTTCAGATTACAGCTCGTCAAGCAACCCATGTGACTACCAAGTGTACGCTGGCTCTCGTCCATTCTCAGAGATAGAGACGAGGACACTCTCTGAGTACATATCCGGACTAGAGAACATGTTGGGATATGTCGCGTTCCATTCATATGCGCAGACGCTGCTCCTACCGTACTCGGACTCGACAGAACATGCCGATAATTATAATGACTTGGTGAGTTAATACTGATTCGTGTAGTTGTCACAAACACAGCTACTACGTTAAATTCTGTTTCCAGATCAGGGAAAACGATATGAGGTATTTTTGTTAATAAATTTTCAATAGTAGTTTGGAATTTGTCTGTGTGCCCGATTGAAGATAATAGGCTCGCTCCTTATTACATCATGTATCTGAATTACAGCATCGACAAATTGTAGGTGCTCAGCATACACCTGTGCCTTACTCTTAGGGGAGAGCAGGCGTAATGCTAAGCTTTACGAAAATGTTGAAACAAACACAAAACCCCAATTCTAAAAATATCCATTGTATTATCGAAATGGCTTCAAATAATATCACAATAATTCTTTTGTTTGCAGAAGAAAATCGGAGAAACTTCACTCCGTTACGGATATGCAGTCAATCAGGCGAAATACGAAGGTCCGGCGACCGCCGCCGAAGTTTTGTGTAAGACAAGCTCGAGCCATTAAATTTAATATATTTACTTCCATTGAATGATTCATGGTTATCATAGCTGTGAGAAATTGAGGCTTGTGAGGAGAAATGAGCCTAAATCGCTAGAATAAATTGATCTTAGGATTCAATACTATGGTAATTTATAAAAGGCAGGAGCACGAATTCTCAGATTGCACTATGTTCAGATTTATTTATGAACCCGTGCTTTTTGTCCCGAAAAAATTTCGGGACAAAAAGCAGCCTACAACCGGTAAATTTGTCGCCAACATTTTTTTAGAACTGTTTAAGAGTAACAATCCCACCATACATTATCTTCGTTTAACTGTAATGGGTTATGCAACGCACGCCGAGATAGTTCTCAGAACCTATGGTTAGATTAGCTGTCAGACATTTTGGGCAGCTAATACCCTTAACGACTATCATAAGTATTCGTATGACACCCGGAACCAACAGCTTAACGTTCTTTCCGAAGCACGAAGTGGTATAGATGTGTCAGAAATAGTCATCCATCCAAGGACTCGCCGCAGCAAACGCTGCTTAACCTCGCACATTGTCTGATCTGCGCGGAACACACCATCATGTAGCTTCAAGCCATAGCATAACCATACAACCAAAATTTTTCAAAAGAAATCTATTCAAGCTCAACTAATAACCTTTCCAGACAAGGCGTCAGGAGGGAGCATGGACTGGGTCCGTCATGCCCACGGCACGCCCTTGGTGTACACCTACGAGCTCCGAGGAGTATACTTCTACTGGCCCCCCAGCAGGATCCACGAGCAAGGAGACGAAGTCACTCAGATGATGGTCGGACTTGCCCACGAAGCTCGCAACTTGGGGTACCTTTAACATGAGTACTCTTTAGCACATCGTCTTCCTAAATTCGTTTTTACATAGGTATACGTACAGAAAATAAAACGAGTCAGTCAGAAGTATATATATTTATTTTGTTCACAAACATTAACTATACATACAATATCATATAATATCCTTAATTATTGTAATAAAGAGGATTATCTCAATAAAGCTTCTATATTATGTTTAAACCAAGGTTAAAAGATGTTAATCAACAATGATAAGTCTTTTGGTATTCGTTATATACGAGTGTGTTACTGTAAAAGCTCAAACTACGGTAAATCTTAAGATTTTCCTGTAAACCTTAAGATTTACCAACTCTGAATGATAAAAGTTTGTAATATTCTGTTATTATCGTTCATTTAGAACCTTTACCACCATCCTCTCTTACTCACTTACTCACTCGCTCTCTAAGTCTTAAGCTTTACCCTAAAGACACGATAGAAGTAAAAAAATAGATATGTATAGACGTGTTCGGTGCATCGTCGATTAATAAATACGTACATGTAAGGTTTTGACTCATTGTTTTATTTCCATAACCAACATTTACCAACCCGTATTGGTAAAACCTAGCATTTACCAAACTCTAATGGTAAAAGTCGGAAGAATTATCTCTTATTTATAAAATCGTTACATTTACTAACTCATGTTGGTATTTACCAACATGAGTTAGTAAATGTAACGATTTACTAGTTAAACCTAAGATTTACCAATATACGGGTTTTTACGGTAACATATATGCATAACAATTTAACTTTCCTTGTAGTATTTATGAGTTCATGTTGTTAGTCATAAATCTTAATTAACTTATGTCGTTAACTGTATGTAACTTGATTATAATATTATTAAAAGTTTCCTTATAAATTTAGCGCGGGTTTTTATGATTGCCAAAATAAAGTATTTGAAATAAATAAATTTGATTTATTGTATAACTTGATTTGTGGGTTATTCCTATTTGACATGACCATTCAGGGTGTGTACCTATGGTTCCTTATATTAGTCCAAGTCTTACAGATGCGCGAGGTAGCTGTGCGAGTTAATCTGCAGCATGCATCTTTATGAAAAGCTTAGCTTCGTCGGACAAGTTTTACACCAGCGGCAGCACTAAGATGAGCAAAGCTATGAAAATGAAAATTAAGCGACTCTTATGGTTTCACGTACAGTCGCGTACACGAGCACAAACATGTAAATACAAACTTTTAACAAACTTAGCAAGAAAGTTCGAAAACAGGCTCGAATGACTCTACTGTGGGGGGTCTCTTACGTATATAAGAGACCCCCCACAGTAGAGTCTTTCGAGCGTTGCTGCAGCAACCACGCAGCGCTGGCGTCACTCGCGGCACCGCGGCGCCGCCGCCGCCGCCGCCCCCTCGCTAGCGTCGCGTTGACGCTGCGTGAGCGCTGGCAAGGCGCGGACGCTCGAAAGATGCTAGTGTAAGCTCTTACGTGTATTACTAAAATAATTAGGTATGTAACACAGATAAAAGAACCATCCCTTCTACATACATCAATACTTCTATATTATTCAGATAACTATTTATATGGAGTTTAAAAAGTAGAAATGTATACATGTTTGTGCTCGTGACGTACAGACATGCCTCGCTATGCATCATTACACATTATCTGTTCTGTCACTACACAGGCAGCCTACACGTAGGTACTTCGCCTCGTAGACAAGACGACAATCTCCGATCCAGTATGTGCGTTTGACGTTGACAGATGGCAAGTGAAAAGTGGACCCGGGTACGTCTTAAAACTGCGGCCAGACACCGGAGGACGGGCAGCAGCGTCCTCTCACTAATCGGTGAGCCACTGCGATCCCCAAGCCGCCTGCCAAGCGTGGGGATTATGGCAAACCCCCCCTTGAGGGAGGCCTTCGTTCAGCAGTGGACGTCTTCTGGCTGATGATGATGATGATGATGATGAAGTGAAAAGTGAACAGGCAAGTGAAAAATCTACAATCAATAAAAACCGTCACATGATTTCAAAGCTTCCTCTCTCCTAACAATTTTTGATGTGCCCAACAGGGTCCAGAATTGTCTCATGAATATATTGAGCATTTGGTACATACTTCGTAGAATATAGTAAAATACATCTAAACAAAATAGATAGGTAACAAAAAAATATATTTATCTAGGTGTATTATTCTGTATATTTTTCTACCATTTTCCTTTTGAATAATACTTTTTGAATACCTATAACAATAAAAGAACTCTGAATACCAGAAAATATTTAAAGAGGTTTTCCTGTTGCAATCTTCCCATTGGAGGTTGATACAATTTACCTCACTATTGAAAAACATAATGATAATAATTAGTAATGCTTCCAGTTAGGTTATCTAAATTCAACCTTATTTTAATGCTGAATTAAAGTATATTTTTCCGGTCAATGGTATTCTAGTAAAAGGTATTCCTGTAAATTCTAAAATTCATCAAAAAGAGCTCCTACAGGACAGTGGTTGCAGTATGGTTGTGACCTAAAATGACATAGGCATTGAGGACAAATTAAATTTAATTCCACGTTTATACCAAGTCCTACCTTTTTATTCAAGTTCCCTTTCAACAATAATTACGTGCTCAAGCGAATTATAAAGCTTAAATTAAAACTTAATATAGCGTTAGCTCAAATCCAACCGCAGAATTCATGTGCGGATCAGAATAATACTTAATTGATTAATCAATTGCGTTAACGGTGAAGGTAAACAACGTGAGCAAACTAGCAACCTTGAGAGGGCTCCACAAAGTTCTCAATTATGTATGCAGTCACACACTAGCCCTTGACAAAGTCCAACTCTTTCAGTATCCACATGTTAACCCTTTTCAGTCTAGGAGGCCTCTTTTATCTCTCTCTCTCTTCTTCTTCTTTCTTTAAGTAATTATTTATTTATTTTTTAATATTTATTCATACAACATTTTAAAATTTTCTTACATACTTAATTTTTAAATTTTTATATATATTTCTAAGACTTAATTTTAAATATATTTTTAGAAATCCTAAGTGTTCGTTTAGGATAGCCGTTTTATTTGTATTATATTTTTTTCCTTAGCCACAGAATCTTTATGTATAAAATTCCGGTGTACAGTCAGCATCAAAAAAATGAATTCACTTAATAAAATTCAATATCAATTCAATAATTTTAACAAATAATTTTCCAAGAATAAGCGTTTGAATTTTGTTATTTGTATTACATATTTTTGATGCTGACTCTACTCTTACTCTCTCTACTCTTTGATTTTTTTTTTGAGCTTTCTTTGCCTCTCTATATAAAATGTAATTGACGTAATTTTTTTTTAACTTTGCCCCACCCTTGTATTTCTTCTGTGTCATGGGTACAGTCTACAAACATACATGTCACATGCACACACAACCAGACCCGAAACAACTATCTGTAGATCATACAAATATATGTTACGTGCGGGGATCGAACCCGCGACACGTAACGTAGAAAGCTAATCGCTTAACCACTGCGCCAACGCCAATTAAGAAAATACTAGAAAAATATTATTATTATTATTAAGCGATGGGTTGTCAAACGAGAGGTAATAAATTTCAAACTAATACATTAACAAAATAGGATCTTTTAATATTTACTACCCTTACAACCATTTGAAGTTTTACCGTAACATGTGACTTTGCTTATATACCTACCATAGTTCCGATATTATCCTTAAAATATTGTCATTAAGTGGACTATGTGACATCGTGTGCATGGGTAGTGTATTATAAATTATAAGTGATAATATTGTTATGTAGTGTATAGTGTGATCTTGTGACCAATTAATACGAGATAAGGAAGACATTATGGCTGGTAAATATCACTAATTAACCCGTCAAGTGATACTAAATAGATATAATGAAAATTCTATTGTTAATCGCCGCCGGCTGCCTCTTGTATTATAATTAATAAAATTTTATAAGTTGACATATACGCCATTTTATAATATATAGTAAATGCATTTTAGTAGACACATGAGATTTTAGTTTTGCTGAAACTATAAAGTGATGCAATTTAGACAACAGAAGATTTATTGGTTTTTCGTCGCCGTATCGTCATCTGATAAAATAAAACCAGAATGTGCACTTATGCAAAGTAAAATATTTTACTAAAAATAACATACCTAACATGATGTAGCATCACGCCTGTATTCACCAAAATGTAAGGCAGAAATGTACTATGTACACCCACATTTCGCCGAATCCGTTGCGTCCCATGTAATAGTGGGCGAGTCTATTCCCATCTACCGTGCACTGTACCAGACTCCGTGCTGCTACTCAGAATTTCCATACAGAAAAACCCAGTAGGTAACACTGTCCGACCTGGGTATCGAACCAAGGACATCACGCTTAGCAATCGCACTTGCTACCACTAGACCAATGAGACAATGTTACTAAACTTTTTGTTAAAACAGTTGTCATAAAAATTAAAACAAGAGTACTTGAACTAACCCTTCGAAGACTTAACGCTGTGTGTTTTGAGTTCATCAAATTTTATATTACAGATGTATTACTGTTAACAGTATTATCAATAGCCCATGTCTTACAACTCGCTGCTGGGGTATTTTTCCATGAACCCTCTAGTGTACTCTTCAACCCATCGAAACCACTAGAACACTCCGACTTTGGGTTCTCCATGGGCTATCGGGCTGGAATCAATAATTTAGGTAAGATTTTGCGACATTGATACTGTCGGCGATATTGAGATGAATTCTCTCTCTCCCTCTTCTTAATTATTATAATAAAACAAAACCAGTAGATTACACGCTAGTTTATAAAGTAACTCTATTATATATTAAATATTACTATTTATAAACACATCACAGACATGTATCTATCTTCTATATTAGATACTATTATATAATTCTAAAGTTGTCTGTCTATTTAAACGCACCTAACCTTAAAACCAGTGGACCAATTTCGATGGAACTTTCAGTGTGGTGCTATTTAAGGGTCTAGCTCTAATAATACATATAAATTGCTCATACAATTAAAAAGGAAAAGCGCAGCTTACAGTACATAAAGAAATGTTGACGACACGGTTGGCGCAGTGGTTAAGCAATTAGCTTTCTGCGCTATGTGTCGCGGGTTCGATCCCCGCACGGAACAAATATTTGTATGATCTACAGATAGTTGTTTCGGGTCTGCTGGTGTGTGCATGTGAAATGTATGTTTGTAAACTGTACCCACGATACAGGAGAAATCCTAGTGTGGGGCAACGTTTTAAAAAAAAAAATTGATTTAGATTGATGGATTTTCAATAATGTTTATCATTTTTCCAGTGATCGGTGCGCCCAGCGTGGACAACGTAGGAAAAGTGTACACCTGTGAGCTAGATGATGTATCTTACAAGAATAAAATCACATGCGATGAAAACCAAATTGATATTTCCACGGAGCCCAAGTTTTCTAGAGGTGAGTACAATAGTAATCGACATAGCCCGAAGAATTAATCAACTTAAGTGGCAGGGACATATTGTTCACAAAACGGGTGGTACGCAGTCGCCACCACAACCTGCCATGGGGCTGACAGGTTGTGGTGGCGACTGCGTACCGTAAGACACAGCGTGGGTAAGCCGTTCTCAAGGTGAACCGATGACAGATAAAGGTAAAGAACAGAAAAAACGAGACCTGGAGGCAGCAGAAGACCTGTCGATGTGACGATGCTTGGGAGAGGCTTAAGTCCAGGAGCGGCCGTCTTTCGACTGACCTCCAACAATAATTTATTTTTAAATTACGCCTTTTGCTTTATTCTAAGTAGCCATTAGACTATCATGATTTAGTTAATCGGAACCTTTGACACGACAATAAGTATGTTCTGGTATGTACAAGTTACCTAAGTGTCGTAACTCAATGAAGTTTTAACTTTGACATTTATTATATTCATCATCTTCATCATCTAAGCTGAAAGACGTCAACTGCTTTACATAGGCTCGACAAAGTATCTCCACATCGACCAGTCCTGTGGTGCCGGCATCCAGCAGGTTCCTGCGACCTTAGGCAGGTCATTGGTGAACCTTGTCGAGGGCGTGCCCACTTTGCGCCTTCCGGTACGCGGTTGCCACTCAACGCCACGCTAACATTTATATTAAGCATAAATAATTGAGCCCATTATTGTGTCATGCAGGCACGAGCCTCTTCTCAGTTTGAGAAGGGTTAAACTTTAGTCCACCGAGCTGGCCTGGTGAGGGTTTGCGGCCTACACGTATCATTCAAAACTTTATAGAACAGTCTCAAGTTTGCAAGTTTTTCTCACGTTTTCCTTCACCGTTCAGGCAATTGATAATCAAATTCTGATGACATGAATTTGAAAAGTCAGAGGTGCTGGGCGGTTCGGAGTGTCGAACTGACACTCTCCTGGAAGGCAACCGTTAGGCTGCCACTGGATATTCAATATTTAAATAGAAATTTCACTATTATTTGTACAATTTTTTCAGATATTAATCCGATGCAATATTTTTACACTGGTTCCTCAATTGCTGTTACATCTGATTTCTTTTTTGTAAGTATTGGTTTGATTCTGTTAAACAATAAAACGAATAGCTGCCTGCAGGTATAGAAGAATAGTGGCTAAAATATACATACTAGTATAACTCCTGTGCAGATTGTCGCATCTCAATTTATAATATAACCCAAGAGAGGCTATTAAACGTCAGAAATTGTATGGTTAAATATCTCACATGTGTCTGACGGGCCGATTAGGAAAGTGGTTGAGCTTTCTGCTCTACGTGCCGCGAGCTCTATATCCGCGCAGCACAAACATTTTGTATGTTCGGGTTCGAAATTGTGAAAGAATCTACAACTTCCATACATTTCACGATTTCCGGATTAGTCGCGTACTAAATGTAATTTAGCTGCTTCATTGGTTTAGTGGTTGCGACTGCAGAGCGTGAGGCTCTGGGTTCGATACCCGGGCATCGGACAGTGTTATTGGGTTTTTCTGTATGGCAATTCTTAGTAGCAGCACGGAGTCTGGAACTGTGCTCGGTAGACGGCAGTAGGCTCGCCCCTATTACATGCGACTCAATAACAGCATCAACGAAATGTGTGTGTATAATAGTACACCTCTGCCTAACCTATCGGAGAATACAGACTTAATGGTTTGTATGTATGAATGCAACACCTAAATGGTTTCTAATGTCTATTTATTTTAGACTTGTGCTCCATTGTGGACTTCGGTGATAAGTAACCCAAAAATGTCAGATGCTTTCGGGGCATGCTTCTTGCAAAATGACACGGACACATACCGTTACCATGACACCTTGAAGAGATACTCGGAACAGCCATGGCTCACCGACGAAGACAGTAAGTAGTTCAATATAATTCCTACCTAAAATCAACATCATACACTCCATGCCCCAAAACAGCTTGCTGGAGAGTTTGTTGGGCCGTTTCTTCTCCCCAAGCTAAAACACATAGGAAGCGGTCAAGGGCGGGCGAGTTCTGTCTATAATATTATATGTTTGATGTTCAAAAAGCACTAGTATGCTTTCGAAAATTGACTGGTTGCAACTTTAGTGATAAAGTGAAGAATTTGGGTATATATATGAATAAGCACTTGTCATGGGGTCCACAATTGCAGGAAACCAGCCGCAGAATGTATGCGTCAGCAGGATCCTTGAGACGCCTGCGCAATTTTCTCCCGACTGCAACTAAAATTGCGCATGCAAAATCTCTTCTACTTCCCATACTTGACTACGCTGATGCCAGCTATCTCGATATTACCGAGGAACAATTAGATAAACTTGAGCGACTTCGAAACTTTTGTATAAGATTTATATTTGGTTTACGCAAATATGATCACGTGTCAGAATTCCGCGCTAAACTCAAGTGGTTACCAATAAGCCTTCGTCAGAATGCTCATATTGTTTCTCTGCTTTACAGTATTCTGTTTAATCATTCAACGCCATCTTATCTTAAAAAACGCTTTGAGTTCATTCGTGATACACATTTGAGATCCTTGAGATCATCGGAAAGCTTAAAACTAAAGATGCCTAAGCATACTACAACATTTTATGACCACTCATTTACCGTACAGGCTACTCGCTTATGGAATGCACTACCTGAGTCTGTGCGACGTGCTCAGTCGCTAGTCTGCTTTAAAAGAATCGTAAAAGTTCACTACTTGTCCCTGTAGTTGTTATCTACTATTTCGTTTACATTTTAATCTATATATATGTATATTTATTATGTTTAAGTAGTATTACATGTATATTTATTTCATTGAGATATTTGTTTATATAAATGTTTATTTATGAGTTAATATTCGTACACCGACCATTACCCTCTATATTTTCTTCCATGATTCTTTCCATGCACTGGTTGTCTGGAGGAAATTGCTTTTAGCGATAAGACCGCCATTTGTACCCTATGTGTAAAATGTATTTTCGCTTTGTAGTTTTTCCTTTGGTGTACAATAAAGAATACTCTATCTATCTATCCAGTAGTAGTCTATCTATACATATCATAAAATTATAACAGGCCGATGTCTGTACATTATAAATATTGGAGCAAAACTAATATAGGGGTCTTTAATAGAGCAACAGAAGCCAAAACAACAGTTTTTAGAATTTTTGTCTGTCTGTCTGTATGTTTGTACACGCATCACGCAAAAATTACTGCATGGAATTGAATGCAGTTTTCACCAATGTATTGCTAGAGGACTAACTTAAAATACAGGGTCCATTTACCGCAGGAAATTATCAGATTTTAAATTCCATGCGTAAGAAGTCGCGCGAAAAATCTAGTTCTAAATAAATGAATTTGGAACTTGAATTTGAACAGCAAAAAGCCACACTTGCTAGTCCGTCCCTTGTACCCGAACACCAGTGGTTGAGAGATCGACTGCAGAGCTATGTGTCGTGGGTTCGTTTCCCGCACGGGACAAATATTTGTATGATCTACATATAGTTGTTTCGGGTCTGGATTTTATGTATGTGAATACACACCGTGCCTCGGAAAGCACGTATTAATTACATATTTTTTAGCCTCTCTCATTGGCGGAACTGGATGGTCTACTTTAGCGGACGAAGAAAATGATCTTCTGCTTGTAGTCAAAACTTCATTGACAGGAGACTTCATATACACCCCTTTGTCAAAACCTTGGATGGAAAGCAAGTCTATGATGATCGACGGGGAGTCCGCATACAGTCGAAATTTATTGTTGAAACATTGGAATGTAGGTGAGTGATGTATTTTCTTCTCTAATTACACCACGCAGTCAGTGGCGTCCGGTTCATAAAGACAAAAAGACACTGCCTACCCTACATAACTCAGATAAATATTTATTATAAGATATTTGACAAATCACATAGGTACGTCATTATTTAATCGACAAGACGACGAACCAATACCAACATGAAGTAGGTATTTATGGTAAGTAAGATTGTAAAATTTTCGGCCCACCCTGTCGAAATACTCTGTGCACGCCGCTGCACGCAGTTCACAGCTGTCAAGGTAAACTTCTCCTAAAAGAGTCTTCGTAGTCTTTTTTAACTTCTGAAAAGATTTTCCAACTCATAATTCCAGGTTTTGGCATCACTGCTGGCAAGTTCTTCTCAAATAGCACGGTGTATGCTTTCAGCATGGAAACGCCGAACATGGAAGGTGCTGTAAGTACATACATTACAAATATTCTTAAAGATATTTTACCTGACTATTGACTGCCTCATTGGTCTAATTGTCGCAAGCGCTAGGTCCTAAGTACGCTTTCCGGGTCGGACAAAGTGTTATTGAGTTTTTCTGTATGGAAATTCTCAGTAGTAGCACGGAGTCTTGAAATGTGCCCGGTAGATGGCAATAGGCTCGCCATAACGGCATCGGTGAAATTTGAGTGTAGGATAGTACACCTCTGCCATACTCTTCGGGGAACACAGGCAGGCATACATATATATAATTCAAGAATTTTCTAATATAATCCCTTTATTTATTTTTCAGATATCGTTCCTCCAATATTCCAATTTAAAACTTACCTTAGTGTCTAGAAGTAAGGTGCCAGTCAGTTTAAAGAGTAGAGCCATTAACACGATGTTCGGGTCCGCATTAGGAGCCGCGGACCTGAATTTGGATGAAAGGGATGAACTCTTGGTGGGTGCGCCAGCGTACTCTGAAGACGACTACGTTGAGTGCGGCGCTCTTCACATTTATTTGGGTGGTGAAATGGTAAGATTAAATAATTAATTCATTTCTAATTTTGACTGCCTCATTCGTCTAGTAGTTATAAGCGCGACTGCTGAGCGTGAGGTCCTGAGTTTGATTGCCGGGTCGGGCAAAGTGTTACTGGGTTTTGCTGTATGGAAGTTCTTAATAGCAGCACGGAGTCTGGAACTGTGCACGGTAGATGGCAATAGGCTCGCCTCCTTTAACATGGAACTCAATAATAGTATCGGTGAAATGTGGGTGTGCAGTAGTACACCTTGGAACAGTAATTTTTATCTAAATGACATTTTATCTGTTTGATAACTATCGGACAATTCATCAGCATGAGGTTATACAGGTCCTTAATTATAAGGTCAGCAGACTAAAGAAATAAATCATACAACTTGTTGACTTAATATCCTTGGTCTGTCGAACTTACAGTTATTTTTGTAAGCGTAGACTGATGACGCTCCTATTAAAACTAAAACTTTTTCCCCAGGAAACAATAGAAGAGAGGAAAAGGCTTCGGACTATATTAGGCGGTAAAGCCTTTACTCGTTTCGGCTCAGCAATTGCAGTGAAGGACATTGATGGCGATAGTATCCCCGGTAGATATCTGATCATGTAAATCGCACATAGAGCTTCTGACAGAGTTTTTAGAGAGTTTTCAATCTCATTTTTTATTTTGACGGCAAGGAGCTGTGGCTGATAGATTTCTGCACTAATTATGTAGGTATTACGGCGTGTATTTAAGTGTCTGTGTATGTCAATCTTAAGTGTGTGTAAGCGTTTGTGCACATGAAGATTGTTTTTATGAATGCTCCCACGATACTGGAGAAAATCCTTGATCCGGATTCAAAATAAAAATGAAGGTCACAGAGCTCCTTTAAAAATATTTTTTGTTGGCTCTCCCAAAGCTTACATTTGATGGTAAATACAAATAAAAATATACGCTACAGACATGTTACGCTCTTTCACATAATAGTAACCTTCAAACTTTTCTATCGGTTTTTATAATACTTCCACGCCAGATAATATGAAGGAATTCATTCACATCAAACATTACAGAATTAGCGGTGAGCGCACCATATGAAGATGGGGGTCTGGGAGCCGTGTACATACTGTCAGGTTACGAGCTCTACCACAGCATCATCAAGCACCAAACCTACAAGCGTATCCATCTCTCAGATCTGAGGTTGAGGCAGAGGATCCAGAAACAGGATTTCACTACTCTTGGCTTCAGTCTTCAGTTTGTACATGATACTGATGATAATGGATGTAGTGGTAAGGAAATAATCCACGTTTTATGGGACAAGTGAATCATCACCTGCCTAGCGTTTTCCTATCTACATTATCGGCGATCGGCGGCTGAATATCAGTTTTCTTACCCGGAGCGAACCCATCGGATCACCGCCACCCAATTAGTGGGAGACACTGATACTCTAAGCTTTGACTGGTTCTCATACTTTTTGGGCTGCTGACACAAAACACGACTGTCATAGGTCTATATATGATGCCAGGGACCAGCATCTTTTCTAAGGCACGGAAGTGTCTCCATGTGTGAGAAATGAACTGACCGCGGAAAGCGCTTATTAACCTCGCAGATCGTTTACTACCAATTTGCGCAATAGCTATTCAGTTACGAGCCCCTCACGGACCCCCTATATGGGACAAGTAAAGGGAACAATTATCGTGTGATTAGAGATAATTTCGACATCGATATAACATATATCTAATGAAAGGCGCGCGCGCAAGAATTGTGACTGCTGAGCATAAACTCACACTCAGCAGTCGCGTAAACTGCGCCCTGGGGTAGTGCAAAGTGTTATTGGGTTTTAAGTATGAAAATAATGAATATTACATAGGACTCAATAGCGGCATCGGCCAAAATATGTGGTAGTATACGTGTTTGATGTTATGTTATATTATATTTTGGAGTAAGAAACGATCATTTAAGCAAGCATAAGTTTCAGGTACATGTTTTGTTCAACAGAATTGGTGTTGGGTTCCCCGAACAACGCCACCGTGCTATTGTTTAAATGCTTGCAGACGATCAACGTGACTATGACCAGCAAACTAATTGGCGAACAGGTAGGACATTGTCTTTAGTGAGTCTGAACAATATCAGAGATGTACGTTCTAATTTTAACTCACTTACAACACAAATCAATATACCGTGTAGAATTTTCGGCGAACTGTGTAAGGCGTGTACCGCTATTATGAGTTTTTTACTATTTACTCTCATAATAAATGTAAATTTTCATGCAAGCGATGTTAGTTCTTAACTCGGTTACATTAGGCATTAGAGTCGCTAACATGATATCTCTATAATAAAGTAAATAGTAAATCAAAACTTTACTATGACACATATGTCACATAAGCGACTCTAATCCCTAATATAACCAAGTTAAGAACTAAAATCGCTATCATGAAAATTTACTTTACTACGATAGTAAATAGTAAGAAAACTGGTGATAGCGGTACTGTTCATCAGTTAACAATTAACCGATTATCTAGTTAATATCTTATCCACAGCCTATCTGACGGAAAGCGTACAAATTTCTGAAATGATAAGTAAATATTTAGCTGATAAACTTTAGGATTCCTTAACATCGGACGACACGGTTGGCGCGAATAAGTTGAGCGTTCGACTGCTGTGCTACGAGCCGCGAGTTCGATACCCGCACGGAACAAATAATATGTGTATCACCTACAGATAATTGTTCCCGGTCTCGGTATTTCTGTATGTGAATATTTGTGTTTGTAAATACACCGTGTATTTATTTCAGGTGAAGTGCGTAATGGTTTAAAAAAAATGTAAAGCTTGTAGTACCTACCTGTCATTTTTCAACTCATATGCTATCCGTTTGGTTAGTATCGGACACTATATCAGTAAGAGGTGAAACAGGCCCTGATAAATATATTTTTTCCTTCACAGATAGTGAAGGAACAAGATAATAATTTCACCGTTGAAGTATGCGCTCGCGTCAAGATCCATAAGCTACCTTCTACCATTATGGGAAGTAAGTAATCAAACATATAATCTTTTAATTATTATAATAATTAATTATTTCTGCTCGGATCAATGTGTTTTTGTCAAAACAAATAAATAATCATATCGTATTATGAATGTATTCGTATCTATAAATATAATAAAATTATAACAAACTGATGTCTGTACATTATAGATATTGGAGAAAATTTAATAGGTCTTTATTAGAGCAACAGAAGCCAAAACATCAGTTTAAAGAATTTTAGTCCCTCCGTCTGTGTGTTTTGTACACGCATCACACAAAAACTACTGCATGGAATTGAATATAGTTTTCACCAATGTATTGCTAGAGGTCTACCTTAAAACATAGGCTCCATTTTACCGCAGGAAAATATCAGATTCTAAATTCCATGCGTACGAAGTCGCGGGCAAAAGCTAGTCTTAATATAAAGATGGTATCGAATGAAGCCTAGATGACATACAGTTTATAAAGACCTGTGGGCACCACAGTACATTTTTCGCGACGCCGAAAATGTACGAAAACAACACGCTTACACATTTGAGTGAACCTCTATTGAAAACTGATTTGTGGCTTAATAGCACTTTCGGTTCAGCATGGTTGACGCAAGGGTCGAGCGATTGACGATTGTAAATTCTAAACCGTTGAAAATCTTAGAGCACTTTCCTAAGTCTCATATTCACCAGTAATATGTTCCTTAACAAATCATCCACTAGAGATAGAAACAGAGCACCAAGCCAAATGGTCACCGCGCCAAGGCAGAGTGAAATCTATACAAGTATATGAAATACCATAAATTCATAAAACTATCGTAGTGTGTCAGCTATACAGGTTGACAGCTAATTAGTCAACGATACTTAAACACATTATTGTACTAATTATAACAAACAAATTCTTTTTCCCTTAGTGAGTAACTGCCTAGTTTGTTTATGTTAGAGTAAACGGCGCTGGGGACCGGATAGTATTTTTCTACAAGTACACACGCGGTTTCAATGTAAACATAGTTTTTTTTTTGAAAATAAATGTTTCTTTGGGAAAGTTTTATTATGTATCGTACAGTAAATACTAGGCACCCTGTATAATATATTGACATATTATTGCTCCTTTTTCCTAATAGACGGCGCTGTTACAGAAACAAATATTTCTTAATGGCGATGTTAAGATTTTCCGCTATTTAGCTAGGGTTATTACATAAATATAGATTTGTTTCTGTGTTGTTTGTGGTTTGATTTAGTATTCTGAGTATCCTTAGTTTCCGATCGCGAGTGCTACTAAAGTTGGTGTTAGTGAACGTATATTTATTAATACGTATTATTAGTATTATAAAACAAAGTCCCCCCTCACCGCGTCTGTCTGTCTGTTGGCGATAAACTCAAAAACTACTGAACGGAAGTTCATAGGGTTTTCACGAATCGACGGAGTGATTCATGAGAAAGGTTTAGGTATATAATTCATTAAGGTTTTGTGTAAATTGGCTGAAATATGGCGATGATTGTTGAAGATGTCGGAAAAAATCATGCCGACTGTGATCGTAAACAGATAGAGTAGGCGTATATGCTCTGCTACCCGTGCGAAGCCGGAGCGGTTCGCTAGTATGGTTTAATAGTGAAGTACCTTCTTCTTTCAGGTTTGTCCGTAACAACCAGCATTATCGGCGAGGCAACCTACATACGAGATCCCAAGTTTTCCTTCGACATATCTTGCTTCGAATGCGACTTAATAGACAGGAACTTTTGTCACAACGTCACCGTGTTTCTAGTATGTATTCATTATTTCTATACTATGGGATAAAGGAGTTTTAAGCAAAAGCTATACAACCTCGGATTTCAATGATCTTTAAGTAATTTTGTAATCATAGCTTATAAGATCCACTGCAGAAAATGTGTATTTATAATACACACTATATGCGAAAGAAATATGTCTTCAAAATACGAATTAATTTTGTCTCTTTTACTCAATTTTATAAGGACATGCGCTAAGCTTATTAATTCTCCGTTTTATACCGAATCGTCATGTCGTAAGACGACTGTCAATTGTTTTCCGATACGTATATTTTATTACAGCATTGTTTGAAAGATATCAAATAGTCGTAGAATTAATTTTGGTAGATGAGTGGCTTTGATGTCAAAAATATCTCTTAAAGTGCCCGTCGTAAAGTCGATACTATACCGGGTTACTCCAAAATTCTGTTCTTTTGTTTAATGTCGACTTTTATATTTGTACAGTCACGAACACAAAATATGTAAACAAACTTAGCGATTATATCTCTAAAGTGTATTACTAAGATAATTAGGTATGTAACACAGAAAGAACAACCATCCGTTCTACATATAGACATACATTAATTCTTCGATATTATTTAGTTTACTATTTATATGGTGTTTAAAAAGTGCAAAGGTTTGTGCTCGAGACTGTACAACCCTAGGCCAGCTATAGCGGTCTTGCGCATGCGACCGAGTAATAAAGAATTCAAACTGCACACTGCACTGTGTGACCAAAAAATAATAGGATGCACCACACCCGCTCTCTTCTTAACAGAGTTATAAAAAGATACTCAAAGGCCTCTGCCTTATCTTTTGAGAAAACCAGTCTGAAGTCGTATTATTTTTGCAGAATGACAATGAGCCTGGAGACTACAAATTTACATCGAGAGCTGTTCTGCCCACCGACCACATATTCAAAAACAAAGGTAATAATACAATAAAAACAAATATATAAGACTCCCTCTTTGGTCTAGTGGCCGCACGCAGAACTTCGATTCGGCAGCCTAATTACCGATGTAACAATCAGTTTGCGTCAGGTGTAGATCGCGCGATAGCTACTGTCAAACGTCAGTTTTGTGTCATATAATGTATTGGCTGACAGTGAGATTGCTGTCGCATGGCTGTCGCGTTGCTGTCGCTTTTTTACGTAATAAGGCTGCCGGTCGGGCAAAGTGTATTGTATTGTACTGTATTTTTTACAGAATTTAACACCTCTTGGGTGGTGGCTAGCCCACATAGCCGGATGGTGAACAATTTAGAGGTGCCCCGACATTGTAGTGGTGATGATTGCAAACCGAAGCTGATTTTGGATGTTTTTTGTATCGGAAAGTAAGCAACATTTTATTACTTTATAATTACTAATAACTAATACTTCTTTGATTAAATTTCTTCGATACATTAATTTTGAATTACATATACAGGGTGACATTCTATACCGTCTTGAAAAAAATTGGGCGTGATAGATAAAAATGGAATAGGAGCCTATAGCATACAAATAATGAATGAAAAGTGTAAGCGAAATAGCGTAAGTATTTCTACCGTTGCGGTCCTGCGTCGGCGCGGTTCGACGCCCGGGTTCGAGTATACTTAAATAGGTACCTATTTGTAACGAAATCATTAATAATTTCTCACGCGTTTATTAGGGTGACTACGTTTACGATGTAAATTTCGGACTATGTTAGTAAAAAAAGTAAAATAATAAAGTAACTATGCCATAGGCTTCTACTGTATTTACCTAGCACGCCCTATTTTTTTCAAGACGGTAAAAAAGTCACCCTGTATGTATGGAACAGCTGATTTATTTTATTCATGATTTTAATGTTGGTCCAACACTAAACGTTGTTCATATTGATGAGTAGGTACAATAATTCAATTTCACAAATAAATTGAAATTGAAATCCTTTAAAGGGATCGGGATTAGGCAGGTACGAACTTATATACCTGCCTTATTGGTCTAATGGTCGTAAGCTCGACTACTCAATGTTAAGTCCTAGGTTCGAGTCCCGGGTCCAGCAAAGTGTTATTGAGTTTTTCCGTATGGAACTTCTCAATAGCATCATGGAGTCTGAAACTGTGCCCGAATGTGGCGAAATGTGGGTGTACATATAATATTACACCACTGCTTAACCCTTCGGGGAATACAGGCGTGATGCTATATTATATTTTAAATATAGCTGATAATAATGAAAATAAATGATGTTAGTTTTTAGAACAGAACAGAAAGCCATTGAATTACAGGTCATGAGAAAATTACAAAATCACTCTTTAACATATATTATCATATTTATTTTCCAGGACAGACTACGTCCTCGGTTCTTCTTCCAACCAGACTGTGAACATACAAGTCCGTAATGACGGCCACGCGTCGTACGATGCGTGTCTACAGGTGCGCGTGAGTGGCGCGCCGCTCAGCCTCGGTATCAACTGCACAGATGAAAATGGAGTATATAAATGCTATTTGCCTAAACCGTTGAGAAGGAATGCAGAGGTACTATTATTAGTCTTCTTGTCACCAGAAATGTTTAGATCATAATATTTCAAAAATCTGTATTGGTACACACATGTCGCACATGAATAGGTACGAAAATTCAGCGATGCGATCCGGGTCGGAACTGAGACTCTGCTGATCATTTACTGATGACTGATATCGTAACATGGAAGAGCTCGCAGCTATATAAATATCATTTGATCTGCGAAGTTAAGCAATACTTGCTGAGGTCAGTCCTTGGACGGGCAACCGTTTTAGCGAACGGTAAACGTGCTTTACTTGTTAAGCAGTTGGTCCCTAGTGTCCCTACAAATACCTATCACAAACGTTACGGATATCTCCCAGTAACTGAGTGACTGAAGTGATATGGCAGTTGCTCCGTGTAAAATACTTACTAATATTCAGCCGCAACCGATTAGACAGGAAGCCGACTTCCAGTTGTAGTTGGAAAAAGGCTAGGCAGATGATGATGAGTAAAATGACATAGGTATTAGTTAAGAGCCGCTTCTTATTTTTATAGCACTCGATGAACATCACCCTGGACATGACAAAGCCGACGAATCTTGAGGAAGAGCTGCTGGTTGAAGCTGTGCTGTACGAAAATTGTAACCAGAGAAGTGTGTTCAGTAAGGATAGGTGCCAGATATCGTACGAGTTTGACACGAATAACATTTTTGTTAATGGGTGAGCCATCATTCAAAGTAATTTTTATATCAAATGGGCCTTTGCAGGCACTTTTAAAACGTTAAGAATTTAGGTGCACGGTTCCAAAGTAGGTTTGGTCCTATGGAGAAGAGAACGACAAGAAACTCCATGGATACTCTTTTCAAAATATTGGTTTTCAATGAATAAAGTAATTTTTAAGAACATGTATGTGTGTCGTGATCAAGATCAAAATAAACTGGATTACATTGTATCATTTTAACTTCTTTTCAAAGAAAATTCAGTCTCCATTTGATAGTTTCCTAAGTGTTTTTAGTTAACATTAGGGCAGAAGAAATAGCTTCACAAACTCCCCAGCCAAGCTGGAGGAATTGGGCTGGGGAGTTTGTCTTGTTTATCAGCAAATGTAGGAAAGGCCCTAAATAAAAGTATTGGAGACACAGAATCTCCGCCTCAATAAAACAAAACAAGTGACGTTACATGATGGTGTTGTAGCTACTACTCGCAACATAGCAAAAAGTAAAGCGCCATCTACCGGAGTGAAGCGACAACAGAAAGTCTTGAATCGCACTATGAAAGTTTACAACGATTTTAACACAATATACAAATGTTCGTCGTCACGTCGGGGTCGCCACTGTGGAGGAACATTATACCTCGTTCCTCTGCGGTATTATAAACGTTCAATTTGTTTGTGTTTGACTATATACTATTGTTCTAACAGGATCTCTCATGATTGGAACGTTACGGATAACCAGTTAATGGTCAGTGACGCCATCTTTGATGACCAGGAGTTTCTGGTAAGTCGTTAACCTAAAAATACAGTTATGTATAGTTAATAAAAAAAATTATACAATAAAATATTTGAATGCCCGTTTTTTGCCTGAACCTATAACTTTATACATGACAGGCATTTTTTTTTTTTTTGTAAAAATTTATCATTTTTATAATTACGAACTGGGGAATAATTACGTATAAAGTAAATATTAAGTATTAAATATTTAAAATACATTAAAACGCTGTAAGAAAAAATGTACTTTAACTATTTTCGTTTCTTTCAGATTACTAATAACGGTTCTATAACATGGAAGAATATTCTAGCCATAATTTCAATGGAGAAGAAACAATACAATCACTCATTCGCGGTAAGTAGCCAGTTAACATTATAAGTTAGATTTTACTGGTGAGAAACCAGGAAAATTATGAAACTCTCTATATGTACATAGCTACCGCGCAGATCAGTCGATCTGCGACGTTAAGCACCACTTGACGCGGTCAGTCCTTGGATGGGTGACCATGTTTCACACATCGAAACCCCTCCGAGCCTCGGAAAGCACGTTAAGCTGTTGGTCTTGGATGTTATATGAAGACCTATGACAGTCGTTACCTACGTAAGTCTGAGTACCAGTCTAACCTTAGAGTATATCAGAGTCTCTCAATAATTGGGTGGCGGAGGTCAGATAGTAGTCACATTGTAAAATACTGATATTCAGCCGCAACCGGTTAGATTGGAAGCCGACCTCAATTTTGCTAGCGAAACCATTGGCAGGTAGGCTAGCTAGGCTAGATATTAAATAATTTATTAATTTTTTGTGCTACAGGTGACAGAGATAGAATCAAGAAAGTGTGTAGAGGATCGTAGCACAGACAATTTGCTTGCCTATCAGTGCATTTTGGACCTCGCAGCTAATTCTACACAAAAAATCACCGTCACCAATATATTGGGAAAGGATATGAGTAAGTAAACAAATTGACTGCTTCTTGGTCTAATGGCGCAAGCGTGGCTGCTGAGTCAAAATTCTCAGTTGCAGTCCGGAATATTAGCAAAACACCCTGTTGGCTGACTTAATCACGGTGGCAAAATGTGGATTTATTGAGACCTACCTATCGCTGCTTAGAGGGGCTATAAAGGGGTTCTCAGCTACAAAACTACCGCGCCGATCGGTAGATCTGCGAGGTGAAGCAGCGCTTGACGCGGTTAGTCTTTGGATAGATGACAATTTTTCACAAATCGAGACTCCTCCGTGCCTCGGCAAGCACGTTAAGCAATTGGTCCCAGGTGTCATACGAAGACCTATGATAAAGTCTGACAATGCCAGTCTCTAAGGGCTGACTCTTCTCATTCTAAGAAGAGAGCCGTGTCGTACGATTTGTGGTGTGCGGGAATCGAACCCGCTGCAGGTAACGCAGAGGTCGATCGCTCAATCACTGCGCTAACCGTGCCATCATAATGTAACAAAGCTGATACAATTGTTCCAATCTTCTCAAATTCTCTCCGATAATCCTGAGGTTGGCCGAATTTGCCGGTAATTACCATTATATCAGAACAGTAGTACGGAATCATTAATAGGTATAATAATAATTAATGGAATGGCCCACGGCGGCTGTCGACAAAAGAATACATGACGTGACATTATTAAAGACAAGCTATTATCATTATTTAGCTAACTCGACAATAGAGAAAATGTTTGTCTCGCAAAGCTTTGACCTAATATGAAAATGCTAACGCAAATATATCCTTAGTTACTTTATTTATTCGTTGCGACACTAGGAATAATTCCTGTACCGTGGGTGCGTTTACGAACACATATTCAGTGCCAGATTAACCACGTAGCAAGGGTAGCAATTGCTACGGGCCCCGCGCAAAAGGGGGCCCCGCGTATACAAACGCACCCACCTCCGCCTGAGCGGAATTTTTTGAGTGGAACTTCTTAAGATGTGATGTATTGAATTTACTTGATGTCACAAAAACGTGAAACGTTACACCTGTTTTTCGACTAAGAAAATCCACGTCAGACAATCGGTAATCGATTATATTGTTGACGAAAAAAAAACAGAATTTCATACGATAAACTCACAAGTTCTACAAAAAGTCACTTTATACTTAGGGCCCCTCGATAGAATTTGTTAAGGGTCCTGCGCTTGCTTAATCCGGCAATATTCACACCGACATACCCAAACCTGGAACAACTATCTGTAGATCATTGTCGATCTGCAGATACTTGTTCCGTGACACTAAACGCAGCAGTCGATTTCTCAACCACTGCGCCAACCGTGCCGTCAAAACCTACCTACCTTACCTATTACTTGCCTAACCTAAAGCCCCACCGACTCACCGGTTGGTTTAATACCATAGTCTAGGACATTAAACATCTTAGGGATTTAAAGAGAGCTTTATATTAATTAAGTAACCCTTTTCATTTTGAGAAGAGACTATATTAAGAGAATATATTATTTTACATAACATAACAGACATAACATAGCATCACGCCTGTATTCCCTGAAGGGAATTATTAGGCAGATATGTAGGTACTATTGTACACTCACATTTCGCCGATTCTGTTATTTAGTCCCATGTAATAGGTGGCGAGCCTATTGCCATTTACCGGACACAGTTCCAGACTCCGTGCTGCTACTGAGAATTTCCATACAGAAAAACCCAATAACACTTTGCCCGACCCGGGAATCGAACCTAGGACCTCACGCTCAGCAGTCGCGCTTACGACCACTAGACCAATGAGGCAGTATTTATTTTATAAGTATATATATATAATTATATATATATATATATTTATATTAAAAAGTCCACCTTCTTGTTGCCCCACTGCTGGGTATGAACCTCTTCTCATAATGAGAAAGACCTTAAGCCTTGGGCATTAATCCACTATCGGGTGGTGCGGATTTACGGACTACACACACCATCAAGAACTTTATGCAGCTCTCTTCGCTGTGCAGGTTTCTTCGCAATGTTCTTCGGACGTAAACGTAAAAACCAAAATCTAATAATAATACTCTCAATTTCTTTCTTCCGCTTCACAGAAGATCATTTATACGATGGAAAATTGAACATGACGGCTGAATTACAACTGTTTCTACGGCCGACAGAAGAAATGCTCGCTACAAAGTAAGTTCATTATCGTCGCTTAGCTGACAATACTTCTTATTTTTCTTCTTAAGGTGTCTCTCCGACTATCGAAGGTCGGCCATCAGCTTCGCAATAATACTGCGCAAGTAAACTTTCAAATGGAACAAAAACTCTTATGAAAAATTTCGTATACGTGTAATATCTATATATGAACATTATCAAATTTTCCTATTGGCGTACCTATTATAAGAAAAGCGTGGCTTAGTGATTTCTTGAATTCTTACATTTTAGATTGTGCATTTACTGCGCGTATTGAAAATATTTTGTTTTTTCACACTTCGTGGCCCTTCTTTGCCTCGGAAAGCACGTTAAGCAGTTGGTCCCGAGTATCATACGAATACCTATGACGGTGGTTGCGGGTGTCAGCAGTCCAACAACCAGTCTAACTTTAGAGATCAGTGTCTTCCAATAATTGAGTGGCGAAGACTCGATGACGCCGCAACCGGTTAAACTGAGAATCGACCCCAATGTCGTTGGCAAAAAGCTAGGCAGATGATGAGGTCACCATATTACCATATCTGAATTGTATTTTATATTTCAGTGCAACTACTGTTTTGTATTTTGAAGAAGAGCTCACATTTGCCAATAATAAGCTGCTGATTGCAATACTGGCTCTCCTGTTGGCCATCATTATTCTGGCGATATTGATCTTTGTACTATATAAGGTAAGCGAAAACACAGTGTATGGTACTGCATAAAACGAAACGTACAGAAAAAAGTTGAGAAGTTCATGGATTTTTGCATATCGTTGTTGAAGTTCTAACACGTACCTATGTCAAAAGTAGCAACTTTTCAAGAGAGTGAAAATACTGCATAATTTTACATATACACCAGTACAATACCATTTTATATTCATTTCATTTTACAAGTTTCAATTGGACGATGCTTGTTTCTGATTGGCTAAAACAACGCGTCTTCCGATTCTCTAGCAAGTGCCATCAAAATGTCAAAACCGCCAAAAAATGACTTACGTGGTGATAGAACTACAACGACGATATTTCTCTATGCTCTCTCTAGGTGAAGGACATAAAAGAAGTCGTGCTCCCTAGAAACGCCGTCACCTGTATTTCCATTTATAGACACATGTGATTGTACACAAGGTGTACCTTCTTAATTAGAATAGATTAAAAAAAAACAAGAGTTTAATAGGTTTTTAGAAAAATCACGCCTTATAGTTAAACGACTGTATTCGGCGCAGTTGCTAAACGATTAGCTTTCTCCGCTATATGTCGCAGGTTTGATCCCCACACGGAACAAATATTTGTATGATCTCCAGATAGTTGTTTCGGGTCTGGTTGTGTGTGCATGTCACATGTATGTATGTTTGTAAACTGTACCCATGATACAGGAGAAATATATAATGTGGGGCAAAATTAAAAAAAAAAAAAACGAAAACATCTGTTATTTCATTCTCCGTAAACTCGGCCCTTAAAAGGTTACCAGTACAGTCAGCTATCAATTAGTGTCTCCCCAACAACACCCAAATTTTGAGAGAATCTGCTGAAAAATAAATTAAAGCAATAACTAGTTCAATTAAGTCTTCAAATTCTCTGGCACTTGGCACTTAGTCTTGTTTGTGCCAGCAGAATTATTCAATTACCCAATCCCCTTTTTAATTAAAATGTACATCTTTCACAGTACGGTTTCTTCAGAAGAAAACAAAAGCAGAGGCTGCATGTATTGAGAGAAAGTATCAAACGACAGAATTCTGTAAGTATTTTGTCATTTTACACAATATTTTTACAACTTTCGCCGTATGACTGGCACTTGGGTGTCTGCGTTAGGTGTCGGTCGGTTTGATTCCCGCAACGATGAAATATGTTTGGCCAAATAGCTGTGTTCGCGCCCAAAACGCGCGAACGTTTAGTTTTGACATCGAAATCTACTCGCTACCTATATCTATCCCTTTCCCTCTTCCCGCTGCACTGAATCTCTGTTCGCGAACAGTCTGCAACGACCACTGTCGCGTGCGTACGTTGGATTCACCGCTGATTTTGCAACATTAGACACCCTGCTTGTTGATTTGTTTAACCGCAAACCGTAAAAACCGCACCGCACCGCACCGCTCCGCGCCCGCGAAAGACGCTAATCTTCATCAAAGTCGTCGCCGATTATCATCCAGAGCGACGCCGCCCGCCACGTGGTTATACCTACTGCTGAACATTCTAGTGCCTAGTGAAAGTGCTTCAATACATCTACTGGAAGCTGAGGACAAGCGCTGCCAAAGAACACGCACGAGAAGCTCGACTACCAGGTCAGTTGCATGTAATTCAGTGCCAGCCAAGTCCTCAATATACCCATCCATACCTTCCTAGGTACCTCCTGTGCAGTGCAGTTCACTGCTGGTCCTTCGTTTCATCATTATCATCAGACCAGAAAGAACCACCCACCCCCTTTTCTCGTGTCGACGCGCTCGGCCATTTTATTTGATCGCCGCGCCGGCACATTTTTTGGTCCATTCGAGCCGGACTATTCACATATTTTCCGTAGACTATTGATATTTATTGTCATTTAGTCTATTCTCCGCACAAAGGCTTACTAGCCTCCCGCTAGGTACGTTACTCACTGAAGTGACTATTCAAATTTCTTCCATTCTAATATACCTATTTCGCTGATTGTCTTACGCCTTGTAAGTCACTCAATTTCATTCAATATATTCCATTTGTTACGATATTGAAGAAGTTACCGTTATAAAATATAAAGTTTTTATTATAATAAAACTTATACCTACATATTCGCTTCTCGAACACTTTAGGTACGCTCGCTGGAGTATACCGAGGCACGCTCCGCTCCGCTCGTCTATACCTGCGTGTAGGTACTGACATTTTATTTTGTTCTGAGTTGATTACAATATTCTAATAAAATGTCAAGCCGTAGGAACAAAGGAAAACAATTGTACGAGGATGCTAAATCAATCAATCCTTTAGAAATTGTTCGCGTTAAACTAATAGGAAAACGTGACACAATATTTTCGAGATTACAATATATTTACGATCAATCTTTGAAGGCTTTCGATGATAACATTTCTAGAGATGTGTTTTTAAGTAGCGTTATTTCTTTAGATAGTTTACGCTCTGAATACAAAGAAATAATTGATAAATTGGTTGATGTCGAGTTAGAAATTGATCAATCATACAAAGTTAACTATGAATCTATTAATTCCTTTGAGGATTTATATTGTCGCTGCAAATATACATATGAAAAATTAACCTCTAAAACTAATTCTGTTGTATCTCAACCTAAATCTGTTAGGCTACCGGAATTAGATATCAAGTGTTTCTCTGGCGACCCTACAAAGTGGCCCATCTTTTATGAATCCTACAAGCAGACAATTCACGAAAATCCTGATCTTACTGATCACGATCGTATTCAATATTTAATTAGTAAATTGTCAGGCAGAGCACTTTCCGTGTGTTCCGGAATAGTTCCGAACGGTGATAATTATCGTATTATTTGGCAATCTCTGCTAGATAAATACGATGACAAACGTAATTTAGCTTCGGCATATTTGGATCAAATATTCGATTTTAAATCCTTTAATAATGCATCGTCTAAAAATTTAGAATTATTCTTAGATAAATTTGGTACTGCAGTATCAAGTTTACAGTCACTCAAATTAAATAATTTGTTAGATTTCATGTTTTTACATCTCGCTCTGAAGAAAATTGATCCAAGTACTGCGCGTTCATTTGAATTATATAAGCGCGGCACACCGATGCCTACGTATGATCAGCTGATAACATTTCTACGCGAACAAGCGAAAATATTGGAACGCACAGGTTCGGTCCCGCCGCAACCTACCAATAATAAACGGAACACTGATTCCAATCAAAATAATTATAAACCGTCGAAAGCCACTCATTCGTTTATAACTTCATCTAATGTCAGTAAAAATTGTCCACTTTGTAAACAAAACGATCATTTCGTTTTATATAAATGCCCTCAGTTTCATTCGTATAAGGTCGATGAACGTTTCAATTTAATTAAACAACACAATGCGTGTATAAATTGTTTAAGTTTTACTCATAGTTATAAATCTTGTAAGTCTAACTATACATGTAGATTTTGTCAATCTCGTCATCATTCGTTGTTGTGTCGTAAAGAAATGAGTCGCTTAAACGAAAACGGTGATTCCGCGCCGCGCGCTGAATGCGCGCCGCGCGCTGAGTGCGTGCCGCGCGCCGAGTGTGGCCCGCGCGCATCTGATTCGCATTGCTTGCAACCTAATGTTTTGTTATGTAATTTACAACCTAATAATAATACGACTTGTCTATTAGGTACCGTGCAAGTATATGCAACTGATTCTAACGGTATTCAGCATTGTGTGCGTGCGCTCATAGATCCAGGATCTCAAAATAATTTTATAACTTCTTCATGTTGTATTAAATTAAATTTACCGTTTAATAAATTATCTCATTATGTTGTTAAGGGCATAGGCTCCGCTCCCAATCCGATTAAGGGGGAGACTTCTCTCATGCTATCTTCGCAAATTAATAATAATAATGTAAATCTCACCGCTTACGTTATCGACAAAATAACGGATAAGTTGCCTACGGTAACTATTAATATTTCTAATCTCGTATATTTGAAAGATTTGCCTCTGGCAGATCCTCATTTCTTCTCACCGTCAGAAGTGGATCTTCTAATAGGTGCTCCGCTTTTCTCTGAAATATTGCTATCGGGTCGGGTCACCGGACCACCTGAACAGCCTACCGCTTTCGAAACCATTTTTGATTATACAATAATTGGAAACGCTCCAATTAATACCGCTAATTCTTCTTGTATATCCTTATGTTCCACGCTCGAACCTGTACCGCTGGATAATATTATGCAAAAATTTTGGCAATTAGAGGAGGTTGAATTCAAACCTACCTTAAGCCCATCCGCCATAGAATGTGAAACAATTTTCACTAATAATGTATCCCGTGATAGTGCGGGCCGCTACTCGGTTTCTCTGCCGTTTTCTCGCAATCCAGATTGTATTGGTGAATCATACACCATAGCTAAGAAACGTTTTATGTTTCTTGAACGCAAATTAAATTGTTCATCTCAACTTCGTGTTGAATACGATTCCATTATAAAAGAATATTTAACAAAAGGTTACATTTCGATTGTACCTAATGATGACCGACTCTCAGGTTACTATATACCTCATCATGCCGTGGCTCGGTTAGACAAATCCACCACAAAGTGGCGTATGGTGATGGACGCTAGTTGTAAAACCAGTTCAGGGTTGTCACTCAATGACATTTTACACACTGGTGAAAACTTACAAAATGATTTATTTACAATTTTATTAGATTTTCGTTTGTATGAAATAGCCTTTATTTCTGACATAAAGCAGATGTACTTACAGATAGTCACCAGTGAAAATGATCGCAAATATCAAAAATTTCTGTATCGCTTTGATCCTTCAAATCCTCTTATTACTTATCAGTTTAATCGCGTTTGTTTCGGCCTTCGAAGCAGCCCATTCTTAGCAATGAGAGTACTCAGACAGCTCTGCTCTGACGAGCGCACCCGCTTTCCACTTGCATGTCCTGTCATCGAGCATAATACATATATGGATGACGTATGCTATTCTATACCATCGCTTTCGATTGGTTTGCAGCTCAGAAATGATCTCCGGAGTCTGCTCAAAGCCGGGGGCTTTGAGCTCACAAAGTGGGCAAGTAATTCAGATGAACTACTTCAGTCACTTCCCACGTCTGAGCGCCATGCCGCTGATAACACCATTTTTGACGAACCCAGTACCGATCTAAAGGTGCTTGGGTTAAAATGGCCATCCAAGTCTGACGAATTCAGATTTGTTGTTAATTTAAATAATCGTTCGATAACTAAACGAAATATTCTGTCTTGTATTGCTCGTCAGTTTGATGTACTTGGTCTGATTGCTCCAGTGATCTTATATGCTAAACTAATTTTACAAAAACTTAATTTACTAAAACTTGGCTGGGATGAACAACCTCCACAGGACATTGTTCATACTTGGAAAAAATATTTAGAAGAATTACCTGTTCTTCAAAACTTACGTTTCCCACGTCATATAGGTGTGCTAGAAGGGTCGAAAATTTCTATCATTGCATTTTCTGACGCCAGTGAAAGGGCATATGGTTGTGTTGTTTACATTCGTGTACAGAACCATCCTGATTCGCCTCCAGTCACGCGATTGGTATGTGCCAAATCAAAGGTTGCTCCTCTGAAAACAATATCAGTAGCTCGCCTTGAGCTCTGCGCTTGCCTAATAATGGCTAGACTAGTACGCCGCGTAGTGAATACGTTCGCTCGGCGACATGAAGTGGACAACATTTACTGTTTTACGGACTCCTCAGTCGCTCTCCAGTGGATCTGTACATCTCCTCATAGGTTTAAAACGTTTGTGGCAACACGTATAACTAAAACTATAGACGCGATTCCCGCTGAACATTTTTATCATATCCCCGGCGATCAGAACCCCAGTGTCTGTTTATCGAGAGGATTAACTCCTTCTCAAATTCTAGATCACCCTCTGTGGTTTACAGGGCCTAAGTGGTTAACTTTAAATTTTCACAACTGGCCAGCGAAGACTAGTGATGACTTTAGATCAGACAATGAGTTGCCTGAAACTAAAAGGGTAGTCGCACTTACCGCTGTAACTAATGTGAACGATGTTCACCCGTTTCTTAATATTTCAAACCGCGTTTCTTCATGGCTGATACTTCTTCGTACAGTCGTATACATCTATAAATTTCTTAAAATATTACCGCGTTCTAAAATTATAACCGCTAATGATTTGGATTACGCAGAAATTCAAATTTTGAAAGCTTTACAAGGTTTAGAGTTCTCTCAAGAAATTAAAAATCTTAATTTAAATAAAGGTTGTTCTGGACCCATTCAGAAACTTATGCCGTTTCTTGATAAAAATGGTTTAATAAGAGTCGGTGGTCGGCTGCGTCACTCTGACCTTAGCTACGACCAACAGCACCCAATACTGTTGCCTCGTAAGCACAAAATTATCGAATTAATTATAACTCACTGCCATCAAAAAAATTGTCATACAGGACCGCTCACACTTATGTCGATTTTACGACAAAAATATTGGATTCTTTCATGTCGTAGGTTAGTACGTAAAGTAGTACATACCTGTAACTATTGCTTTAGACTCAAACCTAAGCAAGTTTTCCCGCTAATGGGTGACTTGCCCGCGTGTAGGGTGAACGATGCTAAGGCATTCACGCATACCGCAGTGGACTACGCTGGTCCAATAAGTTTAATCCCCTATCGTAAACGCGGAGTTCGCTCTATCAAAGGTTATCTTTGCATATTTGTTTGTCTGGTGGTACGAGCTGTCCATGTAGAACTCACCACAGATTTGAGTACAAGTTCATTCCTTTCCGCTTTGAAACGCTTCTTATCTCGAAGAGGCGCCGTATCAACTCTGTATTCAGACAACGGTAAAAATTTCATAGGTGCAAAGAATTCATTATCAGAAATTTATACTTTTCTCAGTTCTAGTGATTACATCGAATCATTCAGTAACGAATTAGCCGCTAATAAAATAGCTTGGAAATTTAATCCACCGCGCAGTCCTCATTTTGGAGGTCATTATAAAATATTTGTTAAAGCGTTTAAAACACATCTTTACAGAGTCATAGGCCGTCAATTGCTAACCTACGAGGAGTTATCTACCGTTCTCACTCAAATAGAATGTGTAATCAACTCACGTCCGTTAACTCTACTGAGTGAAGATCCTTCTGAACTCAGTGCGTTAACTCCCGCGCATTTCTTAATGTCATCACCGCTTAAATACTTGCCCGCTTGTGAAGTGGCTGATGAGCTGCCTCAGTTGCTCAAACGCTACGTGTTACTGGACCAAATGGTCCAATCATTCGCAAAACGATGGAAACAAGAGTATCTTCATTTACTTCAATCGCGTAAGAAATGGAATACCCCATCTAGCCCTATTACTATAGGGTCTGTAGTTGTCATTGTTACTGACAACTTACCGCCGCTCTCGTGGCCTCTCGGCGTCGTTAGTGCGCTCTATCCTGGCAAGGACGGTATCGTGAGAGTTGCTTCTGTGAAGACGGCTACTGGTATCTATAAGAGACCCGTAGTCCGCCTTTGCACTCTACCTTCTCAATAATCATCATACTGTTCCCCGGCAGCCTTTGCATTTTCCCATTTTCTCTATTTCTTGGTCTTTTGAAAACCAAAGGTTTTCAAGCCGGGGGCATGTTCGCGCCCAAAACGCGCGAACGTTTAGTTTTGACATCGAAATCTACTCGCTACCTATATCTATCCCTTTCCCTCTTCCCGCTGCACTGAATCTCTGTTCGCGAACAGTCTGCAACGACCACTGTCGCGTGCGTACGTTGGATTCACCGCTGATTTTGCAACATTAGACACCCTGCTTGTTGATTTGTTTAACCGCAAACCGTAAAAACCGCACCGCACCGCACCGCTCCGCGCCCGCGAAAGACGCTAATCTTCATCAAAGTCGTCGCCGATTATTATCCAGAGCGACGCCGCCCGCCACGTGGTTATACCTACTGCTGAACATTCTAGTGCCTAGTGAAAGTGCTTCAATACATCTACTGGAAGCTGAGGACAAGCGCTGCCAAAGAACACGCACGAGAAGCTCGACTACCAGGTCAGTTGCATGTAATTCAGTGCCAGCCAAGTCCTCAATATACCCATCCATACCTTCCTAGGTACCTCCTGTGCAGTGCAGTTCACTGCTGGTCCTTCGTTTCATCATTATCATCAGACCAGAAAGAACCACCCACCCCCTTTTCTCGTATCGACGCGCTCGGCCATTTTATTTGATCGCCGCGCCGGCACAAGCTGTGTGCATGTGTACTTATATGTAATTACTAGCTGTGCCCGCGACTTCGTTCGCGTGGATGTCGGAACTTAACAATGTATTTTTTAGTGCGAAACGCCTTGTTGTTTATTATAAAAGTTACGTGAAGTTAAGAAGACCAAATTCACTTAACACTATTTTTTTCTAAAATAAAAGATTTTTCTAAAATAAAGTAGCCTAAGTTACTCCTTATTATATCAGCTACCTGCCAATAAAAGTCCCGTCAAAATCGGTCCAGCCATTTCAGAGATTAGCCTATACAAACAGACAGACAGACAGACAAAAATTGTAAAAAATGTTATTTTGGTGTATGTACCGTATATATGTATATTCATATGCATGTAGTAAAAAACGGTTATTTCAGTATTACAAACAGACACTCCAATTTTAGGATCATGTGAAATATCTATGTGGGGAAAATTTCAAAATTTTAACGTTTTTTTTTTATTTTGTGAGCTTTTATACATTTTTCATATTCGTCATAATTTAGTAAAATATAGACAATATTATCATTTACCGAACACAATTATCTCAAACATCGGGTGCCTCAAATTTCTCAACAAAAAATAATCAAACAATCCGAAAACAGTAACTCTTACACGGCCAATACGCTTGTGTCCAGTGCGACATGGCACAATACTATTTTCCTCACAATTATTGGAAGAAACACATACGCCGTAAAGTGTAACCGTATACTATAACACCTTTATTTGCTTTGCAGAGACGACCAACGCATGCGTCGGAACCGAAAGATGAAAACGCGGAAGGCGTAAGTAAAACTTAATTTTATGACATTTGTATGGGACAAAGAGAGAACGTGAGAAGGAGCTCGTAGCTATATATCTACCGCGCAGACCAGTCGTTCTGCAAGGTTAAGCATCGCTTGCTGCGGTCAAACCTTGGATGGGTGACCGTTTTTCACACATCGATGAACCCTTCATGGCTCGGACAGCAATTGATCCTCCAGGTTGGTCCAGTTGGTTGGTCCCATCAGCAGCCGAAAGATCTGAGATGCAGTCTAACCTTAAAGTATCGGTGTCTCAAAGTAATTGGGTGGTGGAGGTCAGATGGCAGTTGCTCCGTCTAAAATATTGATATTCGGCCGCAACTGGTTAGCTGACCCCAATGTAGTTGGGAAATGGCTAGGGAGATAATGACCCATACGAAGAGATGGGGTGGCCTATATATTGTATTCCCCGAAGGGTAAGGACGATAACAAAAGTGCACCCCCACTTTTAAGTCCCCTGTCATAGAGGACTTTGGCCACCGGGCTGCTTCTAATAATTTCCTCACAACAAACCCAATAACACTCCCCAACTAAATCGATCCAAAACCTAACACGCCATTGATTTTTTCAGTTGCAGATGGAATACGACGCTGACAGCCCATTTGACGACATCCCTACACCAATGTCGACCCACGACCACACGGTTTTAGTAGAAGAGAGGGCACAAGTCCATTGTTAATAAATTGATTATTTCTTCTCGCTAGGACCTTACACTCGAAAATAATACCAATAGAACGACATGGGCTCTTGATGGGGTCTAAAAAGACCATATGATTCACATTACAAAGTGTCCTAATATTCACATTTTTTTTAACCTTGCACCAGTCTTGGAATAATTCCTGTATCAAGGGTGGGTTTATAAAATAAATAATCGTATGGACAAAACCCAAACCCAGACCCGCAACCTAATTAAGTAAAAATAGCGACAGCAACGCGACAGCCACACGACAGCAGTCTCACTGTTGCCAATACATATATGACACAAAAATGACGTTTGACAGAAGCTATCGCGCGGTTTACGCCTGTCGCAAACTGATTACCTACATCAGTAATTCCTACCGGTACAACTAGCTTTAGATCAAACAAATATTTGTTCCGTGGGGGATTCGAACCAACGATACGTAGCGTAAGCTGTCCATCGCTTAACCACTGCGCCAATTGACGACTCATAATTAGATTCACGTAAGATTCAAATTCAGAAATCATCTTTTACAGTTCCTATCGAGTTTTGTAAGACAAATTTGCTCTATATGGCCTTTATAAGTCCCCAGTCCTCACAAGCGGCACATTTTTTAGATGAACAGATCTTTATTGAACTAAAAGACATTGGAATTAGTTTGACATTGAAATTATATTCCCGAAACTTTATAACGATAGTGATAACATCATAACTTTTTGAATAGTCCTACGATATATGATAACAAAGTAATAATAAAATATTAATATTGTTTTAAGTTAATAAAAATAAGAATTGATATACCTACTGTTTTATTGAAGTACCCTTATCCATTCCGATTATGATTTTTTATGCCTAATATGACCTCAGCAACGTATGACCCACGGCAGAATGTCTTGTGTCAAATAAAAATTTACATAAGACATTTGGTTCGCATGAACAGGTCCCAGTTAGTCTTGATATAGTTAAATCGGCGTTTCAAAGGCTCTGTTATGGGCCGGGCTACGGGCTGGTTGCTGCTTATTAATGGTCTGTGCTGGGTGCGTGGTACAGGTGAGCAAACGCTTTTGAAGCACTATGAGATGATGCAGAAACTGACGAAGATAAAGTCTGTATTATACCCACATATTAACTGAGCACAAAAGAGCATTACGGTCAGCTGGAAAGCCTCGGCCAAAAATAGTGAGGTGCGTCTTCGTGGATGGCAGTATCTATACATAGTCTTTTTCTACGTACCTAGTATAAATATGTTTATCCGGATATCTATTACCTATGTATTTATCGTCACCTAGAATCTGTTATCAAATCTCCTCGTGTCTTCGAGACATTCAGTGACATACGAAATATTTGTATTATTAAAGCTTAAGCATAAACACAACAAGTATTCCGTGATTTCCTGTTATTATCTATTTCCCTACAACATACATATGTTAATAAAGAGCAATAAGTTTAGTTCTATATTATGGTTAATCATCGTAATATGGGTTAAATAGCGATAACACATACAGAAAAATGTGTACAGCATTAATTAATAGGGAATTATGACATAGTTTTTGACATTGGAAAGCGAGTAATGGAACTCAAGTGGAGTTGGGCAGGACACCTGACAAGCAGTGGCATACGGTTCATAAAGACAAAAAGACACTGCCTACCCTACATAACTCAGACAAATATTTATTATAAGATATTTGAGGTGGCAAATCACATACATCATTATTTAATCGACAAGACGACAAACCAAAACCAACATGCTGTATGTGTTTTTGGTAAAGCTTTTAAGATTTTCTGCCTACCCTGTCTAAAAACTCTGTGCACGCCGCTGCTGACAAGGCGTGGTCATAACACATGGAGCAAAGCTGTGACCCAATGGCGGCCAAAGACTGGGAAAAGGAATGTCGGTCGTCCTGCGGCGAGATGGGCGGACGATCTTGTTGCCATCGGGGGTCGAACATGGATGAGACTGGCACAGGAGCGTAGAAACTGGCACTTTCAAAGAAAGCTCTATGCCCAGTAGTGGATGAAGTCGGTCTGTGGATGGTGATGATGCTGGATGATGATTATATAGGTACTTAACCTTACAGTACCAATAAGTACTTGCTGCAGGATAATATTAAATAAAAGCACCGTTATTGAACCTCAGACAAAATTTAGGTTTATTAAATATATCTTCTCTTACATATCGATGTTCGTTAACAATATAATATTGAACGGTTAAATTAATCTCATCGGTCTAGTGACTGCCTCATTGGTGTAGTGGTCGCAAGCGTGACAGCTGCGCGTGAGACCTTAAGTTCGTTTCCCGGGTCGGGCAGTGTTATTGAGTTTTTCTGTATGGAAATTCTCAGTAGCAGCACCGAGTCTGAAATTGTGCCCGGAAGATGGCAATAGGCTCGCCTGGTGTAGTACACCTCTGCCTAATTCTTAGGGGAATACTGGCGTGAAGCTATGTTGTACAAAAAGACACAGGTAAAAACAAAATCCTATTTATACAAAATCATTGTTTCCTTGTTGTGAGGACAAAGCAGGAAAATGGCGAAACTTCATCTACTCATAGGTATTTAAACACAATATATGATAATATTATGAATATTTGTAGCGAAATAAGGTTAAACTTTGAACGAATATTCGATTTCAAAATGGATAACAATGATGACGTAAACTGACACACACATTAGTTACTTTTAGAGAATTATGACATCTAAAAAGGAATGAAAAATATTGGATAATTAGGTATAACAGTCGGGGTGAAATGAATGCTTTGAATAGGTTGCACAAAGAATATCTGTTAGACACTGCGCTTTGTGGCCTGTTCTTTGGTCAAACAAAAAAGCTAATTAACGTGGAAATCCTATCAGTATTCAGCATGCTGCTAGTTGACAGTGATGTGGAAGCATATTCCCTAAGTAAAGATATGTTCACACTTCAAAAATAGGAATGTTTAGTAATTGGCAATATTATTGAAGCCTGGAGCGATTTACACATGTAAGTGTACACGCTTGCCATGATAAATCATTTTAAAGGGGCAGTAAAATGATTTTTGATTAACATATAACCTCTTGAACGCCAAGCCGTAAACGTATCAGCATACTCTGGGAACCAAGCTATAAATATGCAACTTAAATACCTAAATAAAATAGGGATTCCAAAATTATATCGATAGCTATGTAAACATATTTTTTTTATTCGTACTGGTTTAATTAATCGGTACTCAATACAATGAAATTTTTCTCTGGAACAATTTCCCAATACAGTTATTATTATCCAGCAGTTAAAGACCTGTTAACAATGTAAAATGAGACATTGGTACAAAAAAGAAACATATGTCATTAACAACAGGGCACAACACTATTCTCGATCTTGATGTTATTTGTTGTCATGACTTGCCGACACAAGCGCTGCCCTGTTGCGCTTTTATTTAACTTGTAATATTTGTTAGGTAGTTTAGGTCAAATATTGCAAGCTGAATTAGAATCACTTGAATACATTTCATTTCACTTCATACAAAGCTTGTTGCAAGATTTTATTGTGGAAACTGCTTTAAAAAAAATACATAAATTTATACTTTCAATTCCTTATATGAAGAAATATTCTCGCAACAAACTTTTATATCATATAAATTGTATAATGTAACAAAATGATGGGTTTGATTTACTTCAAAGTTTATTTTCTTCAAAGCATTTAAATAAAAAATTTATTTAAAAAAATATTTTTACTATTAATTTTTAACAGTCTGCATATGTCATATTTACCATTAAATTTGTCAATAACACTGACTCCAGATTACAAGAGAAACGTCGCAGCAATCTCATAGTGACAAAGAGAGAAAATTATGTTGCCATTGAATCAAAAGATTTATCAATGCTTATTTTAAAAAAAAATTGAAACAAGTATAGGGCCTTTGCTTTGCTACCTACGTCTCCTTTTGGGTCGTATCAGAATATTTTCAACTTTGGAGAAATGTTTAATGACATGTGCATTGTTCATTCAATTCAAATTTGGAATAAGATCTGCAAAAATAGTATAAGTATCGATATCGATAAAAATGTTGGTCAGTTTTATTAAAGTACGGAGCTAGGTAACTCTATTGTTAACTTTGCCATGAAATCATCATTCTGGATTGAGGAAAACTTATTTAATTATGATTTCAGCACCATACGTGTAATCGCACTGACAGTATTAACAACTTGTGTGGGCGAAAATCAATGGAATCATGAAATGTAAGTTTTTTTTTTTTCAATTATTTCGCTTTCTATAGTATACGAAATCTATAACTCAATATAATGAAGCTAGTCGGGTTCACCTGTCCATACTTGCTAGCGACGTTCGAATGCTTTTGTATGAAAATTTGTAGTACAGTGTAGAAGCTGCTACATTCGCCGAATCTTTTGGATTTTCGATTGGATACTCGCTGGCGAGATTATACTGTCTTATAAACTCATAACAGACCTAAATTACTAGACACTTTTTTGCTCATAGTATTAAATATTAAAAGAGGAAAATGAACTGTCAGTAATAACCTACTGGTAGACCATTGTCCCTGCGTCGCTTTCTGATTTCAATACCTAAGTTTGAACTGTAGCAAGGGTGCCTGATTTTTTGCGAATACACGGCTCTGTAGGGTATGGTGAAACGAGGTGTGGTGTTCCTCCAATGAAAAGAGAGGATCCTCCGACCAGGCAAGGTCGTTAGCCTGGTGGGCCGAAACCCCGACGATTGATGTCGGATATTCGTATATGTGTTAGAATCGTTGTAAACTTTCATAGTGCGATTCAGGGTTTGTTGTTGTAGCTTCACTCCGATAGATGGCGCTTTACTTTTTGCCATGTTGCGAGTAGTTGTCGCTACAAGAGCTTGATTCCGTCTCCAGCGTCAGGCGATAGCGATAAACCTATCTATCTATCCGAATGTATCTTCATACAAATTCAAAGGCGATTTATGGAAACCTGTATCATCGCTTGTCTCTGTCGCCTATCGCTGCTACTTGTCGCCGGTGACGTATTCAAGCCTTGAGTAAAGAGCTCGTAGCTACGAGTATAGGGCTACAGCACACATCGAACGATCCGTATACGAGGTAAGCCAACCTGCCCCTATCAGTTCACATAGACATTCAAGCCCCGTAAAGAACCTTAACCTGTTGGTGTCTGTGTCATACGAATACCTATGACAAACGTTATGGGCATTCAGAAAGTCAGAAACTCGGTGTAACTTAAGATATCTTGTTAGCTTGTTACCCGACCCTAAAATAATTAAGAAATGGCTAATTAGGTTATATTAATAACATCACGGCTGTATCCCCCGAAGGGTTAGGCAGAGCTGTTCTATTGTACACCCGCATTTTGCCGGTGGCAAAACATGCGCAATACCTAATAAGACCTTTTTTTTTTTCTAGTGCTCATCTGGGTTTGTCTGTCACAAGCAATATGGCCGGAGGCCCTAGCGATGTATTACAATAAATCCATGACAATGTTCACCCCACCGACTTCTCTGCGGAACGATTCGTTTTTTGGTTACAGTATCACATATGATCAACAATACCATAAGTAAGTTTGTTACTATTTACGTAGTTTTTTTGTGATCCGCGACCAAAACCATATGCACACACAGCTTTGCCTAGAATTTACCATTCTATCAAAAACATTATAGGATAAAACAAACGGGGTGTTTAGGGATTAATTTTTTTTTTTTTTGACATTTTGTCCACCTATCACTGGCTAAAATTAAAAAATCAGAAAAAGTTTGCAACGTGGACCGAAAATGAATATTTTTAAAATCGAACACATTAAACATTTTCAAATATTTAATCTGGCTATTGATGAATTCTTTATTTAAATCCACGGTCATTGTATGTGATGATATTGGAAAACATTATTTTTGTAATCACATATAATATCAAACTATTTCCTTGTTGTTGGAAAAATATCTCGTTTCAAATCTAGATTATTACATCATCATGCTGTGAAAGATTGTTCACGTTTGTATCAAATATGGAACGAAAGTAGCCTTGCAATACCTACTTACAGATTATAAAAAAGGAATTTAAAATTGAACTAAGGTTTCCAAATTCAAATTCTGACGAAATCTTTTTTTTTATTCTAAAATTATTGTTGTCGATGGCACAATCGACACGAATAATACAATCGTATTATTTTCGATACTGCCAATAATACCTTTCAATATTATGTAAGTACCTATATTGATTTTACTTTTTAATTAAATAAAAACATATTACGTTATTACATAAATAACATGTGTGTTTATCACGTCCTGTTTTGACAATAAAACGTTTCATATATAATTTATAGCTGGAATATTGACAAAATAATCATTATTTGAATTGATACGAACTATGCATTTGCACCTTTATAAATAAAATTACAAATAATGATACAGTTTAAGGAAAATAATATGTTGCTTTGGGTTATTCTAGGTTAATAATAAGTTCGCCGAGGGAAACTAACATTGGAGAAGTTTACGAGTGCGACATATCGAAACAAAATTGCACCAAAATCCCAAATCAAATTAATAGAAGTAAGTTCCTATATTATCGAAATTCTTTGCCGAATCATTTGTGTTTGTAAGTACTGCAGGATAACGATGGTCACTTGTCATCGGAATCGCTTCAGTGATGTCAGTTCATTAACGTTTTTTGCGTTGTGCCAAACATAGAGTGGAGAGATTTTTAAAGGACACCACGCAATTTATTCTTTATACTGTCAAGATCGATTCGATTGCGATTAGGAGTGAGCGTTTGTTGTGATTACATAATACGGGGGCAAGAGGATTCTCGTGTACTTGAACACGTGTACATACGATAGTTTTGTCTCTATACAAAAAATATCACTATATCGTCTCCATCTTACTACACTACTGCAATAGTTGCATGTCGAGGTTTTCTAAAATGTTAAACCGATTTTTTTAAATTGTTGAATAGACACTTTTTTCGAAATATCTCGATTTCGACACGATCTCTAATAGCACGAGATGGTATTAATTACAACTGCGCTTGCGACTACTAGACCAACGAGGCAGTCATTGAGATAATAAATAAAAAATAAATTCAACTCATTACTATCCCACTATTGGGCATGGCTCTTCTCAGAATGAGAAGGGTTAGGCCTTAGTCCACCACGCTGGACCGGTGCGGGTTGGCGGACTTCACACAGCCTTACCTTATGAAACCCTCTCAGATGTGCAGGTTTCCTAATGATGTTTTCCTTCACCGTTAACGCAAGTGATAATGAAATTCTGGTCCGCACATGATTCCGAATAGTCAGTAATGCGGACCGGCTTTGAACTCAGACCCTCCTACATGGAAGGTCACCGTTCGACCACTAGGCTATCACTGTTTGAGGTAATAAAATAGTATTTTAATATTTTAGTCTCCAACACCTTTACGCATGATTACTGGTTCGGGGCAACTGTGAAGGCAGGGCCGGAGTTTGTAGTGGTAAGTTTGTGATTAATTTCATTGTCAATTAAAATTCTTTTGTTTAATAAATATTCGCAATCCCTTCAAAATTAAATACATGTAAGAATAAATATTGTGACTGAATTGACCCCGCGCTCTGTTACACTGGTAATGAAAAGCAAAGAATTTATCACACCTGTACCTCTATTACGAGTTTTCTAACTATTTACTATCATAGTAAAGTAAATTTTCATGATAGCGATTTTAGTTCTTAACTTGGTTACATTAGGGATTAGAGTCGCTTATGTGACATATGTGTCACAGTTAAGTTTTGATTTACTATTTACGATATTATAGAGATGTCATGTTAGCGACTCTAATCCCTAATATAGCCAAGTTAAGAACTAAAATCGCTTGCATAAAAATTTACATTTACTATGAAAGTAAATAGTGAAAAACTCATAATAGAGGTACTGGTCATCGAACTCAGAATAAACATCCAGTGTCAGAGTCCACAAGAACATGTGGCGTTTTCCTAACCAAAACTTAAAACATAAAATCAATTTGTAATTTCAGATGTGCACTCCAAGATACATAGAAAAATATTTAAGTAAGTAATAATTATGTACATATGTTTCATCTCACGTGTCATTTATTAGCTCTCATAATAGGTTTGCGCATGCGCATGCTGTGGTGAAAAGATGATCCTGTCACCAAGATTCATAAATTCCACACTTGCGGTAAACTTACTTAGGAATCCGCACTCACTGAAGACCCTTGTTCCCAGTTATGATTTCTGATGATAAATAAGTACCTAATTAATTAAAAAAATATATGGAATAGATTATAAGTTGATAGATTTTCTGTATTCTGATATACATAGATCGAAATTTTTGGTAGCATCATTATCATATTATTAATAAAGCTTTCGACGAAATTCACATATATCAATATATGATGCTATGTAAAACTTATTTTATTTAAATTAACACATTAGTTTCGGTCGTTTCTGTGTGTACGCCATTTTTAATTACCGGTATCTCGTAAATAAATACCTAATTAATAAATTTGACCGTAGTATTCAACGAATTGGGCACATATGGGCGATGCTACGCATACTCGAATGGTAACCTAACACTGCTTGGGAGAATTAACGCTAATCGGAGAAACGAAGATTCACCAGGAAAATTGGGTATGTATTAATATTATTATTTTATTCATTTTTTTATAAACTTTGACCCACACTAGAAATAATTCCTGTATCGTGGGTGCGTTTACAAACATATATTCCACATACACAAAGACCCAGTACCGAAACAACTATCTGTAGATCATACAAATATTTGTTCCGTGCGGGAATCGAACCCGCGACACGCAGCGCAGCAGTTGATCACTCAACCACTGTGCCAATTTTAATGTAATGATCCATGTCCAACGAAGGGCATAGACTTGAGCAATATTTTAGTTTCGTCGTGATGAAAGTTATCTAGCTGTTAATTTGAAATTATAACGGTTTTTGTATGGACTTATCAGATCTAAGGTTTATCCAGCTATTGAAAAATCAGCCCTAAAATAAATGTTTTTTGTTTTTTTTTGTTTTTGTTAAAAAAACGTTACCCCATACTAGGATTTCTACTGTTTTGAGGGTACAGTTCTACAAACATACATGTCACATGCACACACAACCGGACCCGAAACAACTATCTGTAGATAATTTAAATATTTGTTCCGTGCGGGAATCGAACCCGCGACACCTAGCGCAGAAACCTAGTGACTTAGTCACTGCGACAACCGTGTTGTCCATTGTATTTAATTTTTTTTTCTTAACCATCATAATCTCAATTTCACAGAGTTATCTATGGATTCGTTCGGTTGGAGTTTAGACATAGCTTTTGATGACTCCGTAATAGTTGGCGGTCCTGGGATGTTCCATGGTAAGTAGTCGTCATCTTGATCTTTCTTTCTTTCTTTCTATCATCTCGAGACTTGGGAAGGTATCCTTACACATTAAAAACACATTTTCTTCCCTTTTCGGATGTTTTTTTTTTTTTTTGGACACAAAACAAATTGATAGTTCAGCCAAAGAACATTATCAATATAAGTTGTCGAGAATATCTTCCCGTCATGGGCATCGGCGGCGTTGACGCGGCTGAGGCGCAGGCAGCCAAGCAGGGCGCGCTGTGGCTTTTGCACGCAACGAAGCCACTACTTCACACCGGGCCACCGCCGAATACATACGCGACAGTTCTGCCTAAGCTTCCTTTAATAAACAGCGCTAGATTATACAGTCTACTTTTATTTACGACCACCAGTAGACCCAACAATTTGGTCCTTCGAGCCGGATAATGTATGGTATTTTAGTTGTATGTGCAACTATGGCTAATTTCAGAATAGCATTCCAAAGTGATCACCTTTTTCATAAAGGACTCGCAGACCGAGACCAAAGACCCATAAAGTGATATAATATGGTGCTATTTGCGAACGGCGTAGGATACGGCATAGGTACTCGTACCTAAAGAAAAAGTATATTCACGAATATGATTTTTTATTTTTTGAAAATAGTATCCATGGAGTTTCTTTTCAGTCTCTTCTCAATAGGACCTACCCCTTTTGGAACCAAACGCCTAGAGTCTCGACTTTTTAAAAGTGTCTGCATAGGCGTAGTTGAAATAAAAATCTTTGATTTTGATGAATAAAATTATTCTGATCAGTTTATACTTTTTTCAGGTTATATACTTTTTTAATAAAAAAAAAAAACCGACTCCAAAAAACTCAAAAACAAAACTAATAACTAAAAAGCAAAAAATAAATCTTTTATTATACAATATAGTAGTTGAAGAATATTGAAATCGGTGCCAAGTAAAACATAAAAGTAATATACCCTGCTGCTATAATAGCGACATTGAAACAACGAGTTCACGTAGAAATTGTCGAGTGCGGAGCGGATTATGCGTCGGACACGACAAATGCACTTCGCCAATCGTGTCGGTTTATCATTGCATGTTTTACTTGGCACCGACTTCAATATTCTTCAACTACTATATTGTATAATAAAAGATTTATTTTTTGCTTTTTAGTTATTAGTTTTGTTTTTGAGTTTTTTGGAGTCGGTTTTTTTTTTTGTTAAAAAATTTAATTATTTTACAATTTTGAGTGATGGGTAGACCTAGTAAAGACGATTCTCTTGAAAAACTTTACAAAGGTCAAATGTATGTTGCCCCAAGTCGAGTGAAAACCTTAGACGGTATTGCACTATGTGATTTTAAAATCAAATAAATTACTTAGCCGACCACATGATGAAAACGCATTACGAGAAATGAAAAGATTAAGACGACTATTGTAACTAATACTGTGATAGTTTTGACTTTTAGAGGTTTAAAATGAGCCCAAACTCGAGGGGTTTACAAGTAGCTACTGAAGAGTTCCACCATCTATCTCCTGGCTCCATCATCAGACCCTCTATACCAAATGTTTTATACGGGACTCATCAAAATATATCGAGTGATCCCAAACTCGGAAGTTTTATTCCCTAACTCTTTACCGTTGAGGAGTACTATGACATCCATCATCAGCTCAGCATCATTAAATGATGATTTTCAGACGCCAATACCTAACTTATTAAGAAAAAAAGCTCAAACGGGCTATTTGTCTTACAATATTTGAGGGTATCCCTCGATTTCCCTAGGATCCCATCATCAGATCCTGACTTGGTGATAATGGGACCAAATGGGAAGCATACTCTTTCAAACAAAACAAGAATTTTTAAAATCGGTCCGTAATTGACGGAATAATCGCCCAAACACTATGTAGCTGCTATCAACCATTAAGGAGTTCCCTAAACAGTACTGCACCTGCATCACGGACCTTGCAGTGGCAGTCATTACCCATCTCGGTGTAAAGATCTTGTCAACACGAATAAAATAAGCCCAAACACGAGGTAGTTAAGATGTACCGTTGAGGAGTTCCCTCGATCCTCTGTCGTCTCCATCATCAGATCTGCCCTAAACCTCCATAGTATTGTAGTCTCATTAGATATACACATAAATATCAAGTTTTTACCCCATGCTCGCCTACAATTTTCAAGAGATGCCCTCGATTTCTCAGGGTTTCCACCATCAGGTCCTGACCTGATGACAATGGGACCAAATGACAAGCATACCCTTTCAAATAAAAAAAGAATTTTTGAAATCGGTCCAGGCGTCTTCGAGAAATCGAGTAACAAACATAAAAAAAAAAAAAAAAAAAAAAAAAAAAAAATACAACCGAATTGAGAACCTCCTCCTTTTTTTGAAGTCGGTTGAAAATATACTTTTTTTATCAATTTCAAGGTCGGGCTATGATCTACCCTGCACGACGCATGCAGAGCCCGATATTTATCCCGAAAAAAAGATCGACTCCCGCATTCAATTTCGGTAAGCACTTGAAGAGATCATCCTACACCTACAGCTGTTTTATTAAAGCAATCTTGTTTGACAAAAGTTTTTTTAGATTATGATGAAAAAGTAAGCAAAATTACATGGACGTCCCAGAGACGTCTTGATTCCATGACTAAATCATGCCTTGTCACGATTAAATAACGCGTCATCTTACATTCTTATATTATACTAGCGACCCGCCCCGGCTTCGCACGGGTAGCAGAGACAGAAGTCGACATGATTTTTCCGACATCTTCAACATACATCGTCGTATTTCAGCCAAATTATACAAAACCTTAATGAATTATACACCTAAATTTTCCTCATGAACTACTGCGTCCAATTGTGAAAACCGTAAGAAAATTGGTTCAGTAGTTTTTGAGTTTATCACGTTCAGACAGACAGACGCGGTGAGGGGACTTGGTTTTATAATATGTAGTGATCTTTAAGCGTTTACTGTGTCGTGGCCAGCTGACCAACTGGATTCCTTCTACATGAACCACTGATCGGCGTTGCATATTGAGAGAATCCAGGCAAAACGTACATTTTAAATAATAATTAAATAAAATGTTACAAACAATAGTTTTTCCTGTCTTCGTCCTTGTCCAGTTAATTGAATAATGAATTGTTATTAGGTATATAAATAAAAATTTACATTGGTATAAATGATATTGATAAACTACAACACAATTTGACCATGAAATTTGGCACATGGAATTGTTTTTAATGCTTTCTGGGTCATATATATATATTGTATTTAATTGTTAAAATACACTTTATTTCAGGTTACGGCGTGTCCTCTGGTACATTTATTAATGATGAATTGTCTTATGCTGTGAGTTCAACGTATGGAAAAGATGGGTCGGGAGAGGTAAACAAAAAAGGCAATAAGCTTACAATATAATTATATTTAAATTAATTTTATATTCTATCTTTCCTTCTTATATAAAGACCAAAAATTTTAAATCCAGGTGGGGGTTCACTGGTGTCATGACCCCCCCTGGGCTGGTTCTAGGTCGACCACTGATAATTTTTCTAATCGCTTTGCTCGTACAGTATTTATTATTGTAATTGAATTTGAGCCTGTCCCGACTAGATTTCAAACATGTGACCCCCCCTGATTTGAAAGCTGGATCCACCCTTGCCCCTAGGCTCTTGCGGTACGTGACCGGCGCGGGGCTCATTTTTGTTTTTATTCTTAATGAAGAGTTGTCAGTCTCACATTACATTAATCTTTATGCTTTGTATGACATCCGCTTAGTACTAAATAAATGTCATAATAAGCGAATTCTACTGTACATACAAATTGAATCATGCAGAGTGAAATGGTCCAGAATAATCATCCCTGTTCACATAATTTTAACCAGTTACATAGATTTACTTTAAACTTTCACTTCTTTAAATTTCAGGTATCAAAAACTGTATAAGTCGTTCCACATTTAAATCAAGGTTAAAAATGTATTTATTAAATCATCAAAAAGAGTTTGAAAATATCCAAGCTAATATTTCCGCCATATAAATGCGTAAATTATTTTATTTCTGTTTTTAATCTTTCGGTATACTTACTTAGTCTAGTCTTATTTAATTTTTTATTTACAGCGATTTAATACACATTTAATTTAATATATATTCAATATTCTATTTCATTATTAATTATTTTATTTCATAATTTATTTGGTATCTATATTATGAAACGTGAAACGCAAACGCTGCATTCCGACCAATATACATACTTACGACGCGACGGCATGGTGTCAGTAAAAACAACTTTTGTAGTCTTATAAACTTTTATATTTAGTTGTCCCTATTCGTATTTATTTATGTGTGTAATAAATGTTTGTATGGGAAGGTTAAATAAACCTTTTTATGAATTTGTTATTGATTGGTAGAATATATTTTATTATCAGTAGTTTATTGTATTAGTTATCTACATTATCCAGTTATCTATGTATTAGTTTCGAGCGTACGGCACTCGTGGGTTACAGCTGAAAACCAGCGTCAGGTGGCCAGTATTATAACTGACTCCTGACATTATGCTGAGCTGCGGCCCCTTTGGCACATTATGGGCTATTTTATTATTCATTGTATTTTTATTTTTGTACGTGTTTTCTTTACTTTTCATTATTATTATTTTTTTTTGTTGTGTGCCAATAAACACTTTTTCTTTCTTTCTTTCTTTCAGGTACATTTCTTCAAGGGAATTGAGAGGCAAAATCAATTGATGAAGACAGCAGACGATGGCATCGTGGGTTCTATGTTCGGAGGAGTACTTTGTGCTGCTAAGTTGAATGGCATCAGGTTCGATTTACTTGTGGGTGCGCCCACGTATGCCATGAAGTCTACCTACAATACCGGAGCTGTATACGTTTATTTATCACCTGTTAATAAGATGGGCGTAAGTATCTACTTATTATAATATATTATGACATAACATAACATAGCATCACGCCTGTATCCCCCGAAGGGTTAGGCAGAGGTGTAGTATGGTACACCCACATTTCGCCGTTGTCGTTATTGAGTCCCATGTACTATGTATGCGAGCCATTGCCCTCTACTAAGCACAGTTCCAGACTCCATGCTACTGAGAATTTCCATACAGAAAAACCCAATAACACTTTGCTCGACTTGGGAATCGAACCCAGGACGTCACGCTTAGCAGTCGCGCCTGCGACCACTAGACCATTGAGACAGTCAATATATGTATTATGAAAAGCAACAATATCTGGCTATGGATCTTTGAAACGAAGTTGCGACCACCATTTTGAGTTCTTTGCAACATTATGGACAGATTATTCAATAACTGGATAAATCTGAAACAAGTGTTTCATTCGTTTGATGAATCCATACAAATTCAAATAAAAAACTAGTAATTTTTGCATAAAGAAAAATCGGGCCTACAACTATATAATTAATAAAAACCAATGTTATGTTCATTTATTTTATTTATTTATTTAATTAGGTTAGCCATCAATTATTTACACATTACATTGCCACGTTACGAAAATATTGATACATGTTATGTGCAACAACTACTTATAGGCTAACACCACATGCTCCATGAATATTTACGGTTTACATAATATATTAATATAGACATTACAAATTAAATAGAATAAGGGATTTTTTTTACAATAAATTAAATTACTTTGAGACAAATATCTACAACTGTACAATCAATTAAAATTAGATTCATGATAAATCAAAACAGAAAAAAAAAAAAAAAACTGTATACAATAAGTGACGACTGACACATTACGAATAAAATGGTAAGCACCAAGATATGATAAATTCAGTTATTCAATAAATTATCTCGATCTATCCTATATATATAAATGTTTATTTGCAGAAACCTCCAGTATACAAAAGAACCATTAGAGGCAAAATAGAGGGTGGCTTATTTGGCAGCGCTATAATCAGCCTGGGTGACTTAAATGGGGATAACAGAGATGGTAAGAATTTTATTTTTTGGAAAAAAAAATTAATTCTAAGAATGTATCGCACCCTCAGAACGAAAGTGACCTAATTCATAAAATACAGTTTGTAGGAAATGAGCAAGAAAATCTTCAAAAAAAAAGTACTCTTTTTAAGGTCAGTTTATAGCAAAGTCAGAAGTTACAGGAATTTTAAGTCAAAAATTCTAAGTCCCAGGACGTTCCGGGACTTTGATCGTGTGTTGTCTCGTGTCCCGGGACTTTGAGAGTGTCGAGACTTCCCAAATCCTGGTAAAGATCGAGGATAGCTCGTACTAGCCTCCCTCAGTGACGTAATCAAAACAGGCATGTTATTGTACTCTAAAATTATGTTTATTTTCCAGAAGTTGCAATAGGTGCTCCTTTCGAAAACGAAGACCGCGGCGCTGTGTACCTGTACAGTGGGGCTGATCTCATCAGCGACAAAACCGAGCTGACCCTGAAATATCTGCAGAGAATCGAGCCCGAAGCCAAATCGGCTTTCGGCAAGGGTTTCGGCTTAAGTCTTACAACACTACAAGACTATGATGACAATGGATGCAACGGTAAGTTACCTTTATAATGGATAGAAGTGGATATAGGTGGCGCTTTTCTAAAAAAAAAATTGAACTTTGCCCCACTCTTGGTTTTCTCCTTTACACATAAACACAGACTTTCTTTCTTTCTAGTTCATATAAATATACATTCCGTGCGGAAATAGATCCCTCTATCCGTAATGCAAGTCTATCTCAGTCGCTTCTAATGGCATTTACTTTTAATAGGATATTTTTCCGCATCTCCCGCATCACTTTCGTCAATCATAATGTGTCTCACGCATACTCACAGCGTTCTCACTCATGACGGGAGCTAGACTGCGCAAAGTGACGAGGATGGGTTTTCGTTGCCGCAACCGCAATACACTTTTTTAAATGCTGTTTTAATTTTCCCTTTATTTACAATTCAATATTTTTCTAATAGAACTGGCGATAGGAGCTCCTTACAGCGACGCAGTTTTCCTGCTACATTGTTTGGCAGCGGTCACAGTGAAAGTTTCAGCGACTTTTCCTGATTTACAGGTAGTTTGGTTTAATATAATTTTTAAACCCACATAAATACGTGTCAATTTCGAATAAATATCGTGCCTATGACCCTTAATCGTAACTTTGCATGTGTACTTACGAATTTCGCGACAACGGTCACGGCTTTTAACACTTTCAAGTGGCAGATACAAGGCCAGCCGAACTGAGTTCCTGTTCAATTTGCAACAAATACATATCATCACGCCTATATTCCCCGAAGGGTTAGGCAGAGGTGTACTATTGTACACCGACATTATAGAAAAACCCAATAACATAACAAATGTTTTTCCAACAAATACGATCAAAATATACGGATTCGATAACTTAGTTGAAATTCTTAAGAAAGACTGCCTCATTCGTCTAGTGTTCGCAAGCGCGACTGCTGAGCGTGAGGTCTTGAGTTCGATCCCCGGATCAGGCAGTTTTATTATGTTTTTCTGCAAGGAAAGTCTCAGCATGGAGTCTGGAACTGTGCCCGGTTGATAGCAATAGGCTCGCCCCCTATTACATGGGACTCATTAACAGCATCGGCGAAATGTGGGTGTACAATAATACACCTCTGCCTTACCCTTTGGGGAATACACGCGTGATGCTATGTTATGTTATGTTAAAAGTGTACGGTTGAATATAAACATATATTTGACTTTAATAATCTTAGAGCATTATTTCTTCCTGTAATTGGGGGATTCAGCCGCATCAGTATTTTACACGGAGCGACTGCAATCAGACCTCCCCCCAATTAGTGGGAGATATTAATACCCTGAAGTTTAAGGAAAGATCCTCCACAAGTGACAAAACCTGAGATTCTCCAGCACACCCAGGGCAGTCAGCCTCGATATCATTGCTTACCTTTGACTCAGTAGAAGAAGAATAATAAATGAATACCTTTAAAAAAGAAATCATTATCAGTCGATAAGAAACTTTATTTAATAACTACTATGGGAGAACGGGTACGTCCTAAAACTGCAGCCAGACACCGGAGGACGGGCAGCAGTATCCTCTCACTAATCGGTGAGCCACTGTGATCCCCAATCCGCCTGCCAAGCGTGGGGATTATGGCAAATCCCTCCCTTGGAGGAGGCCTTCGTTCAGCAGTGGACGTCTTCTGGCTGATGATGATGATGATGATGGGAGAACGAGGTATGGTGTTCCTCCGTTGAAAAGGGAGGATCCTCCGACCATGCAAGGTGGTTAGCCTGGTGGGCCGATGCCCGACGATTGATGTCGGACATTCGTATATGTGTTAGAATCGTTGTAAACTTTTATAGTGCGATTCAGGATTTATTGTTGTAGTTTCACTCGGATAGATGGCGCTTTACTTTTTGCCATGTTGCGAGTAGTTGTCGCTACACTACTATATTTGACTGACTGTATATAGCTCTATCCAAATCGATATAAATCAATAGCCATACTAATATTTATAACAATTGTTTTCAGAATCGCGCTCTCACGGGTAAAACGAAGACAGACTTTAAATTCGATGTTTGTTTATCTGTTACATACCCACTGAAACCGAGAAAAATTATCGCACGTGAGTATTCCCAGAAATAAACTTTAATACCTTCATAATATTTCCTTACTAGCGACCTGCCCCGGCTTCGCACGGGTAGCAGAGCATATACGCCTTCATTTTTTTTCTTTCGTAGTGTCGTATCACCCTTTTACGTCGAGCATTTATTCTGCGCACGCCAGTAAAGCTCCCAGTCAGTCAGCATGCTTTTTTTCAACATCTTCAACTACCATCGTTATATTTCAGCCAAATTACACAAAACCTTAACGAATTATACACCTAAACCTTTCTCATGAATCACCCTGTCTATTGTTGAAAACCGCATGAAAATTCGTTCAGTCGTTTTGAGTTTATCGCAAACAGACAGACAGACAAATAGACGCGGCGGGGGACTTTGTTTTATAATATGTAGTGATAAGACCGGCTCCAGTATTGGTATAAAGATGATTGGTAATTGGACCAATTCCTTGAAAGGGGTGATACTAGAGCTAATTTGCAACAAATCTGAACCGATGGACCACGGCTTGGTGTCTGTTATGAGTGGATTTAGACATATTGCAGATTTGAGATTTCTTTTATATTTCTAGCAATAACTACGCACTAAATTAAAAAATCGAAGAATGAGAAATTAAACTAAAATTATGCCCATGCGTGAGGTCCTGGGATCGATTCCCGGGTCGGGTAAAGTGTTATTGGATTTTTCTGTATGGAAATTCTCAGTAGCCGCACGGAGTCTGGAACCGAGCCCGGTAGACGGAATTAGGCTCGGTCCCTATTACATGCAACTCAATAACTGCATCGGCGAAAGTGTACAATAGTTGTACACCTCTGACTAGCCCTTAGAGGAATACAGGCGTGATGCTATGTTATGTTATGTAGGCATAAGATATTTGCCATGCAATATGATCTCTTGTCATCCGAAAACTACATCCAATGAACATTCATCAACTAATTATCGAAATTTTGGTTGTCACAGGTTTATTGACCACCGTTGAGATGCATCACATCGACGCCAAGCTGTCCAAACCTAATGATAAGGGCACTTACACCTTCGAAACTTCACTCAACGATAGACAAGAAAAATACTGCAGTCCTGTTGACTTCAAATTGCCGGCGGTAAGCCAATCAGCCAATTAATCAAAGCCTTTACCCCGATGTAAACGAGAAAAGAGAAAATCTGTTGTTTCTCGTTGCCGGGCGCCTGCTGTGTCTTAATGAGATACAAATAAAATATACCTACACGAGCAATAACCCAATGACTAAGACATGAAGCTGAAGAGCTCTCACTTGCCACGATTTTGAAATCCACCCGAAGCATTGCACCATAAAATGCGACAGGTTCTTTGCAATTTCTTAGGTTTTTTGTACGGTTACGGAATGTCATGATTCATCAAAAAATGGCCCATTTTCGATGATTGTCGAAATATTTTCAAAAAATATGGACTGTCTCCTGAGAACATTTTCCTGTATCTGTAATAGGTATGTTAGACCTTATTTCTCCCCAGTGTCGGATTAAGCAAGAGCGGGGCCCGTAGCAAATTATATCGAAGGGTCCTCGATCTGCTATGGGCTCTTAAGTATAAAGTCGTTTACCGTATGAAATTCTGTTTTATTTTCGCCAACAAAATAATCGGTTACCGATTGTCTGACGTCGATTGTCTTAATTGGAAACGCTCAGGCGGAGGTGGGTTTGGATACGCGGGGTCCTTTTGCGCGGGGCCCGTAGCAATTGATACTCTTGCTACGTGGTTAATCCGGCACTGCTTCCCCCATCTTAGTGGTATACGTCTTATTTTCATGGTTTCAATTTTTTTTTCCTGTATTTTATCGATTTTTTTGATTGATTTCATTTCCATATTTATGCTGTAACCGGGACCAACTCTTCTAGCAATCACCATGGTAACTGTCAAACAACAACTGTCAATAATTTGCTTAAGGTTTATATTCTTGTTGAATATAAACCTTAACCAAATGATGTTAGAGTCGTCAATTAAGTGGATATTTTGGCATTTACAATGTGAATCGTATTATGATTCACATTGCAAAGCGGCATTTTTAGACACTTTGACAATTTGATAAAACATAACTCAATAGTTTTACATTTTCCTCACATAACCTTCAGGGAACAATATATTCATAAGCATGAAATGTTAAATCATCAGAATTTAAAAGTGTAACTATGGAGTTTCTTTCTCGTTGTTCTCCATAGGAAAACAACACTTTGGAACGTGGCAACTGGAGTCTGACTATTCATAAGCGTCTACGTGAATAAAAAAATATTTTATTTATTCATTTATTTTGTTTTCAAGGACGGCAAGTACGACATGGAAATTACCTACCAGATTTCATCAAAGCTGCTTGACGATCCCTTGAAACTCGATAAGTTTAACAGTTCCCGAGTGGTCCTCAGCGATCACAGCGTTCTGACCGTGCACGACTCTGTGTGGGCTGCCGAGTGTTCCGGCAAGGAATGTGTGCCTGAACTGAAATGGAAAGCTTCCACTAGCGTCAAGTTAGTATTATAAAGCCATGTATCACATAATAATTGTTGAAACGTTTCTATATATATGTACCTATATTTATTAAGCGACATGAACCGCAACGCAGGCGGATTCGTGTCAGTGTGAGCGTAGCTTTGCTTTTCTTATTTTTTACATAACGTTGCCCTGTTAAGTATACTTGACTGCCTCATTGGTCTAGTGGTCGTAAGCGCGACTGCTGAGCGTGAGGTACTGGGTTCGATTCCCGGGTCGGCCAAAGTGTTATTGTGTTTTTCTGTATTGAAATTCTCAGTAGCAGCACGAAGTCTGGAACTTTGCCCGGAAGATGGCAATAGGCTCGCCCCCTATTACATGGGACTCAATAACAGCATCGGCGAAATGTAGGTGTACAATAGTATACCTCTGCCTAACCTGTCGGGGAATACAGGCGTGATGCTATGTTATGTTATGTTATGTTATTATGTTAACTATAGATATTTAGGCGCGGGGAATCGCAATATATAATAGAAATAAATATTTGGCGGCAAACTCACTGACACGACACGCACGCACCGCACCGTGGTTAATCTCCACTGCTCGTGTGCTCGAGGAGTGGAGGCTCGCGCGCCGCTCGCGCACTCACAGCGGTGCGGGGCGCGCGGGGGGGGGGCGGGACGCCGCCGCTCGGCGCGCTCAACTTAACAGTTGTGCGGCGTCGACGGTGGATAGCCAGAATCACATCCAGCAACTCCTCTCTTGTCTCTCCCCCAGCAACGCCCTAAGCCGAGGTTCAAGTCCCACTATGGGACACCCTTAGCAGTGTCGCTTAATATTATTTAATTTGCTCGGCTGGAGGCCCTTCTGATCTTGCCATTTGCCCGGTTAAGCAGTAAAAGCTCCCTGAGCTAATTGCGAGAGACAACTCAAAAAAAAGGATGGATAGTGAGTGAGTGGACAGAGAATTGATTGAATTGCAATTATACGAGTAGTACAGTAACATTGTTTTGACATCTGCAGGGATGGATATATAATCGGGTCCAGTAAGTCAGAATCGTACGAGTTATCTCTGTTCAATACTGGGGAAGTTGCGTACGACGCTTGCGTGCGCCTGCGCTTCATCGGCGTGTACGTGTTACAGCCGGCGCGCTTTTGTGAGCTTTCGACTGAGGGAGACAGCCTGCTGTGTCGCCCGACGAAGCCTTTTAAGACTAAATCTACATGGGTATGTATTAGTTTATTAACTTTTAGATTGTGTGTGGGACCGTCTAGTCCAGCCCACAAAATTGCGGCCCAAGGGCCGCATGCGGCCCGCCAGGCTTTTGAAAGTGGCCCATCCGTTGTAGTTTCAAATTCTATTAATTAAGTTACAAAGCCAATTACCTATTTAAAATTCCGCGGGAATAATAGGCGCACGGCACTGACTGCACACGTGAAACGACGCGTGATCATCATTCTCACTAACATTTAAATAAACAATTAAACGTAATAGGTTTTTTCATTAACACCTAAATAACAGATGTTGTGATTTATGTAGCGGCCCGCGGTACACAGCTAAAATCTAAAAGTGGCCCAAGAAAAAAAAAGTTTGAGTATAGCTGGTCTGGTCTAGAATTCTAAACCGTCCGTCTAAAAATAAAATTTTAAGTCTAGTTCATAATTATGACCGATAAAGAGACACTTCTTCACGGTAATTGGGCACTCGAATTATTTAGATATTATTATTATTTACGTAAAAAAAAATTACATATGTTACGGAAGTCCGCAGTCCAAAATGTCCGACCTAACCTTAGAAACAAAACATGTCTAATGACAATTTCCCATCATTGTTCAATTCGCAGAACACCACCGAGAACATTCTGAATATGGCGCAGCTGACAAATGTGGACCGCAACATCACCATCGAGGCCTTCATATACAATCGCTGCAAGGATAACAAATACACGAGCTTCGAACGCTACGTAATCTTCCTGGAGGGAGATTCTAATGGAGTCAGCGTGAAAGGGTGCGTTTCAATATCATATATCACGTGACACTAAACATGGACTATTATGATGATTATATCGCCATAATCCAAGCTTTGCAAACGAACGACACGGTTGGCGCAGTGGCTAAATGATTAGCTTTCTGCGCTACGTGTCGCGTGTTCGATCCCCGTACGGAACAAATATTTGTATGATCTATAGATATGTAGTTGTTTTGGGTCTGGTTGTGTGTGTATGTGACATGTATGTTTGTAAACTGTACCCACGATACAGGAGAAATGCTAGCGTGGGGCAATGTTTTAAAAAAAAATAGAGCACAAATGTGTGCACAAACACAGGTGCTCTCTCTATTCCTTCAGTCTCATAGTCCGATGGGACGGCAATCCGACACCACCGGAGAGAGAGCAGCCGCAGGACCAACGACTTTACGTGCTTTCCGAGGCGCGGTGTGTATTCACATACACAAACACCCAGACCCGAAACAACTATCTGTAGATCGTACAAATATTCGTTACGTGCGGGAATCGAACCCGCGACACGTAGCTCAGCAGTCGATCTCTCAACCACTGCGCCAACCGTGTCGTCAATGTTTTACAATTTCAACGTATTATATGTATTATAAACTTAGTTCAGCATTTAGCCATTAATACTCAACTCAACTACAATTTTTAAAGTTAATCCTATCATTCTGCCTTCACACAGAACGACAAAAATACTAACTTAATCCATTATAATAAAATTGGGGTCGGCGCAATATTTCTTTTTGTTCCATTCATCTCTATCAGACATCATCTGAGAGTTCACTATCTTGTCCGCCATGTCGTATTGCACACAAACCATCCATCTTTTATTGGGACTTGTGAATACATTAATATTGATAACCCCTATTATAACAGGTTTTTTGTACCTCATCACATGTTTATACAATGACAAGCGATTACTTCTTAACTTTTGTATCACCGGTGCCACTTTTATACTTCCTCTAATATTAGATGTGCTCTGCATATAATTTATCCGCAAATAAAACGAAATCTGTTCTGGTGTCTGTATGTTGTTCTTTGCGCAGAGGAACAAGCCGCTGCCTTGTCTCTAAACATAGTTCCTAGCCAATAGTTAGAGAGAGTTATGACCTGAAAATGGCTTCAGGCGAATGTTTTTAATTTATAATTACCGCTTACTCTTCTTCTTACTCATCTGACCTGCAAACCGTGCCTTATTTGCATTTGATTTCATTACACCACCCCAGCCCAATTACCGATGTAGCAATCAGTTTGCGACAGGCGTAGATTGCGCGATAGCTACTGTCAAACGTCATTTTTGTGTCATGTAATGTACTGGCTGACAGTGAGATTGCTGTCGTGTGGCTATAGCGTTGCTGTCGCTTTTTTACGTAATTAGGTGTTTGGTCTAGCGGTCGCAAGTTCAGTTGCTAAGGTAGAGGTGCTGGGCTCGATTCCCGGGCAAAATTTTTATTGAGTTTTCTATTACATATGGATATTCTCATAAGCAGCCCGGAGTTTGGAATTGCGATAGGCGTTATTTTATGTTATGATATGCTATGCTTTCATTACCTCAATTAAAACCTCATCAAAATATTCAAGACTACACCTTTTTTTTTTCAGTGAAACGAAATTCGGTGATATTGTCAAGATAAAGAAAACAGAAATTCAGACCACTGGCAAGAACATAGAACACATTTATAAAGTGAGTGGGACATTCATACAACTAATTATTAAGTACTTGAGTTAAATCAATGAAATATGGAAGCTAAGAGAGGTTTAGGTCTATTACCCTTTTTCAAGCTTCAAATTCAAGCTTTTTGACTTGATATCAGAGGAAATGTGTTTTTCATAATATTTAAACCTATAAAGAAATTAGGTATATCAAAAACCCTATCTATAAAAAATATAAACTTACAAAAATAAAATTCAAACCAAAGTAATTTCAAATTTTAGGATACCTTTTATTTTTTCTATTGTGTTTTCTGCTTTAGATCATAATAATTATGTTTAAGTATGTTAGGTACATTACGTTGCCTGGAAGAGATCGCTTTAAGCGATAAGGCCGTCCCTTGTACTTTGTCTATTATGACTTTTGTTAATTTCTTTTGGTGTACAATAAAGCATAGATTTAGAATGTAAAGATGAACAATGACAGCTTGTAGGAGATACCGAAAAATAATATGCATATGTGTTAGTGACTGATATGTCAGATGAAAATAGGGTTGTGTATTTGCTTTGTCAATTTAGAATAGTATCGATAGATTAAATCTTGCCCTAATGAATAGAGTTATATATGCTATTAAATTAATCCTCTTATAAAAAAATAATAAACAGATAAAATCATTTTATTTGTGAAAATATAATGGGTTTTTAAGATGATGTTGTATGCAGCAAGCATCCACGCTCTTGCTCATGCACGTGCCTGTGACTGTGTCCGGATGCTCGAATTTTGGTTTTTGATAATACAGGTACCGACAGATATACACATATTAAACACCTATATATGCGTGCTTCCTCGATCTATCCAGAGCATTTGATCTGGTCTCCTATAGTATTCTTTGGAGTAAGCTTGAGAAAGCTGGAGTTCCATCTGAACTGATAAGCACTTTGAAGTGCTGGTACGGAGGCCAGATCAATCAGGTTCGATGGGCTGGGACTTTGTCGGAGCCGTATGGATTGGAGTGCGGTGTGAGGCAGGGGGGGCTGACCTCGCCTACGCTCTTCAATCTATACATCAATGAACTGATTGAGACGCTCAGCAGAGAGCGAGCCGGCTGTTACATTGATGGGGTGTGTGTAAACAATATTAGTTACGCCGATGATATGGCTCTGTTGAGCGCCTCGGTTTGTGGCCTTAGGAGGTTGGTGGCCATCTGTGAAGACTATGCCAAGCTTCATGGTTTGGTCTACAATGCGTGTAAGAGTGAGATCATGGTCTTTGGTGCCGGCGGCGGACGGTGTCCGGAAACTATACCACCAGTCCTTTTGAGTGGAACTCCGCTCACACGGGTATATAAGTTTAAATACCTTGGACATGTCTTGACCGCGGGCATGAAGGACGATGACGATATTGAGCGAGAGCGAAGGGCGCTGTCGGTTAGGGCAAATATGATAGGTCGCAGATTTGCGCGCTGCTCACGTGGTGTTAAAATAACCTTGTTTCGTGCATACTGCACTCCTTTTTACACGTGCAGTCTGTGGGCGGATTATACACAGAAATCGTACAGCGTCCTTCGCGTTCAATATAATAATGCGTTCAGGATGTTGATGGGGTTGCCCCGCTTCTGTAGTGCGTCAGGGATGTTTGCTGAAGCTCGAGTCGACTGTTTTTATACAACAATGAGAAAACGATGCGCTTCCCTGGTGCGCCGCGTGCGGGCCAGCCCCAACCTTATTCTGCGTTGTGTGGCGAGCAGACTCGATTGTTTATATGTGACTCACTGCTGCAAGCTATCCACCTCGCTGTTAGGCGTGTGGCAGTGATTCACATATATTCATGGTTTTAGGTTAAGTGTTAAGAAACAAGAATACTAACATAGGAGTAAGGAATATTGTTACTAACACAATTGAGTCATGTTACTTGGGAATAAAGATATATTATTATTATACAACATTTCTAAACATTATTATACAATTTACTTTCAATGAGATCTCTTTAGATCGGCTACAGACAGTCAAATAACCAAACAATAGTATCCTCCCAAGCTGTGTCTTAACTTCTCAAGATGTATCAACGGATTGAGATGAAACATGCCTTAGTTCTTAAGTTAGACTAATATCAATTAATATTAATTAATATTAATATAATAGCTGCCGATCTTGTTCTATCCTACCTATCACAAAGACAGCAAAAAATATGTGTAAATGGTGTCTTATCTAAAGGGTCTCTGGTGAAAATGGGCGTACCACAAGGCTCAATTCTTGGCCCTTTCCTGTTCTTGGCTTATATTAATGATCTTCCATATATGATGAGCGGAATAGCTGATATTGTTTTGTTTGCGGATGATACTTCCCTCATTTTTAAAATAAGTAGAAAAGATAGCGAAGTAATACATGTTAACAATAGCTTAAATATCCTTTCTAAATGGTTCGCAGCAAATAATTTATTACTAAACGCTACTAAAACAAAATGTCTCAAGTTCTCCTTGCCAAATGTACCCCAAGTAAGCTTAAACATAATGCTTGATGGCAATAAACTTGATTTAATAAACGAAACAGTGTTCTTAGGTATTACAATAGATTCGAAGCTGCAGTGGGGTCCGCACATCACAGCTCTATCGAAGAGACTAAGTTCCGCGGCTTTTGCAGTCAGAAAAATTAGACAATTAACAGATATAGCTACTGCCCGAATGGTATATTACGCATACTTTCATAGCATTATGTCTTATGGCATTCTGTTGTGGGGATCAGCGGCGGATGTAGAATCAATTTTTGTATTACAGAAGAGGGCGATCCGTGCGATCTATAACATGGGCCCACGCGAATCTTTACGGGATTTTTTTAAAGAAATCGATATTTTAACACTACCGTCTCTCTACATTCTAGAAAATATAATGTTCGTTCGGAAGAACCTTCACATGTTTAGTATCAATAGCGACGTTCACAACATTAATACTAGAAATAAACACAAAATAGTGGTGCCAAAATTTAGATTGACTAAAACAAATAAATCATTTTTAGGACACGGTGTACGCTTCTATAACAAGCTACCGAAAACTGTAACCGATCTTACCGGTAAGAAATTTAAAATCCACGTTAAATCTGTTCTCACAAAGAAAGCATATTATAGGATCAAAGACTATGTTGACGATAGAGACGTGTGGCGTTGAATATCTTCTGCACATGTGGCTTCCCTGGTTATCCATTGTGTCTACTAATTCTATTTTATATTAGATTCACTTTACATATCTGGACATTCTTGATGTTTCAATATTTTGTATTCTTTTTTGTATTTTTTTATTTCTGTTTTATCCGCTTTGATCTGTTTATCCCGTTTTTAGTTTATATTCGAAACAATTGTTTAACTCATGTTGTATTGCCTCATTGTGTAAGTAGCATTAATAAGTTTGTATTTTTTTCTTATATAATGCATGTTAATTTAAGATTTTAATTGTAAATTAACTTTTTGTTTTTGAAAAGAGTATCCATGGAGTTTCTTGCCGGTCTCTTCTCCATAGGACCTACCCCCTTTGGAACCGTGCGCCTAGAGTCTCGACTTTTTAAAAGTGCCTGAAAAGGCCTACTTGAAATAAAAACTTTGACTTTGACTTGACTTTGACTTTGACTTCAATAAAACTGTATAGTTTCATTGTAATCCGTTGGTACCCCTAGTGTAAGTTTCTTTTGACAAATTCGATTTACTAAATCGAACGCGTTCGGCGCTGCGATTGGTCCGTTTCATGCTCTCCACCAATCGGAGCGCCGAACGCGTTCGATGTAGTAGATCGAATTTGTCAATAAAAACTTACACCAGTAACCCTACTGTAAGATTCGCAAAAATATTAAGTATATATTATAATATAAAACATATAGAAAACTTCACAGGCGGACTTAAATATGATAAAAATGAAGTGAAAGTAACAATTATTCAATAGAATTAGAAAAAAGATGCTGTACTGTCCACTAGCACCATATCAATAACTGTTAATAACGTTTTAGTTACCGTCAGATCGCATTATCCGTATGTCGATCATATTAATAATAAAAATATTATTTTTATTCATGTAGACCAGCGGTTCTCAAACTTATGTCGTCTACCACTTTGAAACGCCCACTTTAAAAATCAATTATTTTGCAGCGCCCCTTTTTTTTACTTTACCATATCTTAAAAACCACGGTGGCATTCATTTCTTTAATTAATTTAATTATAGTGTGCTTTATTAGTCTGGTCTGGAGTTTAAACCTAAATTCTAAACGAGACTTTTTTACCAGTGAGAGAAATTAAAACAAACAATCAATTTTATTTTTAAAACTATTCTAATGTGAAGGATGAATCTGATGATTTTTAACAAGTTTGTTGATATCAAGTCCGAATTTACTCAAAAACAGCCGCAAGTCGCCGCGTTCGTCTAGATGGCGTCGGCATTTTCTAAGACTATCCCTGAGAAGAAAAGCCGAAACAAACTCAGGAGTCAAAGTTTATTTTAAACTCCAGACAGATTGTAATGATGTAAGGGTTTATGTGAGACAAAAACTTTTTAACTTTTTATCGATATTCGTTAATTCATTTCTGCAGTCAACCCTAGCGTAAACATACATTTTAATATTTACACTAAATATTATTTATATCTTGTTTTATCTCCAAAATATTACTACGTATCGGAAGAAAACCTAATATACTATGGTAAAATTTGTTTTCTCGGCGAATTAATACTAGTACGCACAAAAAATATGGTTTCAAAACGTACGATGAAAAAATCACATTTACCTGTGAAACGTGTAATTATTTGGATTATTTTTCTTTGTCACGTTACAATAGGCAAAAGAACATGACATTATGACTGCCTAAATTTCACTAATCGCCAATAATTGCACGATTATTTTATAAATTAATAAGATATATTTGACACTAAAGCAAGGGAAAGGATAGAAACCGATCCTTCAAAAAAAATTGTATCATACTGACATTAACATCTGTCTCTTTCTTTCTCGGGTAGTGTTCATATTAAAATGATATCTCTTTTCCACGCTTTGTTGGTCTTTTAGCGTAAGCGAAATTCTAAGTCTATGCAATAAAGAGTATATTATTATTTTTATTTATGCCACAGATCATCAACGACGGTGTCACCACCTGGGTGGGCCTTACAACCATTGTCACTTTGGAGGACAAACCATACATCAAATATAACGATCAACCCGTATCAGTGAGTATTGACGATCAAATCAAATCAAATCATTTTATTGCAAACACGTTGTACAAAGAAGGTAAATTATAAAAAAAGGTTTCAAACATACAATAAACTGATGGCACTGTAGACGCAGTGGTTAAGCGATCGACTACTGCGCTACGTGTCGCCAGTTACATGCCCCGAACAAATATTTGTATTACCTACACATTGTTCCGGGTGTAGTGTTCTTATTTATATTTCTTATATTTAATACACTGGCTTGATATACAACAAGCACCCGACTTCCATTAAGGCTCTCCTAGACCCACCTATTATGGCACGGTTAGACATATCGAATCCCAATTGACAGCTGTCAAGTCAAGCTCTCTGAACTACTTGTGTATATGTGTCAATGTCATTGTATCTATTGTTTAGTACTAGATACAGTTATAGAAACAGAGTACAAACACTACACGGGGTATGAATGTTTGTGCATGTGAATTTTTGGGTTTGTAAACGCACCTGATACAGGATTTACACCTAGTGTGGGACAACTATATTAAAAATACAGACTAGTTTCTACCACGAATCTGCCTGAGAGAGGGACCTATATTATTATGTAGGTAGCGTGCCTGCCTGAATTTGAGCCTGCGACATATGATGAAAATCGCGACCACGGTGTCACTGCTCTCAAACTGATTTAAACGATAAAGCGCGGCTGCGAAACGTGAGGTCTTGGGTTCAATGGTAGGTTGAGCAAAGTTCTATTGGATATTTCTATTAAAATATCAGTAGCAGCCCGAAGTTTGGCTCAATATGGTCCCCTCCTGTTACATGGGATTCAATAACGAAATTCACAAAATGTGAGTGTATATTGTGTATAACAGGCTAATTCTTCAGGAAATGCAAGCGAGAAGCTATACTATGTATTAAGTTTATGTCATTATTTTTCAGGTTTACGTAGACAGTAATGCATATGAATGCCCCCGGGCTGAAGGAATGAATTACGCTTGCAGGATAACCCTGAAGGCGCATGACAAACAACAGGACGTCAAGATTGTTGTTCCGATGACCATAGTTCCTGGTGGTTTGGGCAAGTATTTTCTTTTTTAATTTTAACTTTGCCCCATACTAGAATTTCACCTGTATCGTGGGTACAGTTTACAAACAAACATACATGTCACATACACACACAACCAGACCCGAAACAACTATCTGTTGATCATACAAATATTTATTCGTTCTGGCGGGGATGGAACCTGGGACACAGAAAACTAATCGCTTAGGTACTGATCTTCTTAAGTTTCGCTGTCGACATACACGGGTTCGATCTGGAGCAGTGTTTTGGGGTCCCAGTAAATGTGAATAAATTCGCCAGGCATACCCTCAATTTTTCAGAGTCCATTAGTTTCCACTGCTAGGCCACAGGCCTCCCCGAGAGGAACTGATGGTAATTGCCCTTAGTTAAATAATTTTAATTTAATAACATTTTTCTTCCAGATGGTATCGTCGATAGCAATAATAATGTTACAATAAATTCATACATGACAGTATTTCTTGAACATGGTAACGTCACTGAGGAAAGATCAGACAGGTAAGCATATTTTTTTATTATAATATGGAGGAACGAGGTATGGTGTTCCTCCATTGAAAAGGCAGGATCCTCCGACCAGGCAAGATGTTTAGCCTGGGGGGCCGAAGCCCGACAGTTGATGTCGGATATTCGTATATGTGTTAGAATCGTTGTAAACTTTCATAGTGCGATTCACACACAGTATGTTGTTGTAGCTTCACTCTGATGGATGGCGCTTTACTTTTTGCCATGTTGCGAGTAGTTGTCGCTACACCTGCATTTTGAACTACATGCCATATCTCCTATTTTCCAATATCTTTGTGAATAAAGGTTTTTTTTTTTTTTCAGTATTATCTCGACAGTAGTCCTACAGGAAGCGATTGTACCGCTGTGGGTGATCCTACTGGCGACCATGGTCGGTCTGTTCATCTTGATAATCATCGCGTGGGCTCTCTACGAGGTATGATATATCAACTTGCCTCCAAATTTACAAACTGCCTCATCGTGCACAAGCGACCGCTGAGCGTGAAATGAGATGGATTCGGTTCCCGGGTCGGGCAAAGTGTTATTCAAATTCCAATTCAAATATATTTTTATTCATGTAAACCATTTACAGGCACTTATGAATAGTCAGGCTCTAGTTGCCACGTTCCAAAGTGTTGATTTCCAATGGAGAAGAACGGGCAAGAAACTCCATGGTTACTCTTTTAAACTCGGAATTAAATATACAATATTAATTTATACATTGATCTCGAACAACAATTATGTGAGTACAATGTAGCTTAAAAGAGTCTAACTTATGTAAGTCTGAAACTCAAGCCTGATAGTTGTGAAAAATATATTTACTTTTGATAAAATTGCCATGGCAGCTATGAGCCGACCAGTCCCAATAGACGGCACCCGTTCACGAGTATAACAATATAATATAATAATATTAGGTTTATCTCGATCAAAATTCTTAGCAGCAGCACGGAGTTTGGAACTATGCCCGGTTGATGGTAATAGGCCCGCTTCCTATTACATGGGACTTAATAACAATACAGTGGCGATGAAAAAAGTTCTTTTTATATTTATAATACTATATTTACTATTTTTTTGTGAAAAAAAAACGAATTTGCTCAATTTAGACACCGCACCCCCCAAACTGTTTGGCTGCGACCGTGCCTGCAACAGTCTCGCTGAACTGTGGGTGCACAATGCACGAGTGTACTCCTCTGCCTCACCCTTCAAGGATACATGCGTGACGCTATGTTATGTTGTTCTTACTTTTAAATAATTATGTTTCCCTTGAGTTCAGACTATCTGACTTCATTATTTAGAGTACTTACCTATACCTACCCTAATAAAAACGCCAGCAACCTGTAACTTGATATTTATGCCGTCAAACAGTAACTGATTACTAACTGTCAATGTCATACATTTTGCTGACGTTTACATTCTCCAGCGACTGTAGAATCTCTGTAGATCGTAGAACTAGGGTGGTTGTTCTAAATGGTTGTATTTTTTCCAGTGTGGTTTCCTGCGCCGCCAGAAAAGAGAGGATTTGAAGAAACTGCGGAAAAGTATACGACGACAGACCATGGTAAGTTGTAAAATTTTTATATTCTTAGATATTTTTCCATGCGATTATTTAAAAACAACAATAAATAATAATACCTTGAAATAGGCCTTATTTTTTTTTGTCAATACTCAATACTGAGGTCCAACCAAACACACTTTTTTTGATATATTTATCTATGGATAAAGAACCGCATCAGTATTGTCTTTAAGTATAAAATTCAACGCAGACATCAAGCGTTTTCTTCCGTCTTAATGCAAGTGCATGTGAGATTCATTTCTGTATAACTTTTTTTATTGGTTTTTAACATTGCCCCACACTAAGATTTCACGTGCACACACAACCAGACCCAAAACAACCATCTGTAGATCATACAAATATTTGTTTCATGCGGGAATCGAACCCGCTACACGTAGCGCAGAATACTAACCGCTTAGCCACTGCGCCAACCTTGTCGCCATTTTAAATTAAATTTTAATTGAAATCATTACATAAGTATACCTTTAATTTTAATAGGAGGTATGCATTTCGATCGTCATTCATTTACTTATTTTTCTAGATTTTTCAGTTGTTGTTAATAAGTTCCCGTTTTATTATTTATATCAATTCTCTTTTCAATCAACAGAGACGGTCGGCGATGGCGACGCAGCCAGAAGACCACAGACAAATCCTGGGCCGAATGGAAGAAGAGAACTTAGATCACAACGAGACGCCAGTCATATGAACCTGACTAATAGCACGTAGAATTAAGGAATATGAGAGTTTCTAAGAATATTCGGTAGGGGCGCCACTATACAGCTTAGTAAAACTGTTTTAGTCAGTGTCAATTAGTTTTTATACGTTTATAAAATAGGGTTTAATAATACGGACCTGAATGTTTAAATGTCAGTCAAAAATCAGCAATCACTTTTATCTCGACATATTTAATTATATTGGGCAATCATATTTTAAAATAAATTTGAAATTCGAATTGTTTATAAAACTTCGTCCCACACTAGGATAAAATCCTGCACCGAATACAGGAATAAAAATATGTACTTATATTCTAATGAAACCAGTGTATCTGACAGTTCTAAATTTAAAATCTTGTTACGAATAACAAAACACAACTATGACAGACTAGGATAACAGCGACAGTGGTGGTTTCGTAATTATTAATTATGTAAGTATTAGATATTTTTAGGTCTTGGCCGTGCAGGTAGTCTGCCAACCCGCTCAGGCCAAGCCCGTTGGCTTGGCCTGAGCGGGTTGGACTAACACCTAACCCCGGTGCCCAGTAGTGGGACGGTAATAGGCTGAATTAAAATAATGCATCAAGTCGCAAATAAATTTTTATTACATTTTTCCTCAGTCATTGTTTTCTATATTGACAAAATATATTGCTGGAAATTCATACCGCACTTAACATTCAAATAGCATCGTAGCAAGAGGCCTCTACAATACTTGTCATTCCATGTAAATGAAAAGCGTAGACTTAGGATTTCACATTTATGATATAAGGCCTCAGATAATGTGATCAAAAACCGATTAGTATAATCGTTTTTAGATACACATGGCAACATTGTGTCGGGTATACCATAAACTTTTATCGCCAGTCAGTAAAACGCATCGAAATAATATGTCGTTATGTTCAAGACATATTATTTCGATGTTAACATATTATTTCTATGGTAAAACGCGTCCAGAAACTGCGCGGAAACAGATTAGAGACAGAGATTTATTCTCGAAAATAATTTCAATGTCACCTCTTTTAGTTCAGTAAGCCGTAGCTCTAGCTCTTTTAGTTCAGTAGCCGCTAATCCCTTCAAATATCAACTGATGTGGCGCTAGTGAGATTATAATCTGACATTCTCGTACAAATATCGATCGTTCAGAATTATATTCGAGAAGGGCTTTTAGTGTTTAATTAATGTTTATGATAAGTATTATTATTCATTGATAATTATGAATTTGTGTTATATTTATGAATGTACCTCTTTCTCGCAAATAAATCCAAACTCGTGTAAACAGTCGACATCATTTAGTTTTCCGTCGTTTTTAAAGATGGAGCCGCAGTACTCGCGGCCCATTGCATTGTTTGGCTCATTTACTGACCAATCACTGAATCCCGCTTCCTCCAATGTTTGATCTGGAAACAAGAAAAAGTCATTCTGTATCATGTTATAGTCGCGAAGTATCTAACACTTATCAATAGCAGGTATTTAAAATAAAAAAAGAATCGTTTACAATTAATATTGACCATAAATTAAACACACCTAAATGAAGGTAATATAATTATATCGCATTATCTCTGCCAGAATGCTAAGAGTTAACAAACCTCACATTATTGGCTGTATGTCAATGATGATCATTGCCTAACAAAAAGTAGTAAATGGCAGACAAAAATAACAAAAAAGGGCGGGTAGTGAATGTGAATAAAACAATTTTATAGAGGAGATATAAAATTAGGAGTAAAAAACTCGTGAAAGGATATTAAATAATATTGGCCAGATTCGCTGCGACAGGCGCTGACCTTAATAATCATGGTTTAATTAATATAGTGAAATGTTAATATTATGGTGTGTTAATAATAATAGGTACCTACAAGTGACGACAAGAAAGTTTTGAACGCGATTATTTGGTGAGTAATGTAGCTGTAATGCATATTATAATGAGTGATGGGTTTTAAGATTTGATATATTTTTCCAAAGGTAAAAGGTTGTGAGTGTACCTACCGTCCCCCGTCACCGTCTTAACCCGTCAAGTGATGCAAATGAAACACAAAACAAAATTATTGTGTCTCATTGTCGGGCACCGCGTGTGTCTTAATGGATGTAATATTATGAGTATAGAACAGCCAGTGAAATTTCCGGAACACAACATTCTAACTTCAGCCAGCTAGCCTTAGGTCGGCGACGCATCATAAAACTAGACACAAAATAGTAACTAAGTGGTACTGTTTAATGTTAGGCAGTACAATTATAAACTGCTACCGCGGGTGCGGTGAATGCGCGAGCGAATCCTGTGCCTCCGGCGTTACAGGTACGTCGCGAACATGGTTTTAGTCGGTAAGAGTCTGAACATCTCCCGTCACCATCCCCAGAGCAGTATACTGTCCAACTACTCCAACTGTATGCAGAGACACACGTCAAAAATAAAGTACAGATATAAACCTCCTTATATAATAAAATAAAAATAAAATAAAATAAAAATAAACATACTGCCTTATTGGTCTAGTGGTCGCATGCGCGATTGTTGAGGATGAGGTCCCGGGTTCGATTCCTGGATATAGCAGTGTTATTGGGCTTTTGTGTATGGAAATTCTTAGGCAGCACGGAGTCTGGAACTGTGTACGGTAAATGGCAATAGGCTCGCCCCCTATTACGTTGGATTCAATAACGACATCGGCGAAATGTTGAGTGTAGGTACAATAAGTAGGTACACCTCTGCCCAACTCTTTTGGGAATACGGGCGTGATGCTATGTTATGTAGATATAAACTTACTAAAAATAGTTTTGAACACGACTGTAGCATTTCCAGTAGGTTTAGCAGCTCTAAAGCCAGCGAAGAAGAAGTAGAACGCTCTGGATCCAGGCACCTTCGGTTCAGTGTTCGTTAGGTTATAGATCGCGTCATGTTCAGCCTGGGAGTTCAGCACCACCAGGTGAGCGCCCTCCGCCTGACACTCCTCGTAAGACTGACTCCAACTGTAGGCTATCCGAGGGATCTTGTAACAGCTACCCACTGATTGATAGTATCTGTAATCTAGAAATTAAATTGAACTTTGACCACAATTACAACGTACGTTTTTCAACGTGAAGGAATGTCCAGAAATTATTAATCTATGTTAAGAATAGACTGGAATATCTTTGATTTCGTATAAGCCAATTACAGGACTTTTTGTAAGGTTTGAACACGGTTTCTCAGAAATTATAGATCTTACAAAATTTTTATAGTGGTTCGTAAGCTAAAAAATAACCGTCAAGAATCTCAATGCCAATGATTCCAATGACTGATGAGTGACTGCGAGATGCTAGTTAGATTACATAGGTACCTAAGTTTAATGGGCATATGGATCAATCAAACCCCTCTACAAATTTACCTTTCCCATAAACACCGCAATGCCTATCGTAGGGCGCATCGTTGGCAGCCACCTTGCAGATAAAGGGTAGTTCTCGGTAACACGGCATCGTCTCTACGTCGCCTTTTCGCGTCAACACGTCGCACCCGTAGGTATCCCTCTCAACACTAGATGTAGGCGTCACTGCAATGATAGAACCAACATGATAACGAAGAATGTCATTATTCTAGTGGTTGGTATCGTCCTCTTCACAGCAGCCAGTAGGTGCCACAAGATGTGCAAGAAATATAAGTAGATATTATATCAGCGTAGGATTACGTAATTCCGTAGTTTCTGTAAAACGTGGTTTGATGGAAACTCAGATTATGCGATTCTACTGAATAGTTGATTACTTTTTAGTAGCTTCGCGAAATTACGGACTGAGTCTAGTCATCATCATCAGCCAGAAGACGTCCAGTGCTGAACGAAGGCCTCCCCCAATTGGGAGGGTTTACCATAGTCCCCACGCTTGGCAGGCGGCTTGAGGATCGCAGTGGCTCACCGATTAGTGAGAGGACGCTGCTGCCCGTCCTCCGGTGTCTGGTCGCAGTTTTAAGACGTACCCGGGTCGGGTCGTACCTGAGTCTAGTGTTGTCAGGAAATTATGAAATATGTTAGATTCTAGCGCTCGTCGGCTGCCGCCGTGGCACTTATCAATCCGAGTATTCGCGAAACCCCCGTGTTTTCGCGAAATTAAGGATTACGCGATCCTACGCTCACAAACAGACGGATCTTTTATTATCAATCAATCAAGTTAACCTATAACAATTCACTGTTAGTAATAGACACAGAATCAGTCTAATTATAATCAGCATATATGTATAGAATGAAAACAAAAAGTATCCTCAAACAAAAAAGAAAAAGCCTTCTCGAGAAACCAAGGCACGACTCACAGTCAATAATCGGCTGCTCTTCAGCAGACTCATGTTTCTGTCCGTCGTCTCCCACCCACACATACTCGCCGAGGTCGGGGAACTTCTTGAACATGGAGTGGAGCTGTACAATGTCGAATTCTGAGCTCGGGACCATGAGCTCTGCCCCCTCGCATCGGCAAACGTCTGCGACTTGCCAGTGGCGCCGGCTCTCGATGTGAAGTTTGTAGAAAGCGTCAGTTTTGCGGTTGTATTCGTAATCTTTGCGGTACTGCTTGGAGACTGTTGATGCTGTAATTTTATAGAAGGTTAGAGGTGTTATTGTATGGAGGTCCTAATAACTACCTTACCTTATCACGCTCCTCCTTCATGAGGAGCATACGTAAAAAGGTAAAGCAGTTTTCTCAGGAAATTAAAGAAGTGTAACCACTACTATTCGCAACATGGCAAAAGAAAACGCCATCTATCTGAGTGGAGCGACAACAGAAAATCCTGAATGGCACTATGACAGTTTACAACGATTTTAATACAGAAATGTAGGGAGCACCACCTAAAATAGCCACCACATGCGTCGCAGACTCCCGCCGGGTCTCCCCCAGGAAACTGAGGGTCTCATCTGGCGGAGTACAGACCTCCTGGGTGGAGTGAAATCCCCAGAGACCGTGCGCCAAACGTGCCGTCAAACATTTGTATTCTTTAGAAAAGTCTAACAGACTGTATTTTTATAGGCTTAACATATCTTTGTCTTAGAAGAAATCATTCATTGAACTCATGTCTTGTGTTTAGTCTTTTCTTCGGCGATATCATTAGCCGTTTATTTAATTAACGCGTTGTTGTGGCGATAACTTACTAACATTATTAGTTAGTTACTTTCTTTGTATCGTTGTTCATCGTTAATTAACCTCTATTTGCATAAGTAGATATCTCATTTATTACTTTGTGTTGCTTCCACTGCCTTGTTTTAAAGTAATAAAGTAGGTAGGTACATGTTATAAAATTATTTACTTTATTAAATGTATTACGGATTGTTTATGTTCTGCAAATATTTACTGGGGTCAACATTAGATATCTACATAGTCATCTTAGGACCGATTCGCAATAGCTGGATATCCTCAGATAAATTATTCCTCTGATAAATCCAAACTAAAACAGCCAATTTGACGGCACGGTTGGCGCAGTGGTTGAGAGATCGACTGCTGCGCTAGGTGTCGCGGGTTCGATTCTCGCACGGAACAAATATTTGTATGGTCTACAAATAGATGTTTCGGGTCTGGGTATTTGTGTATGTGAATATACGTGTTTGTAAACGCACCCACGATACAGGATTTATACCTAGTGTGGGGCAAAGATTTAAAAAAAAAAAAAAAAAAAACATAGCTAGTCTAAGCACTGCAAAATCGAGAATAAATAATCAATAAAAGGAGAATTAAAAGGCGTAACTCCTATTAAATTTAAAGCTAGGCAGGTATATCTGTAATACAGGTTTTACCTACTTCAGACACCAGTCTCTATTTTACGAGTATTTTTATAATAATTTCTAATTTTTTTATAATAATTTATAATAATATGTTTTATAATAGTTTTACTAAACAAAACTCTAGGTACACTAGCGTTGAAATTAATTACAGTTAATTGTATCGTTCTTAACTTACAATTAAACTAAAAGGTTAATCCATTATGCTTAGGTACATATTCAGTAGAACTCCCTCAGTCAGAACAATACGAATGTCTGTGTTCCTTCATAATACTTAATCCGCACTTAAACCACTAAACCGATCGTATTAAAATTTTACAAAGAGGTAGCCTGGGTCCTGGAGAAGAACACAGGCGTATATTTATTATTGAATAAAAACACGTCGTATTAGATCATAAATACGAATTACAAGCAGACGAAGACGCGAAGAACATAAAAGAAGTTTTGCAACTTTTCATTCATAAAATCACAATATTCACAAAATCGCTGTCAATATGAGTAGGTATCTAACTAAGATTTACAAAGATTCTTCTCAGCTAGGTCTCACCTAACATTTACATGCAAAACGACGGTAAAAAAAAACCTGCTGTTCTACTAACCATATATAGGTAAATACTTAATATAAATACTTACACAGAATAGCACAAAATACAAAAATCACATATTTCTCCATGTTGACAGTGAACTACTCTTGAGATGCTCTCGATACAAACAACAGACCCTGACCACCGATAAGTTCGTTTATTATTAAAGCGTCAAAGATAATATAATTTATTGATGATAAACAGTAGGTAGGTATATACTCGGAACTATTATGAATTTCCCACACAAATAACTCTTATCTGTTATTTTATATTTTTCCTGTTGCAATTAGCTTCTCTTTGAACCCTAAAGTAATATTAGCATGCCACTGGCACAAGAATATTATTTGGGAGTCAAAAACCATTTAGGTCACAATAATAGGCAAGTTTGACCCGGGTACGTCTTAAAACTGCGGCCAGACACCGTAGGACGGGCAGCAGCGTCCTCTCACTAATCGGTGAGCCACTGCGATCCCCAAGCCGCCTGCCAAGCGTGGGGATTATGGACCCCCCCCCCCCCTTTGGGGGAGGCCTTCGTTCCGTAGTGGACGTCTTTTGGCTGATGATGAATATGGAAGTTGAAACAGTTGAAAACTATAAACCCTTCTCGGACTTGGTGCGATGCTTCTGCCCACCACTAGACAAACTAAAACTCGAGTGCAAAGAAAGAGTCTCCGAGAGTAACGAATTATTAGAACGTCTGGCACACCCTGGGCAGTCAGCCTCGATACCCACCATTGCTGACCGGCTAATCTTTCTACTGCGGCATGAGCGACCTGCAAGCGATAGCTCGTGCCGAATCGATAGAAGAGGAAGAAGACCACCAGACTGGAATTCTCGTTCGTCAATAAAATGGTTCGTTAATTTGTTTGCAGTAATTTGACGACGCGGTTAGCGCAGTGCCTAAGTGATTAACTTTGTGTGCTAAGTGTCGCGGGTTCGATTCCCGCATGGAACAAATATTTGTATGATCTACAGATAGTTGTTTCGGGTTTGGTTGTGTGTTTATGTGACATGTATGTTTGTAAACTGTACCCACGGTACAGAAGAAATTCTAGTGTGGGGCAACGTTTAATAAAAAAAAAAGAATGAAAATATTTATGTTCCATTTACCTAAACCTATAAACAAGCGGTCATGTATTCTCTGAAGTGTGTGATTAACCGTCGTAGCAACTCTTAGAACTGTAAGCGCGTCTCTTCACGCCAAGGAATTTTTAACATTGTTTTTTCTCGACTATTCCAGACGGTGGCGTTGTAAACATGTTTTCATTTGTTGGCTATATACGATTCTGGTGTTCAAAAGGTTAATGGTTAATATCATTGCATAGCATCATGCCAGTTTTTATTCCCTGAAGAGTTAGTAGGCTGATGCGTACACCCTCGCTCATGCTGTTATTAAGTCTAGTGTAAAAGAAAGAGGTATCTTGCCATCTACTATAATATTACTCCGGGCTGCTGCTCAGAATATTAATTCTAACGGTAAACACAATAACAGTCGGATCCGCCAATCGAAGCCATGACCTCAGAATCGGCACCCGCTCCAGATAGACCTATGAGACAGTTTTAAAAGTATGTAGGTTATAAGGATAGTATTTCTCTTGGATTTTACTCACAACGTAGAGAGAGACACAGAGAGTAGTCATCGACATGCAATTTCACCACTTCTGCAAGGTTGTCCACATCCATCTCATGGTGCAAATATTAATTGGACAGTAGCGTGGAAAAATCCTGGTCGATAGCAAAATACTGCGAACGCCTGTTTCTGTGTGGAGGCATTTGTACTACGTTTTACTTATTGTTGTGATTGCGGATTTGAGAAGCCTTGCAGAAACCAGAGATTTTTTTTTTCTGTTATGTCAAGGGTTCCCTAAATCTAGGATTTGGCGTTTTAAGTATTTTACGAAGGGTTTACGTTTTAGGTTTAAAAATAAAAGTCAGGTTTATAATTATGCAGTAGTTTATTGTTACACAGTGTCGCGGGGCCGGCTCTCGGTTGCTACACCGGCTCGCGCGATCTACGCATGCGCCACCCACCACAGAAGCAACTTCTGAACATCATACATTCACATTAATCAAGAAATTAAAACTATATAGAATCAATACAGAAAAGGTAGAAAAAAACGACAGAAATTATGTTTTTTTAGCTACTTGCAATATTTATAGCAATTGGAGCAAAATACGCTACGTATTACAAATATAAAAAAATATCAAAATGAAGATTCGGTTACAAAATTTCTATCGCTCATTATTTGTTGATGGGAGCATTGCCTATGTGGTGGCATGGAGTATAACGCTACAAAATTATTACAATAGTTTTGGCAGTTCGCAACAATGGTAAAATGCAACTAACTCGTACACGACAGAAACACGTATCATTTATATTTACATTTACATAACGTTTCTGGGTCACTGTGTACGTGTGAACAAACTAAATCACAATACTATGATGTCCGTCGTGACACGTTAACTAAAACCACTCTATACATTAGAAAATGTTGACAAACGACAATATCGCAAATAAAACATTTCTACTAAGTCTTATAGTGAATGTTGTGTCTTGGGCTTTACATTTAGAGAATCGATACAGCCATTTGATATTAAAATCTAGAGTAACTTAAACACGACTATCAGTGCACAAAAGTATCTATTTACATTACGACTGGTAATAATAGTAATTAAAAATGTCATAATTATAAAAACGAAGAATACAATTCATTTTATCATATTTTGTATTTTTTTTTTTTACTTTTTTATATATTGTGGAAATTATCATACAAAATTAATGTGGGATTACTGAACACAAAACTAAGAACAGATGCGTCTAAACGTTAACACAAAACCTAAGTCTTACCGCATTACCACTAATATTTACATGAAATTTTAAAAGAAATGTGAATTCACTGCGCTTGCGCGTGAGCATTCGAGTGTGCGATTACTTAAAATTAAAAGAAAAGCCTTGGCTGACTGGCCGTAGGGTTCAAAGTAGAATACAAATGTGATATCCTACCAACTAAAGATCACTTGTGTGTAAAATGAACAGTCGTGTACTTAAAACTTAAAATAAAACGAGATCTCTGAAAGTCTGGAAACGCAATACGTACAATTACATAAAATAAAAAGCGTGTTCGTTTAGGCGCCGCAATACTGTGTGCTAGATGCACAACTTTATATCCTCCGCTGGGGCGTCCGTGTCGGATCTAACGTACTGGCGATATAACACCACAAAATTAACAATCGTTGATAAAAAAGGATTATTACAATTCGTTTATCATTTCCATTTAATTATGAATTCAATTTCGTCAACGATTATCAATTTATTCTCAGTAGGTATATCATTACAAACAGTTAAAGATTTTGGTGTTTGAAACTGATGTAGTAGAATTTCATCCGCAGACCTCAACTAAACGCCCCTACCTAACATTATTCATCTACTTAATATATCCCTATTTACATAACATCCAAACGTCTTTTCACATCGGGCGACACGTAGTATACAGCAGTTATATAATTAAGCAAATTTCTAATAAACCAATGACGATAATTACCTAACGAGCACTCGTATATTATATACAGTAACACATAGTGTAGTGTGCGGGGTGCGGGGGGGTCCAAAAACTACTCGTAACGGATCACAGAGACAGTTATCTGAGATAAGGCAAGGTGGGGTCTGTCGGGGCTCCTTTAAATGTTTTTAGCTGTCACGTACCTACAGGCTAGGCCAATAGTCAATAAAAAATTAGTAATTATTTATTAAACACTTATATGTCAGTTAGCACATATTTTTCAATATTTAAACTTTTGATATGACCCGGTTACGTCTTAAAACTGCGGCCAGACACCGGAGGACGAGCAGCAGCGTCCTCTCACTAATCAGTGAGCCACTGCGATCCCCAAGCCGCCTGCCAAGCGTGGGGATTATGGCAAACCCCTTGGGGAGGCCTTCGTTCAGCAGTGGACGTCTTCTGGCTGATGACGATGATGATGGAGATGATGAAACTTTTCTTTTTATACACTACTAGATTTTTCACAAATGCTAGTAAATAATGATATAGCAGATAGAATTGTCTATTGTCTGCTGACATGTCCAGTATATGCAGTGACAGCTACAAACTATAACGAGCTCGCCTCCTTTGTACCATCAAAGCCTCGTTCAAACCGCTGCACGACTTCACAACTATATACAATCTTTACTAAGAAAACGTAATTAAATGTTTGTTAGAAAACTTATTTATCAACTACCTTCTATTCACAGAAAATTGAACTAAGTATAGTGTTCTAGCTAAGTCGCACAGCGGCTTGTAACGAGGCCAACCTACATGCTGTGGGCTTGCTACATCGGCTTACTTCCCGTACCGTATTAAACTAACATTAATACTATGCATTATTTACAACTTTTTTTATGTTTTATCTTTTATATAGTTTTGAACTAGTTTTAAGGCTACGACGTCTCTCGACATTCACACAAAAGTTTCCCTATGCTAGATTATATGTTAGCAGCGTGATACAGTAGTAATACTACTTAAATAAATGGAAACATCAATTTTGGATGGTACGCGGTGGAAATGCAACCAAATGTCTCTACATTACTTGACAACTAGAAATAGATACAAATCTATGTACTTCTATAAAAAAAGAACAATTGCGAACTTACATCGAGACACTTGAACTCATGACTGGGAAAAAAAATCTAAATCTATTTTATTATAACTGTATCTTATGGCAACACTTGCAAGTGTTGCGCAATAAATGGTTATTAAAGAAAAATTTAAAAATTGTTCATTTCCATTATTTTTCCTCTGCATTATATTGCGTTAAAATCGACTAAAATATAGAGATTCTTTTTTTAGGTAAGCTTACTATTCCAAGGTATAATTTCACCATTGTCCTTCAGTACTGATGGGTTCTATTCGCTGTTGTCAACTCATAAAGACAGTGAATGATTGTACTAACACCGTGTAAAGTATTATGAAATATTATCAATGCCAATAATTAGATAAAATGACGCAATAGTCACGCACACTAACACATCCCAGTACAATAATGTCAAACCTCTAATATAACTATTAAATGCGTGAAATACACGTGTATTCATTACATTTACAAACACTTCGCTATAAAATATCTCACTACTGCAATGATAGTATGTTAATATTACTCATACATTTTTTTATTTACTATTTATAATCATTGCCTCGAGTAAATTAGTAGTTTAATATTTCTATTACTATTCTAACCTAACTACGTAAAAATGTTCAGTCGATGTTACATACAGTGGTGTTTAGGATTAAGCTTAGTAATTATAATACATATTAAGCCGACTAAAGGCGACAGTATGCTGGAAATTCTTGTTGACACACAACTGAAATCCGTTTATAAAACTGCCGTCTGTAGTCCGCCTAAAAGAGATTAAAAAGGGAACACATATAAATCAATAAATCCGTAGTTATAAAATTAAAATGTCAATACGCATTATATAATATTGCAACATTTATTGCTTGCAACGTCCATACGAAACACAATCAGGCACACATTGACACTACGTCACACTTACATTTACATGGAATCGCGGAGATAAATGAAACAACCTAATTACTACTTGAAGCGTCTCATTACTGTATATATCGCTCCGAGGTGGCCAATGGTCTTTACTCGACAAATAAAAATTGTTACTTTGCGTCATCCGTTTTCATTTACGCCCGTTTGCCGCACTCACGCACACGCACATTGCGTGCGCAGCTGCGGGGCGGGAGGGGAACTAGAATGAGAAGTGCCAATTTATACTTGCCGAGTACTTGACGATCGCCACCTCTCCTTCTTTTGCCACGCCTAACAACCATTTTCTCTCCTATGTCAATCTCCATCTTTCCTATCTATTTCTGTCAACACACGTTTCGTTGTATAAAATTTGTTGCTAGCAACACTTTTTTCATTCCAAATCCTTTGCCTTCCTGCCCTTATCGATAATATTCACAATAAACCAGCCAACTATACTATTCTACACACATTTGCTATCTGCTACGTTACAAGTAAATAGAAATGAATAGTTTTTGGTTGAGACGTTGCGAATCCGCTGTCTTGCTTTACTTACGTCAAATGCGCATTCGTGAACAATATTTAAATGCACGCAATTTTATAAATTGGGTAAGTCACCTTAATGCAAATCTTTTCAAAAATCGAATAATTATACCGAACTTTTCATTTTTAATTGCTTTTTAAATCTTAATCGATGATGAGACAGACCTCCATTGTTACATCAATTTTCATATATTTATTTCAGTTGTCGTGTACTTAAAGCTATGTTCGAATCCTAATACTCATATATTTCAGAGGCGTGTATCCAATTATTTAGTAACATTTGCCCACAACGTGCCCATTTTGATACAATGAGCGTAGTTTAATGCATTCTAGTTACAGCGATGAGGTATGGTGCGGTATTTATACAATCCAAATTTTAATACATTCAAAGTCAAATAAAAACAAACCAACATAGTTTAGGAAAAACCTGACTAATGTAACGTGTGGACTGTATCACTGGATTTTGAACTCTATGCCTTAACAAATACTAGTGTATATTGACTGTGCACAAATGAGAATTTTATACGGGGTTTAGAGTTCAAATTCCAATATCCATGCCATTTTAGTGATGTGCGAACTCGTATGTCAAGTAATTATTTACATTACATTCGTTTATTGTTTTTTTGTATACACGTTTTAAGTATACAAAAATTCAAGACTATACACGTACAGTATACAACAACTCAAATCTATTGAATAACGGATATAACAGCTGCTCTACTTGAAATTTAACTTATAACAAATCAAAAATAGATTTAAAATATTATCCCTTTGTAATAACAAAATTAATTATTTATTAATTGGTTCCTAAAATATTTATGAATTCAGTAGAGTCTCATCGGAACGCTTTATTTTATATAAACTTGAATAATGCTAATTACAATAATATTCAAAGCAGTGTAGGGTTCTAAATATTTAAAAAAACCAACATTCATACTAAGTTTAAACTTCCTAATTAAAGTAATCGTCTTTGTTCTTCAAACGTTCTATAACGAATATAGACATTTATTTGTGAAGCACTAGGTAATACTCCCCATATCAGCATAACATAATCCACCTTAATCTGGTGCATATAAAGGCGACTATACCTTGGTATACCTCGACTTACATCATAATACATACGAATTCGCTCAACCACAATCTATTATCGACCCTATTCTGCTGTCTATTAAGTCAACTATCGCAATACAGAGCTTTATTATTAGACGCCGCATGGCTAATCCAACCATCAATCCATAATCGACTTTACTCTGCTGCCACACAGTCGATTACCGCAACACCGAGTTTAGCTACAACACGAGATCGCCCAAAATTCCAATGTCATCCTTGCTTCCGTACAAATAAGGTCGGTTATCGCGAATCAGTGAAAACGGCGCGTCGCTTGTCGAAGCCGCGCTTGGACTCGCGTCATTCCCACTGGTGCGGCGAGGGCGGCAGCTCGGACGGGTGGGCCACTGTGGAGCTGCAATGGTACAGAGTCGGCCGGCGTTAGTCATGTGACGCTCTCGTGCTACCCACACCCACGCCACTGTTTGAATGTTGGACTCATTATATCACAAAACAACGAAGCAAATGGGAAAGGCATGAATTGAACGCGAATATTAAAAAAAAAAAGTGTTTGCCACCGATATGAATCTCGCGACCCGAAGCGCGTTTAATCAGCGTTTTTCTATATAACACAAAATATTCTAATTCTACTAATAACCATTTAGACAGTCAGCTAAAAACTCGGTGGCAACATGACTTTACTAGTTCGATTAATAATGTTGCCATAAGAACAAACATTTTTGGTACATTATTTTCACATTTTTTATATATTACTGAAACGCAAGACCAGCTTCAATACTTTATATCGCCTGGCCTTGTCATTTAATTAGTAAAAAACGCAACATGAATTTAAAAAAAAATGGCAATATTCTATTCATTTAATTTTGAAAATAAACCTTTATTAATATTTTATTAATAAGCTGTTTGCGGTTCTGCCAACGAGTATTTTCTTAAATATTACTATCGGTCAGTACGAGCCATTTCAAGTTTCACACTTAATAAGCTCTAAACATTATGAAATGTTATCATCTACGTAACAGTTTATTCTTACTAATTAATTTTCGCTAATTTACAACATGAATCCAACATACAAACTATCATGCATTATCTCATCTTCAATTTGAACAAAATCTATGATAATAAAAGAGAAATCTGATAGCAAAACTGCATCACAAATCAAACGCTACTGTAACTACTGAATAAAAATTAATGAAAAATCACCACAACCATGTGCTTGGCACTGTGCTCCTTTCGTACTACGCATGCACTACGAGGCAGCCCTATTAGAAATAACCTCACTCCTTAAATATGAACCTTATGTGGTTAAAATAAAGTCTATATTTAAAAAGCAGAATATTTTCTGCTAGGGATGTCAAACCCACTAATTCGTACAAAATTCAATCTCAATAATGAAGTTGGCTCAAAATCGAGTCTACTGTTTTATGTGTCGATTTTGAAAAAATATAGCGTCATCCTTAAGTTCGGTTAGCTGTTATTTTGTGGCAATATTTTTAAAGTATTTACTGATGATCAATCATTTTGATCCATCTAACCCACCGTTTCAACTGTGAAACTACTCGTAGAAAATTACTTTTAGAATTTTGTATGATTATTCTTATTTAACTTGAAGGTTACAGTTCTGTTATAAACACAAACATAGCCACCGAACTCAAGTGTGAAGCAGTAACAAACGCATGCACTGCAACCGAACCGTTAGGACGGAGCGAGCACTATCTAACGATCAACCCTTTTGAAACGAGACGTCGGTCGAAGGCGGCAACGCCTTTAATATTTACATTATACAAGAAACAAGCAAAGGGCTGTGTTGCACCATCGAACGGCGTCATCACCATACTGATAAACGTTGGTAAGATGCAACAACGTTCACAGTAAGGAGCGGGACGGACAACACAGGTATGCGTGCGGACGCTTACTGGGTTCCACGCCTATGCGGCGCACAGAAATATCACGGGCGATAGCAGTAGATATTTTGCCGCCGTCTTGAAAGGGGAACAAACTTTTGCTTTCGAACCCGCCCTAGAGCTGTCGCAAAACACACAAAAAAGCAGAATTAAAACTACCGTACGGGAGTGAACAGCGGTGCTAGTGAAGCGGGACACACCACCATTTCAAGAGGGTTGATTTTGCTCGAAAACAGCGGCGTATGTACACAGACAGAGCGCTCGGAAGCGCGGGGACAAAAGTTATGTAAAGAAAACTAAAAAAGGTAAAACAACCCATGCACAAGTCGGGCTTAAGCAAAATCGACCCGTCGTGAGAGTTACTGTACACAAAGAGGCACAACTGCTACCTACGTAGCCACACTACAGTAGGCGGGACGGGACGGGCTCGGGAGGGATGCGACATAGGCTGTTTTCTGCGACCACCGGATGATAACGTAACGACCGTGACGTCACTACACACGCTATGTACACCAGGCAGGTGACAGACGTGCACACACTAACAGATCTCGCACCGTGCCACACTCAGTTGTGATGACTGTTTGCTTTCTCTGATTTATTATCGTAAAGATCGCCTGCCGTGGAGACAACACTGGAAACTTTAGAAATGTAATTAAAAATAATACTTGTAATTAAAAAACTACTTCTACAATAACGCGCAAAATAAATTGCATAGCTAGAAGAAAGAAGCAACATTTTAGGGGTTACAATGCAAGAAAACAGTTGCAGCTCTAAAACGACGCTTCGGGGCGAACGGTCGCGGTTCAAGATATACGTAGATACAGAGGCAGTGTTGTCTGCACGTGTTTTGATTTTGGTTACAATTGGCGTGGCCCATATGGGTGCGGGTGGTCGCTTAGGCGTGTTAGGTTACGTATCGCAAAGAAATCACCTAGTGTCGGTTGGTTGCGGTTGGTTGCGGTTGGTTGTTGTTGGCGGCGCCTTACCTTGCGAAGGACTTGAACGCCGCCGATTGCGGGTTGATGCAGAGCGGCACCCGCGATGTTTGGAGTTGTTCCGCTATGAACTTGTGAATCTCCTCTGGAACATTCATAGGCGGAACTCGTTAATATCTTACAGAGATATTTATGCGCATGCGAGTCTTAGAAACACAAGTTTATTAACCTATAATGTAATTTTTCTGTATCCTTTTAATACTGTTTTACTGCTGGCTGAGATCTCTCCATCAATAAAATTACATCATTTAAGTAGTTATTAGTTATAGTTACTTAGAATAAAAAAACCTATACCGTGTACCGTTTATACTGTATAAGCTCATTGTTCGACTGTACGTTGGATTCGGACTTACAGCTATATGATTAAACATCGTCACCATAGAAATTCGATTCGGATGAAAAATGAAATATGTCTCGGCTGTTTTTCTGTCATGCATTCCGATGACAAGAAAAACAGCCTAGACATTTTTATTTTCTCAAATTAGCCCCGTATCCGATTTTTGCCTCCATACTTGACTATGATGTCATTGATTTTGAAACATAATTATGTTTCTGTATCGCATACCTTTAACCTGGTGCACGGAGGTGAGCTTCCTCTCCCAGCCGTCGTGGAAGGCGTGCGGCGCGACGGGCTCGAGGTCGGGCGAGTAGTGTCGTGCGGCGGGCGGCGCGCTGTAGCAACACTTGCACATGCACGAGTGGTAGCGCAGCCGCCCCTCCTCCAGGTACGGGTGCGCCAGCGCGTCCACCACCGAGATGCGCTTCGCGGGGTCGAATACTAACATCTGGAACATTCACTTTTCATTAAGCTTTTGATTATTGAAATCTACAAAATATTGGTGGCGGCCTACCAATTTATCCGATTGTCATATTTGGATAATAACCAAGACTGACTGCTCTGCTATTTTTGAGGACATTGCCTCCATTCTTGAAAGAGCCCTACGCCAAACATAGCAAATAGAGCCAGTGATATACAGTATTATGAGCAGATAGATATACCTGTGCGAGCAGATGCACGGCCTCATGCGTAGCCTGCACGGACAGCGTGTAGAGAGCAGCAAGCGCGGGCGGGCGCGGCGCTCGTCGCAACATGTGAGCGCGTGCGCCCGCGCATGCGTGCCGCATATCTTCCAGCGATGGCGTGCCAAGCAGCTCTGTTATCAACTCCAACTGAAACATTAAGTTTGACATTAGAGAAATCCACCCTAGTTGTAAGGAGATGCATTGGTGAGACTCGAAGAACATACGGACAATATCCAACAATGTACCTTAAGTTCTGTCTTGTTTGAAAACCGCTCCAATAAACTTTTGTCCTACTAAAAACTGAACAGACCGAACGAGCTTATTCTAAAGGTTAAAGAACTTTATTTCTCAAAAAGAATTAGATTCACTTACATGAGAAAAAAAAACTTATTTCTAATTTAGTTTAACATTAGGCGACGCAACAGTTACACAACATAAATTAAATAGTTTACAACAGATAGATAGGAAACACCAAGAGATTCACAATTTTAAATCCTCTAAAATATGTTTTTTCAGTATTTTTTTGAACGCGTATATGGACTTCGGATCTTTTATATGCCTAGGTAGTTTGTTGTAAAGCTGTGCTCCTTCATACAAAATAGTACTCTTTCCGTAGTTGGTTCTAGGGGCCAGCAGCGTTATATTTTCGGCTTGTCTAGTTCTGTATCTTTTTTGGAATTCAAAGTTTTTTTCAAATTTGATTTGTGTGTGTACATCTTTATTTAAAATTTTTCGCACTAGTATACAAGTATTATATTTATATATTTTTGAGATATTCATGAGCTTTGTATCTTCATAAAGTTTAAGTGTAGGTGTACGATAGTTATACTTAAATAAAACTTTAACGATTTTGTTTTGGGCTTTTTGCAAAATTTGGAGGTTGGATTTATAGGTACAGCCATATACTTCTATAAGGTAGTCCAAATGAGGTTTTACCATAGAGTTATAAATAATATAGCAAGCCTTCGCTGGAAGACAACTAACAATGCTACGCAATGCGCCTGTTAAGGCGGATAGTTTATTTCTTATTTTATCAATATGTGGCTTCCACGACAAGTCACTGTCAAGAATGAGTCCCAGATATTTTTCTGCTTTAGATTTTTGTAGTATTGTACCATTTATGTTTAGAGTATGTCGTGTTTGTATTTTTTTATTTTTAGCAGCAAATATTGTATACTTTGTTTTATTAGTATTTATAGTCAATAGATTACACTGAAACCAGTCAAATAATCGATTTAGGTCATCCTGTGCTTGTTCCATAAGAGTGTCAACTTTATTACCAAAATAGAACAGACTTGTATCGTCAGCATAAAGTGATATGTCGCCCCGTAATTCCATATCAGTAATATTATTAATATATATCAAGAACATTAATGGGCCCAAAATAGACCCTTGAGGAACTCCACACGTTATTAGTTGCGGACTACTTCGACAGTCATCAATTTTCACTATTTGAAACCTTTTCGTTAGATAAGATTTGAACATATTGTGCGCTGTCTCAGTGACACCAATCGCTTTTAACTTTTTTAAAAGCAGCTCATGACTCACTGTATCAAAAGCTTTCTTCAGATCTACAAATAAACCTAATGCCACTTGTTTTTGGTCTATGCTAGTTTTAATTTTTGTGACGAGATCAACTGTAGCTGATAAAGTGTTTGATTTGGGGCGGAAACCATACTGTTTATCGGTAAGGAAATGTATAGAGACTAAGTACTTATGAAGTCGATTATATATAATCTTTTCAAAAATTTTAGAGATAATGGGAAGTACAGAAATGGGGCGATAGTTTTCGACGTTTGATTTGCTGCCAGCTTTATGTATAGGTGTAACTTTTGCAACTTTCAGACTATTAGGAAAAGTTCCAGCCAATAGACAACTATTTATGCACTCGGTTAAATTATTTTTAATATGATCTTTTAAACATTTTATCGTTTTTGCATTTATTCCGTCTAAACCAGCGCTGGTATTAATTTTAAGCTCATCTATAATTTTTATCACTTCGCTAGTGGTAGTTGGTGTAAGTTCTGCTAATCGGTTATGGTTTTGATTACGTGGAAGTGTATTTGTTAAATTATTATGGTATTTACTGGGGATATCGTTTGCTAATTTTGAGCCTATTGTCGAAAAGAAAGTGTTAAAATGTTCACATATTTGTGTTTTGTCCATTACAAGTCCATCAAGTATTTCCGGTGCACAGCTTACCCTAGTTTCATGACATGTAAGGTTATTTATAAGTCTCCACATTTTAAGAGGATTTTTTGAACAGTTACTAAATTCTTTTAAGTAATATTTTTTCTTGGTAGCCTGAATTTTAACAGAAACTTTGTTCCGAGTCCAAATGAAAGATTCTTTGATTTTATCATCTTTAGGATTCGCTTTCATCTTTTTCCATTGTTCATTTCTTTTATTGATATCTAAGAGTAAGTCTTTGTTAATCCAATCTGTCTTTAATGTATTAAGAATTTTAGTCTTAGTTATTTTATTTCCGTTTATGAGCGATACTAGATATTCTTCGAATAATATGTAGTCGTTGTTTTCATTTTCATAGTTAGTTTCTTCTATAGTTTTATATAATTGTGGGTAGTTATATTATTCCGTTGGTAAAAGGTTTAAAATGCGAATCATGATCTGAATAAGCTTTTAAATACTTCAAAAATCCTTTAATTTTGAGTAAACAAATAAAGGTAGGCGTTACATTAAGGCCGTCAAGCAATAAGTCACGTGCCTTCGAATCCTCACAAATTAGAGTGGCGTAAGTGCCAAATCTTTTTATTACGCAGAACCTTTTACTGAATGAAATGCACATGTCATTTGTTCACCATCGTTTCTTTCTCTCGCTCACGTTTTAACATCATGGTGAAATTTCCTTCCATATTGGTAACTTTTCGTTTTTCAACAACTGAGCACAATCACCGCGATAGTGAACCACCAACACGAATAAATTAAGGGATGGTCCCTTCGATGTATAAAATGTATTCTGTACTCATATGCAAGTTAGAAAAACAAACGATTCACGCAGGGTACCTATCCTAAATATTAAAGTTAGTAAATATTACTCAAAGAAAGCAAGTTTTTTTTTTATAGAAAGTGTACATTGTTTTCAGCTGATGACGTTCTCGTATTTATGGATGAAAAATGGATGGTAGATAATATTATATCAATGAAGCCAAGGGGCCCCCAAGGGTAAGCAGCGCGAAGACGACAATAGAAAATATATCGTTTACAGCTCTCGGTACGCTTACGTAGCTTCGTAGATTAAGGGTTAGAGTGTAAAATGTGTTCGTGCTTTGAAATTATTATATCGCAGACACATACCTGTTGTACTGGACTCTGAGCCTGAAAGAGGATCCGCCTGCCCAGCAGCTCACCGAATATGCAGCCCACCGACCAGACGTCCACTGCAGCCGTGTAGTGGTTCGCGCCCATCAGGATCTCTGGTGCTCTGGAAACGTAAGCATTGCTCTGTCAAAACCTTCCAATTTATCAACCTAGCGTTGATCAGGGGAAAAGATCTATTTCAGAAAAGTCTGGGGTCAATAAAGGGATAGCCAATCCAGCCATGTTCTCTTTAAGCATTGTATTGTCCCCAAAGCCTTTATGTCACCTAAATATTATTGGACTTTTAAGTCTAAAATATAAGGGAATCTTGACGTCTATATCAATTTTAGTTCACTGACTGTAAGTTTATTCTATAATAATCCCAAACGTCAGTGGACGTGTGTCGCCTATAACATTGTTATATGAAAAGGGTAATAAAGAAGAAAAATTTACAAGAAACGTTCATTTGCCAAACAATGTATGAATAATAAACTGGTTATGACACCGCCAACAACAGACGAGTAAACAAAGCCATTCCGATTTTCCCACTTTATTCGTTTACCATAAACCTAAGCAAAACAATATTTCCAATTTAAAATTTAATCGGTTCCCCAAAAACGTGACTGATAAAACAAACGGTGCGTGTATAAGAGACGTCGGATACATACCAATTTACATACATTTCAAAACATTTGGTTTATATTCATTTGCATGTGGTGGCAAACTGCATTCATTTGATAAGCTCGGCTTTCAAATGAAACATAAAACATCACACGAGAGGAAAAAACAAACAAAGGGCAAAAGAGGGCACAGGTTCGCAAAAATATGGCAGGTATTCTTTAAGCGAACGAAATGTGGGCAACGACCGTGACTTCTGCTACTAACATCTACTTAATATGCATGTGGTGAACTATTTCGGCGGAATGTTGGCGAAACCACCGCGTACTAGTGATGTTTACGGCAGAAAACGCGATGAGCGCCGTCCTACTTTCAAAACTGCGGTCAACGGAGCACAGGTCATTCATTCACTTTTTTATTCATTCAACGCCCACGAAACACTTCGCCGCACGTTTAGAACATTTTTTAGAATAGCCACGAGTAATCGAGGTAAACGATTTACGATTGTATTGTAACATTTACGATGTTACTGTTTAACTTCGTAATCAGATCAAAGTTTATTTTTTTCATTGTTTACGTACAAATACATAGTTAATCTCATATTAGATTTATTATGTTCCTGATTTAATAAACCAATCGATATATTAAACAAATAAACGTTCCGGAAAAAGAAAATACGTTTATCTATAGAACTCGGTTATTTTTTAATAAACATGAATGTCTGGCAATGTTTAGATAGAAGATTGGTCCACGAAGAATTTTATAAGAATAAGTTTTAAGATCTCTGTGTGAGGCTTAAAAAGCCACATCAACTAATGTCCGCACTAACTATGAAACAGATTATGGCTACTATAAACAGAACATTACGCGGATGATATTAAAAGTCATCAATTAAGTAAACATTTTGACATTTGTAATGTGAATCATATTATTATTATTATTATTATTTATTAATCTTTATATCACAAAGGTAAGTATCTTATATTCTAAGCCCCACAAAACCGTTGCAATGGTTTGACTGTGAGGTCAACGAGTCTCTAGACATTACAAATTAAATGTACTTATAATTAAATATTATATAGGTATTGTAACTTACACTTATATAAAACTTACAACATTTCTAAATAATATAGCTTTAATTTACGTTTAAACCTATTTGGATTTGTTTCACTCCTTATGTCTGCCGGCAGACTATTCAATAGATATGGTATTCTCTTTTTTAATGTTCTGTCACCAAAATAATTGGTGACTCTGGGTATATTGAATCTACCAGCAGCCATAGATCGTGTATTATGGTTGTTATTTACGTAAGTTAAGTTATGCTCTTGGGTACGGTGGTAGTTAACTAATAAAAGATATTTATGTTTGAAAGTAATCGGTAGAATTTTGCATATTTTAAATAATTTTCTATAATCTCCTTTACAGCTGCTTTTAGTTTTTTTAGTAACAAGTAATTTTAAAAATCTAATTTGAAGAGCTTCCAATTTATCTAAGTTAGTTTTGAATGTTAACCCATAGCTGTCAAGAGCATAGCTCATAATAGAATCAACTAATGACATATAAATACATCTCAAAATATTAATAGTAACTTTAAAGCTTAGGTGGTACATTTTACTTAATAATATTCTGAGTTTACTAGAAATGTAGTCTACATGTTGTGACCAGGAAAAGTTATCATCTATTTTCACGCCAAGGTAGGTTACACAGTTAACTCTTTCAATAGGTTTACATTTACAATCCAGTAAGTTATTATGGTGACATGTATAATCATGGGTAAATAAGGGTGGAGTCACACTATGAGGTTGTAAATATGGCGAATGAATTAACATTAATTTAGTTTTACTGGCGTTTAATATAATGCCATTGTCATGTGACCATTTAACAACAGCGTCCATATCTTGTTGAACTAGCTGACAGATATCATCTATGTTAGTTCCGGAGCGAAGTATGCACAGGTCATCTGCAAACATATAAGCTGAACAATGCTGCAGCACTCGGCACAGGCTGTTAACATGCATAAGGTAACAAATTGGTCCACATCCAGAGCCCTGCGCCACCCCACTCCGCACCTCAACTCTGTCGCTAAGAGCATCCTCCACCTTCACACGGTAGGAGCGCGCGGTGAGGTAATCACGAAACCACGGATTTAGTGGTTCTCCCACCCCGCACTCCTCCATTGCATTCAGGATGGTATCAAACTGCAAAGTGTCAAATGCTTTTTTATAATCAAAAAATATTGTAATAACAAATTTTTTATCATCTAAGTAACTGTTTATTTCGTCTGTGAATTTTGTAAGCAATGTATTTGTACTTTTCTCTTTTAAAAAACCGTGTTGACACTCGTTAATAATATTATTTTTTTGTAGGTAGTTACTTAATTGATTGACTATACACTTTTCAATGATTTTATCTATACTAGATAAAATGGAAATAGGTCTGTAGTTTGAAATATTTTTGCGATCACCTTTTTTATGAATTGGGCGGACTATTGCCTCTTTAAGCTTATTAGGAAATTTGTGTTTTTTGACAGTTAGGTTTATTAATTTAGCTAAAATGGGGCTTACTTTATCTATGATTATTTTAAGGTCGGACATTCGCACGAGATCGCTTCCCGGTGATTTATTTGCATTCATGTTTTTAATTATGTTTTTGACGTATTTAGGGCTTACTGGTTGCCACCTCATCGACATGTCCGAGGCTTTTACATAAGTCTGCCTATCCAACCAAATCTCATGACACTTATGTTTTATATTCTCTATTTCTCTATCGAAGGTAGACGCAAAATTATTACTTATGTCAATAATACTGTCTTGTCCATTAATGTTTGACAAAATTAATTCATCAACCGATTGCTTATTGTTTCCTAACATCGTATTTATCCTTTCCCATATTTTTTTAATGTTTTTATTACACTCTAATATACTATTTTTATCATATATATTTTTACTTTTTATAATAGCTTTTTGGCATTTATTTCTAAATTTAGTATAATTAAGTCTCTTTAACATATTCTTTGGTTCATTGCTCCATAACTCAAATAACCTATCTTTTTCCTTTATCATACACTTCAATTTGTTATCAATCCATTTTTTGTTATTCCTGTCACTGTCTGAGACACGTTTGTTTACATAGCAGTCATTATAAATATCCACGAATATTTGTTTAAATGCTTTATACAATGCAATAGGACATTCTAATATCATAAGGTGGTCAAAATCAGAATTTAATAATTTCTCTCGAACCTTCTTATTGTCGAGAACGCGCTTAGAGGTCACGTGTCGTGGCAGTGACGATTGAGCATCGCGCCTTGGCGGTGCGCGTCTCCACTGCACATTAGCAGAAACGAAGTAGTGATCTGATATTTTTTGTTTTATTACCGCTGAATGCATGACGGAGTTATTTGCTCGAATATAAATATGATCAAGACAAGATTGAACTGGCTTTCCTGAAACAATTTCCTTTCTAGTAATGTCATTTATGCATTTTATGAATCCGTGTTCAGATAATAGATTTTCGTAAGATATTACAAATTTATCATGGCAATTTAACAAGTTTATGTTTATGTCCCCACAGAAAATTACTTTAGAATCTTTAGGTATTTTTTCAATAAGGTTCCGAAATTCGTCTATAAATTCGTTTAGTTTAGTCTGTTTATTGATTCGGGGTGGTCTGTATATAGCTAATAAATATATTTTCTCATTATTGTACTGGAGTGTAATGGAGACGCACTCCGCCGAACGCATACCTGTGGACTGTGACAACTCACACACACGCGCACTTAGACATTCACGCGTGTACACCAATACACCTCCACCGCTTCTACCCGGCCGGGTAAACGTATTTACATTATAGCCTTTTATTGAAAATAATGACACTAAGTCGTGACTTATATTAGGTTCCGTTAGAACTATTACATCTAGTTTATCTATACAGTAATTTATAGTTAAAAGTAGTTCACTGAAGTGTTTTTTTAGGGAGCGAATGTTAACATGTAAAATACATAGTCCTTTATTGTATAAAATTGAACTTATCCAATTACTTAGGTCATTAGTACAGGTGTAGTTTACTGTATTATCAGCTATCAAATTAAAATGATTAAAGTCGGCGAATTTTGTAAACTATAATTAATTAGGGTTAAGTACAGTTCTAAATTATCATTTTACTTTGATAACTGGCCGAGTTCATTTTCGTTTCTAATCCATATTGTATTGTCGCCATCCTTCTTTTTTGCCAGAATTTTTCCATTACTCACCCATATATATTTATAAATACCTTTGAGTTGTCTTTTTGCGTTCCACAGCAGCGTCTTCGTAGCTTTAGTTAAGTCTTCATTGATATATACTTTGTTTGTAGCCGATCCGCCGGTGAAGATACTGCTATTTAACTCGATCAGTTTGCGTCGATTGGCTAACCATTCCTCCCTCGATTCAATGCCAGACGGCTTGAAACCTACCATTATTGAAGATGGTTTGTTTTCCTTTTTCGAATGTATGTTCCGCTTTACCCATTCTATGTCATTGCTCTTTACGCCTATCTCATCTCCAATTTTGGTCACAATTTCTCTTAGTTTTTCACCAGGTATGTATTCGACGCCAACAATTTCAAGGTTTTGTTTAAGCGATGTTTGCTCTGCATCCTGTAGTTTCTGCTCAAGTGCGATATTGCATTTCTCTAAATATACACACCTGTTGTTAATATTTGCTACAGTTTTTTCAAGTTTCGAAATTTTTCCTTTAGATTCTTCGTGTTCATACAATAGTGTATCGTATTTTTCTGATAATACGCTAATGCTTTGCTGTATTGTGTCTAAATGCTTTTTAAGTCCGGGTATGGCACTGACCTTTTTTTGAATGTCTTTCAATATTTTCTCAACATCTTGTACCTCTTCCTCCACTTCTTCTTCATCAGAGCCCTCATCTTCACAGTTGTTACAGTAGATCCTGTTTTTTCCCGCCTTCATGTCTGCAGCAAGGCCTTTGACGCAGTTTCTATGAAAAGTTCCTTGACAGGAACCTTGGCACATGAAGTGGGCTCCTTTTTTGGATAATACTTTTTTACACTTTTGACACTCCATTGCAAGATATTAAGTACCACTATTGTTTTCCGTGTTATTGATGAATAGGTATGATGAGTCCAGTATGAGCTCGTGAATATTATTAGGTAAGTAGGTACGCGAATGAGCTCCTTGTATGTGTGCGTTGAAGCGAGCGCACCGCGGGTTGCCCTAGGTCAGGGACAGTAGTTTATGCGTAAGTTTTAAAAAAGTTATTTGCTTATAATTCGCACATATGTTAGAGTTCCGTAAAACTGTAACCACCACTGTATAGTATAGTTCAATAGCTTTGCAATGATATACAACACTATAGATTCTAGTCACTTTTTACCACTTTTTCTATTAATTTTATCAGAGAGACAAACAAAACGTGACACCGCGTGGGCCGCGTTCCTAATGAAATGAAATGAAATATTACTATTCATCGAAAGCGGAATTTTAAACCCCTGGATAATTATTCGTGTATTTGTAGAAAGATAAAATCTCCACTAATTACTGTCAGGATGAACTTGAATTTTTTAATTTTTTATTTATATATACTCAGCAATAACCCTGAATACCGCGTTGTCTTTCGACACTCTATGGCCAAGCCAGAATCGTTACAATAAGGTATAGCTTACCTCGTTTAGTAGTTACGCCAAAAGTGTTCGAAATCTTTTTAATATTACAGCAGTACTCTCAACCGAACGAAGATAATCGTGAAACTTTTGTCGTGCTAAAACTTGTGCGATATGTAGTTTTAGTCCTCCTAATTGTTTTCTGTTTAATTAATTACAAACCCAGCTTCAGTACTCTGTTTTTGTTGTTGCGGTCGCCGCTATAGATCCTAGCTTTCAGGAGGTTAAGTGATGATAAAGGGTAGTCCCAAAAAGCTTGTGAAATTGTAATAATTTGGCAGTTACCTCTCAGTATTTAACAATTACGAACTTACGATGTAACTTCTAAACGTGATATACACTACAGTACACAGACAGTCGCACTTCGGTATTCAAAATTTTACTAATGGAACGCACGCATAACGCCCTAAAACTAATAATATCTGCTAGTTAACAGGTGGTTGGAAACTAATGTGTTAACAGTAAACCTTGGTTTTGTTTGACCTCTCTCGGACAGTTGTGGTGAAGTCAAATGTGTTTTGCCGACAACGTTGCAACTTTTGCTCGTAGAACAAGTTACGTTTGCAAATGAACATCGTAAAGAGGAGCATCTTTTACGTCAATATTCTGACAGCTTCAAATATTGAATTGAGTAAAATAACTTGTTTATCTTCGTAAATTAATATGAACAATTAGCCAAGTTGTTTGGATGGTATCCAGAAGACTTTATTGTTGTGATACCGGCGCCGATTTAGTAAAGCAGCTATTGAAACCTGAGATCGTCCGAGGCACCTTGGGCAGTCAATCATGATACTAGCATTGCTGACAGGCTAATCGTTTCACCACTGCATGCATGGAGGATTCCCATGTGTTAGCTGGTGCCGACACGATAGAAGAGGACCAATTGAAATAAATTGATTTATTTTTCCCTTTCCATTGCGAAAATAAGAAAGAGACGGAATAATTTTAACTTCTACTAAACACAATAGAAATTACGTTAAATATTTTAAACTATAGATAAGTTCCACCCACATGTCAACGTATGTGACTATTCTTTTTTATTCGTCTCAGAATTCTCGTTGACTGTAGTAAAGAAGACTTTACCATCCTGGTTTAATGGTACAATACAAACTCATAAATATGTTAATGTAATTGTCAAAGTTTTAATACAAAAAAGCCAGATACTAAAGACTAATAATTGGCTAGGAAATTTCTAGATAATTCAAGTAAGTCTTAAACGGTCTATATTCGAATAAATATTCGGTAGAAACTATAGTTTGTAGTGTACGATACATGTACATTGTAAGAGACTACATACAAAATTAAAATAGATTTCAATATAATTTTCCATCAATGTAAACGATCCAATATTGTACAAGTCCCTCGTAGTAAACACTATTTACGATCAAATATTCCAGCTAACATTGTATTCATTTTCATATTAATAAGTTACTGAATTATGTTTGGTCATGAATAGTAAATGATTATCGGACACTTTCATGAAGCCTCTATATTTGTTTATCTTGTTAACTGAATTTAATTGACCCGTAAAATTTTAATTAACTTACAAGCTTACGGTGTGCTCCCGGCTTTTATTAACGCTTTGTTGACATTGGCGATTTTTAAAAAGCAAAACAGATATCGAAGTAACTTTCTTCTGAACTAATTGTAATAACGTGCTGTTAGTTTATCATAATTTATAATTATGATAAACGATTTGCCCAAAGTCGTTAAAGATGCAAATTGTTTATTATTTGCAGACGATCTTAAGTTATCCCTGGCAGTGAGGAGTGATGATGACTGTGAACGCTTACAGAAGGCCATAGATAGCGTAGTTACTTGGAGCAAGGAAAACCTTCTACAATTCAACGCCCAAAAATGTGTCACCATCACTTTCTCGCGTGCACATAGTCCTATTGTACATGATTACAACATTGATGGGATGCCGATGCTCAGGGTTACAGAGGTTAGGGACTTAGGAATTAGTCTTAACTCGGAGCTAGCGTTTCGTGATCATATAGTCAAGCGCTGTAAAAAGGCCTACAGAAATTTAGGGTTTATTCTACGTACTGTTCGTGGTTTCACAAATATTACGGCGATTATCGCTTTATACAACACTTTGGTAAGAAGCCAATTAGAATGCAATGCAGTCATCTGGGCCCCACATGAAACTAAATATAGTCTCATGTTGGAGCGAATACAAAATAAATTTGTTAGATTTTTATATTTGAAGCTCTATGGAGTATATCCTTTTTACCCGCTTATGTATCCAACTTTGTTTATATTAGGCATGGTTGGATACAACGAGCTGAGAGTTAGGCGTGAGTTCGCACTTGTCTCATATTTATTTAAATTAATTAGAGGCAAGATACATAACGCCAACATATTAGAGTTAGTGTGTTTGAGTGTGCCCGAGAGATATGTGTGGCGGCGACGTCGGCCTCAGCTGCTGGCTGTACCTCGTGGTCGCACTAATCTGTTGAATGAGGCGCCCCTGACGCGGGCGCTTCGCACCCTTAACCTTGTAGCAGAGGAGATAGACATTTTTGCTTGTACACTGAGTGAATTCACAAGGATAACATTATATATGATAAGTTTTAGAAAATAAGTTGTTATTATTAAGTTTGTCTCACTATTGCATTGGGTTGTACCTGTAATAATAGTTGTAAGTGATGATTATATAAATAAAAAAAAAATAGTTTGACTATTCCGTGCAGCTGTTGAGACAAATATATATTATAGGTACGGTATATATAATACAATGTATGAGAGGCTCCTTCAATTATTGTCACCACTTTTCGCATAGACTGTCACTGTATTTAATTATTTTATCTCCTTACCTGTAATACTGCGTGACGACCTCCTGAGTCATGTTCTTGCTGGCGTCCGGCTCCTCAACTCTGGCCAATCCGAAGTCGCAAATCTTGAGCACACAGTTGCTATTTACAAGCAGATTTCCCGGCTTGATGTCACGATGGAGGATACGGGCTGAATGCAAGTACTTCAGACCTGGGAACAAAGGTAAACATAATCATCGAAATCAGTCTTGGGGTAAAAATTTGAGTTTTTGTGGTAATATGGAGTACTTATTCAGTATTTACTAAACGCCAAATATCAGTGTTAGATTTAATTAGAGATTGTAGAGTTTTCACTGTACTATTCACTAAAAGAGAGAGAGAGAATAGAGGTGGGCTTTAACGCTGCACATTTTAGAACATGAAATGCTTAACTTGGGCTTAAAACATTCCGAAAAAGCTCTGTTTTAATAATGAAATGTATAATTTCTGACCAGATAAACCAGTACCTTTACACTTCATAAAAAAAGAAACCCATATGAACATGACACTGATTCGAGGAATACAGGCGTAATAAACATCACGACTATATCGTTCATATATCAACGAAAGGATAGGCAAAGGTTTATTGTGAATCCCATTAATGTCATAAACAAATGCCTTACCTGTCATCATTGAAAATGGATACGGATGTTAGACCAATTAATTTATTGTGCATTGTATTGACTCGGTCATCTCTCAAGGTGGAGCTTAGATCAAAACTGCTAAAAACCACATTTGGACCGCTTTGTATCAGTTCTAATAAAAGTTCTATTTTGTCTCTAGAAGATCCGGTCCGTTCTGGTTGGGTTGTTACTGGGGAAGATATATCCTAGATGGTTATTTTTAGACTGGCAATCGCAAGTCTGTTGCCAGTGTTCGTAGGTCACGTTTTACAGGCGGCAGTCAGCCTTCTTCCCGATTGTCACGTGACATTGTAGGCGTACTTATTGACCTATATCCAAAGGAAGCTGTGGGAGGGACGGAAAAGCTTTATAAAATGTCGTGTAAACTGAATTCAGAATACCTCGCAACTCGAAACTTAATAGCAATGCATTGATATAATTACTCGCTGAAATAATTTGTTTTTCCCTAAAATTATTATTGTTACAAGTTTTAAACATATCCACATGGATATGAAGATATACATGGGTATGTGTCAAGCTTTTTCTTTTAACTATTTGAGGTTTTCGTTGGAAGTAAAAAACTTTAGCTTTGTAACAACCTCATCTCTTACAGAATCTAAAATATGTTTCAATTATATCAGATTCTGTTAGTGACATTGCGAATGAAAAGGAAAAAATAAATAAAGCCTATACACGGATTACGAGTGCAGTTAATAAAATATATCCGTGAATGCCGCTACCCTTTTCAAAGTAGACCGAGAGCGATTAAGAAAAAAGGGCACAAACAGCAAAAACCGGTTAGTTTAAATTTTACGCGGCTTTTTTGCATGTCGAATAAATATTAAGGCTATGAGTTCTCTATTATATGGACCAGCTTGCCCCTATGTGTGAATGTGGGTGTATTACTCATACATATTAGGATGAGTGAGAGAGATATAGTTGGTGCAAAGAAGCCACTTCTCTGTCACGATTTCATCCCAGGATATTTTATATCGACTGTGAACTGGCAACATGTCCTATCTCGATTTTATGAGGATTTTACAAGGTTATACTATTCTAAACTATTTCATACCCGGCAGCGCTGCAACAAGCATATTTTACTTCAATCAAAATTAGACGCCAAAATCGAATTCATTCAATTTGTACTAACATCGACCGCGTTGTATGCACAACGTGGTCGATAGTTTCTTCTTAATCTTATAATGTTGTCAAAAATCAGATAGTACCAGTTGCCAGTTCACAGTCGATGTGCCAATTGGGATACGGTGTTGTACCATTCCAAGGCCTCAAAACAGTACCGTAACTGACTAACACAGCCTGTACTACTGAAGATAAAAATATGAAAATTGAAACATGTGATGAACGAAAGGATTTTTCCGAAATTCCCACGGGGACTCTATTGCGGGTAACCCCGCGGGGCGTCCTATAGTCCATAATACAATAAAATAAGGGTGTGTTACAAGTATATTTCATTTCAGTTCGGTAGCTGTAGAAGTCCAGAAGGATCCGTACATGTTACAAGAAACACATAAGTATATGTGTATAGCAACATCTCATTAGACGCGACATGGCCGCTCCGGCTTTGCGTTGCGCTTTAACGAACGTGACGCTGCGGCAAAGCTTTGAAACTTATTATTACAATCTTAGATCAAGCTTATGTGGAGAATTTAAAAGTGTGTGTCTCTAAGTTAAGTAAACATTCATTAATGAGCTACAAACATGCACGTTTAGAGTTAAGGATATACCTGATACCGTATGCAACTTTTGTAGGAATGACATCTTTACCGTACAGGGAGCATGGATAGCACCTCATAGAGTGAGAATACGTACGATGCATCAGACACACCCTGGTCATTCAGCGTCGTTATAAAACTTGCTGATTGGCCCTATAACGCGACACGAGCAATTGTCATATGAAGAAACTTACGGGAGGTAGTTTTCTCATTACTTTTAGCCATGCATCAGCGAGTAGCCATTTCATGAGCTAAAGAACAGAAAAACGACAAAACTGCGACGATTTCAAAAAGTTGCCAAGAAATTCTTCAACCACAGAAAAGTTTCGGATGTTTAATCCTTTTCTTTCTTCTTTGAAAAAAAAAAACGTTGCTCCTTACTAGGATTTCTCCCGTATCGTGGGTAAAGTTTAGAAACATACGTGCCACATGCACACATAACCAAATCCGAAATAACTATCTGTAGATCATACAAAAATTTGTTCCGTACGGGGATCGAACCCGCGACACGTAGTGCAGAAAGCTAATCACTTAGCCAGTGCACCAACCGTGTCATCATCAGTCTACGTCGGTAATGTGAAGCTAACAAATTATACATGGAAACCGAAGCCAGAAACCTGCGAACTCAACCAAGAAAACGAATTTAAAACATCTTCAATCGAAACACCGCAAACTATGTATCCTACAACTTATCAAATCAAAGGGACCCAACATTCGGACAATTTCTGTAGGACCGACCGTCAGACACTTTAGTATTAAGGGGAAAGCTAGGAGCGCCTCCCAACGCAGTCTGTGCCAAAACAAATTAACGACACCTCGGCGCGTCGCAACGAGTTTAATTTCCCAACGGGTGTACCGCAGTTTTCACCTACACGCAACTCGACCGAGTTTTATGATAAAACCAAGCAGCCGACCTGGGCGAAATGAGCCATCTAACTTCGCAAAATACTTAGTACCGTTACATTTAAGTATGATAAAACTGAGACCCGAAATTTCACACATTATCTCACGAATACCTCAGAGTATTAAATTACGCGATGAAACACTTTACGCTCATTAACAAAGAATTGACGTAAGAGCTAACGGCATATAAAAAAGACTCACAGAATAATATTATCATTATTTTACTGATTATAATTCTTGACTGATGACAACTTATGGGCAAACATTCTTTACAGACTAAAGTCGTCGTTTGTCTGCAAACAGCCATAACAACAAAACAAGTCACAATCTATAATTTACATGTATGAGGACGCAAGACAGCCACAAAATTTTCGTAAAACAACCTCGAATAGGGCGTAAAAGCTTTAGAACAAAGCAGCCATAATGTAAGGGCGAGAAAAGTAGCGCTTAAATGTTGTTTATTGAGCGGCGAGTCCATTACTTGCAGGTCGTCGTCCGCACGCGCCCGCGCACCCGACCGCGACAGTCCTGACTCCTAGCGTCCACGGCAGCCCGGACAATGCACCGCCAACCACCACTGACTATCGTCATTACACTTTAATTGTAACCCCACATTGAAATCCAATCAAAGTTTCCGCCAGCTCCAACATTAATGACTCCTCTTTCGCTACGTTGAATTCTTTACCTTTCACCGCAACCATAAAGTTCGTGCAAGAGAGACCCTATTAAAGATATCCAATAAAGAGAGTATTTATAGCGTGAAGGAATTCTCGTAAACAGCTCCGTCTCGAGGAGTCAACGCCTTGTATTTGAGAACCGAATTATGAATACACCAAACAAAAATTAACGCTCCCGGAGATACAAGTACAATAGTAACAGTAAATCGCTTCACACCGCAATGTTTGTTCACGCGCAGTGACGTTAAACAAACAAGAGTTGAGTTTGAATGCGCGTGAGTCCCGATCTCACGCTGCCGCCGCCGCCGCCGACGCCGCTTCAGTAGAAGGCTTTCGTAATTAACGCCCCAACATCGAACACAACTGAATTGGTGCACACCGTTAGGTAGCCGACTGCCAAAGACAAGTGGCTCATCAAAGCGACGCGGTTGCCATCAATTATGAAACCAAATTGGAATTACGCATCCCGCTTTATCAGCGCTTCTCTGTTTATCTCAAAAGAAAGGCGCCGTAATCTAAAAATTAAAAGCTACTTCACTGATATGGAACAATAATGTAATAGTACTGCTATTCTTCATATAAATTAAACATTCCGATGGCAAGCGGTTTACGCTTAGGTTATCTTTTAGTCAACTGCGATAAAATAAACTTCCTGGACGCAAACTTATAAGAATAATTATTGGAATAAATCACGATAGGCTGAATTCAGCGAAGATATAGAAAAAAAACTTCTGGTATGCAGATATAAGTATTTACGGTCGGTACCAGGAAGAGATTACGAGAACACTGTCAAGGGTGAGTACCAGCACAATTATGTCACTGAAACCGTTCGGCTGTCCTCTGACGAATTATACGGATCACAGGACTGACACAGCGGGATTTCAGGGAACATGTAGACGGAGATTATACATGTCATGCGCATCCTGTTACAAAACCGTCCTCATGACACCTACCTATGTTATTCATATTACACATATAAATAAGACTACATATGTTTTAATATCCGTAATTTTCCAAATCGTATGTAAGCAGTTTTACGTTAAACTTTGAGGCTTATTTCACAGATGGCGACAAGACATCCTGAAGTAAATTCCATTAGAGGGAGTGAACGAGACACTGGCAGGCCTTTCCACTTAGGGGGCTTTCCGACAGCCGGCGTCGTCCCCTTGGGTTCCCTTGTGTTCTATCAATACATTACTTTCATATACCAGTTCCTTTATTGACGCAATTATTTTCAAAAATGTTTCCAAACCTAATTCTGCTCAGACATCAGACTCAGTCTAAACGTGACTTTCTTTGCCAATATAGAAATTCTACTGAACATTTTTCCGCAAGCGAGCTTCGAATGGTCAGCCGGTGTGATTGAATTTATAAATTTATTCTTTAGAAATGTCATTGGTGGTGGCGACAGAACGGAAGACTATTTATCAGAGCAAATCCTCGGTAGCTAACATTATGGGGGTGCGTGGTGATTTCCTGAGCGAAAAGGCTCCCTTATAAATAATATTAGAGAGTAGACGTAGGTCGTGAGGAGCGAGGCGCATTTCCATAATTTTGCTCGTTACCGCCGCCGCCGCATCGAGGCCTCGCAGCCAGCTTGCGATCTTATCTGTATTTTTCGTTGGATACGTAAATAAAATTAATTAAATGCTTTTCGGTAGAATCGGCGCCAGTTTCTGTAATTTTATAACCAGTGTAATCTAGTTATATGAATCCCGTTCTCGATATCCATACAAATCTTGTTAGCATATCTGAATAACATAATCATTTTAGTTTTAAACTTTAAAGCCGATTTCATTCGAGTTCCGAGTGAGTCATTTCCGTTGCTTGTGTATATTTTAATTAATCATTCATCACGGAAATTTTACCGTCATCGCTTATGAAAAATGCCTGTTACAATGCTCAAATGCCAGCATACTTAAAATAACAAGACACGTAATTTAATAATATTTAGAACTCTCATGTAAGATGACAGATGAGAATCCTGTGAACATTTGAATCACGAAGCTGATCTAGAGGTAGTTGGGCCGTACAATCCATACATAATTAATATCGGGCAGGACGACTGGACGGGATCGAGCGATTAGCATAGCTGGCCGGTGGCCGGTGTGTGCCCTTACACAATGCTGCAGCCCCAGTCATGTCCGAGACGCGCGAAATATGCACGCCAGCTGCTTACTATGCATTTGTTACGGATAAGTCAAACTGCATTCTGCAGAATCCGACGTTTCCTTATAGCATTAGGTGACGTACCACATCTGTTAGTCGCATTTCCTGGATAATTAACGTAAGCTCGCCATAAAAACTTATATTCTTTTATACTAACTGAGTGATGCTTCGGAATAATGTAAAACATAATTTAGTTTTTATTCTCTCATTCCCACATTACTTGCAGGTTAGATGTGGGTTCCATTAAAACGTTTCCTCTGTTCGTTGGGAGCTGAATGAGACAAAAGCGATGTGTAAGTTTAATCTAAAAGAGCGCGCAGAATATTAAAACTATCCGAGTCGCGTGTCACCCCTAATCGCGCCGGCTGCATTCACTGACACGCACACTATCTATATTAGTAAGTAAACCATTTCCGTAGAAAATATCACGTGATGCATTTAAATACGATCATATAGTATCGACTACATTTCTTGTAGTATACGTGTACCATGATTAGTAAAGAGTTACTTTTAGTAGAGGAGTGCGGTTGTCTATGTGATTTCAGTTAGAGCGGAGCCATCAAGGCAGTGCAACTCTAAAGTTTTTAATTAAACGCCAGGCGAGGCGGTGGGTGGGAGGCTTAACGACCGCATTTTTCTAGATTCCCTTTGCGCGTTCTACTCCCGGGAAATCTCTTGGCACTGCACGAATAATTGCACAAATTAATAATGCGAAATCGGGAGACGACGCGACGGCTGCGAGACGATTCTTTTCATCTGCGAAAGTGGATTACATTAGCATACATAGTGAATGGTTTTAAAAGTTTGAAGTGAGCTTAATGGTAGCGGGAATTAGTCGTCATAAAGTGTCTTCGGGCAGTGGAAAGGTAATGTAATAGTTTTTGTGTCCGGGCCTGGAAGTTGGTAGCACTTGGGAGTTTTAATTGATTTACGGCAGGTGGAAGTTGGCGAGTGCGGGCTGAGACGCCGCGGCGCTGTCTCGGTGCGAGCACAAGTACGAGCGATACGAGAATGGTCTCGAAGGAAGCTCGGAACTCGGTTTGTTTTAAACTTGTATTTATTAGCGCGCATAGTCCGAGGCTCCGAGCTCGGCCGCAATCAAGCTCCTCTGTTTATTAAGCCGCTGGGCAAACGGTAGACTTCACCCGCCTTCGGACTTATTATAACATATTTCACTCGTTTATATAAATCACTGGCCTAAAACTGTGTTATGTATCCGGCAAGTTTCACCATGCATATTTGACACATACCTAACATATTATAAATAGGTGTATCACATATAGGTGTATCACATATAGGTTTAGTTAATGGCGTGCTAATGGAAAAAGTTGGCTACTCTGAGGGGGTTTCCATTAAACGACTTTCCATTAAACATTCGATCATAAAACCAACTTTATCTTATAAAAGCATACTATGAAGACACGAGAGAGATAGTTTTGTGATAAAAATAAAACCGTATTTGCTGGATCTATGTTCAACAGGAACTTTTTGACTTGCAGTTAAAAGTGCAGCTCGTCATCTACTAATATGAAGTCGAAAAGCCGAGCTCGTGATATTTTTCACATTTTGACATTTTGCGACGACACCCGCTAAACCTCGGAGTCGTGAATAAGACCAAAAAATTACACCGGCTGGTGCCACTCGTATTTTAAATTGGAAGCTTTGAGTCGCCATCTTTTCATAGATTTCGAACGTTCTATCTCAGTATTTTTAAATGGTGAATATACATATATATGTATAATCTTGATCTATGCTCATTAATAATGGACGCAATGCGTCTACATTCGGCGTCATAATTTGCAATTAAGCTAATGAATAATTTAGCCGTTTACTACGCATCATGGAACTAGTAAGCAAGTAGCAGAAGTTTAGGTTTTGCTTGAGGCCTGGGTTATCAAGATATCTACAATAAGATTTGGAATTAAGTAACTGGACATAGAGAGACGAGTTTTTTAAAGATATCTATAATTTAGCCTTTTTTTATGTGTGGAAATGCTCATGCATACCCTCCGCCCTGGGGAAGGCGACGGGCGATATCGGACTTTTACCGACAAAACCACACGGCATGTTCCTGCGGCATACCTGTAGCGCCGGAGATGTAATTTATAGTTTTCTATAATTTAGCCTAGTAAAAATATGTTATTATACAATATTTATGTAGTTCGAGATTACAATAATGGCGATAAGTTGCAATTTATTTTTATTTCACATTCGTATATATGTTGTACTTGTAGAACAAAAATTACTGTTTTTTAGGACGGAGGCTTTATTTACGATTCCCAATGTAAATCCTACGTACTGTAAATTTACGAACCTCTATAATTAACACCCGATACCTACCTTATTTCACCCATTCCCAATTTACAGAAAAAGTCAACAAAAACCCGCAACTCTCAATGAAACGTAAAACCAGATCTGAAATTACGAAGCCGAAAATGTAATATTAAAGTATTACAGTAACGGGTGCGGCTCGCATATTAATGAGCCATGATACAATGGCGGCTATGTACGGCTTGTGACCACCCCTAGCATGAATCAGACGAGCCAAATGTTATTGCTCCGTTCCGGCTGTAGCAGTAATGCGACAATCTAGGGTTGTCGAAATTCTCACAAAATTCGCAGGTTTAAGACTTACAACTATGCACCGGCTTCCATTGATACAACATCCCTCGCATTACGTCAAGGAGAACTTTAGAAGAAAAAAAATTCAAAGAAATAATTTGTATTGTTTAAAACAAACTTTTAAACTCGAGGAATTTTCCTCGTTAGTACCGACGCGGATAGGGTTGGGCGCCCCTGTTCGGGTGCTGTAATTGTGGAAGCCAAGGCCGATATGTATCGCAACCCTTTCAAATGGACCATTTGGACTGTATGTATTTACCCTTTCGCCACCATTATTACAAAACACCATACAATAAATATATCTGTTGTATTTTTGTTTTGTTATGTCGTCTTAAAGTATTTTGATTTTATACCAGATTTTTTTTAGTATTTCTCAGTAAGTGTTACATGTCTGAATAATTAATGCGTCAAACCACAGTTCACTTGTCAATCCTCGCCCACAGGGTATTATATTCATAATAACAAATGTCAGACGTTATTATAAGTTTATATTCGATTCATTCATATTCGATTCCCACGACGATTACTCAGAACAGTAATATAATTACGTATCTCTTTGTACACGTGCATGACCGTACCTACTTGCAAGTTACAACATGAAAGTATGACAATATCTTTTTCTTTTATTCATCCGTAGCAAACGTTATATCAGAGTTGGGAGAGGCCTAAATTCGTTCTTGAAGTATGCAACAACAGGCAATGCAAATATATGAAGCCATCCAAGCGATCTGATCACCGTAATTGTCTTTGTGGATGTGGATGGGCAGCAAAATCGCTAATTACAACCTACTGTGCTTTAATATCACTTATCCGTTTCCTAAGCGTCATCGTTCTAATGAGCATAATCAAGAAGGTACGTTAAATAGTTAACTGAACATAACATATTTTTCAAACGATAAATTAGGTACTCTAAGTTGAGAGTAACTAAACTTTAACTGATGTAATATAAAAGCAGTGTGACTCACCTCTTAATATCTGATAGAGGAAGACTTTGATGTGGTCGGCGGACAGATGTTGCGGGGACACGATGATCTTGTGCAGGTCGCTCTGCAGCAGCTCTGTGATTACGTAACTGATAGGGGCTGGTCAAGAAAATTGTTCGACAAAGAATATAACATGTAATACAAAGTTATTTAATTGGTAGGGTAGCAAATTAAGTTATCCACACAGTGACATCACTTATGTAAGCAGCACATTTAAATAGGTACGCTATGTACCAAAACCCATAGAGGCGCATGACTGATAGCGTTATTCAACCGCACGAAAGGGTGGCTTCATTAAGTCCATCCGAAAAGCTGCCGGACGGCTTGTCCGGTGCGCCGGACGGACAACCCGTTTTGCAGGACCGGAGCCGATCCGTCTCGGCCGTTATCTCGCTTATCTGAAGCATACCCGTGCCCATTATCAAAATTATAGGACAGCCGCCGTACGGTCCGCACTCGTTGCGACAAACTACATTACAACTTGAACTAGTTATTTCAACAAATTGTAATTTGGGAACAGACCCGCTGTGTATTGGAGCTAAAGTTGAAAATGTTGCTCGCAACTTACATAACGTATGAATTCAAGCCTAAATTAGATAAGAGCTTGTATTCCCTTAAGAGCCTAAAAGTTTAATATAATCCAATTAGCGAATTGGTGCGTTAAGATTATAGGATCATACAAATTCTAGTAGAGTGTTTTAGAGTAATATCGGCGTGTAGAATGGACTATAAAATATATAAGTGCCAGTTATTTAATCCGCAGCGATGAATATTGTGGTCGTGAAGCACGAAGCGTCTTGAATAACGGCCATAAAAGCCTACATGCGACCTTAGCTGACGCATTAGCGCTGGCAGCGTAGAAACTATCGTGAATATAAACTTATACAATATGTACCGAGACTGTTCGAGGAATTCTACATGCCGCTACTGAGAACAGTAATTTGAAGCGGATACTTTATATAGGGCTGAGGTCTGTCTGGGTAAGATAATCTTGAGAACTGAACTGATTTGGATGTGATTCTCACGGATCATGTGTGAACAAACACTATATCATTAAATACTTGTCCATAGTTGTTTTGGCAGTGCAAATAATGTCCGTAAACCTGAGTTCACATCGAAGTCATATCATATTATCAAAACAAAACACTGTTTCTCGATTTTCTGGAAAAAGAACCATTTAACAAGTTCACGCACTCTCATTGTTATATGCCTACCCTTAGAACCGGACAGCTTTCTGCCTATTGCAAGCGTCAAGGCTGTCTCGCCATCCATATGCGATAAACGGCAGTGCCACATCCTTTAGGCTCAATTCCATCTACTGTAAGAACAACTGAAAGAGTAATCATGGAGTTTCTTGCCCGTTCTTCTTCATTGGAAGTCAACAGTTTGGAACGTGGCACCTAGATTTTGACTATTATTAAGTACTTATATGTCATATGACATATCTTAATCACTATTTCGACCCAACGCTTTTCGAGACTTTCTTTTATTGGAATCATTCCACTCCTATGTCACAAAGGCCTTAATTTCGATCATTTTTTACTCTCTTCTCGAAATTCAGATATCGTAATGCGGCCTCATTGTTGGATATCGGTAATCACTTGTCACTTCGTTAAGTGTCATTGTTGATCGGATATAGGTTGCCGGCAGTTTAATTTACCCAGAAAATTTCTCGTGAGATCTCACCGGGTCAGAAGAGTTTAAAGTAGAATCTATCATCGATCGCGGAGATTTCTGTCAGTATATGCCAGTGTTTTACCGCTTTACTGTTTCGTTTCATCCAGCATGAATTTAAACATTGTTTTCTTTGTACCATGCTTTTGTGGAACAAAGAAACAAACTGTATAAAATCGTATTCTTATCGATCGTGTAGTAAAATGGTGCGCGTAATAAAACGTGTCAAAATGTTTGCAGAATTGACGTGTACCGCACACAACCACATTATACTAGACTACTCCTATGTTTCAATAAAAAAAGCATAAAAAAGAATGATAAGTTTATACTGAGAGTTGATCAGACGTGGTGTCCACTTTCAAGAACTTCAAGAAGAAAAACTACGACTAAGCAGCGAGGATGGGAATATGACACGATCTTAGTATAGCACAGCGCTGGACAAAGAGCCTAACTAAAGGTACCTACTATTACATGATCACCAATCAGCGTGCCCAATGTGTCCATTATGGACTTATCTCCCCCAGGACTGTTTGTTGTAACGGTCGATGAGGGGCTGGAGCTATGGCCAACACTGGACACGTATATGCTGTTATTTTGGTACATTATGTAATCACTTATACAATGAACAAACAAAGGACAATAAAAACATGTTAATATTCCATGAAAGTTCGCTCGTATTTCATTATAATTCAGAAGTCTTACAATGTGTTTCGTTAAAATTATTTACATTACAATGAAAACACAAATTATGGTACCTGATGGAATTAATGAGTAAGTTAAACCCTTTACATCTAGTTTAGAACTCGTTTTGATTGAAGCAAAATTACCTGTTTTGTATGAATAATTTGTAGAGGTCTTTTTTTAACGAGTTCCCCTTTCAATACATCTTGCAAGCTCTCTATGACTGTTGGGTATACCTGGTTTATATCATAGAAGCTATAAAATCAAATTAGGAGTTAATACAGTTATGACTCGGACTCGCCCCCTATTACTGAGGGTCCTAATGATGGCATTAGTGAGGTATGAACATACGACAAGCACTTAACCTACGTATATACGGGTTCGAGAATTACAGACGTTATGTAAACAGTTATCTAGACAAATAGATAAGAAAGACGGACGCAGGTGCTACCATAATCAAAACCGGCATGGGCGTAGTTAGGAACAGAGACACACTAGAATGGCTATTATTATCTCTGTGTCCATCCTAGAAAAATTAAAGCTCCACTCGAGTAACTAGGATATCATCATACCTATTCACTAACAAATCCTATGACGTCACAAACCAGTCATACCTCCATCCACGTACAATTCCCTCCCGTATGATTAGACTACACCGACCAAACACAAAAGGACATTTATACGTGTATAATGGGCACGATCAAAGAAATGGACCAAAAATATTTGAATGCGGGCAGGCCCGGGTCACGTAGCGGGCTGCGGTCGCTGGTTAATCTATATCTATTCGAGAACCTAGCGAATCGAGTCGTTGTACCCTATCTATAGTCCCAATAATAAGACACGTTTATATTGCAACGAGAATAAACTTTGGGTATTGGTACCATTAACCAGTTTGCGGAGGTCCGATAGCATCTTTATATTTATCTCATACAATAATATGCAAAAAAATATAATAGGCACATTTTATAAACCTTAGACTGCAAGGAAAAGAAGGCTAGGCAGATAATAACACTGGTAGAGTACTATGAATCAAATACCGGCCCTTCTTATTTTACCCTATTTACTATATTACCCTTTGTTTAGCAGAAAAAATCCAAAATCATTGCAATTTTATGTATATTAACTATTTTAAATTAAATCTTACTAAGCTATCGTCCGAGCTATAATACATTACCAATATCAATGTACCCTAAGAAGCTATGATTAGCATTATTAAAACTTGTATTAACTATCATAACTCAATTTAAAGTTTTAGAGCATATTATATACCTATTTAAATACTTTAAATAACTTACTAAATTGAATGCCGAAATGATATTAGCTTCACAATATTTTACTATAACATTGCTTTTGTATCTGGAATTGGAATAATTGGAATGAATCACAATAAATGGATACAGAAGCAATAAATACCTACTCAATTTTAAATAAAAAAAGCACCTATTGATATGTAATACAATAACTAAGTAAGAAAAATGCATAATTCTAAAAACATGGACATGAAGAGAAGCACGTGAATTCTTTGTATTATCCAAATTAATAACACGCATCATCGATATTTAAATGACGTCTACAAATATACGCAGATAAATACCAATGTGCCAAATATATACGTATTATATAATCAACTTATTTACGCGTCATAATAAGATAAAAGTTATCTAAATGTTATCAAAAACGTGTTCGGTTCTAAACAACGTGTAAGTACTCATCAATTTTACATGAGACTAAACTATGAATACGAGCATTGAACTTTAACGCAAGGCCGAGTAATGTTCAAATATTTCGTAGATATAAATAAATAAAAGAAATACGAAAAATATATACAGTGTAGGTAGACGTAGAACTTCAGCGCAAGGCCGGAGTAACATTAAGATATTTCGTAACGTAATTTACTCCATTCATACTTCTATTTAATGGAAAGAGTTGATTATCGCTCCTTGACATAGAAAACAGAACAATTTGCGTAAAAGATTACTTGATTCGGCATGCATTGGCCTAGATGTGTTTAAATCGAATCATCTATTGTCAATTCTTTCTACTGAACTTGTTAGACACATTTTGAATTACAGTTAGCTAAAATTTTGTAATAGCGACCAACCATGACATATTATCATAGAAGTTGAAAAGAGAGGCTATCCAAAAAAAATCATATCAGATCAGATAGACCGATTAAAGGTGTCATGTTCATAAATGTTAAGCTTGTAACATTGAATTGCTCTGCGTATAAAAAGATCATATATCCTACGAAATTTAATTTGCTTTCCTGTTTAAGAGCAATTTCTAGTCATGCCTAAACAAAACATATTCTATTTACGACAGACTCTTTAAAAGAGAAAAAAATCTTCCTAAACATTCGAATCGAATCCCCAATTTTTTACAGAGAATAAGTAAAAAGTAGCTACAGCAAATTACGTATTCGCTTGCCATATCAATTTATTTCGTGAGATTGTGAACACAATAAGAATTGGCAACAACGCTGGAAGTGCTAGCCGGGCCCGCGGGCTCACGGCCGGTTTTAGGGCTGCACCCCTGTGTCGGGGCGGTAATTATTTACTGAGGGGCTGAGATTCCACCCCGCCCCCGCGAACCCCGCATACCCTCCGTCGCCTTAAACACGACACGCAGGATGGTGTATATGGGAGGATACACTTTTACGGCTATGGGCTTTAGTTTTTCATAGTTACGATTTATTATTTTGTTATCTAATAGAATATAAGGAAACAAACTTTTATACAACTAATATTAAACCGGATTTTTCTCATTATCAGAAACTTTATCAACTTCGGAAAAGTCACCACAGATCTGAAACATAAAACCATTTAATAATAATTTTTCGTTCGTTATTGTTCGACGATTAGATAACCGCAAAAAGTTTCCAAGTCAACTCTGTTATCGGATCAAAATAAATAAAGGCCAACTTGTTTGTCCATGAAATTGGTAAACCTTGTATAAAAAAAGTTCGTGTTTACTTTTCAACTGCATTTTATTCCGTAACAACGAACGTGGATGGTATTCAGGGTATGCACACATGTGGAAATGTAGAAACATTGGTATAAAACACTTGTGTTTATAATGCGTATACATATACCACACAATATAAATTGTACACGAAAGCCCGGATGTCGTGCAGCTGTGCACCCAAACCCGACAACCGAATACATTTGTTGGAAAAAAAAAAACATTTACAAACCATAAACTCGGTCCCTGTTTGAAAAGCCATTATGAGTTATCTGTGCATCGATTAGCCAAACAGTTCGTAATCTATCAGAGATCTTTTTTCTCAACCGATAAATCAGAACCGCATGTTTAATGCTAGACCTTATGAATACATTGAAAAGGCGTAGCACGAATTGAAATATTAATAAGTCGTAAAAGGCTTTTGATCTGCAGCAAAATTACATATTCATTAATTTGTTTTATTAAAATCCGTGTGCGGAATTCATGTCACTGCCATCAGTGTTCATAGCGTTAAATATTAATACGATATATTTAAATATCATCCAACCGACCTTTGATATCTGTTTGTTCGCCATTAAGCCTATTTTCTGTTCTGTTTGATATTATTTTATATCGAATTTAATTACATCATTTCACATTAATGTTTTTTCGCGAATGTTTTATTTCTTTATTATTTGGTTGCCAGAATTGCAGTGGCTCGTCATTCAAAGCTGATTAAGAAGCAAACTTATTAATATCTCGATCGACAAAACCGTTTTTAGCCAATAAATTAAACGAAAATTAAGAGTACTAAAGACTTTTCATCGTCCAACAGTTCACTTGGATTGATAATGTGCACAAGGTACTCGTATGTGAGAGTGTGCACATTAATCTAACTCGATTCTCAATAAAAAATCAGGCAACTACTGGACGACTGGTTAGTCTATAGTTTGCGAAGACTCTAAAAGAAAAGAACACAAAGCAGTTTGTTTAGTCAATCTTCAGCGCAGGCTATAACTCGAGGGCGTGCCACCGACTACATGAAAAATAAATTTCAACATTTTCCACGGATAAGTTTACCTTCAAACATTGTTATTCTTGAACAAAAACTCGTCTTTGTTGTGCAAATCAATAGAAGAGTTTATTTTATAATACACAAACAAGTATATGGTGTATAATAAATCATTCAGGCAATTTGCAGAAATGGCGTAGGTGCTGTAACACTACACCATCGAAGTAATACGAATGCTAATATTCACTGTAACAATACTTAAGGGTTTCCTACTGTTTACGAAACCGTTGAAATGGCCGGCTTTAACGCACATTACGCGGTTCCACTATGTTCAGCTATTGTTCTGCGCAAACCGGTAGGACTGTGCCCTAAACAATGCATGCCGTCACTGCACTTCGGTGTCTTAGCTCTTAATTGCCGTGTCAAATTTATGAATATTCTCTTCACATGCATATTATATGGAACTAACTTAACACACTCCTTCTGTCGCAATTTCAAGCTCGCCATTATATTTTCTCTTCATCCTTTTTACGAATAGAGAAGGTACAGATGTGACATTGATGGATCATCGACACCGGTTTATTGAACGAAACCGGTTGACACTAGTTGCCCGTCATATTTGCATAGAACGTACTTGAAATATGGAAAACGTTTTGTTCGTGACTAGAATTATTTTCTAAAATAGCAGCATGCGACGGCAAACTAGTAGTTATAAGAAAATGTTGCTCCTTTGTACAGCCTACTGTTCTGAAATAGTTGGATATGAAAGAAAGAGTACATCGCAAAATATTTCAGCGAAATTCAAGTTTCTGAGCACAAAATTAACTGATGACATGGAATGGAGTGAATAATATATCTAATCAATTAACATCTCGTAGTTCTTAAAAGACGCAAGAAGTAAATCACGTATATTTAAGATGCGTCGAAAGACATTCAGCGATGTCGGTGCAAATGACCATTTCACAAGACAGTACGTGGAAGGGCGACATTGATAAATCGTTCCCAGTACTGTTTGCTGGACAAACGTACTACGTACAATGATCAGAATATATTTTACTCCATATGAAATGATGTGAAAGGCTTCTTTGTCAAGCATGAATGAGTTATGAGCTCTCTCCAAACACGATCATTAATTTCTTAGGAACTTGAATTCTTAAAACCACATTAAGTCCACTGTAACCTTATTTAAAATACGATTATGTTTTGTAATACGCTTTATGGATTCACGTTTGTAATTAATTTGTAAAATACAGGAGTGAACACAGAACCTGTTAAGGCAATAACAAAGTAATCGAATAATAGATAACGTGGGTAAATGAATAGAGATCGTTTTTATTTCGTCGTGGAAACAAGAAAATGTAACAAAGAAATACAACCAACATGGAGTCGGAATACAAAGGGGCTACGAATTTCCCGATAGCCTCAAGGATATTGTCGAGGTTCCCGGGCCGCAAACATAAGTCCTCTTTTATATTTAGGCTATAGTAACTGACCAGCAAATCATCAGTAATTCATGACGGCTCCCACGGAAACGTGGTAACATCCGTAACGTAATATCAAATCCAATATTTTTCAAATGTATAGGTACCTAAAAACGTCTGCACGGCTCATATATTTTAGTGTCCGTGCTAAAAGTCAATCAATCAATAATTAATTTAGTGAAACCTCCAATATCGTTGAAAAACTTTGTCGGAAAATGCTCGTTCTACTTTCCCGTATCTGTCCAATTATGGAAAGATCCGGAATCTTGTATACAACATCCTTTGAGGAAAATAGTGCACCCGGATTGGCAAACCCTTGTAACTACCACAAATCTTCCTTTCCTAACTTTTGTATGGACACAAAATATATAAGAACATAATATGTACACCAACTTTGTGCCCTCTCTGAGTATGAATGGTTTTTCAGGTCCCATAGATATTCCTGTTATTATAGTGGTAATCCGCGGCATCGCGTCACATCCGCCATTCCTCGACCACGATCCATCAACGTCGGCCACGGATACAGGGACGTTTGCACCGCATATCGTCCGACTGATACGACTTGATCCCGGGAAACCAAAGGACAATAGGTTTATTTGTTTCAAATGACGATACAAGATAGGATTTTTTATGCTATGTTATAAAACTATAGTGTTGCTTTCTGTGAAGGTTTATCGCCTTATTTGACTTAAAGGTCAAATTGGTTAACTTTTGAACACTTCACTATTTTACGTCATACTATTTATTTGTGTCTATGATATTTGAGACGCAACCTGACTTTTTATTATACTCATTCTCTCATACTTAGCGCTCTTTTTTATTTATCCTGCGTTGTAGATTGTTTTGCTCATCCCGGAACAGAATCCTTTATTAATATTGAATGAACAACATTCAAGCAACAATAAAACTATTCTTCAATACGTTAACATTTTTTCCGCAAGAAAATCGTAGATACTTAACGTCGATTTTATCTACCCTTTTTCTATAGAAACCACCTCAAGCGAAACTATAATATCATTTATTCTCTCTCCACAATGGTTTTCTTAAGGTTAATGTTACAATGTTGCCTGGAACTAGATTCCACCTTTGTGAGAGACTGGTGCCTGATATAGGTTTCTAAAAGAAACCTGTATTACAGGTCACCAGCAAAGCTGATGAGACATAACTGGAATGAAGCCCTACAAAATCACAACAAAAATAAATGTTGGGGGGAAAAAAGGTATACAGAAAGCTTATAATTCAATTTTCCGATAAAATCATTACAGCAAAAGGAGGTCACGAAACACGAACTCACAATTAATCTTACACACGAATGAAATAGACGAATTTCATATTATTTACATTGCGTCCCCCACAATTGTTAATCAAAAAGAAAAAAACATATTTATGCGGCCTAATTTTAAATGAATATTAAAATGCGTTGGTTAAGTTCAGCGGGAACACGCCAAGTAAACGTAAAAGCGGGCAAAGGTCGGACGTTGATGAATAGAGGCTTACGAAAGGACGGACCGTCGGACAGCGGTCGCTCTGGGTCCACATCTAGTGCTGCCATGCATTTTATTGTTGCCAGACGCATTAAAAGGCTCTACTAATCCCATGAGACGTTGAGAATTCCGACACTTGGAGCTATGACTATGACCGACATATTTTAAAGAGCGCAGATACAACATAATTAAATTTAGGCAACACTTTCTTAATGTAGATTAAGGTCGCTTTCTCATTTGTCAGTGCGATATTGTTTCGGTGCGAAATCAGTTGGATATTAACACGGTAAATTTACCAAGCGTTTAATTAAAAGCTGTCTGACTGACATATCAACACACAGGCTTCACTGGTTAGGCTGGCAACTTGAATTGTAGATAGTACGCACATATATTACGTTAGGATACCTGGTTTTCCAAAAAATCTACTTGAAAGGTAAAAGAGAGACAGAGCTACTGACCACGCGGACGAAATCAACCAGTTTTTTATAATTTGCATTATACAAAAATCACACCGAACCGATTCAGCTCCAACCAGTGTTTCCAACAAGACTGTGATTTTTATTAGCGTTAGGGTTACTCTTGTAATAGGTCTTGTAATCGAAACTTCATCTGAAATACCGTAGCTACCTTTGAATTTACTATATTCTTACAAACAATGGATAGATGAAGAATTTAGAGCTATCTAAGTTCTTCAATATGCCTTTGAAAACAGTTCCTAAATACTTCAATATGAAATGACTACAGTAGTTGCCTCTATTGAAGCAGAGGATTGGCGTCGAATTTCACGATACTTTATTAAGAACAAGCCTCCGGGCTTACAAAGTGCTTGTTTCATCCGCTTGATATTAATTTGACATGTCCTTGAATGTTAACTATGTACATACATACACAAAATGAGGTTATGAAGATAGAGATAGGAACGCTGCGATATTTTCATTTGGACACAAATAAAAACAAATACCCGATCCTCAGTGTAGTCCTATGTAATATGGTAGTATGCTAACACCTTGATTAGTAAACAGCGTGATACTTCCCAATTATGTATCTGCATTAGCTTATTAAGCAAAGTTTCTAACAGAATAGTCAATGAAGCACGGCCATTAACCAGCAGGGGAGGCGGCGCGGCACCGATCGCAGGCCCAACGAATTTCCGCCACAATTTCTTTATTCCTCTCGCAAAGGCATTTTCCAGGATGCTAATCTACACAATGGAAATTAACTGGCAAAGAAAAAGGCCAACATTACCAATCTCATTTCCATTTATAAACACGACAGAACTTAATGTGAAAGCTTACTACAAGTCTGACCTTAAAACTTTTCAGTGCAAACTTTCGCGAATGGAACTAAATTACGATCGGTTGAATACGGTGCTTCGGTGGATTTCTCCTTCGTCCCTGAATCGGCGAAGTCGTTTGGAGGACAGATAAATTATATGTTATCTTCTGGGACTAAATATTTAGAGCATTATGTTTCGGTAAAACCAACCGAGAAGAAAGAACCAACAGAGAAGTCGTGACTATTACCAGCAATAAAAGCAAGGAGAAAGTGTATTTTGCGTTTATTTGATTACGTGGAGAATATTTGGATTACAAAATTAACAATAATAGTTTAAATAATAGATATAGGTAAATTAAATCGTTTGCAATAGAGTTACATCGTTTATAGTAACAGTTTACGCAGCTGAAGCATAAATGGGAGTAAACGTCGTTGACAAACACACACGTTGTGTCCTCCGTGTCTTCGTACTCGCACATTATAACACGAACTGCGCCGGCCGCAATAATTCTGAGAAACGAAGTCTACCCCAAGCTCACCCACTGAAATTATGCCGTCCAACGTTTCAAATTTCACTGTAGAAGCCTGCGATGTCGAAATGCTCGAGGAAAAAATATAAAAACTTGCGTTAGTTAACGAACACAGGTGGCAGGTGGAGATTCAATGCGACATGATACTCTTCATTACGACAGCGTGAATACATTTGCATTGCGAATGAGACAACTGTTTTCCATGAAAGTACAAATTTTGAATACACTTTACCGGAGCACTACATTTTAAGCGTAAAAAAGATGAAAAACAAAAAGCGTTCATTTGGGGAGCCGCAATACGGTAACGTTTATCTAAAGCCTATCGGGCAAGTTTCCAAGACGTCATCGAGACCGGCGGGGCCGCACAAGAGGCTACGCCAGCGCTGATCTCTCGAGCCTGCGAGCCAAGAAGCCTCTCGGTCACCCGGTGCCAAGTACCGAGCTTGCGAACCCTTAGCGGTGTCTGACTCAAATTATTCCAAAACGAAGAATTCGAACGCCTCTCACTAACGACAGACATGACTTTGAAGCGACGGTGTTGCGCTGTTTCTATGCCATTAATATTCAATTATTTACTGAAGGATATTGCTGCACTAAAGTATATATTGGTTTTTCATGCAAAAAATCTGGACAGTTTTGATTAAACACCGCATTAACCTTTAATATTGACCAAAGTACTAATCGTACCTTTCCGTTCATAGTGAGGCGACGGCTGCCGCTCGCAAAGAAAAATTGGACAAGTTAACACGATGAGAACTAATTCCAGAGCTCGATTAATCATCTGAGGGAACACGTCAGCTGGCGAGTGCTGGTATCCATTAATCGATGACTGATTAACTGTTTGGGATTTTGTTTGAGTGTAGGAACGGACATTGTGCGCACATGGGTACGGAAGAGGTTGGGCTCAGGGGGAATGTCGACGTCCTATGAAATAGTACGAAGTTGTTACTGCGAGGGAAAACACGGAACCGCTCTCAGCCCCACGAGACTACGGCGCTGAGCCAAGCAGCAGTTTTATCGTAACTTGATGCATTACTAAGTCTGTTGTAAAATAGTCCATGGTACTCATAAATTAAATGTCTAGTGTTTATACTTTTACGAGATAAGATTTCCGAATCGCATGATGTTTGAATGTTGCCTCAGTGAATATTTTATCAAAGTGTTCCTCGTGCGAAAATGCTTGCGTAATCAGTTAAAATTCCCAGCTTATAACACTCCAATATTTAATCACAATCATGATAAACGTAAAACAACACGCCGCGGGAACATTTTGAGATATGGACACACTGATATGATTTTAAACGAAAACTCAAAATGTGCCTGTATAGATTAGTAGATAGATTAAGCCGGAGCTTAAGCGTCTATAATGGCTGAGCAGACAGGATAAGTAACAAAAAGTAATGGTAAACAGAAGAGTACAAATTTAATCTAGGGTCTAGCCAGGGCTCGCGTTCCCGGAGGGGCGTTAGCGAAATTGCCAGAATACATTAACGGGAAGGGTCGCCCCCGCCCTATCTCAACAACCTGCAACTAAGCTACGACGCAAAATCTCTGTGAATAGCAAATTTTAGTCATATTACGCGTTTTTATCATATTCGTGCTACAGTGTAATTAATATACTTTCTATTTTGCGTACACAATAAGAGCGTGTTATGGCTGCGAGACTATAACTCTCAGAGTTATATCATTGAAAGACTTAATGAAGTCGTGGAAATATCATAAAAGCGGTTATTTACGGCGAGATTCTTCTACCTTAAACGACGGCGCAGTAAATAAAACCAAGGTTTAATGTTTCACGGAGGCCTCCACGTTATGTTATATGCGTAACGTCATTTTTAGCATGCTTTTGTTGGCAGTTTGCATTGTTCTTTGTGTATTCCCGATAAGGTAGTTACGATGTCTCACACTTGTATGATGATTACACTTAAGTAAAAAATTGTCGAATATTTTGTAACACTTAAGCCGACAGCCAGTAACAGTTGACGTATCGCATATCGGAACGTTTAAGTGCAAACGGGTTCGTTTTTTCAATCAACAGCCGTGAAATTGTATTTAATACTTCTGGTAAACGCTTCGAAAAGCGGTTGAGAGAGACTCAAAATTCAAAACGTCTATAAAATAAAAATTATATTGCCCGGAATACTTTTGTAATGGCGTACGCACCGAGGAAGGCTCTAACACTCCGGCAACAGATTTTACTGCGCATCCTACAAGTTTTAGTGCCCTTTTTATATCGACGTCAAATTTTTACGAGTTTTTCTGTCTAGGCTTCCGAGTCGCGGTCCATGGTTCATTTTTCTTCGACCTTATAACGCTTTTGAGTGCGTCTTTCAAAGGATAAATAAAGAACAGCAATGCTACATAAATAATACTACCACGATGTACCATAAACATAAAACGTGTTACTGGTTACCGTACCCTTGACGACCCGACCAGGACCAGTACACGACTCGTGTACCACACTAATACCATTTCGGGGAACTAACTTTCATTTTATATTGGTACTTTTGGAATGCAAACATACAGAAAGCTTTTATTTGATCAGGTACGTTTATAAGTCGGTAAGCGTTAAAGTCTTTTTGTTTACTGAATATTTTATTACATCAAAAGGATGTACTACGTACTAAAACTACCCAAAGTAAGGTTAATAAGGGTTCCTTATTCCACAGGCGATATCAGCTGTATCTACAATTTGTAGACCGCAATTGCACACACCGACCTTCCTGATAATCATAATAACAACAAAATATTCTTCTCTAGGACACTACGATCATTTATCATATTCAGCTGGTATATAGACAGTGGCAAAAGCCAGAAGATTTCTATCGTATAAGTATCGTACAAAATCATTTATTACGCTTCTACAGATTCTAACATAAAAGTTTCAGACACGCCATACATCCATTGTAAACCAAAAGCAATTCATCCAGCAATAATGTTTACTATGGAACGTTGAACTCTATAAAAACTCACAAACGTCTATACTGGAATTAGTGAGCATGAAGAATACCTATAACACATACATAAAATCACACTTATTATCCTTAAACGGGTAAATAATTCTACAATTAGCGATAAAGAGGCATTTGAAACCATATTTGGAAGCAGAGGGCTGATCGTTGATTAAAAGTCAACATGCAGTGAAACTGACAGCCTATCTGGTTTGCAACAAAAACCATTTCCTCGACTTCAATTAGTAGCGGACAGTAACCAGCAGACATTCTGTTGTTTTACTCCTAGATTAGATGTGAAAGACGAAATGAACTACCCAAGTAATAATATAACAGAACAGAACATGAAAAATTAATTAAAAACTGTTAAAGATACGACCATATGTGAGATGTAAGACATATGTATAGGCGAATATGCAAAGCAAAGCGTAGTAATTCAAATGGCAAGACTAACACAAAGGCGGCAAAATTTTCCACAAACTATAGTGCGATATTTTCTCTAGAGAACTTGGAATTTGCGTCGTTTGTTCGGAAGTAAAACTTGAAGATACAACTTCAATGTGAGTTAGGCAAGTTGAAGGAGGCCACTGAATCGAATAGTTACTTAGGTTCTTATGATAACTGCAATTAATAGTCAGATGAAAGTAAAAAGAAATAAGTTTAAAAAATCACACCAGAGCTTCTTTAAAATAATCCAATCCTGAACGTGCTTTATTAACGCAACATTCCCGTTTCCAAACTCTAATTGAAGCCAAAACGAAATAAATGGTTCAGATATGTCCATGCTATAATTCGCAACACGTTCCTAGCGTTGTAAAACTTGATGGTTTTATAATAAAGTGGATGTCAAAAAACCCTTGTCAGTTTGTCTTTTGACAGATAATCTTGAAAAAAACGTTTGTGTTTTGTTAATGTTATGAGTTACGACTTTGCTAGTGATAACGGGCCTCAGAGTTTCAAAGCTTCTTATAATCCTGCCCAAAATTGGTTGCTTGTTGTAGATAATCAACGGGTAACAAGTTCAGTAGAAAATTGAAGGTACATTACATACAAAGATAAAACCCCTAGTGACGATGATACTATACATATAGGTGAACATAGAGTTATAAATACAAATAGAGACTATTCTAGCATGCTACCTAATAGAAAGACACGATGAAAAACAGATGAAGCATAGAAATACATCAATGTAACTACTAACAATAATTAATCGCTTCGACGTTAATTACTGACTCATGGGACAGCTGAAGGATATCAGAATTCTTAACGAAATGATCGCCACGAAACCATGACTAAACACACCGAGTTGAGGTCCTAAGCATATAATAGAAGCTGTAATGATTCTCTGGACTTTATTGTTGGTAATATAACCTTCCTTTTTTATTAGTCTGTACACAAAAGCGCAGATGGAACCGAGGAAAAGCTGGGAAAAATCACCAACACAATACGCTCAGTGACTCCGGGATGTTATAAGTAAGCAATGCGAAGTTTATGGTATTCAGTTTATTGTGGATTGTAAATATTTTAAATGAGAGTCAACCCGTTTTACTTAAGCAAATAACGCACGTGTTTTTAAAACATATTTTTGCACTTTGCTCAAAATCACGGCATTTTGTGTAGATGAAACTTCTGTGGTGGTGAGGCGTGTATGATTGATTAAACTGGTTTGTTGTGTCAAGAGCGAACCTATCTTTTGCATGCAAACGTTTATTACGTAAACGAGAAAGAATTTTAAAGCAAACTGTCGTTCAACAGAAACTGTAAAACAAATTCATCTGTGGTCAACTTAACTTATCTAGAATAGAATAAAATAAAACGCAAACAGCGCAGCGAGCACTATCAAAGCGGGATCTAATATATTTGCCAAGTAAACACACGCTATCAGATACTCGTACATTAAGCATCCAGCTGTCTAAGTAAATCGATCAGCCTTTCAGAGCACAAGTTTGTAAGTGTAGCCAAACATAAATTATATTACCGTACCTGTCTACTCGATAGCGTCTCAGTTACAAGCCCATCCACTTTGGAAGCAAACAGAATTACTGGTTCGACTGACAAGGACATCACAAATATACATTAGGTTTCTGTAGGTGGAAGATGAAAGCCTACCGCTGTAGTTTGTTGACCGATTATAACGGGGTTATAATATACATAAAACAATTCCAGGAAAATGCGTCAGGAAAACAGAAAAAGCGTTTATCAAAAAAGGGGGTTTTTCTCTTCTTAAAAAAAATATTACTCGCACTGTCTCTTTCTAACAAAGTGAGAAAATGACGGTAGATATTTTAGTCTTGTCAAATAAGTCCACTCGCTTGTTATTGACGTGAGTTTAGACGTAATTATCATAGGTGTCGTCTAAATTTCCGTAAATGACATAATAGTTCTAAATATTTTCCCCATATTTTATGATATTTTTAAGAAAAATATCTAAAGTGGTCAAAATAGTTTAGTTTAGAATCACCGATATATACCTATATTGGTGATTCTAAACTATAAAAGGAAGAGGTCACAAAAAGGTTTTACAAATGATTAATAACATAACATAGCATCACGCCGGTATTCCCCGAAGGGTTAGGCAGAGGTGTACTATTGTACACCCGTACTTATTGAGTCCCATGTAATAGGTGGCGAGCCTATTGCCGTCTACCGGGCACAGTTCCAGACTCAGTGCTGCTACTGAGAATTTCCATACAGAAAAACTCAATAACACTTTGCCCGACCTGGGAATCGAACCCAGGACCTCACACTTAGCAGTCGCGCTTGCAACCGCTAGACCAATGAGGCAGTAAATGATTAATAATGTTTCAGAAATTATAATATCATCCACGTTACGTTATATATTTCCAAAAAGATGCTGTTTTTGTGTCACAATAAAACGATAAACTAAAACACAATAAAACTCTAATAAATGTTTACTTTTATCTATAATCCTATACTATAATAAAAACTATGCTGATCTAGAAACTCAGGACAGTGTATATTAATGCGCCATGAAGTGCTTATAAAAGGGGCTAATCTGCGTATTATATGTATACAGATGATGGCTCTCCATCGATTTGGGAGCAATTAAAACGCCTGACCGAGCGTTAATGGTGTGCACGGACCCGAAACCGCCATAAACAGTGATCTGGTGATAAATTCTTTAATACTCATATAAATAATACATAACCCGAAGTGCAATAAACCGTTAGTGGGGATATTATATGTGGATTATCGCTATAGAGAGGGATTGGAAGTAGTAGAAACGCGTACTGTTGAAATGGAGTGCCATTTCGGATCCGCTCATGAGAAAGTCATATCCCGCTTCTACTTAAATTCCATCTAAACAAATAACAAATCTTTCATTTAACCAACACAAAGCGAGAGATACAGTTTACACCATCGGTCATCGCAAATACCACTTTAATATCAAAACAGAACAAAAGGAAGGAAACGCCAACGAAAACAGAATCCTCTACGGAACTGGCCAGCTTTAATAAGAAGTTATAGTCGACATAATGTTTATTTAGGAAACATTACCATAGACGTGAAGGAAATAAACTCGTGCAATTATTTTAAATGGCTCCAATTTTGTACACTGGGAACACTGAATCTAATAAAAGTGACTGGAAAATGGTAATGTACACCTAACAACTACAGCACACTAAATGAAAAAACTCGAAACGGAATCCCATTCAAAATTACAAAACTGTAATGTTATAACTGATTTCGTTGAAAATATGATGATCTCTGGCTTATGAGCTTATGGAAATTAAGGAAATTTAATAATAGCTTATAATCTGACGATATATTTAGATAGCTAGAAGTGCCTACTAACTTTAGTAATACTGAAAGAAAACGTAAAGAACTTACTGGTAGCACCAGGTACTGGTATCGGAACACATACGCACTTTTCTACTACTACTAAACCATATTCAAGTACCTATGTAAAATGAATTCAATTAAAAACGACTCATTTTGATTCGAATAATCTGGAGTTGAAATGACAGCTCAAACCATGCCAAACTTCATTACAAACTATAAATTCTGTACAAAATTACCGTCCCACGCTCAGTTCTACATTATTGTAAATCGCCGTCGGATTATTAATTAACCAAAATTCAAATAGTATTAATAATAAATTGATTACACGTGTGTGAACTATACGACCTTCAAAAATATGTAAAATACAGTTACGCGCTACTATCACATTGGAAAGGTTAATCTAAATAAATTACGAAAAGAAAACCGGTACCGGTAGCAGAGTACATACATAGACATATCGTCACGCCTGTAAACTGTAAACCCCGTGGAGTAAAGCAGAGTTTTACGATTGATAAGTCTCACGTAAACAAGGGGGTAAGGAACAATTCCAAACTCGGGGTTGCTACGATACTATATACCATATACTATATAAAGAAAGGTATATAAAGATAAAAGCTATATAAAGATGATGATGACGTCTTGGATTAAATATAAAGAAACAAATATAGTCTCCTCATCACCTCTAGTACTGAATTTCTTAACAGCAGTGTGACCAACACGATCCGGCTGTGTGTCTAGCTATCTCACCCCCACAAACGCATTGAAACTCCAACCCCTTTGCCAAGCGGCCTGATAATGGCATTATAAGGATCATTCGTTGTAGCGGTCTATAGGCTCCTGTTCAGTGCTAGACAATTACTTGATCCAATTTAAGTTTCGAATGGAATAATCGGTGCATTGTTGATTTTATACATTGATCGATGTAATATGTTTTGAACTGATATTATCTTATTTAATTTTTATGTTTGGTTGTCAATTCTAACTCATTACATAATACACGTTTTTAGTGACTAAACTGGAGACAATGAAACGAAACAGTCTTTTGTTTCTGTTGTGCGAAGCGCAATGCATTCCCAACGAAGTATGATTCAATATACATATTGCAGTGTGGCGATTTGCTCCAATAATCTAAAGAGGTTTGTTTTTCTTAGTTGATTGCAGGATATGCATATATATTTTTGGTTTTATAGTTCAAATAATTTGCCAAGTAGGTAATATATCGGTGTGCAAATAATAATAAAATTTAATCTTAACATTCGCACGCAATTTGGAACAAAGCAAGGACACGGGTGCGCCGACACATCGACACCAAATCCTCGGAAATACTTTGACGTCACGTGTCAATGTTCGATCGTAAAGATATTGCGAGAGTGTACCTCGTGAATCAGTATTTCATGTTCCTACATCAAAAAAACAGCACACGTTAAAACGCGCGACAATTTCTCTTCAGTAACGACCCCCAGGTGCTGACACAAAGAGGCTTAGTCGCGTACAAACGTGTGTCTTTGCGAGATAGTTTATGAAGTCCGTATAGTGCTCCAAAAGCCTAGAATAATTTACACAACCTACAATAAACATTGTATGATTTTGTAAATGTCACAACATTTGTTTACAAGTAACCCTGATGTTGTTGCCCTTATAACAAAGACGGTTCGTAACAGGCAGACTTAGATTTTTCAATATGAACTTGATGAAAAAACGTGTTACAAAAGTTCGGACCGGTTTAGAACAACAAGAAAGACTGGCAAACAAGTAAATGAGTTATATAGAACATGTTGGAGGGAAATTAAATAGGGCCACAATGTCACAACTGTTCACAAAAGGTCTCGAACAAATAGTAAGGTTGAAGCCCTTAATTTGGCCATTCACGGAGGACGTAGAAACCTTTGAGACGTGCGTCGTGTGTCAGACGTGACCTTATTGACTTTCAATCATTTCTCTTTCGCCCACTTTATGAGTGCGTCGACTGGCGTGCCTAATAAAACATAATAGATAACTAGCAGACACGTCATATGCGATTATTTTACTTCTCATGCGATTTATTTTTTCGAAACTGTAGATATTTCGTACGAAGATAAATCAGGAACGAGATGAATGTGAGTGATGTATGTTCGTATCGTAATTTATGGTACCTACAAGCCAGTCATTATGAATACTGAATATTTAAAGTTGAACAAACTGAAAATGAATCACAGGGTGCGATAAAATGTTTTTGAACTTGCGTGCACGCGCAACCTCATCATGAAATGAAAGCCTTTCTATGTATACTTAACAGTATTTTTGCAAAAATAATAAATGTTTATTAATACTATAACTACAAAATAGATTTCAATTGCTGGAATATTATCATCAATTATGCAAATACCAGCATCCAAAATTACATTAAACCGCATCTCCATGTAGGTAAATAGGCGATAGCGTGTCGAGATAACAGTATATCTGGACAGCGATCTCAATTTATACTTTACAATACAATAAAGTGGTAGTTAGCCGGGCGATATCGGCGCGAGAGCACGGCCGGGCGTGACGCGGCGAGGTTAAATCGGGCCAGGCGGCCCACGCAAAACCGCTAATTAGGAAGCGCACGCGCAAGGGCGCTGCACCGCCGCGCCTCGCGCACGATGCGCAGGCGACTTCACACAACCGCTGAAACAAAGACACCACACCGCTGGACAAAAGAAACAAGCATTTGAACAAAAGAAACTGCTCATGTAACAAAAGAAATGGCCAGAGAACAAAAACAATGGCGTGGCGGTGGAAACGCGAGGAGTATGCCACCTTGTTTTCAGGCACAAAGGGTGTTGTGTGAAATTATATTTTATTACGAATTCTGACGTGTCCGACACTGAGAGGCGCCAAGATTGTGTGCTTGCTTTCTATTATAGGTATATAAAAAGAATTATACAGAATGAGAAACTTCCTTATGAGATGCTATAAATCTAACGGAGAACGCGTCAAGAAACTTTGACGTTCAAATTAAGAATAAGGAAAATGCGTCAATTCTAAACCGGGGAAGTTCAGACTAGAATATATGTTCAATAAAAACTGTTACAATAGGGAACATCCGCGCGGAGCAAGAAATACTTTAGTTCGTATATCTCCGCCGCTCCGGTGCCAATTTTCATTTTTTCCATTCTTTGTTTTCGGGCTGTTGAATTTGTACGAAACGACGGTGGAATTCATTACTTGGAGCCGTCATTCGAGCTGTCATGTTTCACTGCGATGTGGATGTTTTAATGTATCTCCGTTGGCACTTAATACACTTCGCTTGTAAAGTCATTACAGGTATCTTAATGTTATGCTTCTGCGAAGACAACATGAGAAGGGTTGACTCAGCAATTGGGTCCGTTAAAAACCGGGTGCTGGCGATTATCGTTATTATTTTGCTATTGCACGTTTCATATTGCTTCTTAGTCATTCACAGACAACCTAGACATTATTATCTACACAGATGCTGATTTCATAAATAGACTTCTTAAATTATATGTAGGCACGAAATATTAGTTGTAATGATTATATCGCCTGTGTTATCAGACCTGACTGATTCCTAGTCTGATTTTCATTTAATGCAAAATATATATTTTTATTCTATTATATATATATTTTTTTTCAAACCCTGCTCCACGTTTTAATTCCTGTATAGTGGGTGCGTTTATAAAAACTAATATTCACATGGACAAACACCCAAACCCGAAACAAATGTTTGTATATCATACAAATATTTATTCCGTGCAGGAATCGAACCCGCGACACGTAGCGCAGCAGTCGATCGCTCAACCATTAGTCCAACCGTGTCGTATTTTAAATTGTTATACCAACATAGTCTGAAAATCAAATCTCTCGGATTGTCCTAATAACATAAGACCTATGTATCATCGCCCGACCCTTTGATAATCACAGGCCATTTGAGACTACGCCAGTTCCTAGTCCTATGTACGAAGAATCCGAGTAACGTCTACAACAAAGCCAAAATTGTAAGTCATGTCACAAAATCTTCCTTGTATGACAATGACATACCCCGGACGATGATGCATCCAAGTCTCGTTGAACAAAGCACAAAGCGACTGCATATAACTCAACGGAAGCACTTAGTTCTATTTTGGTGATGTGGAAGCTCCCGAATATCGGCACGAATATAAACAACTCATCAAGTACTCCAACGGATCCTCGTTTATTACTACTCCACGGTTTCGGCACTTCGCCACTATCCGTTCTAAATATTGGGAGGATATCGGTTTGTTCTGATTGGATGGTTAAAGTTCTTCCTGATAATCAAAACAACTAGCTTCGCTGTGTTGTATTCTTCGTTGTAACTTTTCAAAAGCTTTATAGTACGTTTGCAAAATATGTCGTCTGATTTTGTTTATTAGAACTGTTCCATAAGACGGGACGACGACGGTCGACGGTCGCCAAAGTATGGAATCGTAAATTAAATGTATGTAACCTTGATAGAATATTGTCAGTGTTTAGGTTTTTATAACATTCAACTGCTGAGCAGGACGAGCAAAGTTTTATAGGGCTTTTTGTGTGAAATTCAGTAGCAGCACGGAGTCTGGAACTAAGCCCGGTCGATTCTAATATGCTCCAGAGATGTACCTCTGCGTTACCCGTCGGAGAATACTGGTGTGATGTGAGCATGATGTAGGTACTGATCACGCATACCATAATTATTGCCTAAATTTAATTGATATTCTTATGCTTTGGCGTTCATAGATTGCAATTTTGTCGTCTAACTATATTTGGAAACCAAATCATCACTAATCTAGCAATCTAAGTGCAAATCCGGGAAAAAAACTATTAATATGATGATGTCACTAAGATTACCGAGTAGTTTTGTGACAGGATTTTCCCGAACAACATTTTACCTTGTTAATGATGAATTTATCGTGACAAAATAAGTAGATACTTAATATGCGTATTTGCGGGGAATTAAGATTGCACCTGTTAATTTGATATATCGCACCATTTAACTAATCAGGCGCTATCTACTGTCTTATTGGCTATTTCTAATATCGACTGAGTTATTTGCGCACAAGATGTTCTCAAAATCTTAAACATGGCATCAAAACTTACGAATACTTTTTTAAGTGGGCGATGTGACATGTCACCTATCTTTTATCCGAAAATAAATAAATAGTGTATTCAGCAAAGACATTATTTATTTATTTTTTCAATAAAATCTTCAATCATTCAATCTTTCACAGGTTAAAGTTTTTTACCGGTAATGTAAACTCGATCAGAACTTGAGCATTTTTTCCCACAATCCCAATACCGTGAAACTTTTATGATTCATTTTATTATTGAGTCACGTCTTAAGTATTAAATATAGTAGCTGAGGGAGATATTTTTTGGACTTTAGGTACGAAGCGAAAATATAGGATCAACTATTAATTTTATAATTTCCTTGCTCTGATCGATACGGTCATGTTTTTCAATAATCGAACCAAATCCTTCATGTTATGCTACGAATAACTTTAACAAAAGCTTTTTATTTTATTTTGCTATACAAAGCCGATCAAAACCAGTCTTTTGTCTGCGTCACTCATTCTCACGTGCTTGATCATGCAATGGTACACTGGTATTCAATTAAAATGTATGATTCTATTAAAGGCGAGTTTCTTGTATTACGACTTGTACCAAGTGTTTTCCTTTTACTATTGGTTTGAAACGAGGCAGCGCGGCAGAGAAGCGCGGCCGGCGGACGAGAGCCATTCGAATTTCAATAAAACTTGAAGGGGAATAAATTGGTATAGGGTAGCCGACGAGATATTGTGTTCCCGCCAGCTGACGCGGCTCACACACACAACCCGAAAAATAATAAACGCCATTATTGAACTAATTGCACTTTCCGAACACATTTGTCAGTGTTGATTCATAACACATTATACACATCTGCCATTCAGATATTGGCTATTTAAACCAATTGAAATATCTATTAATATAATTGCCGGTCATTATTCAATAATACGCGCCACCGTAAGCCGTGAAGCTGCCGTGTCGTGGTGTTTATTTTCGTGAGATTGTGGTTTCATTTGAAATTGGCAAAAATATTGCAGTTTGTAAATTCACAACTAAAGAAAATTTTACTGCTGACGAGAAATTTAATTTACTGTATCCCTCCGAATACATACACCTAAACGTGGTTCTAAAACAGCTGGAATTTTGTTTCTTGTGTAAGCTTTTTCTTTTTTTAAATTATCTACAGTAGAAAACGCCATATTTTTCTAATTAAAAATACAAGTAAGCCGTAAAAATTCCCCCGCCCTATAAAAATCACAATAGAGTACGCGATATAAAATTTGAAACATAAAACCGACAGTTACTCGGTTGGATATTTATACGGCAGTTGAGAAAGATAAATTGTGCCTGTATCGGAGTATGACGAAATTGGTAGTAACGTGAGACCCGCTGAAAATTGACGTCTAACACTTAGAAGATCAACCTCTCTAGTCATCCGATTTGACAGCGTGAAATTGAAGTTCCCCGCGGCCTAAAAAAATATATCAAAATTAGTTGCGTTTCGGCGAAATTAATTTCGTTACTCAATTTAATAAAAAGTAGGCAAGTGGAGCTCTTTAATATAATTTAAAATAAGCGAGTATGAAATCAGTCAAAGAGAAAATAAAGAAGGAGAATTAGTGTTGAAAAGTAAAAGAATAAATACACGCAAACGTTTTTTACGCCCTTGGCACAGCATCGTCATCTACACGCAAGAACGAATGACAAATCATGTCACACTTGACTAACTATAACATATACAGGTACTACACGAAAATTCTCGATAAATAATACGAATTCAAACTTTCAATTCGCCGCCATAAATCTTGGCTACAGATAGAAATCCAACAAAGATAAAGTATCAAGCAGCTGAAGCGCTGACAATTCAACGAGTGAAACTCAATAACGCTACAGCGGAGATAAAATATAAAACACTGGTCCGTTTCTTGGGCGCTAACAGTTCCGACGATTCTAAGTAGAAATGCAATCTTGGAGGACTCACGTGGGAGGTCAATGCGCTGCCTACGTTCACCGTTAAAACGACCCAGCCATACGATCGTTTACGGCACCATTTATTTAGTAATGCTAGGCTATCTGTACAGTAAAAAGGATACATTTCCTGGAAGAAGTCGAGGCTAGGCGGCTGTAGGATGTCTAACGCCGATAAGACCTGTAAAGATAAAACCACACATTAGTTGGGCGACCACTCCGACAAACGTCGAGCTCGCGTCAAACCCCTAGTTGACACGTTATTAGCGGTCGCACAAACAACACTATGCAACGGTAACTCGTTTCAATGCAAATACATGTTTATACGTGAGACAAACGCCCACCAACCACAAACAATACACGTTGATCGATAAAACAGTGAAAATGAATAAATTATGATGAGAGCGCACACCGCATTATAATTATTTCGTGATAATGCCCAATGCAGACCCATATTATCATACTAAAAAGGTCTGAGGCTGGCAAATTTATAGGTATGAATCGAATTATTATTACTGATAAATTGAAAAATTTCCAGGGGTAATCACGAAAGGAGTAATTATAAAATGCAGGTGAGAATTTAAAAACTTCAATTAACATTAATAAAGTAAGTTTCAACGCGGACCGTGGAAGGTCCCTCTAATTAGAACTGTAAAAACAAACGTGTTGATAAGGTGTTCCAATTCAGTCGCTGTTAATAGGTATGCGTGGGAACAACTACCTCAACCGAAGGCTGTTTTCGAAACAAACATGTTTGTTCAAATGTAGAAGGCGGAAATTTCAATGTCAAAGAAATGGAGCAATCTGACAATATTGTTTATTAAGGAAAAATATTCAAATGAAATTTTTCTCTGGGTCGAATTACTTTTGCATTGTATATTTGTGACTGGGATATGTCATTTTATTTATAAAGCCACAATCTTTGTGAGTATGGCTGAGGTTGGTGTAGCCTTCGAGTAATCTAATATCTGAATCTAGTCAGCCACACATGCCTGTCTAGATTCATCTACATTCTCAGTAAGTAACTTTCTATGGATTGTAGCGGTATCATATTACGGCGAAACTCTTGGCAGCAACTATGCCTAGTTTAAATATCTAAAGACAAAACTTCTAGTGCTTGTGAAATTGGCAAAATACTTGATCGCCAAGTTATTACTTTGACGTCACAGTTGGTCAAACAATGATTTTTTAAATTTTTTATTTATTACGAGTGTTAAGTGGGGATAATCGGTACTCGCATTTGACCTATAGGCAATGGGTGCCAGAAAGAGTCTCCACGTGTGACGAAACATGATATCATCATATCATATCATTTGGCGCATCCTGGGCAAGTGAGCGTCGAAAGCACAATCGCTGACATGCTATTCTTTCCACTACGGACATGAGCGATTCCCACGTGACGTGATCACTTGTGCCGACTCGACAGAAGAGGATAGGCAATAAAACTAACAGACTTCAGAGAGATAACTCCTTAATTATTATGAACAGTCAGCAGACAAGGTGCTTTGTGTGTGTTTTACTTACCGTACTTTTAAGCAACTTAATTCAAGAACATTGATATCAAGTAGGATAATAAAGAGGTCTAAGTAAATAAAATAATAATTAAGTTTCCTTACGTTTTCGTGTTTGAAGAAGCAGAGCATCTTGAGCTCACGGAAGACACGCTTGGAGGAGACGAGCGACTGGAACACATTCGGCAATTTCTTAAGTGCCACTCGCCGGCCATCGCGAGGGTCCGTCACCGCCCTGCAACAAAACAACAAGCATTGTAACATTACGTCAAACAACATAAATGGTCCTCCGAGTCATGGAAGATCCTGATACGATATGAATTGGTAGGTACTCTAGAACCAATGGTCCTCAATTTGTGCAGGTTATAAGGATATTTATTCATATACAGTGCAGCTCCACGTAATAAATATTACATAAATTCGAACAGATTTTAAATGATATTAAGGTTGAGGGTGATATATAAATAAAAATCATGGTCAACCAATAATAAAAATAAAACTCAGATAAGTTTACACTACTAACTTAAAATATTGTCAACAAAGTTTATACTTTTATTACCCGCAAATGTTGGTGAGCTTTGAAATTCTGGTAATTAAACCACTTTATTTCATTTCTTAGAATTTATGTAAAGGGTAGTCAACGACAGTGCTCCACGCCCAAAAGGAGATGGTGAGATGAACTGGACTCCTATGCAAACGATCGTCCCCAAATCGCAATGGACCGGGATAAATGGAAAGAGAGCTTTGGCCCTGCAGAGGAACATAACAGGCTCATAATAATAGTAATAATATGTAAAATATTAATTAATAAAGGAAATAATAATAATGTCATTAGGTAAAGGTAGACTTAAAATATAAGTAAGGTAAATTTTTATATTTTTATTGCGTCAGCCAGTTTACCTTGCCGATATCAATGTGAATATGTGAAAAATGTACACGGTAAAACTGCGGCGTTATTTTATTCATAAACAAATATGGTTTCATTCGCATCTAAAAAATCTATCTTAAAAATATGCATGTACCTAAATTTTTTAATAGATTCGATTAAGCGCATACACTGTTTTACACAAGCAAAGTAGATATGTTAACAGTATGCTCGGCAAATATTGTTTCATTAACAGTATGTTGTGTTAATTAATTTACAAAATAAAGACAAACATTAACATTCCGAAATTGTATTATGTTCCAATTATAGGCAGTCCGGTTTTCAACAATACTTGATTATCATAACAATACGGAGAGGCTACTAACTACAATATGAGTTTACCCAGTGATTCGTGACATGTATTGACATACGCATCTGAATCCAAAGTTCAGCATTAACATAACAAAATCATTGCCCCGAGAAGGTGCAACTGCAATTTTCGTGACTATCAAACGAAGTGCCGTACTGTATTTATTATATTACTTATTCTTTATTAATATCTCGCCGACCGACAGTAGTTAGATTATTTGCTACGCCTCATTCATATAAATGGAACCTTACCATGCAAATTCAAATAACTACGCAAGGATCTTTTCGTTATACTCAAAATTTTTCACCGTTCGATAAGCTTTGAAACTTGAAATCCGTGTAAAGTGTAATTACAACAAAACTTGTTTGTACAAAAACATTTTGAAAATGCAATATGTATTGTGGAGGCCGAGGACGAGGAACATACCCTCGTATTAAAGTGTCCCGTTAGGTCTGCCCTCGCGATTATTATCGTTCGGAACGCAGGCCCGATAATATCCGTCGCAAGGGAAATAGGGATGCCGACCGGCCTGAGAGCAACGACCGAACCCGGGCGCAGACCTAGCCCGGGGAACATTTGGAGGATTTCAAATTACGGATGTCACTGATTTATTGCCCACTGAAATACACCAATAGACGAGAATACAAGCAATCGTTTAGTAGAACCACGGTTTAATTTAATACCATCGTCCACGATTACATTTTCGACGATTTTCGGAATTTAATTGTCGCTTATTTGTTTGTGTTTGATAAGTAGTGTACCTGACAATGATAAAATTAACTGTTACTCGGTGAATTTAAACTGGAATCATATATTCGGGATAATTATATTATCTGTAACATGCTGTTCAATTGAAGTTATTCTTGGAAATATAATTAATGTTAGCTAAATGTTTCTTAAAGTAGTAGTTCTTCTAGTTTGATAAAATAACGGTAACCTTCGATTAAACATCTGAGTAATGAAAAACCCTCCTTAAACAGCAGATCAGCACTGTTGAAGTCCAGAGTAATTATGAGAAAAGATTTATGAGTCAATACGCGTACCTACTTGAAAAACTGCTTAATAAATAATTCTTTTGATATGGCTGCATAAAGGCGTATTATTAATGTCGCATTCAATTTCGGCAAGCTGAGCAAGCACTGTAAACAAAGGCAGGAAGTATCCTCATTGGAAACAGTACCCGTAAGTTAGTCACTTTTTATTTATGCCAAAGTTTTGCAAGTTCAACAACATATAAATAGGAACTTTGACATACGAAATCAGTGAAGCGACTCGCGAACAAGGGTGTAACATCCGAACATCCATCCTCATGGCAATGTTCACATTAAAAATTATACGTTGAAATCGTAATTTTACGGTTCACACCACGACAAAACTCAACAAAGAGCAATTAAAAATATGAATTATGTGTGTATGGGTCCGCGACGTGTCGTTTCTTTTTACGGTATTAGCGATCATTTCGAACGGTATACAAGTAATTGTTTGATCTTGACAAACATTCCCAGGGACAAAGCTCTTATTGTCCCTGTAACAAAACAAATAATTCAGCCTGCTTAGCCTCCGTGAATTTCAAGTATTTGGAAAAACGAGGAAAATAATGATAAATGTTAGGAACGAGTGGGTTTGTACAAAAGGAAGCCAACTAGATAGGTATTCGGTAAACTAAGTAACGTGCGCAATTAATTCTGGCGTTGTTACAAGATACCTTTTGCTTTCAGCGGTTTTGGAAGTCTAGGCATGTTTTTACGCTGAAAATAATCCCTCGAAGAGAGAATTGCCAATGGCAAATATAAAATAAGTATATAATATTATATACCTACTTCTTTTATTGGGATGAAGATTTTGTAAAGTTATGGTTTTCAAGTTTAATATGTCTAACTTATTTCCATATAATTACTTGGCGTTGCATATGTCAAAATACTTTTAAGACAAATTAGAATTAATTTCGAAGCTACATGGGTAATTAAACGGTTACTATTACCTAAAGCTAGGTACTCAGCATATATTGGAAAATAATTCAAACAGCACTACTGGTACGTGTATTAAACCTCTAAATGGATTGTTTATAAGTACAAGTTCACAACAGTAACTGCTATTACCCAGCTAACTTTGACAGTAATTGAACAAGTTGGTATTTAAAAACTTTGCGCCACTAGCGTTTGCTCTGGCCGAGTAAAAACAGATCCATAAAAGGTTATTAATTACGGCGGATACAGAATACCTTGAAAGTTAATTCTAGACATAAACGTAAAGAATATTCTTTTGTGACGGTTCTATACAAAGACCACTGCTTTGTTAATTCATAAAAAAAGGTGACGATATGGGATCGAAAGTCTTGCCTGTCAATCTCATGTTCATGTCAATAAGACGTCAAAGAAACGTTTCAATCTCTTTGTAATTCTTCTTTTTTTTTTGTGAATATTATTCCATACTTTGTTATAATGACCACAGAGTCACAAGTTGTAGGTAATAACGAAAATTGATTTCACGTGACGTTTGAACATATTGTTGAAATCGATTCTGGCTGAAACGGAGAGAACTAAAGTTAAACAATTACGGTGCGATCGGCGGTCACAACCCCTCAAATATTACTTTGTGAACTCTGTAACGAATAAAATCGTGTTTTCTTGTAATCATTGAGTTAAAGTTACCCGTACGAAAGGACCAAGTTAACCAAACAAAGGTTTATACTAAAACCACTCTCATAGAAGACATGCAAAACTACAGCAGCAAAATAATAAGTTTGTATCACACCACATCTATAGGTCTTAAAGACTTAAAGACAACCCTTAATTAATCTTAAAACTGCAGTGAAAGACATGTGTTTACTGAGAAATGAAAAAGAAACAACATCTCCGCTCCTTTCATCCCTCGCATATTGGATGTCCTAAGTAATGTTGTTACGTGTGGTCGCAACCAAGTCTTGTCTTACGTCCAATATCATTGTCCAGGACACAGCCATTAGAGACTCGCCGAAGGACCACTCAAGTCAATTAACGATAACTTACTCCCACAACAGAACTACACGAATCAAACAAAGACAAATAGTGAAATTGTACGAAATTTTAAATATCGAAACCTCCTAATTAAATATACAGATAACAAAGGACCACTCGATTTAATGGAACATATTTGCTCCAACAAAAGCATCTATACCTATTTGGAGCAAAAATATAGATCGTGCGGATTTTCATGCAATGTATCGAGATTCCTAAGAGTTTTTAGGACTTTTTCTGTAGTTATATTATCGCACGCTGTTAGAATGGGCCTTCTGTAGGTCTTATCCTGTAGTACAGTGTTCTATCGTGTGTGTAACTAGATTAAGGGCAAGCAAATAGGCTCTATATAATTGTGCACGGTCCCTGTGCTTTCGGTTAATTAGCAAACATGGACAGTTAGCCGACTATAATCCAATAATGTGAGACTAATAGCCGTTTCTGCAGTGTTCAGGAGAATTCCGAAGCAGTGTCGAAGATATTTTTGGATGTTGGTGTAGTAGCACTATAGATCATATTGAATATGATATGGAAGAAAATAAATGCATTTACTCGTGAAATCTAGAACTGGGAGGAAGTATAGGGTTGTTGCTGTAGTAGGTGTTAGAGATAAGCCAAGGATTGGCAGCCTGCCAAGACAATGCGATGGAATCAATTTTGAACCAATTACAATTATGCCATTAAGGCAAGCGCTAGTCTGAAAAGTTTTTAAGTAATAACTGTAACTGTGATTAACAGACTAATTAGTGCGTCAAATGTGATGTAAATTCTACTAACAATAGTTATATTTTGCTGTGAGAATAACATTATTTCATCAGATCATAATCATAATTAATATGTATTTACCTAGCTATTATTATTTTAATGGTCCAACAATGCAACATTTAGTCTTTTTATGAAATTCATATTTTATTTAAATGAAGTTGTTCATTTTAATATTCAAAACAATTTTGCTCTTGGTACTTTGAATAGCGTTCGTAAGAAAAACAAGCTGATTAACTAGCTCTACTATCCAAAGCCACCATCCATTCAATGATCTCCCTGCCTTTGCGTACTGGCTATTCGTTCAACTATAGGATAAAGAATATTCTTTTGGGAGTTCAGAGCTCATGCCGAGATAGCAGAAGACACGTTTCATTACATCAAAGAGATAAGTAATGTAACTTCTGTATTCAGCTATCTTATTTCTGTAGCTTTCTCTAGAAATTATGGATGTACTCCAGGAATAAATCATTTAATTAATAGACATACATAGTTGTACTACGGAAACATCCATCATAATTTCTTTATAAAACCTCATTTAATATCTGGCACACGTGTACATAAAAATAAAACATGGACATAAAACTTTCAAGCTTTACTTTAATCAACACTACTACATTATAGTGTAGTGGCGAACCCATTTCAGCCAAAGTTAATGCTTTTGCTATTTGCATAAGGAGGACCACAATTCTAGTATTCTTTTTGGAATAATATCTAAAAGCTGTATTCCCGTATTCTATTCTACTTAGTCTTTTAACATTCTGGTGGCGACATCTGAATTTTGCGGGGGCGGCGGCCATACTAATAGGTGTAATTACAAAACGGAAGGTCGTCTTATCAATAAATATTGTATAAGAAACGTCTAGTGTGTACCACTCTGCCTTTAATATAAGTAGAAGATGGAATAAAAATGTAGTCAGGTTATTTTGTAATGAAAAATATGAATCTCTGTTGTCCCTTTGACAGTCCGGACCCCATAATCTTACTGATTATAGTGTCACATGATTACTAGATGCCCATCGGATAATTCCGTTTCAGACGCAATATCCTCTGAGTATAAAATAATAAAGATACAACTTGCATGGTTTGTTAACAGATGCATTTCTATCAGTAAGTCTCGTTCCGAGTGTGTTCATAAACCTCCATATTATACACGCATAATAACATTCAGCTAAGAGAACCCATCTGTATGAGTATACTGAATGCAGCATGTAGCGTCAAGCACCCGAAACACATCTTCAAACATAGCAAACGTAGTATCGCGGAGCACCTTCTGGGAAACAAAAAGAATGGCCATCCTTATACAATGTGATAACACGGCGCACAAAGTACATAATAAAACAAAATTCGTGTGAGTAGGAGCTTCGCCCAAGTTTGGTCTAAACGCACTATTAGACAAACGCATTTAGCTTACACAAGAACAAATTACTTTAGGTGTGAGTTTTCTGAACTTGCTCAGTGCACCTACGTTTAGTGCAGAAGCACCAGAAGAAAAATAAAAGTAGATACCTGCACGCGCTTAAGAATATTATTTTATAAAATCCCGGCTTAGTCTTTTCCATTGTCCACACTTTTACTTTGTGAACAATTGACATAGGAATGCTAGAAACTCTTATTCAAGCCAGTATTGATTTTTGCTTAATTCATAATATTATAAGATAGTGTAGGTATCGGCTTACGTCATATCGCATAATTTTCATATCTCTCGTACAAAAGGACCAACGCTAGCCACAATTCTCATGTCCATTGATAAATTACTAAAATTACAAACCTCCGCGCGCCATGTAAGTCAAATATGTTGGCCTCGTGTAAAGTAAACAATGGTGATATTCAAGTCATGACTAAGAAAAAAATAAAGCTACTATAATTAAGAGATGAGAAGAGAAATCAATTATTTGATAAGGCTTTATATCTAAACAAAATCCCTATTTTGGTCGTAGATAGTCGATATAGTTTATTGAATTCACCCAGCTATTGTTTACGGAAGACATAACGTGTGCTAACTATGTCCACAGCTACCTAAACAGTGCGCGGCCTGTTTACATTGTTACCATTACCATAATGTAACGTAGCTGTTTGAATACCTATAATAGATAATAAAATCAAATAAAAAGTCAACGATTGTTTGTCACAGAAGGCTGACAGCTGAACTCGTTTTGAAGACAGATAATAAAGAACAGTTAGGTTGGGAGAAGTGAAAAAGAATGGGTCTGATAACGCACGAAATTATAAAGTTATGTCAAAAAGATAAGGAGCGACTTAAAAGGGATTTGATAATGGGCTTTCTTAGAATCCAAGCTTGGTTTTTAAAACTCGGGAACTAACTTATGTAACTACTTTCCTCTGGGTTTCATTAGATATTATCGCTTTTACTTTACGATGTACCTACTCGCCTCAAGTTTTCTTCCAGCATTACCCGACCGTTCATAATGTGCTTTATTTTAGCAGCTGATTATCGTACGGCTTCTGATTTTACGAGTAATAATATTTACGGTTACGGTTTCACGAACAACTATTTACCAAATAAAATATGCGAAATATGCCAAACAAATTCAGTGACCAAGACGCAGACTTAGCCTAATTTGGGAAAGATTTACAAAATACTGTCATTATCAAAATACATAGGTAAATATTTGTATTATTAAGAAAGGAAGACGTGCTGGCGCGTTGTCTAGGATAAATATGCCAGGATGAAGAGGAATTACATAGGAAGGAAGTGTTTTTCCCGTCTTGACCTTCGGGATACACTTCCCAAACTTTGTATAATTATACCTCAGGCCCTATCAAAGTACTCAACTTATATAACAGAACTTATAGTCCAGAAAATAACTAATATCAACTTTCAAACAAATCTCGAGCAATCGTTTGAGATCGGCGTCGAATTAGCAGCTGGTAAAGCAAATTTCTGATTTTACTTGTTTGTAGTTTGGACTTATTAGATACATTATCTATAAATGCACGAATTTTTTACCAAGACGAACCCTGACGATGTGCCAAGAATGTGGCGGATGAAGAGGAAAAACACAGGAAGTGTTTTAATCGCGTCACGACCTTTTGGTTCAGCTTCCGAAACTTTGTATCACAAAAACAATATACTAAGGAAACTAATTGTTTTTGCAATGGAAGTTTCCTCTTACATCAACAGAATTTACCACCCAACCAAAACCAACCCTCATAAAAAAAATCATATCGCAATAATAATTCCAACTTTATCTCGAAATTCAAGCTCGGGCGGCAAACGCTAAATTCTCATACGCGCCGACGTTCGTTCAAATAACTACGTTCATAAATACGTGCTGTGTAAGTACAGATACCGTCTGAACGCGTTCATTCATTTTTCTGGCGAGTAAGAATTCACGGACGGCGAGGCGCGATAAGCCAGCCAATGCCCGCCTACACTTCCTAAAGCAACGCGATTTCATTGGAATACCATTTTGATGAAGATGAATTGAATCTGACGGCGAAATGTGCTCCATTCATTTGAAATAGAGAATATTTTTAAGTTTCCGGATCTGCAAATCGCTCATATTTTTAGGTGAAGCTGTGAAACATCTTGATTGACCTCTGTAACCTTAGTTTTTATACGCAGATAACCTACTTCCTGGATCCTTGAATTAATTTAAATCGCGATGAATGGAAGTTGGTTGTGTAACACTGTGCCGTTCTATTATAATAATGTTAATTTTTCTGTACTATATTCCCATATGAAAATAGGTTTGATACTTAGGTCCACAATTTGAAATGGCGTGCAAGCAGGGCGTAGGCGTCATGGCGCCAAAACTTTCGTTTCCGCCCTGTAACTCGTCGGCGGGGCCTTGCCTCCCTCTACATCCCCCGCTTATGGTCTCACATTTTACAAATACGCCCCTTATCGTGCCTACTATTAGTACTCATTTACAATTTTCTAACACGTTTCCCTTGAAATTCCAATAAAATTACGTCGAATTTTATCTGAACTTCGATGTAATTTGTTGGAAAAAGGAAACGTTTATCAAGGATGTCACGTGAAATTGATATCAGAAAATGTAAGCTTATTTATTTTTGTCACCTTACAAATATTAGTATTTGTAGGAGAATTTTCTTTTACGAAACGATCCTACGAAATATGTAGGTCTGAAGCACGAAGTTTGATCATAAGTTATCCTGTGCTTTTAATAAATCTAAGAACCTTTGTTCTACCAAACAGGACCATTTATATACAATTGACGACACGATTGGCGCAGTGGTTAAGCGATTAGCTTTCTGCGCTAAGTGTCGCGGGTTCGATCCCCGCACGGAACAAATATTTGTATGATCTACAGATAGTTGTTTCGGGTCTGGTTGTGTGTGTATGTGACATGTATGTTTGTAAACTGTACCCACGACACAGGAGAAATCCTAGTGTGGGGCAAAGTTGAAAAAAAAAAAATATATATAAAAACTTTTACTTATCGATCTCCTTTGCATAACGTAGACTGTCATCATCATATTTTCTTACATAAAGGAAGGACGTAAAGGTAAACTATTAACTAAAACGTGACAAAGGACCATATTACGTCTTCCGAAGCTCTCCATTAAATATCAGTTCGTTATCAAGATGAGTGTAGTAGATACGCCATGTTGAAGAAAAACGGGCATAACTTCTGGACAGGACCCGCCCCAAAACTAGCGGTCTATTTTCTAGGCAGTCAAATAAATCCACTAGGATTTGCTTCCCGTATACCCTTAAGGTGCTTAGGTACCTATTTTATTACTGTAGCAAACATTCCCGTTTTTTTGTGTATTTTGCAGAGGGCTTCTGAGAATATTCTTATATCGTCATGTAAGAATACACGGGCGTAGTTTGCAGAATCAGCAAGTTGAAGTGGCAGTGGGCGGGCCGTCTGGCGAAGACCGATAGCCGTTGAAGCTAACGAGAGCTCGAGTAGAAACTGCGAATCGACAAAAGTAGCGTGGGTGCTCTACTCCATTGGACCGATGACCAAAGATGGTGGCTAGACTACACTATGTCTTAGGATATATACCTAAGGAGCGGATGTTATGACTCTAATGACAGGAGGCAAGGCTAATCAAGATTAAATATTCTTAATACGTCTTTCTATGCTCAGTTGTTGATGTTCTTGTGGTTTTATAAGCTTTATCGTAAGAACTTTCCATGTTTCTTTTATACTCGGAAGATGGAAATATTAAATTACCGTTGCGGTAATAATATAAAAGGGTAAGTGACTGTCAGAAATAGCGGTAAAGTAATAAAAGTATACCTTAGATGTTGTATGAAAGTTAAGCAACAATTCACAATGAACTTCTAAAAAGCACAGGCTGAATGTCTCGACGTTTCAATGAAATAAAACCAGCTTTCCTTATTCCATCGATAGGATTTTTTGCGTCTATTGTAAAGGAGAAATGGTTTGTGAATCGACAATAAGAAGTACCTCTTTTATCTCTGGTTATTTGTGCATAAAGATGGAAGCATAAAGACGAAAGTAAGGAAGGAATAAACATCTTTTATACATAATAAGATATTCAAACGATGTGATGCTTAGTAATTTTTATTATTTTCGTATGAAAGATCAGAAACCAGTTTTCTTATTTAGTCTTTTTACTGAGAACTAATGGATTTAGAGTAATGCATTTACTCTACTTGTCAACCAGACCGGTAAATCGTTAGCCGCACGCGATAAATTGAGTATATTCCAAATTGCAAAATAATCGATTGAAAATACAAACGAGGTCAAAATTTACTACGCGTGTAAAATCTGAAGTGGTCCTTAAAAGTAAAACATCTGGTACTTGTAATAAAATAAAGAGGTTAGCGATAATGATACAGAGAATAGGGAGGAGCCAATTTCCCGTGGGCGGTTTGACGATCAGGTTGCAATATTTATAGCCCCGTAATGAACAAATATAGCCATGCTGTACCCACATAAAATACTGGGCACACGCGAGCCGCTTATCACACGAAACGGATTTTTTAACAAGCCAAAATATACTCGGTACACGTAACCGTAAATGATAAGTTTAAAAAAAAAACGTACAAAATATTAATCAGCTATTGACGCATATATGACGCATAGAACGCGTTCGTTTCTCACGGAAATCTTGCTATATTTAATGTCAAAAGTTCAATGCCACATATAAATACAACACATAAAACTACAAATATTTAACCTCTTACAAAGTGCAAACTGCAATCGGACACTCGGTAAACGAACAAAATTAAAAAGGCTTCAATCGAATGCGGTTAAAAAGCGACGCTGAATAAACCGGTTATAAAACAAAAAATATAACACAAAAAAAATTATAAAAGCGAAAATTCCACAAAATAGACCGAAAAGCGGTTCGAAAGCGAACGGGACTAGGAGAAAAACGACAAAAACGAAAATGTATCGAGTGGGAGCGGGCAGGAAGTCCACGCGGGGAAGTGTGTCAATGTCAGCGTATCGGGGTCTTTTTACACGGTCTCGGTAAATTATTATTGTACACCGGGCCCTTGGCAATGTCAGACGTACTGTCAAGTATGTAGGCAACATGACCGTCGCCCGTCGGCTCTCACGTAACACGTGACCTCAACGAAAAAAAGGTACTTCGAACCAACTTTCAAGATATAATATGTATAGGAACGAAAACTTACCGATAAATAAAAATAAATATTTAGACTAGCCAGCTAGCTTGACCTTTAAGGTTAAGCTAGACTTAAATGTCTGAGCAGAACCAAAATTTTGGAAGACTGGGAATATTCAAGTATATAAAATCGAGTTTCGGTAGGGTCCAAAGAGAATTTGCATAAGGTTTTACGATCCTAAAACCGATCATGTGACGACCGAAAAAATGGGGAAAGAAGCTGTATACCGCGAAAAAAAAAATGGGACGTCTCACGTCGTTCACCAAGGCCCTTAGCTGGGCCAGTGTTCTATTTTAGTGAATAGTTATCTTCAGTGTAAGTGTATGACTAACACAAATACCTGTTTATATATAGCTGTGTAACGCGGCACTCGAACCTGGCACCGCCCGGAAGTCGTTAGTTCATCGGTGCTTGACCTATTATGCTGGAATTAATTGCTGGAAAACAATGAACCGACCAATTTTGTCCGAAGCTGTTGCAAAGACTGTCTGGCACCTTTACTGCGAAACTTTGGATATTGCTTTTTCTTACGAAATAAGTAATAAGCAAATAAGGATAAAGTGAGAGTACGTTTAGTTAATGGTATTAAGTTTTAAGCTAGTTTGTTGTTACGGTAAACGTCGTCGTAGTCTCATAAAACAATCTAATTACAAATTTCAGGATTCGCAAGACTATACTGCGAAAAAGGCTGTCGCGAGTTCTGTCGTTTATTTCATTAGATTAAATTCTCAAACTCCCACGTAGTTTTATTATTTTACGTTGTACGTGGACAGCTGAAAAGTAGCTTTTACACGCGCGAGGCGTTACCTCCGTCCTCCGTAACGTATACGTCAGCGTAAATAGGTGTTGCGCGGGTCTCAAACGCACGCCCTCATTTCACCTCTACGTGGGGCTTCACAATTCGATTCAAACGAACCAACATTACGCACGTAGCTAGGTTGTAGCTACCTCTATATTTCTTCGTTTTATCCCTTACGGGGATAAAGGCCTCGGAAGATATAGGCAGAGCGGAAGCCGGTAAGTAGTAGTCTCTGAACTGCATTACTGTAATACCTGAGGTAGTAAACTAGTGGGATATGAGTTGCTATGAAATATATGTCAGTATGAGTGTATGGTAACGACTCCACGTGTAGTGATTGGAGACTAATGGATATCAGGGTTCTGGGCGGGAATGTATCTGGTTACCGATACTAAGTTGCTTGATAAATTGGCACGTGGCAGATCATAACATGTGTTTACACATTACTTTTTGCTCTCTAAGGAGAAAAGCACAACAGTCGAATCAATGCAAAGCTCTACTTTAATTGACTAATTAAGGTTGTCAAAAATTGTAAAGTAGCACTGTTTCAGTGTTTCGGTCAATGTAGTGAATCCATTTGTCTAGTGAATACTACAGTGCACAAAGGCTACTAAATTCTAATCTAAGGCATCGCAAACAAAAAACCGACCAAACTTTAACCGAAATAATTTTTAAAACCCGCTTCGATATAAAAGTTCCACGAAAGAACGTTTCCGCTGAGTGGGAGGGTGGCAAAAAGTAATCGACTAATCGCTACCCTTATTCTCCCCACAAACCGCCTGTCTGTTCGTAACGGCTAATCTTGAGACCCGAAGTTTCACGTATAAGACGCTAAGTGACGATACAGAGGCGAGTATGGAGCCCATTTCAACGTAGTACGGAATATGAGGCATGCATAAGTAACGCCTTAATGTTACCATGGATGCTGGCTTGCACTTATGTAGTATTGGCATGTGGGCTAAACGCATAGGAACGTATGTAGATATAGGATAATAAGCGTACCGCTCATGGCATTTTCCTTTCAGTTAATGGAAATGTATAATGGGATGTGTGTGACGACTCTAGTTAATATAGAGAGAAACTAAGTAATATTCCTGTTAAATCCTCATCAAAATATCTAGTGCTGGAAATAGGTTTACCACAGCGGTACAACGCTAGCTGCCTATTTACGAGACTCAGAGTACGCCCGGGACGGAGGGCGGCTGTCGCTTCGCACTCGTAAATCTCTTCATATATTATGTAAATATTTACAGAAGCCGCTGTAATTATAAAACAGGAGCTGTCAACTGTTTTAATGTTAACAAGCGTTAGGCATTTAATCCGTGTCCCATGTAGACTCGTTATCATTTGAAATGTCGCTGTCGCAACTACGCACGACTAATGCAGATACAAATTAGGGAGACAGGAAGGTAATTAAAAGACCAACGACGTAACGTTGAAGCGTCAAATAAAAAGTTTTCGCTATTTGAAATTTTAATGCCAACTGTGAAGTGTGAAAGCAATATGCTTTTCAAAAGGAGTAAAAGGACCAACTTGTCGACCGCGAATCGGATGAAATTCTACTGCTATCGGCAAATATTTTTATCGTTGCTCAGCTCAAAATAGCTTATAAAGAGGGTTTTTTCCTAAGGTAATTTATTACACGATATTATAGTGCATACTTAGAAAGATGTGTAACATAAACGAATTTCACTGGAATATATCTGTTTATTATTAGTAAGTACGTGTCATATTCTCGGTAAATACAATAACTGCGTAATATCATCTGAGGGTTCCATTAATGGAGCGCGAAGGTTTCTGAATGGCCACAAGACAAAAGAACAAGTCTTTTGTGTTTCATTAATAATGATACTTTTGTACGGTACTAAGTTCGTGAAACTCCGTATTCGAGCCTCGAGAAATAATGTAGAGAACTGAAATATTTGGCGTTGCGACCGAAATTCACAGTAATCTGGGAATTAAGGAAAGTGATTGATCTGCTTATCTTTCGATCAACTTGTCAACTCAAAGAAATGGGTCACTCACTATGGTGTAGATGATCTAGACTTATTATTATCACTGCTTATTGACAACTATAAACCGATTATTCGAATAAATTATATTTATACTCACTACATCTTGTTATTTATTTTTGCTCTAATCTGTTTCAAATTTAAGATAAATTTACAGTATCAAAGGACCAGATTTTTAATCATTTAAATAGCGATGGAAAATCTTGATAGATTTTTCGGTAGTCTAGTAACGCAGTACTTACACATCTAAGATTTATACATGTTTACATTTTTCATCTAGGTAGGTATTATAATACAGAAATTTCGTAACGCCTATATGAATCCTCACGGTCCAGGAGTCAGCTAGGAACTTGATATGACGAGTGAGGTTACAACCACCTTGGTAACTAATGACGCATATATGTACATACCCTGAGTAGATATAAATAAATACAACAGGGTCGGGTGTAGTCCGATAAATGTTTAGATTGTTTATTTATTAACACTCAACAATTAATTAATCAGTTTGATTGATTAATCATACGACAATCTACCAACCCATAAAATATTACAATACATTTTTTCAGTTTCTGCATTGCCTTTCACATCTTCCTGGCATTATTCCTGAACTCTCCTTGGATCCGCAGATTATTCTTAAACAATATGAGGTGTTTCTTTTAAAAGCCCTGCACAGAACCGCAAGCCGCGCACATAAGATTTAACAAGTCTTCTTGTACAAGTACTTGTCAAGACTGATAGATATCTACCCAGGTAAACGGGTATTCAGTGCCAATATTGGACTCAAGGCCTCAAGTTCATTTTGTTACACGTTATTTAATGCATCAGTCCACGTTGCAGCCAGCGAACAGCTTGATTAATTTAATTAAACATATTTGCTTAAAAATTTGCAACGGCCGTAAATGTTTAATATTTTAAAGATAAGTTTTTATGAATAATAAACATCCAATCAGTTTGATATTGCTTTGATTTAAAATCGAACCGTCCGTTTTCATTGGATACGGAAATGAAGTCTCGAAGGGTCTATAGCAATGCGTTGAACATCAAAGTTAAAAACATTATAGATTCCTTATTTAAGATCAATAAAAGTGCCTACGCTTCATAAACTGTGAAGCAAATTCAAATACTGCAGCTACATTCAAAGCGATAGACAATAAATGTACGGAGCGCTGAACGGCTCCTATTGCGATTTTATTATGATTGACAAACGTTGTAGTGGGCAAGACGTAGACGTCACAATGACGCGACGCCGCCGCCGGCGCACGCCTTCTCACGTCACGCGCCCAGCTGATCGCACCTACTCGACCGGTGTAAACAAATCATAGTAACGCTCCCACGCTCGCGACTACATAAATACGGCAACGCCACAGAATAGGTCGCATTAATATTTATTCAAACTTCCAACGCAAATCGCGACTTCACACTGAATTAATCATTCTGATCTAGTTAACAATTATGTGGAAAGCCGACAGGCAAACTTCTCGAGACATATTACGCTATCAATCAATGTGGACTTGGTACTTGGACATAACTGAAGTAACTTGTCGCAATCTCACCTTCGTTCAACTTTTCATACATTTATTTCTAGCTCAATAATCTAAACGATAGGTGTTCAAGTCACGGTCAGTTTATTAGTACCTAACAAAAAATGTCGTAATCGTTGTCATTAATAACGGGGTCAACAGCTACCGGCCGTCGACAGTCGAGTTAGTGAGACTCCATCTAACTTATTGTTAGATATTTGGGTTAACCAGCTGCTTTGCATATGGCGGATAGATTGGTTTAGATAAAACGTCTGCCAAGCACCACAATGGCGAAACGTATTATATTGTAAACGCGTGGGTGGTATCTTAGAACACTTAAAATTATTCAGCGAAAAATGTTACATCTTTATATGTTACGGGTTCATAAATCTAATATAAACTATAATTAATATATTGATGATCTAAATCTAGAACTCATTAATTTAAACATGTAATGATTTTGGCAATGTGTAATTACTAATTAGTAACAGAAACATGACACGACAGCATTTTAAAATAGTAAACGAGGTAAAAAGTAACGAGACAGGTAACACTAATGTCGAAAATCTGAAATCTGTTCACAGTAGGTACCTATTAAATCAGCTGTCGAGGTCGTCGATTAAATTTACATTTTACTAGTAACAACTAGGGTAACTAATAGCTTTCTCATGTACGTGATGTAAAAAAGCGTATAGTACTTTAAAATTTCTACGTCACGTCATTGCAACGATACCGCGACGATTCCCATTCCCATCGAACCGCGGCGCGCGGACCGTGATTCCCCTGAGCTGCGGACGTTCCATTTGCATACAGTCCGACGTGCTATTACAGCTTATTACGTACGTTGCCTACGATTAAGTGCAGTTAATGACATGCATGAACTAAATATACATCGGTATCACATACTTGTCTAACATCATCGGCCACTCAAAGCAAAATTAAAATAACTCTTGACAAATAAATGCGATATCTAATTAGCTAATATAATTTGTTTCCGGGGGCGTCTCGGTACAATGTAAGGCAATTTGTACGTAAAAGTTCAGTCGCTATTCGAACAAATTAGTTTAATTATGGTGGCGAGTAACTCAGTGAATAACGAAGCTATAAAACTGTAGATAAGCAAGCGGTCACACAACGAGAATTGAAATTGAAAATAAACAGAGCAAATAGCAGAGTGCGGACGAGGACGAAGCGCACCTGCCGTTCTGGTCACCACACCCGCACACCTGCGACAAGCCCCGCACTTTGTACCCGACGGAAAAATGTATCATCAGTTAGCTACATGCCTAGCCAAGTGGAAGTCAGTGATAATTACAAGCAAAAAGTGTGAAGAATGTACCTAGCACGAATATAGCATCAACAATTTCGCACTACGCTGTAGCGATAACGGCGAATAAATTGGTAAACGCCTATCCGGGGAATGTTGCCGTCATATTTCATAATCCAAATCATATTTCAGCGGAGGCGGGCGGTAGTGGTGGCGACCGAAAAAGGCGAGGCGACACGCTCGAAAGAAATATTGCTGCCTCTCGGCGCGACGCGGTGTGGCGGTGAGGCGGCGAACTACGCACGAGATATCTGCCATCTCCAAGGCTAGGCCTTGTGCGGTTTATCTCCCCGCCCGACTCGACTCGTTTGGGAAATTGCGTACACAGCAAACAAAGAATTGCACATCGAGATAAGGAACCGGAGCGTATCGCGCTTATGAACGCCCCTCGGCTTCGTTCGCCACGCCTGACTGTTGTAATCTAACAAACGCTCACCGATATTTCCCCTTCGATACTGTTCATCAATTTGAAGTATCGTCTTTGTTATCATGCAATAAGCAAACATGACATTAATGCAAAAACAAAAGGCGTAAATAATAACGTGCAATCGAAGTTGCCGTCGTTCGGGTTTATTAGATAACGCACGTGCGTGACAGTAGGTTCAACTCTACATATAAATAAATTGACGTCCTTAGTTCCGAAAGACCCTATTTAATAAAACTATAATCAGCGTAAGCATATATAATCGACAACTACAGCACATTATCGGTGTAACAAGACCTTGATTCGGTGTAAGTATTAAGAAAGGATGCTCGATTTAAGTTTGATAATCCACAAGTCGCTGCCTGTCGGAGATAGGACAGTTTTCGACGAGGGTTGGGCTCGGGAACCCGCACGGGTGCTCTTTCGCAATGGTCGGTTCAAAGGGAGCTTAAGCCTAGTTGGCACAAAAGAATAACCGAATTTTGGACTCGACTAACAAGCTTAAAATTTAAATCGGTAGCTATGTGGAGCATGCGCGCACTGACCACGGTCATTCGATAACCACGCCGTCGGATCCAATGAGTACTTAACTAATATTTCATCGTTTACACACGCAAACGTGCCCGAGAGCTGCCATTGTGTGTAAATCCGAGCACGTCGACCTAAACAGATTAATTCCAAACGTGGTGTACTTTATGTCAATCGATACCCACGCAAAAGTATTTAAATGATTTATAAAACACGAAATTGTAAAGAAGGGATAAAAGTTTCAGTAGCCACGCAATGTGAGCAGTCGACTGTATTTCCCAAGGGTAGAAATCCTCATATAAAATAGCAGAAGCCAAATGCGACGTCTTTCAAGGCAAGCCCCTCTTTCGGAAATATCAGTGTGAGAGGAATTTTGGGGCTTTGAGTGACATGACTGCCTCGCTCGATGGCTTTTAGGGTGACGTTCTGTAGGTACTACGAATACGGGTAAATGTACAGGCTTTTACTGTCCCCCATCTCACATAAACCGACATTAAGTTGATGTAATATAACATTATAGTATACTTTATGGTTTCAGATACAAAAACAATCTCGATACCTGTTCTGTTCTGATTATTTATTCACTTTATTAAAAAACTAAATAATTAATATCTACTTGTACTCAAACTTTGAATATTCATTGTGGGATAACAAAATGAACAAAGTGGATTTCTTTCAATATTAGTATTTCATTTCATTCTGCTACTATGATCCTGTTACTGAGAATTTAATGGAACACGGAAGCACGTATAAAAATAATACTTCGAAAAGCTGTAACGTTGAAGATATTGAAAGTGGATGAGAAAAATACAGTCCGTCTATAAAGTTACCGTTTCCAAAGTTAACGGTCGCGTAACGTCGGAACCGCGATCTCGTGCTTATGTGTAGAACACCAATAGAAGTGTTGGTGAACAGTCGAACTACCTATAAGTTTGTGATGCACGTATTCAGCCACCGCGCGCCTCGACTCACAAAGCGGAGTCAAGTTACCAACAGAAGAACACGTCGCGGTCGTCGAGCTCGCTGGGGAGAGCGGGGGGAGGGTGTGTGGGGGGAGGTACACTCAGCGACGTGACATTTTCGCAAACAAGCCACGAGGAGCGAGGCAGGGGCGCCGTGAAATTTGCAACCTCGGCGCCAGCCGCCATCCAACCGGCCGCGACGAAACGCCAACCTAATGGGGGAAATCGATGAATAAATTCGGTGATCCGGGTTTCACTAAGCTCGCAGTCCGAAAGTTGACTATAGTTAAAATGTGCACATAAAGGGGGATACCCATTTCCATATAAAATGACAGGAAAGTAATAACACCAGAACAATATTAGAGGTGACCAATATAGAGATAGGTGAGAATAATATTAATCTATGTTGATGCATAGTATAAAAGATTATCAGTATTTTTCAAAAGTCCAAATTAAGATTTAAACAAACGTTATTATAACCAAGTTCATATAGACTATGTTTTATAACATAAGGTATCTATAATTTGATAATAGATATAAACTTGTCAAAGTATAATGCACATAGATAGAATCTATGCGTATGAATATATTTTAAGTTCTGTTTATGTAGCATACATTTATAGAAATGGAATTGAATCTACTTTCCCTAGCAGAACAAAAATAGTCACTTACCCAGTGAGGTTACGACCTAACATTAACTAGGGAGAATATTTGCAAAATCTCTCAAAAGCACATGGACACAAAAGTACAAGAACTACCAATCACGACCATTACACAAAGATCGTAAATCTTAATGATTAAATTGTTAAGCACAACATATTTAATCCCAGTTAAAAAGAAGCCATCTTAGTTAATTGCTTAATCGCTTCTCCGTGTAAAGGACAATAATATAGCATGCGGATAACAGGACCAATAAAACAATGGTATTTTTCCTTCAACGCAAAATGTCCGCTTTTATCGTCACTGGCTTAATGCGGACAACAAGGCACAGTCAGCAACAAAAGGGATTGGTGTACAGTTTCATGACTGTTTAATGAACATTTTTTTAAATAAAGAATCAACATCAGACGGATAATTTATATTAGTATTATTTTACATAGTGAACATATAATGTTCACTTGATGATTAATTATATAATTACGAAATTTTCAAGGAATTGTGATGCTGACTGTACCAGGACGATATAAAAACAGAGCGATGTAATTAAGAAAAAAAGATTAAGAGCCAAACCCTCACCGGACACGCTTTAATTATCACAAGGGACGTTTATAAATAGGGAAATTCTTTTAAAAATTTCAAGCGCGTACTAAATTTTCGTTGTTGGTCCTAAAGAGGTCTGAAATGAAAGAGGATTTCCCTTGAATACAAATGTAATAAGTCAAACCATTCGTCGTGGAAATGACAATAGAAATGACAACAACAACAGTAGGTGTATTGAAGCTAACATAATCTGTTAATATTCATAATTAAAAGCAATAAATTAGCGTAAGCCAACTGCAGATTAAATTATCTACAGTTGGCTTACGCTAATTTATTTAGCAACGTTTTTAAAACTTATTACCCCATAAACAATTACAGTGTTGTAACGCAAATGACTTAAGACTTGTAAATCTTAATCAAAACATCAATATAAAAGTGGCCGTGACAAGTTTATTTGATTTTATTAGCACTCAATGTCACACCATTCGACTGGGTATGTAAAAATAAACATTTCATTACACATATCATGGCATGGAACTATTTCGGATTTGTATTTGCGGAGTAAACCTATCGAAACTTTGGACCAAATTAAACGAAAGGCATCTCGAATCGAACCGTGTCGCTTCCAGGAAAGGATTTCTTTGTTAGCAAATAATGTTAACTGTTACTGCGTACTCATACCGTAGAAGTCGTAATAAGCTACGATCCCCCGAGGTGTGCCTTGTGTTTAAGTTATCCACCGTTATAAGTTTAATTGATAAAAGTCCAAGTCTACTTAATACATCAGACATACAAAATCGAAGAAATTAAAAAGGGCCCTTGCTATCTCAACTAAAGTGTTATTAAAAAATCCTTACGTCATCGCGTACCTAAAGAATGATGTTGTGCAAAACCTTTAGCAATGTTTTACGCAAAATAGCCATTAATAAGATCAAGATACGAAATGAAACCGAACACTGAACACATCTGTTCGATTGGATTTTACTGGTCATGATGTTATAAGCTGTTATGGCAAGAGGCTCTTAATTATGCCATCTGTCAAGTTTATAACGACAAAATAGAAAATAAATAGTCTATATCTTGAGCCAAGCGCCATAGTATTAATATGCCAGAATAAATTATTTCCCGGTTACCATTTTAAATCATGATAACAAAATTGTTGGACCCTCTTTCATCCTTTGTACATATTTTTTGGGTACCTTTGTATTCTGCTTAGTGTCAACTTTATTTAAACACGTCTATAAATGCGTCGGCTACCTGCGATAATTATTTCGATCAGCAAGTAGTTGTATCTCAAGTTCGTCTAGTATTACAACCATCATGCTCTACACAAATTAATACCATTTCGCTGACGACGTAACGGCTCGGCGCCAACACGTTCCAGCAAAAAAACTTCTGTGAATACTTCTTGCTATCCTCATGTTTTTGGAGGTCATCAGTTCGCACACCAAGGCTTGTACACAACAGCTCATTTAATTATTTCAATATGCGTGACCAAAGAAGCGCTTTATAATGAACTTTTTGCAAGGCAGGCAAGATACTTTAAAATTCATCAAAGAACCTAAATTCTTATTTAGATTGCTGCATCGAAAAAAATCTCATAAAGAGATTCAACCCTGACAAGTTTTAAGATTTTCCGCTTTAAATACTTTGCGGTTTTACACTTCAAATATCTCTTCCGAATATCAAAATAGCAAGTAACGTGGAAAATCGAAACTCTGTCGCTTGGAAAATCGAACGAATTTAAAAATGTCCGTTATAAGCGCGATGGAAACGTAACGCTCCGAATGCGGCTCCAAGTTGCTAGTTCTGTACGAATTTGATCAATTTGTAGATTTCTGCATAGTTTTGCACGATTTCGCCGTTAAAAACTTTCGTAAAAAAAACACTACGTGCCCCATAGGCGAAGAGGTCGTAAGAGATAAATTAAGACACATTCAACAAACGGAACATGTAAGTCTTACGTATTCACTTTCCATGACGCACAAAATGGAATACGTACAATCCGTCACTTAAGATTCAAGCTTGGTAATCAAATGTAAATATTCACATATTCGGGCAAAAAAATACCAGGCATTAGAATATATTTCATACCTGATGCCTAAAACTTCAGGTTTACCAAATCTACTGAATAATAAAGTAGTTTATAGGTTTATATGATAGATTTGGTCCTTTTGTCGACTTTATTCAAAATGGGGCTAGTGGTCTATTATGAGTCAGGTTAACGAGCGCTTTATAGTTTCGGCGTTAGAATGAGTCACCAAACACTACAGTCGGTGTTCGTGCCTCGACCGACATGGCACCGAAATGGGGATTGCATTTCATGATAGAACTTGGGAATAAAATCGATAACATGTCTGGCAAACTTGTTGTGGCTCCTGCACACTTAAATTCTCATTAAAAGATGTCGTTAAATCCTTCGAAAATTGAGTAACTTGTATAATGCGTTTGCAAAACGATCGTAATAACAATATTTTCTCGATATGATATTTCCTCGGCACGCAAACCTATACTTAAATAACACATTTCACCAGGGAAACATTCGGTACCGCTACATGTCTACTTCATCCTTATTTGCGGGTAATAATATAAAACTGAATCTTATATTCCATGTCATAAGTCATAGATTGTGTTGATTCGGCGGATGAAAGTAAATGGAGCTCGGCCAAGAGGTATCGGAGGTAATGTAAGCAAATTCACAAATCCTGATTGTGGTGTGGGTGGCCGTAAGCCCCCGTGTGAACAGCAAGCCAGATATACTCGGTGAGATAGTTACCATCGCGAATAACTGTTTAGCCGCGACCGATTATGAAATACCGGAGCCCGAATCGAACTGATTATTAACATTGATATTGAAAATAATTCCTACAAATGTAGTTCGGTAGCCGAAATTGACAGTACAGTTAATTACACGCAAATACAAATGAAGCTTATTTTTAAATGTCAATTATTAATTACTTTGCGTTGTTTAATGTTAATAAAGGAAAAAAAATAACATACAGTTAATTGAATACCTGAACCAATTTGTGAAATATGCTATGCAAGTTGATGACTCCGCAATAGGCATTTCCTCAAAGCAATAATACATAATCAAGAAGGGACGTAGCACTACATTAGAGCAATTAACAGCCGTGTATAAACATAAAGCAGATAACGTAAATGATACACCATTAGAACTTAGAACACATGGTCGTTAGAATTTATAGTGAATGCGGTAGTTAACTTAACGTTAATGCTAAAAGAATGTCAAATATGGGCTGTTGTTCCTCATCAGTAAATAACGGCCCATTTACGTATGCGGTTCAGTATTTTTGTCCGTTATTTACATGATGCGTTTTTGTTTATAGTGGTGGCAAATGTATTTGTTTTATATCTGAGTCCTGTTCGTACACGAGGACTGATCACTGGATGGAAATAGCGTTACTGGATCCAAACTTGTTCGTGTGAATGCGTGCTTAGGTACGGTACCAGTGCAAATAAAAATGGATAATGGAATTAACAGAAACGGACCATGGCAGTGTGCGGGCTGTTTCCCATTTTAGCCATGTATGAACTACGATGGATGTACTGCTGGGAGAGTTTACCACCGGTTTGTTTGCAGCTACAACTTCTAGTTAGGAATATGTAAACGTGAATACTTTGTTGTGTACAAGAATTTGCTCTTACGAAATATATAGTGCATTTTTAATAGCCAAGATTGGAATCGTGCACCAAATTCTCGGTATTTCGAATAAGTCTGTAAATTCTATAAAGCCCATTTGAAAATAAAATATTTGAATTTGACTTAAAGACCAGGTTCGGAATACCTATTAATATCATTTCCGAATATATCGGAACGAAGATATCAAAACCGAAGCTTTATCAGCGCATGTGTGAAAATGACACCAATATTCCTACTAGATATGTATCATAAATTCATAATAATAAGGTGCGCGAAATTACAGGCTACCAACAACCATCGGCAAACGTAAAGCTACATTCCTCATTACGAAAGCATTAATATTTATATATATATTTTTTTTTATTTAATTTAGCGAGAACAATAAATATTTGAAATAAGTGCCTGTATTAAAGCGAGCGTAATACACGTCTATTCCGTTCGGCCGACAGGATATAAGTAATAACCATCGATCTATAGGAGCGGTGGCAGATGGGCAGGTGTTCGCGTGCCAGCTGTCACGGACATTTTCTCTTTCCTCACCACACCACCTGTGCTGCCCTCCTAAGGGAATACCATATTTTTCGTATTCCAACGACATTGTATACGCGGTTACATAACCGGTAAGCGTGTTGTAAGCGTTTCTTTAATTTAAATAGTAGCAATCAATGTTCACGAAAATGTAGATACCAATACAATTCATATTAATCCATTACACTCGAGAAATTAAAGCTGCTTTCAGAATGATCACTAGACTTGTTAATCAATTCATTTTCTACTTGATACGCGATTCTTCTGATCAATGAATGAATAACGATGCATAAATAAGAATCGTTTAGTGATCTGAATTGATTAATAATTAGGTAATTAAACTCACGAATACAGCTCAATATGGATGAAACGTGATCAAAAGCGCGATCTTACCTGCAACAAAAAGATAACAAAAGAATAGCAATAGTAGTATTAGACACATTCTTCATTTAAATACGACACAAAGAAATTATGTACATTTTGTATGTTCAAATAAAGAATCAAATTAAATCCGGTGACAGGTGAAATCTTCTTGCATAGTGTAATTTCAGCAAAAAATAAAGTGCTTTAATGTCCGTCAATATGTTTGCAATTGAAAAAGTGAACATGAAATCGTTTTTGCATGTGTCTGCAATCGGTAGCCTTGTCTTGTCTACCTACTTAGCATGCTACAATGCTAAATAAATATTCTGTTACTAACTTTGTAAATGGTTTGTAAATGTTTATTTTTCACTAGAAGAAAATAAAGTTGGTTGATAACTAGTTATATGCATACATCTACCATTTCAGAAAAAAACTGACTACTTGAGCTATGGATACATAAAAGCGCTGGACGACACCGAGGCATAAATATTTCAATTCGTGCTTCTAAAATATCCAAGGGTTGATCCTTTATCCTATACTTGAGCATGATAAAGTAGGCTTGACATTTTTTTATACATATTACAATCCCCGCGACAAGAACACAGTATTCACAAGTGGATCCAACATTTTCTAAGTACCTATAACCTTAAGGGAACTTTCTTAAGTGTAGTTGCGTTATTGTTTCGACACCGTATCATCTTCGACACAGCACCATACGGCTACCTAATGCCGGCTTCCAATGTTACCCGCTGAATATACCAGTACATATTTTCGTTCCTAGTACTCAGTACCGCAGTGTATTGGTCCGTTAATAAGGTAATTATGTGGTGGTAACTATGTCGGTCCGGTACTCGGGTGTGAGGTTCATCGCACCCGAGCGGAAGTGAGCTGGGGGCTCGAGGGACGTACCCACCCAGTAGCCCTTCCATTGTGAACAAATAAAAACTTCCTCTCAAACGTCTATGGCTATGTAATAGGATACACATACATAGAATGTGAAACACCCTTTCTAAAGGCCTGATACAGTAAGTAACGGGCGTTTTGATGTCGGATATCAAGTAATTTAATTTCCAAGTGTAGATTAATATAGAATAATTCTTGTTTTTCCTGAAAGCAAGATATATATTTTCCCCAATACCCTAGTTTAAACGTGACGAAATAGTATTTTATCTTTTTACTAACTATCACACAACAAAAAACTCCGGCTTCCAATGCTCTTACAGAAAAACGCAATAAATTAAATGTACGTAAATTGAATCAACGCAAATAACTAGAAAGTGTGAAATAAAATTACTTTGTAATACAACATTGTTTGAAAGTCGTAAATTTTAAATGTTAGAAAGATAAGATATGTCAGTTAAGTGAATTAAGTAATTATATTTGTAGTACGATATGATGATAAGATTAAGTTCATTGAAAACTATGACTATTCAATGTGATGATTGCATGGTAAGTGCACTGGTCCTCGAGCACTACTTTAGCGACCATCGCTCTTTAAAGGAGTGGCTTTTAAAGTATTATTAATCAATCAAATCAAAGTCAGGTGAAGGGTTGTTGAGATTTTCTGAAATTCTGAGTAGCAGCATGTAGTTTATGCCCGGTAGGCTTGCCCTTATTACACGGGACTCAATTACAGCATCGGCGAAATGTGTGTATAAAAAGTACCTCTGCCTTACCCTTCAGGAAATACAGGTGTGATGTTATGTAACCAATCAATGAACTAAAAGCGTGGAAAGCGTAGTTATTGTAGATAAGTACAATAAAGCTACTTTTTGGAGCAGCAAAAGGTGTATTTAAAAATATGCGGATCGTAGGTCCAAAAAATTGCACGTGTACTAGATCTATGAAATGTATGAATCATTCGAAATCAAATTTTGAAATTATCTATAATAGATACTAGCCATTACTTTATAAATTGATAGTTACAAAAATAACATTAGCTTTTCGTTTCAAATACAATTTTGAAACTGCACAATAATTAGTTAATTTTTAAACATTTTCGAAATTCAACTCGCCTCATTTATATGAATATCTTCTAACCGCGAGTTACATTTCAACGCTACTTTAAACACTACAAAATAGCTTCACATATAACAATATTGTTTCTCAAACAATAAAACAGTTAAAACAGAACGCAAGCAGTGAAATGAAAATAATCTATGTTCGTTAAAACATAACAAGAAAAACCACAATAGTTAACCCGGTCGTAAACTATACTTGTTATTAACAAACTACAAACTAACTGCAGTCCAGTTTCGAGTATATACCAATAATATTCAGTAAATATTGTATAATAAGCTGCAGTATAGTAACTTGAACTTTAAATATTTAAACTTGGCCAAAACCATATATTAAGTTTACAAGGATTAATAAAAATACATATGTCAACAAAAAGGTTAATTTAAAACCAGGTAGGTAGGCAGTTACTTTAATTTTAAAGTTAAAATTTAAAATTGTATGAAAGAAAGTTAAAATTGTATGGAAAGTTAAATTAACAGTTATTACTGCTTGTCCTTACTGTAGTTTGTCACACAACTATAAGTTAATAACAGGCAAATATAACCAGAAACATTAACCATAAACACCGTAATATATACATAACATCACGACTTTATTTCTCGAAAGGTTAGGCAGAGGTGCACTGTGAACCGAGGTGGGCACTGCCTGCAAAACCGTTCAGTGAATACAGGGGACAGGCGCAATACGTTATATGTTATATATACCAATAATTCATCTAGATAGGCCTAAGTATGGAAAGAAAATTAAAAGAAGCCCTGAATAATAAATAATGACAAGAAGTTAATCTGATTTCCTACATGAGAAATAACTATGGATACCTACCTCTCTTTTCATTCATATTTATAATACACTATCAGTACTGATTTAGATTACAGAATGCTTAGTTACTAGTAACGATGATCATACGATCAAAATAATTTAATTTAATCGTACTTATTCAATGTCTTGATATGTAAACTTCCTACCCACGATATTTTCCTAACCTTGTACATTGTATAAAGGTAGAGACCAGACGATTTTAAAGTCGTAACATATTAGTTGAAAGCATTGGAGGCTTGGAGGAGAGAACAGTCCGCAACCCGGTTCTAGTTTAAGACTTTGACATCTATGATGCCCGTGCACTATATAAATAAACATTTCATATTAGCCTTTGTGTGATCAAATGGCCTCTGAGCTTATCATCAGTACGCTTAAAACAAACGCCTCCTCTCGAAACCAAGCTTTGTTCAAATGATTCCAAATTCATCGTGGGCTGCCGAATTACTAGTTTAATTTGGAAATGTAATTTTTTTATATAGGTATATAAAATGTAAGCCTTCGCAGGCACTTTTCAAACGTCGGTGTAACTTCTAGGTGTACGGGGGCTTGGATCTATTAAGACGAGGCCGCCAAAAAACTACAAGGATACTCTTTTCGAAAAAAGTGATGATATGTGCAGTTAATATAAAAAACATGAATATTTCATCACGTTAAAGTAACTTTTATTATTACTTGAACTTATCCAATTTAGTTTAAAACAACATTATCAATGTAGTAATAATTTGTTCAGTTGGCTACACGATTTCACAGTAATAACAATGATAATAATTGTGTATTGGAGGCGGGCACTGCATAGCCCGCGGCTCTCTAGTGGGTGCTAAATAGTAATTTAAGGTCTATTGAGAGATCTGATTAACGAGCCTGTTATTATGTAATGAAAAGTATTATTATCATTAAATTCATGTGCGCAGATAGATATTCTTGGAGGTTACGCGTTGGGCTCGCAGCTCGCTCCATGGTCCGCGGCCGCCGCTATCAATCATCTCATCCCTTCGGCCGGCGCCGCCCACGCCCGTCGGCCCGGCCATGGCGATATTTTCACAAGATCCCTCCTGTCCCTACAGAGGCCGCTTATTTGCTATCTCGCGCAGCTGGTCGCTACGTTTAATTCGCAGGATATAGACTTAATTGGAGCTCGCCAGGGAGTAATAAATAATACGAGAAAGTTATAATTCATACCGCTGTTTGATTATATAATCCGATTTGGTGCTATGTTCTTAATTCTCATGTCTTGTAATTAATTAGTGAAGGACACCACTGCCTCCCAAATACAACGCAACGACTGAATTTAAATAATTATGTATTTATTTCGAAGAAATCGTTTTAAATTCCGCACACTATTCTTGGAACACTTAGTGGTTCTTTAAAGTTCGTGTCAACTGGATAAAAGTTTTATTTTTATTTTTTGAGACCGGGTTAATAACGTGTATTAAAGTGAAATGATCCGTTTACTTCGGCTCAATAACTACAAGTGCGGCAGGTAACCATGTAATGGGTACAATTAAGTGTATAATGGTGGCGGACGATTAACCCAGAGACCTTTGTGCGCGGTATCGCGATCAGCTGAGCGCCGCTCTTGGCGACCGCCGGCAACTTGGCACCACTGCAGCACGCCCGACCTACTTCACGATACGAAAGACCGCCGAGCGGTCTAACCACACCACATATTTATAAGGTTCAAACTCAAACGTGTTACGTAAACTCTCATATCACGAATACTGTTAAGCTGTTGACGTTACTTGCCGCTATAATAAAAATGAAATAATAGTACCACAGCATTGATTGACTATTCAATCATTATTTCCTACTTTCGCAAATTCTTGTTGTTCAGCAAATTACACGAAAAATTCACATTCACTAACAGTTAGGTTAAAATCACTTTTTGCTTTATACATCAAACTGTCGGTACATCGTGGACAGTAACTGCTTATAGGTGACAAAGCGTACTCCTTAAAAAATAGATTTTTTACCGAGTTTCGATATAACGACGTGGGTAAATAGCGTGCACCATAAATAGACTTGATGACTGCATCAAAAATAAATTCTGAAATCATGTTTGGTAAATAGTTTTCCTTCTAAAAACTCAGTAAAACTTGTCAGTAATGTCTTGCTTATTTTTGGCATTTTTAATTTATCAAAATCACACAATAATTATGTCAATGGCGATGAAAAACTATGACGTCACGCCTTAGTACTTCAAACATTTTTAGAACTAAATGTCGTTTTTGACAATTCATAAAAAGTAACTCAGATGACTACTAGTCATCCTTATTCAGTACTGATATACATATATTAGTGCAATATTTATTGGTATCGTTAAAGTTCATCGGTCAGCAAGAAATTAACAAACTTAGATTTATAATCAAACGAGCCGCGATGCAAAACACGCGTTATAAGTGTAACATTGTTGGGTTAGAGGACCGTGCCAGCTTGCTGGGTAGTTAACCTACATCGATTGCTGCCAGCGGCCTGTGCGGAAGTGATCGCATCGAGTCACCGCTGTGCGTATTGATTAACATACATTTCAATTAGTTAACTGATATGCGTGTAGAAAACATACCTCAATTAATTCTCTTCGGTTAAAATTGACTGACGTAAGCATATGACTAGGAAGTGTTTAAAATAATTATGACGCACACATTTAATGAAATTCTGATATCAAAGGGGATTAGGCATTCTGATACTACTCATGCAACCTGCTTCCATAGATTTATATCCATTTCTCCTTTCATCCAGACAAGTATAAGACAACCAAACATCAAACTGTTCTACCTAACCAAAATCAGTAAGCGTATTTGGCGTGCAACAGCATCCGTGCTAGTAACATCCCGCCTGCATTTGGCAGATGAATTGCAGCCATATTTATTGTGTGCAAACTATGCCCATATGTCTCTCTTGTATCCTTACACCAGACAAATATTATAGAAATATATTGCTTGCCTAATTGATTTTTTTCCGAACGGATGGACGCATGAGATTTTCTGAGTATTAGCGCACCCGTAGTTTTCTTACTTATCCATCGCAATCATTGAAAGAACAAAAAAAATGTTTATCACACCTAATACAATATACAATCCACCTGCACTATAAAAAAGTCAGGTATAAATAACATTTTACGTTTAAACACTTATCTAAGAAACACCTTGCGTAATAAGTTCCATAACCCTATCATAAATGACAAATGTTTGGTGCATTTGAACACAAATTCAACGGGTCAGCATTTAGTTACGAAACAAAGTTGTTGACTCGATAACTTATTGTTACCATTCAGTGGATGAAGTGACTCATGCTGAATATATTTTAATTGTCAATGCTCTGACCGGTTGCAGGTATGCATCTTGGGAGATATTTGGTGCAACTTGTATTGGGAAACCGGCTAACTAGATCGATGATTTTATACGTTTGGCCCGCTTGCAAATATGGCATATTATAACTTTTATAGTTTTCTTATCAATTATCATGTTTCGTAGAATACAATGAGTGATTATAGGATAGTAAAAGTAAAGAAATTCTTTAGCAAATTGCCTCAACCTCGTGGAAACAGAACGTTCTCTTTTAAACTGTCAAAATGTTTAGTTGCTTTAGGCAGAGGTAAAAACAAAACGAATTATCCGGTTTTTGGCTTCTACAGGTTTCAGTTTCTATTTTTCACGTGATTTTGTGGTAGTACAAATTTTAGACATGTATACAACATAGTTGAAAGCTAGAATAATTAAAAATAAAAAAAAACGAAGAAAGTTGAACGATTTTTTTTTTTTTTAAATACTTAAGTACTCGGCTTATTAATTATTCTACATAATACCTATAATATCTCACAGGCCATGATAGCACCTTATCTTTCACACATAGCTAGTCTCATGTTCCATGAATATTAAAACTGAGTACAGAAAAGTTCCGCTACATAAACCCGATTAATTAAAGTCAAAGTAATTAAGATATAAACAAACAGTAAGAACCAAAACCTTTAGAAACGAAGAGCATAGTAATCGCGTTATATGCGATTTATTTAAAAAATCTATGTATTAATCGATAAGATGACGATACATTAAGCTTCATCTCATAATACGAGTATACTCGAGAATCGAGAATCACATAAACTGAATCCATTTATGTTCTCTTAATTTAATAAAATCTCCCTGCTCGATCGTTATAAAACTGAAAATCATAATTAAAATACAAAGTAGTTCAATAATATATAAATCGCAAATATTCTAAAACGCATATCCATTAAATTAGTTTAGAACTGAGATAGTGCTTTTTAAATTTTTCTTTGTCAACGTTTCTTAAACTGAAAAAATATTATACAATGAATTTCAAACTATTGAAAGACTAAAGAATAACAAAGTTTTGATTAAACTTCTTTAAAATGTATTTTATTTAATTTTAAATAACAAGTTGCTATGCTTTTGATTTTATTTAAAAAACTACTTTTCTATTCGGACAACATGAGAGCAGGTCATTAAATTGGTGCTCAGAAAGACCATTTAACGTTTCGTAAACATCTGTCCTTGCTTCCATTCTCACTTAAAGGTCGCGAAAACTTGAAGGGCGCAGTTACCGATGAATGAGCAGGGCCATAAAGGCCCGGGCGGGGGCGAAGGGACGCGCGGGGGAACCTACGCTCACACCCCACTTCTCAGATCAACAACCCCGCAAACCTTAATCAAGATAAGCTGAGCGGACGACGAGAAAGGTTTCAAGAGAACAATTTTAATTAGCAAATGTATACTGACAATATCACGCTCCAATTTAAAGTTGTCATTGCCGTTAACGACGCCGTCAAGGGGACCGTGACAGTAAATCTCACTTCCGCTCTTGAAACATAAAATTCATCCGCCGACTCAGTCGTACGTCTACCTATATTAATTACGAGACCATCGGCCGAATAAAACACAACCGGACGCGCCGGTTCGTCATCATTTTGAGTTAATTTATTCTAATGTGCCTTTTTCGCAGCGTGGAGCATGGGCGGGACGAGCGGCTGTGGCGTAGTGTGCGCCCAGCTTTGCTTTACAGTCCGGGTTCATCGCATCGCTTTACCTGATGCGGTTTCCGGCGGGCATTCCAATCACTCCTCGGGACCGATTGAGCCTCGAAATGGGATCGCATGATAGAATTTACAATTATTCGAATTCTGTGAAATGTATAAAAAAAGAAAGATAAGTTACATTATTTAGTCTATGGAAAAGATTTAATTTGTAAATTGTCTGAACACTGGGATAAGTTCATAATGTTAATTACAGAAACTAATGAACACAAAAGGCGAATGGCACTGTAATGCATAATTTCTTCATAGTCTTAGTGCACTTAGCTCGTGTAAAGGGCCGTTAAATCGTCAGAGGCCGGTGAGAAGCAATTTACGAGCGAGCTCGAAAGTTATTAAACAAACCTAGCTTTTGAAGATGTGATGGGCAAGTTTTATAGTATCAGTAAGGCGCTTTTCGGAAATTAGAAAATATCTGACATAAACGTTCCCATCGGAATAAGAGTTACGACATTATCGCGTTTGAAAGGATTTTGTCAGTACACAAGTTTGTATGTTAAGTTGCAAAGTACTTAACTCGGTATCTCGTTCGCGAAGCTGAATGTCGACGAGTCTCTAGCGTCATACATAAATTAAGTGAGTAAACTTTGCAATATGGTTCAAGGAAAGAATAATAATAACTCGAGATAAAAATAAAAAATAAAACAGACAAAAATATACTGGATAGCGCGAAGCGTGACTCAGGGGACACAACAAAAGCGATATCGATTCCCTACGTAGGTTATTCGGTAGGGAAGGGGCCAACGGAACAGTGAGGATAGCTAGGTACCTATTTGCCCAAGAGAATCCAAATCTGCCAATTCCGATTCTCCAGAACATATGCCATTAGAGAATAATGACGAGAGTAACCTAAACTGTTTAAACAGAAATCTTAAAATGCGAATCTTATATATACGCCAAAAAGACAAGTTTTCCGAGAACTTTACACAGACCCGGTTCGCCTAAACCTTATTATTACCTACATTACGACAATACTTCAGGAGGTCTCCTTTGTGCCTGAGTGATACGCGATCGGAATGCGCCTTTGTCAAAGGATCATTCTACGGTGTCGAAATTCGGGTTCGGGTTTTGTCTACGTATAATTTTTAGCCGCGTACCTGTAACAAACCAGTTTGTAGGCCGACCGTTCGGAGAAGCTCTCGACATCGGTAGTTACGCGTTTATCTCGGTTCGTTCACAATTACCTCAGTTCGCGTCGGCCATACCAAAATTACAAAGATTAACTAATCACATAAAATTAAAATACATGAAAGCGTTCACACCTCCGCCCCGACGCTCCGGTATCGGTTCTATCGATGAGTAAGCAGTTTGGGAATTATTTGCTGCACGCAACGCTTATTGAAAATGAAACTTGGTGTTTGCCCACTCTGGCGTGACGGAACTCACTTAGATCATAAATATTATGAACCGAAACCACAATGTGATCGATAATGGATGCTGTATAATACGTAGACTGTGGGAAATGTAAGTGGAAACGGTTTCTCAGCAGCCAGACACTTCACAACGGAACTATAAATTCGTTTAACAGCAATTGTTTTGTCGAGTTAAAGGCGCCGAAAAAAAATCAATAGTCTCATGACGATTATGATGGGGTAAGTGTTGCTCGAGAGTAGTTAAGTTAGCAGCAGAGGGGCCTTGTGAATTTTATTATTAAACGAAAACAAGCTCTGGTAGGTGGGTCTTTGTACGGAGTTGGCCTGGGGCCGGGCATCGATCGCGTGGCTGCGGTGAACGCACCCCAAACCCGGAGCACCGCACCCGGCGGCGAGCACCGTAGGGGCACGTTATTCACATCGCAAAAACTCTCTTACAACTAATGATAAAGTATCTCCGTTTTCAACGAAACATTGCTGAGCTGTTTGAGACGTTGGAGACATTACGAATTTTTTTAAATACTTCACCAAAAGGACGCTTTTCAACGTTAGTCATAAAGAAGTTTTCGAGTGGTTCGGGGCAAGCATGTGGGAATGCGTGTATAGTTAATGGTCGTGCGACAGACAAAGTCCCTGTCCCTGTGGAACTAATGACCACTTAAAACGAGAAAATTACTCCACGCCGTCGACCGCATAGACCGGGCAAGTCACGAAGTGCCCGTTCGGTGTTCACAGTAAAGATAAAAGGAAAAAAAATCTTGAATTTTAAATTCGTAACGCATTAGGCGGCGATATAAAAATGAAATGCCCCTAGATATTTTTGAACTGTGTGATTGGATCTTTTTCCATGGAAGACGTTATCTTCATAGTGTTTCGTGTCGTTCCTAGACAGCAGAGTCCGGGAGCACAAAAACTCGCGTCGGGCTTAATATCCAGCTGCGTTGGTCCCGAGTGCGGTGACCTCGGCCGCATCTGCCGCCTCGCTGCCTGGCTTCACTTCACACGTATCAAACACAAATCTACCCCGTTAACGCGCAATGCTCCACGTATGTAACAATAGTTTATTGTAAACGGTACGGTTGGCTCAGTGTTTGAGCGATCGACTGCTACGCTACGTGTCGAGGTTTCGATTCCCGCACGGAACAAATATTTGTAAGACCTACAGATAGTTGTTCCAGGTCTGGGTGTGTGTGAGCATGTGAATATATTTGAAGTTTTTATAAAAAATTCAAAAAACAAACACAAATAAAGTGTAATATTAAGAAACAATTCCTGCGATTGGATGCGCTGCGTAAACAAACAGGGAAAACAGTCACGTTTTCAGCAGTCGTGACGTAAGCAGGGGAGGACTGCACGTGTATTGAGTTGTGGTGTCGTGAAGCACAAAATTTACTTTATATTTCTTGTTTCGAAATTATCACGGGAGTTGAAATGGGAGAAAGGCTGTATGATGATATTTTGTTATACTGATATAATTTTTTCATTTGACAGGTTTCCTAAATCCAATTTAACACCACCTAACACCCACCCCTTGAGCCTATCTATACTTATGTACATTTTTTCTTTTAAACTTTGACTGCAGGTATACAGTATACAGGGTATGTCACAAAACTGGCTCATCTCGAAGCCCTTAAGCAGCTGTGCTTCGATCAATCACATGCACTGGTCGAGCCGTGGCTCTATTATGATTGTTATAAATGACCGTCAGCCGGTGCTCTCTTTGTAACCACCAAGGGACGTGACGCTTTTGACATATTTTTTTTTATAGAAGTATAACAAATGTCGTCTTCGTTAATCGTTTGGTTGAAAACGTAGTTTAATTTTATAAAGTATACAATTATTATGTAAAGTTTCAGGGTTTTACAACTTATTACAATACCAAAGTTACTCTATATAATAATAATGACGTCAGTAATGAATACGCAACAGATTTCATTTAGGTAACTGGTTTACAAAGGATATTAAACGCAAGATCGAACAAAGTTTCATTAAAAAATATTGCTTACACATTCTTCAGATAATTTGGTGAAAAATTAGAACTTTGTTGCTAAGAATAACATTCAAAATTAGTTTTAGCTGTCAGTTAGAGTCGTAAAATGGCCTTTATGTAGCCATAAAAGGCGTGCGTTGTCCGTGTTCAGTATCATGGTCTACGCATTCTAGTATAAGTTACATCCAGTCCAGTAGAACTTGATTGTGAGAATTTCATTGTGCGAGCGACGCGCTGTGGCGCCGCAGCGACACGGAAACCTTACACCCAGTAACTGGATACCGAAGTATACAGATCTAGAATTGATCATCAAAGCCGGTTCCAATTCTTTAGCTAGACCAGAATGGGATCCCGTCAGACCTGCTAAGCAGTGCGTAATTACGGACACCCTGTATTGTATTGTTTTATAATAATAATTAAATAATACTCTTTTCTATATACGACGCTGATAGAGGACAAAAACAAATAATTCATCAAACACCTGCACGATTATTAATGACGAGTTAGGGAAGTTAATTTTCTAACGCTTGGAACAATAAAAACGCGCTCAATAATTATTTCAATCACGTTCATCTAAAACGAGTGGGAGAGTTAAAAAGACTGCACGTGACCAATATTTCACAGGATGTTTAAAAAAATATAGTGAAAAACATATAAACTGAATTCATTGTGACGTAAACGCAGCTGAATGGCGTATTTTTTTAATAACTGTCTCGCACCTGTAAATATTCGACTTTCATCGCTGCAAAAATGATTCTGTATTTTCGCAAAATATGAAATCCGATTACTCTTTCGAGTAACGTTCGCGCTGTAAGCTAATTCATTTCGATGCGATCGTTTTAAAACTTAATGAAATGCAAGACTAGAAAAAAATAACTTACATATCTGATGAAAATGAAACTCCATTGAGAATTGAACTTAGATGCTTACCTGTAACAATAAAAGTACAAGGTTAGATATTGAAATCAATTTTAAATTCTAGATAAAGTACATTGTATTTTAGGTATAAATTTTTAGGTCATAGATCTTCAAACAAACGCTAAGCCTAAGATACGTAGACTAGACAGGACACAAAATCTATGTTCCCGCCTATCCAAGCTTCGCCAGTCTACATAAGACGCGACATTAATTTGGAGTCACGGAGCGGGCGCGAATGCAATCACAGGCGGGAAGCTCATTCCGGCTGCATCTCCGGGAGCGCCTGCATCGAGAGCAGTTAAATTAAGGATTCCGAACGTACCGAGGCGACGACGCATCGGAACGCGCGCGCCATGTCATCGCGCGAATTTACTCCGCGCGACGTATATGGGCGTTACATCCGTTTTAAGACTAGCAACTTGCTTTACTGGCGATATGATAGTGTCACGCTTTAGAGGTCTTTCTGTGAAAGTATACTAGTTGGCTAGTTGCAGTTTTGTTAGTTTCAAATATACTGAAAATCTCACTTAACACAAAAAGTACGCAAACCGAAAGTAATAAAGATTCTTACTGAAATTTGAATTTCGATGATTGAGTTTAGTTAGATCTACTTAACTCATTCATCGAAATTCAAATTTCAGTAAGAATTTCGAATTCAGTCCATTACTGTACCGATTCTTGACATATGCCTCTTTTTGGAATGAGAACCGTTAAGGCCTTGGTTGACGAGGCTGGCCTATTGCTAATCGCTAAGATCGGAAATCATCGAGAACTATTTATATGGAGCTCTCCAATATGTGCAGGTTTTTTCTCACCATGTTTTTCCTTCACCGATGGCGCAATTATTTTCTTTATTCTCTTTAGTCTCGTTAAATACGAAAGAAAAATATCAGTGAAGACACTATGATGTCACTTGCAAAATAGTTTGGACTAATTGCATACAGCATAAATAGAAACAGTCACGGTTAAACCGGATAAAGTCGCTTTACCAGTCAATGCAGGAGAAAAGAGAGCGTTGCGCGTGGAATATTCAATCAACGACAGAGCTTCTCTAAAGGGAATTAGAATGAGACCTATTCCGCAAGAAATGTCCACGCCACCGCTCACGACTACACGCGACAGCTCTAGGACACGATGCAAATGTATTCAGAATACACTAATACACTCAGATACCCTATAATCCGGTACTTTATTCAGTACATAAACATATAGTGGAGTGCAGAGGTATTCAACATTCAGGGGTTCGGGTATCTGAAAGGTATTTCAACATTAACTTTATTTACGTAGCTCGAGCGGAACATTACATCAGAATCCAAGATAACATGCATTTAGTTAAATTAGCTCAGCGAACCCTGGGAGGTAAGGACTGTGTCAATGACCTAATGACTACAATTTGGTGAGAACCACAAGTTGACGAGTGATGTCATAGTACGAACATCATGACCGTATCCGGCCGTCTAACGGTCCTCGAGTTATGAGGGAAACATACTCGTAATTATTTAACACAATAGACACTTAAACATTACGTTATAAGCTAAGCGTGACTTATGAAAGTTATTAAATTTTACGACCTAATAGCTAACAAAACCTTATATCGTTTTACGTTCCAAGACTTTCAAGTAAAATAATTTCCTGCATTTAACCAACGCTGATTCAAAGTGTAGTTAAATCTACAATATCTTTCACTCCGACACCATAGCTAATTAAAGTTATTGTCAGAAATTATTTCAAAATTATTATCTGACAGGCAACGAACAAAACCACACTATTTGTGCTCAAAATTAGCTATAAACGTTAAACCTTTGTTTCCTATAAATACAGCGTAACAATACACCGATTGACACAAAACCATATGAATTCCTCATTTGCCCGTTCGCGTACTAACAAATGGGAAATTTCACAATTACCGAAGACAAAAACTACGAACAATGAGCAGTCAGATACAGTTATCGTTGATATTAACATCGGGCATTCGTCGACAATGCCCGGCCCCGCAGGAAGGCCGTGTTTTGCAACCGGCCAGGTAGGCAATTTGACATTGTGTAAACGTTTTCACATGGGGGCCGAAAACGGAAACTTGGGTCACGCTCCTTGCATACAAAACGTGTTAGACGAGTCCTCGACTAGAGAATATTATTAAAACTGCGGGCTGCAGGGCTGCGACATTACCAACTAAGTTAATTTAGAAACAAATGAGAAGCAACTGACTCTTGTTTAATTCGTACCTTTTTTAACACAAAGCCATATTTTAGGTTCATTAATATTTCGTGAACAGAATTTTAGAATATCAGTTTCCCAATCAGTGCCTAGACAAAGAAATGATTCAAATTCTGTGCTTTGATACGAGACGAGATATAGTATACATTAAGTATCCTGTAAAAGCGACTAAACAGACAGAATTAATGAGCTGTTCGCCCTATTAGCAGTCATTACGTCTAGAATTACATAACCCATTGAAAGCTACTTCGTCGCTGTTACGCATTGGAAATATGTGAGGTCAACATCCATGTGATTCAGTTATATAAAGACTCAACATAGGAAACCATAGAAGTACACCTCACAAACTGTATATAGTTGTTTAAATAGGTAGTAAGTTGTCAATGCATTTAACTACCAGGATAGAAGGACATGGCAGTGTTCTATCGTTGATAAATTCGATTAGGAAGTGATTGATGTATAGCAGGCGGGGGCTGGGGACTTCGTGTGCGGTCCCGCTCTGCGTCATGCACGCACAATGGGCTCGGAGAGGAAACTAGCGCCGTGCGTGGATCATGTGTGTGTGATCGATATCAAGCAACTGAAAAAAAAATAACATGCTGTCTTTTTCGCCGTATGATAATATCCATCTCTTTCTAAGAACTCCGTCAGTTACTTGCGAGAGATAGAATTCCTATCAATTAAAATTTGTTTAACATTGATTTGTTGTTGCTTGCCAAATACTAACTGCTCTTTCGAAACTCGAATTTGGATAGGACGCAAACATATATTATATAAAGTTAAAATACCATTGTTTATTTCAGAAATAATATTGACAAACTATATCTAGCTACCAAAGACTTAATACACATTAATATGCAGCCGTAACGACATCCAAAATAAAAGAAAATATCTTATTCAAAGTTACCGAGGCCGACAGAAGAACGTAGTAGGTGCGGCAGTTTCTAAAGCCCCCGGGGTGAGACTGGGATACAATAAAATATCCAGTAGGCTCCACCCAACTCCCGCGCCTAACTTCCACCTCACAGGAGGCAGAGGAGGGTAATTTGCAACCCCTGAATGAAATGAAACGTAATGACGGTTTAATTGTACGGTATTTTCCAAAATTTTCGCAAGTTCCGTAGGTTTATGAAACTATTGTAAGTAAAATCGATCCCGAAATGTTAAATTATGCTAATTGTTGTTAGTTTCGCGCTATTCTTAGTTAGTAAAGTGTTGTATTACGGAATAGGCAGTAGTCCAATTTCTTGGCATTTTAGTAACGACCTTGAACGTAAACTCGGATGACAAGAGAAACTAATGATTTAATAGACTAATTGAGCATTCTTTTTGCAAAGACAGCTAATTAAGCGTACCGTAATTTATTTAAGAAGTACAAAGCTAGTTGGAAGTGGAATACAGTGAGTAAATAATCTTTTCAGGCAGATAACATTATTTTTATCGTTCGCTTTTTGAAGATATTGAAGATTTATATAATGAATCATATCAGTAATCTGAAAAATCAAAACTATTTATATTTTTTGTAATAAATCTGAATGGGAGCGACGTTTTTAGGGCTACAGCCCATAGTAACCAAAACATTTGGCGTTTTATGGTGCAATAAACCAGTAACTAGCACAACACATTTGATTATACGTTCCATCAATCGCAAGTCCAGCTAAAACCAGTGTGACCAGGCAAATAGCTGCGTGCTAATTGAACTCGCGATAAAAATAAGTCCCCCTATATCGTCAGGGAAATAATAATATTCGCGTTCTATTTCGATCGTTGCAACGCGAGTTCCGAATGTCAATGGCACGTAAACGGCGTGCACGCATTGCCGAATGTTCGGAATCTGATAAACACCGCGAAGTTGATTGACCTCTGTGAACCGCGGAACCACGGGAAAGCCGCGTCAGTAAACGGTTGCCAATTAATCCCGTAGCGACTATCATTAGAAACAGTCTGATACGCAGTTACCGTGTGGTCGTGAAGCCAAATCATTGACATTGTTGTCTTAGCTTTTCCAGGCGTGGTTCAGTTTTTCTTAAACGTGCTCGGAACTTCTCGTCTTGTAAAAATACGTTTAAAGTCCCCAAATAGCTTATTATTTGCAACTCCTAAATTACTAACACGTCTTAATACTACAAAAAAGAACCAGTCGACTTAATATTAGTCGTTTTGTGCCTGTTATATGTTTCAGCTCGCACAAAAGCAACTTGAAACTTTGAAATATCTCAACATAACAAGTATTTAACTGATAATTATAGTGTTTGTCTTTTTTAAGTAAAATACTGACAGATTTTCTTGATTATCCGTCATTTTGTTGAATTGAAATTTTGAATGTCTTTCAATGACAGCTTCTGGAGTTGATTGACGACAAAGAATTTACATACAATGATCTAATTTGTGGACAATGCCATCGAAAATGGTGTTCAGTACGTGAGGGAATACTCCAAAGTAAACGTCTGTCGTCAAGTTACAGAATGGGAACTTCACAAGTTTTATAAATAACACTGAAGTAATAGCCTTGCCTTCATTCCTTAGAAGAAGGTAACGGCAGACTTATGTTCGCTCACAATTCGTTACACTGTTGCCGTCTGAGCCTGCTACACTTATAGGACGAATACTTTTCCTTTGATAGAAAACACGTCACTGAAGTGATATAAAATGTAAAATTATATGATTCTTAGCAATAAAACTGGATTACTTTCAGATATCGCATCCAAGAAGAATGAAAGAGATGCATGATGAAGCAGTTACTTTATACAATATATCATTCACCGTTACTCCTTTGGAACCATGAACATCGAAGTCGGGTAGGTAACACAGCGATAACAACTGAACTCTGAACATTACCACCCCTTGGTATGAACTTTCAGATACAATAAAATAAATTCAGGTGAACCTTGATTGAATTCATCAACTATAAGAAATTCACTAACTATATTCTTATGAATCTTTATATGACTGAGTTAGCAATTGTCAATATTTCGTAGCGCTCTCTATTCCAAGCAGGCTTATCAAACAACACGGCACAAACATCGAGTACTCTATTACGCTGTTGGTAACGATAACTGGAAACTAACTTGATATGCAAACGCAAATTGTGACGTCATTGCGTACCACGCACTCTGGATTAGGGAAACAGATAAGGAAAACGGGATTTCATAAAATAGGAATGTGTACATGGCAGTCATGGCAACTGTGTACGGAAAAAACGGAAGATAGCTCAGGTAATACTAACTTTAAAAAGTAAAAATTGCCGTCTGGTTCTGGACAAAGAGTTGACCACTGGTTTTGTTCCCGTGGGTATAGTATAAGGAGACTTGGGGTTAAAAGACTACATACTGAGATCATCAAACCGTTTGCCCAATATGGGATTAGAAGCATTTTTATTAGTAGTTGGTGACTGAGAATCCCATGATGTTACGGAAGACAAAATAGGGCCCTTGGCAACTAAAAATAACGCGATAAGCGAAATACAAAATGTAATAGATATAAACCATTTGCAAACGTTAATTGATGTGTTGCTCCCTTAATCTATTTGGGACACAGATATAGCTATATTTATCCAACTTATACAGCAGGTGAATAACCTGCGTGACCTGTGCCACAGAAATATGTCTTATCTGTTCTGTACCTCCTACTTAGTACTCGAAACCTTCGAATATGAGTGTCAGCTTTTAAATCTTAATTCGATATCAGTCTATCACGGCTTCGTTCTCACGACACCAATTATCGTTCGACGGTGATGAAGCAAAAAACCCTCTGTGGTTAATGGCTGACTTGCAACTAAGTGGGCTCTCAGGACACATTGACAACGCGGGGAGTCTCAATCGAACTCCAATATTTGAGTGCGACTTCGAACGGTATTCTTAAAACGCAACAGAAAAGATTTGAAATACAAGTCAAATGATTTCACGATTTCAAAAATGAACTAACTCAAAGAACATAACTTCATAACAAACAGATCACGCGACGTCTGTAGTTAGGAATATCGATTAAATTTATTGCGATTCCACGAGAAAGTTGTTGCTGCATTTAAAATCTTTTACAAAGAAGAAATTGAAAAATCGGTCAAAAATATCTAGTTTAAGAAGGTGCAGTATACGGAGCGTCAAGGTGCATCTGCTGCTAGCTGGAAATCTTACAATATAATTATGTCATGTCATTTAATTCACGCACGATTGCCGGCAGGCGGACTATAAGTTCCCCGTGACCTGGTTAGGTAAGCAGGCCAGTTAGGTGCCGGTACGCGTCGCGTTGCCGCCGTTATCTCGTCTAGTTCACACATCTGCCCCGCCTGGCACATGTGATGCTAATTCCTTTACCAGATATTGGAAACCAACTTGACGTTTCATACCTAACGCATAAGGAACGATCACATCTGGGGTTTTTGCAATCGGATCTCCTTGTCAATAGTATTGTAATGAGATTAACAAAAAAAAATGCGATATTGCTATTGTTTAGCTATGTAGCAAATGTTTCCGAAGTTATTGCTTCTTTTGTGAAGCGTTACGAAGCGGTTTTGTACAAAGAAAGGATGTGTCTATGAAATAGATTAGGGTTAACAGTTATTACTTATACCACACAATTAAGAAATTACTGCTATTGCCAGAGACGGACTTATTGCTTTGTACTGTATTTTCAGACCAAACCTGGAATGACATGATTGGAGATAAATATTTTACGTGAACAACCGCAGTATTGTGACCGGTTAGCGTATCATCCAGTTGCACGAAGAGAAACTTGACGATATGAACTGAAATCAACACAAACAAAAACTGTCGTAATACCGATTCGCCACAATACCCGTTGACTTTCGTCATGCTCTCCTGACCTAGGTAACTCCACGTAATGTACTATTATATTTAACTAGCGTCAATTTATTTGAGAGTATAGAAGTACTTTACCAAAATTTTAATATGCTAACTAAAAAATAAATTCTCAATCTTTCTGACAGCCTGTGTGTGAGGTCTGACTAAGGCAGGTAATACGATAGTTTTTCTTCGATCGGCAGCAGGTAAAAGAACCTTTACGAAACCGGGCACCTATCGGTACTTAGACATTCGTTAGATTCAGTAACCTTGAAACCTTCAGGATAATAATTAAGATTATACTAGGCATATTAGAAAAACTTCAAATCATCCGTCGCTTGATTATTCCTTGCTCTAATAATGAATAAACGAGAGAATCGGTGTTAAAAAGCTTGGGGAGCGTACTTTAATCAAGTGTTCCACAAAAAGCGTTCAAAACTCTATTGGAAACCAAGTTCGCCATAAAGGCGGATGGATCAAGTTTTTCAACTGGCTCGGAGCAATTAGCCACGGCTAGCGGGGTGGAGACTAGGCGCGACCCGAGGCGCGGCGCGAACCCGCGCAGCTCGATCAATCAGCCCGCACGCTCGTAATTAATTTACTATAAGACGAGCCCTGCCTAGCCCCGACCCAAGTTCCGTCACCTCAATTATATCGGATGGCATTAATTGGCATGCAGGTTGTGCGAACGGGCAATCAAAATATCAAGTGTTTTCGTTTATGTTACGGTCGATATGAAATTGCTCACGTACGAATGCAAGGATGCAATGCTAGTTGTTTTTCTCTTTCTTGTGGAGTTCTAAACAATACCAAGTATATTCTCAGAAGGAGACAGATTGATGGCAAATTGAAGAATTAACTATTATTTTACTAACTAAATTTATTCAGTTACCTTTATTCATTCTTATCGGTACCTCTCAGTAATTTAGTTGCAGAAACCAGATGGCAATCACTCTGTGTACACCGGATAGACACTCTCTGGTTGCCCTACTATGATAAATGCCGACATAGACATTTACTAATTTTGTAAATAAGAAGAAATACTACAAGACAAATTTTAAAATGATCGACACCGTCAGGATTTGAATCCACGAGCTTCGTATTCCATGCTATTGTTCTGCCAACTAAGTTTATTTTATTATAAAGTCCTTTTTTGAGACGATGATTTTATAAATGATAATTCAAGGTCAGCGTTTAATATATTCCAAGCCCGGCAAAATTTCAGCTTTAAAACATTTTTGTATGCTTACGTAATGATTTCTAATCAAAGACCATTTTAAAAACGAACGCAGAATGCGTTTTGATACGGCTTTCTACTGCTAATGCTGTTATTCTTTAGAACAGACTGTTATGACAGCGGCACACTATGATCGTGAGTGTCTTGTCACCGCCGAGCAATGACGAAACAAACTCGTTACATGCCGAGATGCGCATGAGACGGTGAAACTGTATTGTCTTATTCTCTAACAGGTAGTTATCTAGCTCAGTAGATCAATAGAAAGATATTATATCTAAATACAGAAGCCAGGTCCAGAATAATTTAAAACACTCAGCAAGGAGAGAAAACAACTAAAATGTTAATGTTAAGAAGTCCTTATTTGCATTCAACGGGCGAGAGAACAAGGAAGGAGGACTGGGAGCAGAGCAGAGTACGAGGCCGGTTTTAGGGCTCTCGACCGGCGATCGACGCGGTCTCGGAATAATCAGGCGTGCCTCCCCTCGTCGCGGGCGTTCACACACAATCGACGCGGCAAGCGCCGTGAGGAACCTACCTACGCACGACGAGTCGACACAAAGCATCCACCCATACCTAACAACCGCTACCCCCAATGCACGAACGTTGCACTACTTCAGGACGGTTCCTCAGTACTCAAATTCGTATCTATGCCTACCAATTTAGGGCCGAATATCGCTTACCAGAGCAACCACGTATTCGTTACCTCCATTTCGATAACAGATATCTGAGCCATCAATTCAAAGGCTAGCTAAAGATGTAAGCAATAAAGCACAGATTTGTTTGACTAGTGACTACAGCCGTCCGACGCAATGTGCATTCGATTGCGGGCGACATGAATATTGAAAACCGCTCTTATGTCGTTCACGCTGAATCGAATGCGCGTCGTCAGCCGCTACAAACACCACGTGTTTACAGAAGGCAACTGGTACAGATTAGACTAGTGAACTGCCTTACTTCAGTGCAATGTAAACTTTGGGAAAACTATCATAACTTGTTTAGTTCGACACCTGATGTAAATAAAGCTTTGAAGCAAATGTGGTTTTGGTAATAAAGCGGTCCTGAGTTAAAAATGGAAGATTATAAAATGGAATTGTGGCTTTCTCTTGGTTTAACGAGTACATCGTGTTCAGAGGTTGTTAAATGAACATGTAGATAGGTACTACGGTAGTCGTAGAGACTAGTAATAATTGCTCAGTGCGCTTTACGTATCGACGAGTCGAGTAGCACTTAGGTGGCGACTACACGATACCCGGGATAACGGTAAAGTCTTTGTTACTTTAAATTGCTTTGGGACTCGAGGTCTGTGTAGGAATCGGAAGTACCGTTTGTTCGAAGTCACGGAGGGAGGAGAGTATACCTACCTACGTTTGTATAATGCTATTGATGTGCCGGAACGCGTTATCGCAGTTTTTTTGTCTCATATACGAATCTATGTTGGCTAAAATTTGTTACAACTTTAAAGATTCAAATCTCCATGTGCTGCGTCCTTGGAGATTTGTGGGATTGTCGTATAAAAGTTTTTAGTATGGCACTAAGCAAAGTCGTAAAATCAAAGTCGATAAACGACATTGTCAGACATATTGCAAAATATGGTCCATACACACATATACAAGCTACAATGTGATTGTTCCAACAGAGCACACTATTTGGGAAAGTGATATTGGCAGTATGCTACATTTTACTATCCAGAAACCTTACATTTATGAAGCTCAATTATAACAAATAAAATATATTTTTGATGATGTGATGCAGAAAATTCATCTCAGCCCTATAATAACTACATAAATGATCAAGGTCCTTTAAATAGAACATGAGGAAGTCATTGGGTTTTGAACATTTTATTTAAAAAATGGTACCTATTTAAGTAGGTATAATTTTCAAAATTCTTTTAAATTATTTTATTCAATTACCTTGCTCTAAAAAATACAAGTATTGCTATATTTCTCAAGTTTTCTAAATTTGAGAAAAACTCACAGCAATTGATAAAGACAATTTATTTTTCAATAAATAGATTTGTTTAATATTAATGTGAATTTTCAACTATTCTACAAGCACTGAGGATTTTAAATTGATTTTAATTATAAGTAGGTAATGGCATGTAGTAAGTAATAGTAGGTACTTGGTAATTTTTCAATTGTAATTAGGTTCAATAAATAATACAGGATAAGTTGAATTTCCTTATTAACTGTGGTTAGCTATTGTACTGTATAATATGATATTTTCAAGGGTACTATAACTTAAAATTAACTTTAGTTAAGTTATTATGTGAAGTAACATTTTATGAAACCTACCTACAAGTTGAAAAAGTTAAATCACAGTTTTACTCAACTTCCAAGATTCAAGTAGTTCATACATTTCAAGGGTACACAATACCATTGGATCAGCCTTCAATCACAATAGGATTATAGAAAAACGAAAAATCGCGTTCAGAGTACAATAGAACGGGTTCAAATTACAATAGTTCAACGACATAAAAGTTTGTGCCCAACTAATGCCAACGCACATAAAGTGCTGTGTATATAGTAAGCAGCGAGAACAGAACGGATAAATAAACACTTGATCAATTACTTTTGTAAACGACGCGGGCAATTCGAAAATATAAACAACAACATTGACTCACCATACAACACCGAAGGCGCCATAGCCGATAGGGCGGTCGGGCTGCACGTCTGTCGGGATGGCCGGCGTCTGGTAGTAGGGCGCCGCTGCCGCCAGGATGGCGCCCTGCGGCGCGCTCTGCGTACCGCCCTGCATCAGCGACATGGACACACTCATGGAAACGCGAGAGTGCCGCGCGGGGCCGCTTACAGCCGCCATCCAACCGCTCAGCGGCGAGCCGTCACCGCAGACTCATCACACGACGAACTCTACGACCTCAACACTGCGCCCGATCACCAGACTTCGCCTTCCAGTGGACACACGACAATATCACCGGTTACTTCTTTATTATTCATGCTCGATCGACTATACGGGAATCACTGAACAACACACGGAACGACGAAACACCTGTGGGTTACACCAATTAATTTACTTTTGAGCGGGAAGTTTCAGTCGTGGTTATGAATAAATGTGGTGTATTCGGCTTGGCTTCTTCCTGAACAAAGGATGAGACCGTAAAATTTTTATCCGCGCCGCGTACAATCGTCCACACGCCACGAAAATCGAACGAAACTGGTTGAAAGGAGGGGGAGAGGGGAGCGAGGCCGACGCGATCTAAAAAGAGACAGAAAATAACAATGGCTGCGCGCTCGCTGAACAGCTGTGCTTGTGATGAAATCAGAGTTTCTTCTAAAATTATGATAACTCTATTTTGCACCCGACATTAAAATAAATGACGTAGGTGTTTTATGGTAAAAATGCACGTAGTAGTTAGTAGTACGTGTTTAAAAACTTTTAATGTTATTTCTTGATTATCTAGCTTCACATAAATTTTCGTAGATGGCGATAGTGTTGTTGGCTGACATTGACAATGCTTGTGTGGTGTTGTCGGTTAATAAATTAATTTTTCGTTTTTTAAAAACTTGTGCACTAAACTTTTTTCGATAACTGTTATCGAAGAGATGAAATAACTTTTATTATAATCAATTTTGGCCTTCTATTGTAGAGTACTTTATAAAATGAATAAAAAATATTATTATATAAAAAATCGAGGGAACCAAAACAAAAATGTTTGAAATTGATCCATCTTCATTTCATTATAAAGAGTTCGAAAGTAAACCAGGCATTGCCAATGCTAGATCAAGTTTTTAAACAACATCTACATTATCTACAACTATTTGTCTTTTATAGAAGTACCAGTGTTGCCGAAAGTACGGCAATTGCCGTTTCGTACGGCAATTAGGCCTCCAAATCACACAATATACGGCATACGGCAGGATACTCATTACCGTACTATAAAATACGGCAATCCGGCAATTGAATAAAAATCTTTTAAAGTCGAAAAAATCAAGAGATGAAAAGAAAAAAATGAAGCTTAGCCCATAGTATCATATTTTTGCTTCTTGTCTTGCAACTAGATAAGATAATAAACATATAACATAGCATCACGCTTGTATTCCCCGAAGGGTTAGGCACAGGTGTACCATTGCACACCCACATTTCGCCGATGCCCTTATTGAGTCCCATGTAATAGTGGGGCGAGCTTATTGCCGTCTACCGTGCGCAGTTCCAGACTCCGTGATGCTACTGAGAATTTCCATAGAGAACAACCCAATAACACTTTGCCCGATCAAGGAATCGAACCCAGGACCTTACGCTCAACAATTGCGCTGGCGACCACTAAACTAATGAGGCAGTCAGACCGCCTCAACTCGATAATTGGTACTTTTTGCGTTAATCATAAATATTTATTGTTTTATCAGTATTTATTGTCCTTGGAAAGAATTGAGGCAGGAAATCCCTCCAGCCTAATTCTTTTACATTTAATGGAACAAGAAGAGTAAAGCTACTCTACTCAGTACACGAGAGAGTAAGTCAGTATACGTAATTTTATATATTTTCTTTTTTTTTATGTAAATGTACGGCAATGTATTTTAGAATACGGCAATTTTTACCCTGGTGTACGGTATCCCGAAATCTAGGCAGCGGCAACACTGAGAAGTACTATAATAGCGGTGGGCAGTAGCATCTTTTTTGGATAACGAAACGCAACTGTCTATCGGATATCAATAGCGGTTGTTAAAACGCGCTATCCTGCTATTGGTCGCTATTTGTCATATCATGCAAAGAACACGTAATATCCTAGTGAAGTTTTGATGACCTTTTTTTTTTTTTTTTTTTAGCTTTCACTGATGCTGAAAATGCTCAAAAATTGTCGGTTGCTCCACCATAAGCGCAAGAATTAATGGTTTTTGGTGGCTCCGTAAGATTTTGATGACCTTTTTTTTTTTTTTTTTTAGCTTCCCTTTTTATCCAAAATTCATTAACGACTCCGTGAAGTTTTGATGAGCTTTTTTTTTTTTTTTTTTTAGCTTCTTTGATGCACTTCCATTTCATTGGATAACGAAACGCAACTGTCTATCAGATTCTTTGGATGTTAGCTACTTTAACGTTAGCATGTTAGCACGTTAGCACGTTTTTCAAATAACCTGCTAACCGTTATTATGGCTCGTTTCAATAACGTGTTTAAGTTGCGCAACGACCACCGCTATTAGCTACTTTAGCGTTAGCATGTTAGCAGGTTAGCAGGTTTTTCAAATAACCTGCTAACCGTTATTATGACGATAGCTCGTTTCAATAACGTTTAAGTTGCGCAACGACCACCGCTATACTATAAGTTATAACGAAATTGAGTGATCAACTTGATGTCATCAGCCCATGCTTTTGCTTATAAATACTTGGAAAACATATCTTTCTCAGTTTTTCCTCCTATAATGAAGTCCAGTTAGTCACAATCGTACTAACGTTGTTGTTTACCAAGCGAACGAACAATATTTAGTAAGCCGTGTTAAACCGATGGTCATCACGATTTTTCTACACTTCTTCGACTTTTTGTCAAAGATTAATATCGGTCAATATTTGCTTAATCTCTCCTCGTGGAGTTCTAGTGGCACCGTTGTCAGATATCCATAAATCCTTTAAAAATGCGAAACTGGTTAGCCGCCTCTTGGTTGAACCAGACCTCAAAGGTTCTCCACCGCTGTATCCTATATCTCCTTAGTCTTTGTTGACAAAAACCTCGATATTCTCTGGGATATCCCTTCATCATCGCCTTCTCCTTCAGTGGTGGAGAAAATGATACTCTATTGATATTACGGTCGGAGGATTCTACTCTCATAACAGGCTCGAAGGCATTCCTGAAGTCCATGGCAGTTTTTACTTCCTAAAAAAAACTGTTCAGTATATTTTCAATTTATTTATCCCATATTTACGATTATTTCTACGTTTAGGCCCGATTTTTTAATACCTGGGTAAAAGATAACTAACTGTTAATTTGAAATTGGAACTGTTTTTGTATGGACATATCAGATAAATAACACGTATCCAAGGTTTATCCAGCTATTGAAAAATCTGATGATTAGATTAATAAATATTCTTTGGTAATGTGAATATCAATAAGTTAGCTGTTAGACAAACTCATAGACTTAATCATGATTTCGCTTAAGGCAGTACTGCAGGTCTAGACAAGGTTAAGGTAAATTTTTTGGACCTTTTCTCTTATAGTAATTTAATAACGATTGCATCTTGTCTAAACCTCCCGTCGGTCATAAGCAGACATTCCAATATTTAAGTTTATCTGATGGTTGGAGACTCATCTTTGAGGATGAACATGTAAGATGAGCAGTATAAGTTAATAGCCACAAGTCTTGAGGCCACAGATGGCATCATAACGCTAGCACAATTAAACAAATTCTTTGAGGGGATTTAATAAAAGGCCTCAATAATAAATATCAATTATTTTATCACAGAGAATCACATTGTGTTATACAACATATTTACGTGGCTAGTACAAAATATCCCTTACAATGATCCTTGTCTATGCACATATTTTAATAGTAAATACTTAAAAGTTTTCAAATAAAATGGGAACACTTCTACAAAATACTATTTTTTTTTTATATAAGAAACATCACCTACTGCAGAAATGAGAAGCATGAGATACTCGTATTATTTATCGTCGTTATATTTATCAAAAACAAGTTTGAGACAGACTCAATACCTCATCTCTGCAGTCAACTTTTCTTTTAAACAGTGGTGATAAAATTGTTTGATAGTGATTGCACTAAATTAACAACGAAATATAAATTTTATACAATAAAATATGTCGTTATATAGACTACAGACAAATAATTACAACACAAGGGGACACAAGGACTATGATAATATTGCAAAATATAATATTGATGGCCTTCATTGTAAAAATATTACGATATTATAAAACATGATAGTGAAGTGCGAAGATTGTATTGACAAAAAATTAAAAACAATTGTTTGCTAATAAAAAATATTGTACCTAATTAGGGTCTCAACAAGTATCAGTTCTTGCATGTATGTATATTTTGGGGCTGCACTCTGACATATGAATGAATTATGAACTCTTTCAAAATGTAGAAATACATAATTTTGGTTATTTTAAAATGATAAGTAAAACAAACAGACTTAACTGTACATAAATAGATAAATAAAAATAAATGTAATATTAGTAGAAGTAAACTAATACATTATTGTCTATATACACCTATTTATACGCTGGACTGGCTTGGATTATATACCAATTTACATCGTGAATATGGTATGCACTATAGGTAAACGTCGAGATCTAGGTTACAAACGTACATCCTACATACAATATGTTATAAATAATTCGTATCAGTAATTTAGGCTTCGAATCAACTTGCATCGTAATAAACACTCATTTTATGTTCAGGTCTAATTTGCATTACAGGTAAATATAGGACCCGTAGCAAACTGGCCTAAACCGCTAAAATATTTCGCTCAAAAACACTCCTTCATTTTTTTGATTCGATTTTTCTATAACTATTACAAAAATCTAATACACTTCACAGGTGCGAAAAATTAAGTTACTGGCCTAAAAAGATAAAGTATTGTGTGATAAAGGTGCAGTCACACATAATGTTTGAAGATAAATTCTTAATACATACTTTATGAATAGGCAACATAATTTCACACATTAACCAAGTTCGACTTCATTACAGCTGGTATTTTCAGTGTACTCTCTGTATGTATTTGTCGGTATTTTTGAGATCGCAATTAAACTTGCTTTTTAAAAACAATTTCCATTTCAACAACTTATCTGTCTGCAGTTTGCTTTATTAGAGATACAAATTTGATATCCTTATGAGTGATGTCAAATTTCTTTCCCTGTAGGTCAAATCTCAGTTAGATAGCTTTATGAGAATGGCTGATGACTTGTGTATATATCGTCAAGCACTATTTTAAAAATTATAAATTCCGTTGTAATTTTAGATTTTGTTGTTCAAAATTATTATTATGAAGATAATATAATGTCATACCACTGCTTTAATATTTCCCGGTTCTCGTATGTGGGTCGCTAGACATTGCTTGGTATTCTTTATTTACCTCTAAATGTGGTGTACTCCTCCATGTTATCTTTATGTACTGATTATTCCCACGTTTTAGTGTATAACTACAATATATGGAGTTAGTGTAATTAAAATATCGAATAGAAATTAAATAAGGTTCGTGTTAACACTTGCAAATATAAGAAAAAAGTTGAATTGTGAAAATAGTGTCGTGCATTCACATTGCAAACTTCATAAAAATGTGACAGAATATTAAAAATTACGTTAAAAATTGCCACAAATCCGTGCAAACCTGTCATGAATGCATGAGTATTTTATAAATTGTACCTGTTTAAAAAATATGTTGCCAACATCTGGCAGTTGAAGTCCTGCTTCTTGATAATTTATTTGGTAAACAAAAGGAACCGTGCTTCTACGATAAAATCACTCTGCCCACTACATCGCACCCTACTATAACTGTGGTTGGAGCGCATCAGAGCGTCCCAGAACCGGCAAAGCCATTCGCTTCGAACACAAATAAAAATCTACTTTACTGGAATGAAGTAAAAGTTCAATTCCATTGTTTGCGAGTTGATTAGTAGATGATCGTAACTTTTTTAGCTGATATGGTCTTATTAGTCAGAGTATAATACAATGTAGTGGCCAGAAAACTTTACACTGACCTAATAGGGCTAGCCTTTGCGAATAAATTCCTCCTACCCTGCAATTTGGTATTGGCTGCAGTCTTTAAAAATCCCTTCAAATTTGGAACATCCTTACGAATCTGACTTCGACGGAGTAGACGACAGAATCTACTCATATATTGTATTGATATCCATATGTTTCTGTGTATGGTAATTATGAGAGTTCGAAGCCCGTGTTGCTGTTGACGGCATATCGTAGTTTGTCGCGAAGGGTGCTGCGTTTCTGATAGTTGGGCAGTTTGAGGAGGTTGAAGCAGGTGGATGACGTCGGCAGACGGTTCAGCGGGTCCTTCTTTCTGATTGTGAAGAAGCCTCGTATTACGCTGCCTGAGGAAAGGGAAAATTTAAATTAAAACTACGTTTATAACTCTTCTTATACATTATGACTTGAAGCCATGACGTCGTTGAAGTTCTAACACCACGTATGTCAGATATAGCAACTTTTCAGCAGAGTGGTAAAACTGCATAATTTTACATAGACACTGGTACAATACCATTTTATATTCATTTTATTTTACGAGTTTCTATTGGACGATGTTTGTTTCTGATCGGCTGAAACAACGCGTCTTCCGATTCTCTAGCCAATGGCAGCAAAATGTCAAAACCACCAAAAAATTACTTACGTGGTGTTAGAACTTCAACGACGATGAGTATTCTCTTCTGCAGATAACGTAATATAATTAATCAAGATGGCCGTTAGTATGCACTTTGTCATCAGCAACATTTTATTTGCATTGAAATCAGTTTTTACCATTCACTGCTAGATATACGCCTGCCTCAAAATGCACCTCTACTGTCTTCTACCTTCCGCATCCAGTCTACTTCATGTCAGTATTTGAATTTAAGACTTACCTATTGTATCCCCTGTATCTTCATCATCACCTACTTCAACACAGCGTATTGAGAACGGCGGTTTGAGATGCGCAAATCCAAGCACTGGCGGTTTGGAGCATGACGTCACGAACTGGAAATGAAGGTCTTTATTTTAGCTTTTATTATATATTCACATATAATCATATTCCTATATTCCCCAACGGGTTAAACATTATTGGATAAGATATGTTTTTTATTCATGTAGACCATATACAGGTACTTAAGAATAGTTACGACTCTAGGTGCCACGTTCCAAAATGTTGACTTCCAATGGAGAAGAATGGGCAAGAAACTCCATGGTTACTCTTTTAAATTCAAAATTTCTTACAATATTTTGTTAAAATACATTGTTCTCGAAAACTTATGTGAGGACAATGTAAAAAAAAAGTCTAAACTAAACAAGCCTGATTTTTAAATTAATAACAAATATTCTGATAAGATTGACATGCCAGCTATGAGCTGACCAGTCCCAACAGACGGCACCCGTTCACGAGTATGACGCGCGTACCGGCATCGCTCAACTCAACCACATTGCAGGGAACTCAACGACCCGACACACACGCCACCATCAGCAGGACATTCTCAAACTGCCAGACAACTATCACGCCAATTGAATAAAATACAATACAAAAACAGAGGTGTGTACATTATAGACCCACATTTCGCCGATGCAGTACGCAGTATTAAGTTCCATGGGATAGAGATATCGGCATCTACTGTTGTATTACACTGTGGATTTGCAGATCTTTGATCCTCAAGCCAGGTTCAACTGGCAATCAGTGCCAAGAGATTTCACTGCTTCACCAAGTAACTGAGGGCTTTTAAGGAAAGGCCAATGACGAGTGACGAACCTTGAGACCTTCTGGCGCGCTCTGTGATAGCACGCGCCAACACAATAAAAGCAGATGAAGAATGCCCAGTGGATTGTAAACAGCTGAAATGATTTTCCTCTATTGGGAAAGAAGAATCCTCCGCGGCAAGGTGGTTAGCATGACGGACCGAAGCTAGACGGTTGATGGCGGACATAATAAGTGATAGAATCCTTGTAAGCACTGTACGATTCAGGATAATACATTGTCGCTTCACTCCGAAAGATGGCGTTGTATTTTTTGCCAAGTAGGGCGTAGTTATTACCTTGAGGAACATGGCGCGCTCGTGTTCGGTAAAGTCTCGTTGCAGCACGTCCCACAGCCAGCACACGACGCGGTGCGAGTCGTGGAACCCGCCGTAGTATTGTGTGTGACGCCGGAGGTCGCGCAAGTCCAAGGGCACGTTGTCGCCGCTTATCAGACGTTGGAGCTGCAAAGAAGGCACTAACGTCAGTGACGACAAATCAAAGGTAATATACAATATTGTCCATATAGCTCTGGACCAAATAACCGAGAAGTTATAGGGTCTTTTACAACTGTACAGATAGCGTCAGATGTTAATGGAACAGCTAAGATGTCCAAATAGAACAAAACTTCACAAATGATTATTATCTAGCTCAGGAAATGTATTCAAATGTAGTGCAACAAGTGCCTTAATCTTATTATTCCTGAAGCAAAAAGTCTTCCTATTATCTTGACGTATATTGCACGTGTATGAATACACAGTATAAGAAAACGAGAGAGGTAAACAAGTTATGGCTGTCGAGTAGCAAGTAAATTCATTTTTTTCTTAGTGTTTTCCACAAACAGATAATTAATTGCTAATATGACCATTCTCATAACGGCACAATTAGCGCAATGGCAGTGCGCACGACTGCTGCACTACGAATACAAAATATTTGTATCGTCTACAGATAGATGTCAAGGACCTGTGCATCTGTGCATGGATATATTTGTGTTAGTAAACACACTCACGTTGTATGAGCAATGCATTAAAAAAATAAAACAATACGAACCTCCGGTGTAGAGAACAGTGACAGCCATTCCGGATTTATGATCGTTCTAAATCCTTTGATGAAGGCGTTCGTTTGGTCTTTGATTTGCGTGTGCATCCGAAAGTGGGCCATCAAGTGGATGTAGTTTATTCTGAAACGTGCAAAGTACAATTTAATAAATTATATTATTATTATATGGTATGCGCGCGACTTCGTCTGCATATATTTTGTTTATTATTAAATTTATATTTTGCTACAAAAATAAAAATAATCCTATGTTCTTCTAGAGAACCCAAACTACTTCTTTGTAAAATTCCATAACGATCAGTTGAATGGTTTACTCATGGTGAAGTAACAAACAAACAAACAGAATTACTTTCGCATTTATAATAGTGTGGATACAAAGCTAACAGCGCATTGGATTGCATTATTGATTCACTTACTTGTTCTCGTTGGTGACTGGAACTGCCTTGCCTCCCGGTACAAGTTCGTGGGTTACTATTTCACCTAACCTCTCTTCGTCTACCGAGAACGTTAGCTCTAACGTCGATATATCGCCCTGAAAGTTAATTGTTTCATTTTAGTGTAAGAGGTTGAGCGCCCAACTATACCATCGTCAATATAAGAGATGGAAAAGGTAGAGAATCTGGTGCTGTGGTGTATCTGGGTGAGGTGATTGGTTTGTTAAATATTTAGTGATATTGCTGAGAAGAAAAAATACTTGCTCGCAGTTTAGTAAGTAGCTTAACAGGCTTGCAGACAAAGTGACGTAGATTGACTAAAGATTTTTTGCTTAGTATGAGTTTTGATCAACCTTGTACGTCGCTATCGTTTATCCAAGAATGTATGAAATAAAACGTGCGCGCGCATCTGAGTTAACGCATATCATACCATACTCACACACATGTTTATACATACTTAGTTCATATTAATTACGGTTGAGATAGACATATAGTAGAGCCTTAACATACCTGAAAGTGTTTGATATACGTGAGACTGCGGTAGAGGTCGCGGTCGAGCGAGGGCAGCTCGTCGATCCAGCTGTACAGGGCCTGCTGTGTTTGACCCAGCACTTGGCTCAGGAAGAAGGAAGCGAACGGTACGTCCACCACTATGCCCTGGACAACATGAACATGATTTAGCATCAAACTTATCTAACAAAACACTACAAGAGTAGTCGCAGTTGGCAGTTTAAAAAGTCTGATAAATAGTCAAATAAATATGTGTCTCCTATTAATTGGTTTGTGTAGGGTAGACGGTGATCTGCCACAGCTAGTTAGACTAAAAATCGAACCTAAAATGGTTGTGAAAAGGCTAGGTTCAGGACTACATGGAGTGAGTCATCTAATATCAGCTAAGTTTCAGTACAACATTGAACATTTATTTCAATACCCGTTCAGTAAAAAGATTAAACTGGATTAGATTGGATTGGTTTTAGCTACTATTACTTCAATTAATTTTATGTAAAAGTTAAAGAAGCGAGAACAAAAAATGAAATACAGTTTATAATCAGCAGTTACGAATTTAAAATTGTACCTTTACGATTTTTTACTGACCTCATAAACTGCTTTGCCCAGCATTCGTCCGATGAACTCGAACAGCTGCAGGTGGTTCTCCTGAAGACACGACGTGGGCGACGGGTACAGGCGCTCCTCGCTCGTCACGCGGAACAAGTTCAGGGACGGATCGAATACACGCTTTATTGTCTCTTCCAAGAATTCTGCAATAAAATATCATTGGTAATACGAATCGATCATTTTCAATAAATTTTAGCTCATCGTAATTGAAATGAAATCCTCAAAATAGCCTGCATAATACATCTTTCACGAATGAGGGGCAGAAGCAAGGTTTTCGGCCGAGGAGGATATGCAGAACCATTATAACTATAGACAAGTAAATAATCTTCATGGAGCGTTTATGACACGGCTTGTATACGTGAATTCGCGCTCTGTGCATACGACTGAATACGACAGCATCTGTCTCCCTTGGGCCACCAGTTTGAGACCATTGTTTAAAAATTCTTAGTGCCTTTTAAAGCCTGAAGATATACAAGCGCAGCGTCCCAACTGTTTCGTGAAGTCGTGTGTACCTTTGAAGACTCCGTCCTGGTCGATGCCGGCCTCGTCGAGTCCCTGCTCGTTGATGAAGCGCACGCGCACGCAGCCCTTGAGCGCGCGGCTGGGCAGCGCCGCCAGCTGGCGGTAGCCGTCCTCCACCAGGCGCGCGCGCCGCACCGTCACCAGCGTGGAGCGCCCGCCGCACGCGCGCTCCGTCAGCCCCAGCACTACCTGCACACGGACATTACGCAAATATTATACTCCTACTTAGTGCGGACAGGAAACAAGCAAAAATAGTCTCTCGCTTCCGCCCACTATGGCTGCTACCTTGCCAATCTATGGATAGCGAAATCCAGCAGTACTACCAAGGCACAATGCACATTCAATCTTTTTAGACAGGGTCTAACAATACTCTGCGACAAACGAACTTGATCTATCGGTGCTATATAATAAACCACGTTATGGCTTGGCAATCAACATTTATTTCAGTTGAAGTCGAATATGCCGCATATTGTGGATGATGATGAGATGGGTGAGTTACCTTCTCGTCGGCGACGGCACGTCTGAATAGTCTGACTCGTTCACCATGTGCTATCATGTGAGGCGTCTTTTGTACTAGAACCTGAAAAATAATAATAATAAATTCAATGTTGTAGGCAAGAGCTTCTTCATAAGACGAGAAGGCCTTAATCCACCACGATGAGCTGGGCGGTGTCAGGCGTAAACTTTCAAACCACTCGCCCAAAATAAAGACGACACGGTTGGCGCAGTGGCTAAGCGCTTAGCTTTCTGCGTTACGTGTCGCGGGTTCGATCTCCGCACGGAACAAATTATTGTTATTATCGATTGTTGTTTCGGGTCTGGTTGTGTGTGCATGTGACATGTATGTTTGTAAACTGTATCCACGATACGGGAGAAATCCTAGTATGGGGTAATGTTTTTAAAATATAAAAATAAAATAAATAAATAATAGTATTAAAAGACTTGTCAAAAAGTTACCTTATTTCTTATAAAAAAACTGAGCTTTCCTTCTTCAGAACTTACCACATTACACATAACACATACATGCTCTCCTAACCACAGGTTGCTTAGTAGCCTATCTAGGAGAGCAGTACTACACCCACTTTATTGTAGGTATATTATGTATAACATTATGTAAGACTGTATCCAAGTAATGTAATCACTGCAATACTTTTTCGTAAATAAATTATTATTATTATATATTATTATTATATGTTAAACAGTGGGTTACCAAATCTTGTGTTAGTACGCTTACTTGTTGAGGCTTCTTGCCCTTCTCGAGGTCGGCCATGAACTGTCCCTCTCGTATCTCCCTGACGAGCCAGTGGTTGGCCGGCGTGTACGAGCGGCGACAGTCGCGCCGGTACAACACCAGCAGCAGCGTGTGAAGCGAGCTGAACAGCTCGTTGCTTTGGATTGTCTTGAGATCTGGTGGAAATTAGAATGTTTTAAGATAAAATTCGACCACGAGCAGGAATTTGCGACTTTCTGGTTCAGGAGCCGTTCTAGGCGTTGAGCTACCGCGATCTCTGCTCGTTATGTCGAATCCTTCCTCCAAATATATTTAACCGTGTTGTGGTGAATTATAACTTTAATATTCGCTTTGCAGACGTTATAACGTCATAAAATGAATATACTATAGGATTTGTGTCTGTATATGATGAATGATGATTATAATTTACCAGTAAAAATATTCATTTTGTATATCTCATTGGTCACAAGCGCGACTGACTGCTGAGCGTGAAGTTCAGGGTTCGATTCCCAGGCCGAGCAGTGTTATTGGTTTTTTCTGCATGGAAATTCTTAGCAGGACGAAGAAGTTTAGAACTGCCCGGATAAGGGCAACATGCTCGTCCTTGGGACTTAATAAAGGCTTTGAAGAAATGTGGGTATATAATACACCCACATTAGTGCTATACTATGTTATGTTATGCTATATTCAGTAGTGAAAAAAGTCTGAGGGGTTTATCTTTATTTTGTGAACACAGGAGACTGTGAAAGAAAACAATGCACGCGAAGAAGTCCATTTGTAAGTCCAAAATTCTTGCCTATATTCCCAAATTATTTATTTAAATTTGAACTATATTCCAGATAAAATTAAGAAGAAGATGTGTTACTCACCAAACAACTGTCCCATAATGGACTTGTACACAAACATGTTGAGGAACTGCGACATGTTTATAAAGTCTTGTAGCTTGAATGGATTCTGTTGTTCATACATTTCCATATCATCTAATATCCTGAAAATTAATGAGATCTCTTATATATAATACCGTATGAAAGGACATTGACAGTAGATTCAGTTAAGAGTATTTTTTTTAGGCTTTCAGAAACCTGATGGACATATAGATAGAAAAATGTGTGCGTGCGTGCGCGTGTGTGTGTGTGTATGTGTGTGTACACTTATGTACGCACGTAAGAAGTTATACTGCTATTTTTTTATTTCCACTGATATAAAACACGTGTTATAATAGATAGATAAATATTTCAATAATTACCTTGAATATAGCTATCAATTCCCATGAAAATTTAAGAGCCATTTACCAGCCAACTTCATGGTATCGCTTTTATCTGTCGGTGTGCGCGCGCATCGTAAGAATTTACTTTCATCAAGCGCGCCAAAAGAAGTATAACTTCAATAATACTCACGTAACATAATGCGTCATGCAGTCCGCAAAGAGTATTAACATTTGGAACTCCGGCGCAGACGTCTTCGTATTAACAGCTAAGAGATCAAGGAAGGATTTTAACCCACAGTTTGGTCCCAACGTGCATAAGAATTGCCACAATGAGTATAGTATTTCATCTTGATTACATAACCCTGAAAGTACAATCAATACTAATATTATAAAGAGGCACAATTGTTTGTTTTATGTAGGGAGTAATCTCCGGAACTAATGATCAAAATCTGAAAATTCTTTCACAGATATATAGTTACATTATTCCTAAGTGATTTGGGCTATAAATTATATATATTTAGATCACGCAGACAAAATCGCAGACTGAAGCTAGTTATAAATATACGTAGTTGCCGTTTTGTGAGTTGTTTCAGCAGAGAATCTCGAAGCTACTCCGCAAATCAGTTGATATGCGAAGTAAAGCAGCGCTTGCTGCGGGCAGTCTTTGGATGGGTGTCAATTTTTCACAAAGGCGCATTTCACGCAAAGTAGAACGAACAGAAAATCTATTGTGTCTGCAGCCAGTGAAGGTTGACTGAGTCTTTATAAATAGTAGTTGGTCTCGGGTTTTATATGAATACCTATGACAGTATTTATGGGTGTCAGCAGTCCAAAGAGTGTGACACCCGCTCTAACTTCAGGGTACTAGTGTCTCCCAGTAATTGTGTGGTGGGCGTCAGATGGGAGTCGCTCCGTATAAAATTGTAATATTCAGCCGCATCTGATTGGATCGGGAGCCGACACGAAAATAGTAGGAAAAAGATGAGACATTTGATGGTCTGATCCAGACTTAATTACAAGAGATATATTCTGTACTAGCTTTTCCCCGAGACTTTGTCTGTGTATTTTGTATTTATTATCTAATTAATGTTTTTCTGCAAAAGTAAAAATAAGCTTGGCTAGGCTACCTCTTTATAAAATTTCATAACAATCGGCTCAGTGGTTTAGTCATGAGATGTTTGAGGTAACAAACAGACAGACAAAGTTACTTTCACATTTGACGTACCTGTTAGTATATCAAGTTTGACTTGCGTCATAGTCTGAAGCGCTGTGTGGTACATAGAACATATCAGTGCCGCCTTCGTACAGTCTGGAGATCCTAACTTTCTGTAATGTTTGTTCGCATTAGATCTGAAACGGAATCAGAATTGAACATACACAAAAAATATTGAAAGCGAATAAAAAAAAAAAAAAAAAGAATTATTAATATTTAAAAAGTGATTTTTCGCCATTGAACAATCTTGAATGCACTAAATTTTTAGTGAACATTAAAATGTTTGTTATGATAAAGTGTTGTTTATACTTATAAAACAGTACTAAGACTGACTGACGGAAAACACAGTTTGGAGCATGTGTTCGTTGGGTGTAGAAGCGAGCATTAAAAAAAAGGATTTTACGTAATTCCCACGGTATTCTATCGCGGGTAGCATAACGAGGCGTTCTCTTGTTTAGATACAAGTTTGTTTTTCATTATTTCCTATATAATTTTATTACAATTATTGCATATGTGGGATTTATATAAAAACTCACCTATTAGTTCTTGCCTCAATAGCTCTTCTTATAATAGCAGCCGGGTTATTACTCTGAACCGGAGTGGAAGGCTGTGACGGCCCCGCCCCCTCTTCTCCCGTCACCCCAGCATCTATCATCTCTTTCAAAGGCATCGCCAACAATTTCTTCAGAAGTGGCGCCCCCCATAACAACGACAACTGGTTACGAAGGTTCCCCATAGCTGGAGGCAGGTAGGTGTCGAAGCTTTGAGAGAACCAACCTAGTATGGGATGCCAGTTGCTCAAGTTGCCCTTTTTGCAGACCACGTATTGCTGGCACGAGTCTAAGAACCGCGTTACTACTAGCTGTTCAAATAAAAAAGTTTGTTTAGTATTTATGACCAATGTAAACACTTATATGTGGATTTTTTTAAACAACTCACATTTGCATGCTGTCCTTAAAAAAATATCAGCCAATTACTGTACCAATGCTTGGCACAGGCCTCTTCTCAGAATGAGAAAGGACCTTAGTCCATCTGGCAGGTGTGATGCGGGTTGGCAGACTACACTCACCGCCGAGAACCATATCGTACCCTCCCAGTTGTATATAAACAGCATTAAACATTAATAAAAAATTGTCTCACCACAAAAGTCGGATGATACGTCTCGATCTGCGCATACTCTCGCTCTGAATGCGCCAGTTGCACCAGGTTAGCGAGCAGACACAGCGCGTAGTTGCCTTCCAGCGTGTTGAACACGATGCGCATGTTCTGATCCGTGCTCAGGAACTCGAGGCATTTGTCGAACATTGAGTACGAGCGGAACGACGATATCGACTGCGAATAAAGGAAACGTTTTTACGAGTTGTGTCTTTTACAAAGATGGTTCGACAGAAGACAGTAATACTTTTGTTTCAGTACTACTTAGAGTCGGTGAAAATTAAAATATATTTAATTCATTAATTTTTATGTCTTTTCCTTGCACGGGACTATAGAGTCCCGCACTTTTGAAAGGCGTGCGTGGCAGCGTGCGTGGCAGCGTGCGTGCTTCGGAGCCGAAGCCAACACGTAGAGGCCCTTTAAGACAGCTTTGATGAAATGTTATGGTAACATAAAATATAATTCATTAATTATTATTACTTTTTCCATAACAAATCGGTTGTTCTTCAAACTAGTTGGAAGTCGAACTATTCTGAATTTTATTCTAGCATGTGCAGGCGCTACCCTACCTAAAAAGGTTATTTTGTCATCTAACCCTTGGCCGATCCTCTCTTATACTGACCTCGGGGGATATCTGTGTCATGTGGAACACGAGGGTGGGCACCGACAGTATCTGTATGATGTACATCGTGAGCAGCTTCTCAGAGAACTGCGCAGAGACCAGCGGACGTAACGACAGCGTCACTATCGCGGTCAAAGATATGTTCTTCAGGTAGATCTTCTCGCGACAGAGTCCACGAAGGAGGAGGGACTGCAACAAATACAAAAGTTTTGTTAAGTTTTTTCATTGCCGGATATCAGAAAAGGTCGCAGAGAGACAAGGACATTCGTTTAACAGATATCGGTATCAGAATCAATTGCTGTATCCTTTAGTATGTCACTCATACGACAAGCAGCATAATTAGTTTATATCTAAGACAGATAATTATGTTTAACTGAATTAATTAGTAGTGATTAGTAGAACAGTTATTAATATGCGTAAACATTGTAAACAATTTGAAAACCCAAGGCACTTCTAGCATACCTACATGTGGTATGTACATTATTATATAACAGTATATCCATACAAATATATAAAATTGAAGTGCCTGCTTGTAATGTAAAAAGAACAGCTTTTAGAAAAAATAGTCTGTGTGTCTGTTTGTTCCGGCTAATCTCCGAAACGGCTGGACCGATTCTGACTGGACTTTCACTAGCAGATAGCTGATGTTATAAGGAGTAACTTAGGCTACTTTTATTTTAGAAATAGAATTATTTTTCCGCGTAAAACGTGCAAGGGTTCGTAATCCATGCGGGCGAAGCCACGGGCGGAACTAGTACAAAATATTGGTCTTAATGTTTTACAACATTGTATGTTGTAGTGCAACTCTGCATCAATTTGCCAGGGTCATCAGACAGTTTGATCAATTGATGACAAGTGAATGATCTTCATATAGACAGCTTTAAACTATCAATTTATTTGTACACTAACATAGCATCACGCCTTTATTTCTGGAAGGGCTAAGCAGAGGTTTTCACGCATATTTCGCCTAAGGAGCGAGTCTATTGTCATGTGACGAGAATTTTCTATTTCTAGCAGAAAAACTCAGTAACCATACCGTAAAAGAACCGAATTTCACTCATGCCGCGCTTGCGACGGCTATACATTTATTTGGAGTAACACTGTCAGAATAACATTGTCAAATAACATCTTGTAGAAAATTATGAGCGCTCAAATAGTTGGTTTGGATACTTTTGTCTGCTGTTTATGGGTCATGCGAATCATACAATTAGTGTAAGTGGTAGTGTTCCACCAGTTAATTAGAATTAATTTAGAACTCAACTTGTAGGCTGGAAATGTGTCATGTAATTTTTATAAGCTTACTGTGAACATAATATGTGCAACTAGAGTCTTCTAACGTTGCAAAAGTGCCTGTGCTAGGTTTATCTATACATATAATAAAATTATAACAGGCCGATGTCTATACATTATAGACATTGGAGAAAAACTACTATAGGGGGTCTTTATTAGAGCAACAGAAGCCAAATAAACAGATTTTAGAATTTTTGTCTGTCTGCCTGTCTGTCTGTTTGTTTGTACATGCATCACGCAAAAAATACTGCATGGAATTGAATGCAGTTTTCACCGATGTATTGCTAGAAGTCTAACTTAAAATATAGGCTCCATTTTACCGCAGGAAAATATCAGATTCTAAATTCCACGCGAAGTTGCGGCAAAAGCTAGTTTAAAATAAAAACAATTCTATTCTAATAATATTGACTAGCAATAAGAGACACAAAAGCGCTATATGCATTGGATATGCAACATCTCAGATGACAATATATGACTAGAAAGAGAGAGAAAACGAACTTGAACTTTTTTGACTTACCTTCAATGTCAAATAATATCCCTTATGAAACAGTGACCCCATAACATTGGCACACAGCTGTGTCATTCCTCCTCTCAGCTTCTCAAAATTCTTCAGCCTTGTGAGAGCCCAAGTATTGTTGGCTGTGAATGCTACCAATGTGTGAAGGTGGATAAGAATGCTCTGCATGTCCACTGGAGACTCTGGCTTTAGCTCCTCGAGGTACATACAGCATTTGTACAGAAGGTCTTTGATGTGAGCTATCCAACGGAGACTGGAAGTAATTTTATTGACAGTAATATGTTAAAACATTTTCATAGGTTGACAAAAAATTGAAGTGTGAATTAATCTTTTCAACATGAACTATTTCAAAAGACATTTACACCAGACATATGCATGGGCCTTTTGGTATTATTATAAGCGATCTGAAGTGTAAACACTATACATGTTTCCTTATTATTAAAGTAAGATTTATAGTACAACAAACATAAATATGGACATCATTATTCTTCATTCCTCATTAGTAAAATAATGAGGAATAATTTTTCAAGTAAACATGATACATACCTATTAATAACTCTCAAACACATGCAAATTGAATGCTAAACATACTGTAACACATTTCAATGAACACATACCAATTTTAAACAATGTTATTATTTATGCTATTAAGGATACTATTGTGTGTAAAAGGAATTGATTTTGGTGGATAATATATTTTTATATAAATTGTATCGTTTTTAATACTCTGTCTCACTCTCTAAAAATGCTTGTCTTTGCAAAACTATTATATGTAATGCTAAAGTTATATATATCCAGATTGAGTAAAATTATTATATACTTAATATACAAATTTGCCTCTTTTTTTTTTTGCTTTGCCCAATCTTTGCCATCGCTGAGCAAAGGCATCCCCCCAAATTCTTACACATATCTCTTTCCTGCGCCATCTTAATATTTGCTCTATTATTTATTTATTTATTCACATACAATTTTCACTGTGTTTGAATTACATAATGTTAAAAAATGCATACAATATTTCATTCATACATACAGTTATTCATACCAAACTAATTATTATTTCAATTTCTTATTCCAAAGTAGTTTATGCAAACTTTAGGTCACTCTACTGCTATAAACACTAAACATAAGCTGTTGATAATCGATTGAGTTTTATAATACTCCTTTAAGGAAGTCAATAGAGCCAGAATTTTCCTATACATTCATAAGGAAATCTAACCGTAACTTCATAATTATTGCACAAATCACACCCTCAAAACGAAAGTGACCTAAGTCATAATACAATTTGTGGGAAATGATCAAGAAAGTCTTCAAAAAAGCATACTTTTAAGGTCAGTTTAGCAAAATGAGAATTTTGAGTTAGGTCACTTTCATTCTAAATGTGTGAAACGTTCAGAAATCTTAGTAGTAGTAGTTATCTAGTTGTGTCCAGTGCAGCTAGGACCATACCATAGTATTTGGCTAATCTTTCAACCACTGTTAGAGCAATTCTTATGAGACTCGTCAACATAGGAAAGAATAAAAGGACTTAAAAAGATATTACTCAAGTGATGATTCAAAATAAACATACCTGTATTCTTTATTCAAGAAGACACCAACATAAGATGTTTTGACAGACTCTGAGTGGAGGCTTTGCACTATGTACTTGCACAGTTTCTCGAACCGCTTGCGGTCTCTTTGCTGTTTGAACACAAGGAATAGTCTGCATGTGACCCGGTACACTTCTAATGCAGGAATCAGTTCTGTTGGCTGTGGTGGCTCCTCAGAGGGCCCATGAGTTGCAGTCTCCGGCAGAAGCTGATCAAAATCATTTCTAGAAACAAATAAAAAATCAAAATAATTATATATTAAATTATTGTGGCAGTGCTGTGATTTGTACAACTGTTTAGAAAGTTAAGTATTTAGGAAGTTGATACATTATCATAGTGTAGAGGATGTAAGCATGTTACAATAGATTTCACATGAATAATTATTTAAATATAGATACTCCTATCTACACATGAATAAATTATTCATGTAAATATAAATAGTAATTGTACTTTTAAGAAAATGTAGAATTAAAAAAAAAATTGTATTCATCTAAGTACATATACATTAAGATTTGTACTTATGCTTAGTTTGGATGTGTTTGTTATTATTTATGTTTTCTTCAATAAATATCTGGATAAAAAAATATAATAATTTTAAAAGTCCCTTCGATAATCATTATTTTATTATTATTAGTTAATAACGGGTGAGATAATAACGAAACTCACAGTATAAGCTTGATAAATCTCTGTCTGGCGAGCCATCCTCTAACAACGGCCTGAATCCTTACTGCCGACTGATCTCGCTTTTTCTCAAGCGCACGCTCTTCACGAGCTGCCTTGGTCTGCTCCAGGAACGAGTCCTTACTCGTCAGCGACTTGGAAAACATTTTCAACCGCTCCTAGCGCACTCAACACAAATATAATATCGCTTTGTTTCCTTTGGTGTACCTGTCAGGACATAAAACTGCCCCGATGCATCGTATAAAACGAATCTATCGCACGGTTAGCATTTTCGTTGACTATGAAGCACTCTAAACCAACTAGTTAAATCATATTTGCGAACGAATAACAATTGATTTTATCAGATTTGCGATTTATTTTAGAGAAGCCCTTCGGGTAGAAAATTGTTATTTTGACATTTTTAACGATGTTGCCATTGAAAACCAATGAGTAAAGTGCTAAGTGCATACTTTATTTATGTAATCAAATCATTATGAAATATTGGAAATAATAATTATTTCACATCTTAAAAAATAGTTGTTATTCTTTCTTATTCTTTTAATTTTCTCATTAAGCCTAGAATAGTGCTTAAGACGACAAGATATGGATCTTGCCAGTAGCAACATTGTTGGTGTTGCAAGTGATCCCCTAAAGTTTCCACATATATTTTTTTTTATCACAGTTTTCACAACCGATGATAACATTATTAAGAAAAAATTGGTTTCTTTAAAACCATCTTATCTTTTCTACAAATAAGAATAATTTAATTTTCCAATTCAGAGGGAGCATCTTCGAATATGTATCAGGATTCGCATATAGAAGATGCTCCCTCTATCATATTGTTTGACGACACGGTTGGCGCAGTGGCTAAGCAATTAGCTTTCTGCGCTACGTGTCGCGGGTTCGATCCCCGCATGGAACAAATATTTGTATGATCTACAGATAGTTGTTTCGGGTCTGGTTGTTTGTGCATGTGACATGTATGTGTGTAAACTGTACCCACGATACAGGAGAAATCCTAGTGTGGGGCAATGTCTTTTCAAAAAAAAAAAAAAATTGCTGCTTTATAGTGATAAGGGCAAGCCATTACAACCATAAAGTAGCAATATGATGAAAATAATTTTTTTCTCTATGTTTTTCCTGATTATAAAGGTCTTTTTGTAAATTGGCAACTCTGATTTTGAATTGTTTTTATATTAATCATGCAAAGACATTTCAATATAAATCCTAATAATGAACGTTTAATCTTTTTATGAATTTTGGAATTTCATTATTTCTTTGAATTATGTACACTCAATGTATAGATATTTCCCTACTTTATGCACTTCAAGCTAGCTCACGAGATATTTTCGTGCTAAATTTACTCTCTGCGGTCTCCTCTAATAAAATTTAGTCGGCTTCAATGGCCATCGGTCCTTTGATAAACATAACCAGTCAAAAGATGCTTCAACTAATTAGCTGATTCTGTAAGTTATAATGTGAAGATTTTCTTTATTATGAACGATCCTGCGTCGTTGCTCGATAAATAGGTACCTAATACATATGTTACATTTTACAAGCTTTAACTTGCTTTAATACTAAAATATCATTCCTAATTAGTACCTAATCAAATTTTATCTCTCTTCAATAACCCGTTGATGTGAGAGTTTTTTAACTAACTTCAACAAACTTCTTGTTTAATTTTACTTAAGTTTGATGGAGCGATTGTGTAAGAAGAGCAGAAAGTGGATGCGGAGAGCCGAAGATCGGGCTCAGTGGCGCTTACTGGGAGAGGCCTATGTCCAGCAGTGGACCAATGTGAGCTGATGATAATGAAGTTTGACAGAATTGACTAGGTATATAGGTTCCTCGCAAACTTTTTTGTAACGTCGGAGAGACCTTCGACCAACATCAGACGATGTTGGACTCTCGTTCGATAGAAAGTTCGCGTTTTCACATGGATTCGTCTGATCAATGACTTATGTAAAAATTAGATTTGAAAAGAGTTTTTAAATAAATTCCTCTCTTTTATACCTATACTTGAGGTCTAGTAGGTACGAGATTTCCTGAACTTCGATCATCATAACCGTTAAGCCGAAAATGTAATTACATATCGTGCGCGCGCGCATTTGAGTGTAAATACTCCTATCGAAAACGTGCGCCTTTTATTTTCATAGACTTTTGACTATGGTCGGTATTGAGGACTTGGACTATACCTCCTAGGGTCCAAGATATATGTTTTGTCAGGAAATTATAAATGCATGCGAATACATATAGAATTACTTTTATTTAATTATTTATTAAAGATAGTAGAAATAGATTGCCTTGTAGCCGTAAGCGCGTCCCCTGAGCGTTATGTCTTGGTTTCGATTTCTGAATCAATCAATCAGTCAAATTTTTCTGTACAGAAGTTTTACAAGTTTTTTTAATAGCAGCGAGGAGTTTAGAACTTTTCCTGGTAGACGGCAATTATGAGCCTATTGCCATGTACCGAGCACAGTTTCTTTATTACACGGGACTCAATAACGATTAACGATATCGGCGACATATTGGTGAAAAATTGTGAAATTCTGCCTAACCCTTAATAAAATACGGGCATGATGCTATGGCAAATGTGTTAAATAATTTTAATGATAAACCATAAAAAAATATCATTACTTCTTTAGAAAAAATCTATATATGACGACCCTGTATGTATCCCTTGACCGTAAGTATCTATATTAAAATAACCTTTACTTACCTGAGTTATAACGAAAATATGTAAATTATTTTAGTTCTCATCAAACTAATCATAAGGACAATTAAGAACTCCAATCACGTTAATCCCTTCAGCCCTTTATAATGAGGGTGTGGGAATCTATCAGTGACGGCTTTAAATAATTTTTCACATAGGTACATTATTACCTAACTATGTACTTAGTCATCATTCCTTAAAACTCATTATCAGCGTTCTGCGGTGATTAGCTTCCGCTGATTAACGATGAGTAACAGCGTGCCATCCATTGTGAAGGGTGATAGGGCGACAATGCTTGTACAATCTGATAAGTGATAAGCGATTGGCATGTATGTAAAGCTTTGTACCATGAAGTATGTACCAACTTGTCATTATTCACTATAAAACAGGTTCAATTGTTCTTTGGCTGGGTTGACATCGAATTTTTAAGGTGCAACAACTTTTTTATATCATACTGATATTTCATGTGTCATGGGTGCATTTACAAATACATATCTCACGGCCACATACACCTTTATATGGTTTACAGAGAACTATCTGTAGGTCAAACAAATATTTGTCCCGTGCGGGCTTCGAATCCACGATTCGCAGCGCATAAATCCTGTCGCTCAGCCATTGGGCCAACCTGTTGTCATTAAATAAATATTCTATGATATATACGTAATAAAACATACATACGTGTAGTATACTACAAAGGCGCTACAGGCGTGTCTTATATGCGAAGACTGGCGTAATTGAAACCAGTTCACCAAAATATATTTTGCAAGCGTTCTTTTTTACAACGATTGTAATTTTAGGGGGCTGTACATCTATCTAGATGAGAGTAAACGTCAGCAAAATGTAAGGCATTTTGTCACTATTTGACGTCATCGTTATCCGAAACTGGCTGTGACCGCTGCAGGCATATGCCTCTCTTAGAAAGTGCCAGTCTCCACGCTCCTACGCCAGTCCCATCCAGGTGCGAACCCCGATAGCAACAATGTCGTCCGCCCATCTCGCCGATAACCAACATTCCTTCTTCCAGTCCTCGACCGCTATTAGGCTCACCGGCTTACTCGCTGTTTATGTATTATTCGAAGTTATTTTAATTCAGCATATTTTGCTGGCGTTTCTCGTCTCTAGCAAGGGTAGATCGTAACATACATAAGGGCCGTATTATACTATATGCCCCTTTAAAAAGCAGGTGCTAAGTATTGTTTATCCGTCCTACTATTCCTAATTGATAACGTATGGGTATGGCGAATATAGATTCAGTATCTAGTTAGTATATTTAATTTCAGTCAGTAAAAAATCTATTATTTGAATAAACATTTTTCGACATCAGGAACGCACTTTCTTTAGGTAAAGCTAGACTTAGATCATACCTTGCAGAGGTTTTCTGGGTTTTCTGTATGGAAATTCTCAGTAGCAGTACGGAGTCCGGGACTGTGCCCGGTAGATGGCAGTAGGTTCCCCCCTATTACATGGGACTCAATAACAACATCGGCGAAATGTGGGTGTAAAATAGTAGGTAGGTACACCTCTGCCTAACCCTTTCAGGAATACAGGCGTGGTGGTATGTTATGTTTATATTTATTCGTAAGTGAACTTTGTTGTTTTGGATAAATAAAGAATAATAAAACTAAACATTTTTTTTCTTTATTTTAAAAATAATAACGTTATGTTAATACGGGACGTATTAACATGCATTATTATTATTTTTCTTAACTGCGGTTTAATATGGCACAGACCTAAGGCGATAGCAATATTTGAGACGTATCGAATCACGAAAGTCAATAAATAAACGTTTTGGTCACGCTACATTTACTTTCTCCATTTTTTTCTTAGCCTCTTTCTTCTGGCGAATTTGAGAATAAAAGAAATTAGCCGCTTGTCAACCCATGCTAGTCGTAAAAAGTGAAATCAATAAAATGGGTAGTTTATGTTATTGCCATTGCTCATGTTAGGTACACTCGGATAGACTGAAACACCTAAGGTGTCCAAATTGACTGAAACATCTTGGGATATTTTAACACGTTGATGGATAGTAACGCCCTCAGGCGTCAAGCTCATGAAAAACGTCAGTTGACGTACAAGTTCTTATGTTTATAATATCATTACGCCCGAAGACGGTCGATTTTTCATACTATTACACGGTGCGGCATGTTATACTCTCACTAGAGGTACAATTAAGATCTGCGTACTGGCACATCGCAATGTTTTAATCGGTTCTGTCATATCACATAATTTTATAATTATGCGTTGTGACGCTACGCCTAAAGGCAAAGTATGAAATTTAGTAGTGTCTCAGCAGGCATTGCCACCAAGGCTGTACCGTCCAACGTATTAAAATGAGACCAGTAAAATGACCATTTTCTTATTTGTACTCATTATCTTCGGCTCAGCAAAAGTATTCCGATAAAGAAGAACGTCATAATTATATAGCCATTACAGGTAAAGTACTTATATTATCGTAACTAGTTACAGGTATAAAAACCTTTATAGATGAATAATTAAAATTTTAAATCCAATATTTACCTTTTCAATATGCCATTTTAATTAAACTTTATAATAGAGTGGACAAGTGATGATTAAAAACAAGAATTCCAAGTGTTAATTTATAAAGCAGATGTTAATATCTCAACGCTATTTGTCCACTCGTGCTTAATTATGTATTAAGGGGCGAATAACGATGCAATTCCCTATGTTATGGTATTCTACATAATGATCGGTCGTCAACTTGCTAATGACTTCACAACCAGTTATTATAGGTAATTTCAACTTTCCTGTGCCCCAAGATACAGACTAATAGTCTAGTTTGGAGCTCACAGGCAATAATAATACATTGTACAATTTCTTGGACAATAAAGATTTGTATTATTACTTAATAAAAATAAGGTACAAAGAATTTTTTTTTTTTTTTTTTTTTTATCATTGCCCCACACTAGGATTTCTCCTGTGTCGTGGGTACAGTTTACAAACATACATGTCACATGCACACACAACCAGACCCGAAACAACTATCTGTAGATCATACAAATATTTGTTCCGTGCGGGAATCGAACCCACGACACCGAGCGCAGCAGTCGATCTCTCAACACACTGCGACAACCGTGCCGCCATGTATACCTATATTCTTACTTTGTTACTCATAAACGCTGAATTAAGTTATGCTTATACGTCCAAAATGTACGTTATAGCGTTTATTAATAAGAGTACATTTTATGAGCAACACCAGGAAAACAGTGGCAAGGTGGGAATCAGCTTTACACTTTACTATACATAGGTACCTACTAGCCTTGTCTTTTCCCTACTACGTTGGGATCGGCTCTGGCTAACCAGATGCGGCTGAATATCAGTATTTTACACGGAGCGACTCACCTTCGCCACCCAATTACTCGGATACACTGATGCTCAAGCGTTACCCCATTTGTCAGGATTTTTGAGTTGCTGAAACCCGGAACGGCTGTTATAGGTATTCATTGTCATTTGGTATCAACTCCTTAACGTGCTTTCCGTGACACGGAGCAGACCCGATGGGTGAATAATGGTCACCCATCGAAGGACTGACGGCAAGCGCTGTTTAGTCATGTAGCAATGTCGCGAAGAGATCCTCTTTTTAAAACGTTTTTATTTTTAACTAGCTGTGCCCGCGACTTCGTTCGCGTGGATGTCGGAACTTAATAATGTATTTTTTAGTGAGACCAAATGCACTTAACCATATTTTTTTCTAATATATAAGAATTTTTCTAAAATAAAAGTAGCCTAAGTTACTCCTTATTACATCAGCTACCTGCCAATAAAAGTCCCGTCAAAATCGGTCCAGCCATTTCAGAGATTAGCCTATACAAACAGACGGACACACAAAAATTGTAAAAAATGTTATTTTGGTGTATGTACCGTATATATTCATATGCATGTAGTAAAAAACGGTTATTTCAATATTACAAACAGACACTCCAATTTTATTTATATGTATAGATAGGTACCTATCTAATTAAAGTAGTTAGGTACATTATTACTAGTAACCGCACCGGTTCGTTCAGTAACTGGATGAGCAATTCCTGGAGGAGCAATGTGAGCATTGTCAATAGGCCAGTAATCGCTATAAGGGAAAAAAAGAAAAATTCAATTAGTGAATTAATTAACAAACGAACAATACAGGTGATATAGCTAATAAGGTTTATGTTCTTAGGCCCGCAAATGGTGTACGTGACATGTAACGTATGTCTTCTCGTTGATGCGTTTGGGTATTTGGAGCACCCTTTATGGAATGTTGTAACGAGATGAATTGCCTTTAAAATATTGATTTACACCTGCTGCTATGTAATTAAATATTGTTTTTTGTTTTAATTGATTTTTGTTTTTATTGTTTTTTGTTTTTATTGTTTTTTGTATCCCCGAGGAGGTGGATGAGCTAAACCTATTGGATAATTGGAAGTATTGGAAGGGAGGGAAGCCTTTGGAGTGGGACATTTTTTTAGAGTCTATCTTTTATTATCCGACTGCGCTTCGGAAAAGAGAGTTTTGATTTATAATACCTTCATAAATATTCAGTGTAGCGTTTAGTGGTTATCAGAGGCCTATGTGCAGCAGTTTACGGTTTAATATGATGGTGATGATGAAATTCTAATATAGGTTTAACTTTAATTTTTAAATAACAAAATATTTGATGACTCAATACAATACCTACCTATTAATTATTATCAGCATTCAAAAAATGCCTTTGGATAAATCAAAACAAACACCTTTGGTAACTTAGTTGGTATTTTTACTATTTTGGTTTTAAAATCAATTTAGGTATCTACTGCTGATTTGTTTAGATAGATCGGACACAGTGAGTCACCATACTTTTTATATAAGAGATAAACTGTTGCAAAATGTAAGTTTGTGATACGGATATAATGTCTAAGTAGCGAAGGACCGGTCGATGTGGCGATGATTGGGGAAGGCCTATGCACAGCAGTGGATGTCTTTCGGCTGAGATGATGATAGAGGTATAAGGCTTTTAAATATCTCTTATAAAAACCGAATACACCACTGAATACGCTTAATATTGTGTCTATAATAGTTTTGAAAAATATAAAAGACTCTATAGTATCTATTAATAGGTATATAATAAAAAAATCGATGGTGTATATATTAATTAATTGATAATTACCTAGTAAGCTTCTTTTTTGTTTTTTTTTTTAATATTAGTGTTTAACTACAGTATATCGAACTCATCTTTGTACTAAAATGAATAAATAATTTAAGTTTCTCATATTAAGTGAACTAATGTAATGTTCTAAATACATTATTTAAACCAAAACCGAGTTTAAATATTTGTCAAGTCAAAAGTATATAATAAAATTTAAAATGATATGTTTCAAATATCAATAGAGATTTTTTCAATTTGTACAACATAGGATTTATAAACGCGGGCACCTATTTATTCATTTGTCTTTTGATGAGTCATAAAGACATTTTTTTCTACCGGTCTAAATTCTACATGCATTCTAGAGCTAATTGTTTTTAAGTTTATTAAAACTTTAATCCTGCCTACAATTTAGCAGTTTTATTTTAGGTAGGTCCCTATTATAATCAGTATCGTCAGTTTCTCACGAAATTTATACGGGACCACCTGTAGAGAGGCGCCTTGTAGGCACCCCTGTTGAAGTCTGCCGAACTGTGGACTTACATATGTATAAATAACGTAGAAACTGTTTTCATTGAAGTCGAACGACTTTAAAGTAACTAATGTTATTAGAAAATTCTAATTCACAGACCTAGCTTCATTTTAAATGTAAATGTTACTTAGGCTTTAGCTTTAAATAAATGAAATAATGTTTAATTCATATGAAAAGTCAGGTTTGAAAAGCTAAACGGAGTGGGCAAATAAAGGCGTTATATCAATGCCTTAAAATATAAAGCACATCACACGCATGTATTCAACTCTATTCCATTCAGAACAACAATAGGCCTTCATCGATATATGCGCCTACGCACCCAATTCGAATGTCAATCGTAACAATCGAGCACGATTACCTGTCAGATAAAGGCGGGCGGAAAGCTCGGGGAAAGCGCTACAAGGCAATTCATACTGCGAAGGCTTTGACGTCCGCCGCCATTAGTCCGTCCTCCGCCAATCACGCGAAAGGGGCGGGAACATGTGCACGCGCCGCCCGTAACACAAAACCGATTCAGTGTAAACGCAGCTGTCGCTCCGTAGCCACGTATATTCGCCCTCCTTTCCTTACTTCGTTTGTTTTTAATTATGAACTTTTTGTGAGTCTCGTGTGTATTTGTGTTGTATTTCTGACACTATAAGAGGTTTTATGTATATTCGGAGACTGATCTGAAGATGGTATTGTGAAGTGACTGCATCAGTGACTGTTAATTCGGTGTTTGTTTTTAATCAGAATTGCAACATGATGATGGATCAGGCACACTTTGGAGAGTATTTGCTGAGGCAGCAAATGCTGCATGCTGCGTCCCTTAGTGGTTTGCGTAAGTTGCTTTGTCGATGTTACTTTACTACACTAGGAAAATATTAATCTTAGATGTTTTTCATATACATATTTCTGCCCTATAAGTCATGTATAATTAAAGGAGAATATCTATTTGTCCTTATTCCGTCTTCTTGTTGTACTCAAAGACCTCGCCCGCCTCCTTAGGTGGTCGGTGCCCCTAGTCATTGGGTATCTCTTGTCGAAATAAATATGATCCATTGCCGATGGATTGTGACGGTTGTTGTTTCGTCACATTATATTTTCTCGTGTTATGGAACCGGTTTTCTGAATTCTTATTTATTTATCTGACACCTGTATCGTTGTCATGAATAATTAAAATGATTTTCGTAGTAATGCTTACGTATGTAATAAAAACACCTATATCATAACAAAAAATCTGTAAATATAAAAATATTTAACAAACTGTTTCCTAAGAAATACTGAAAAGTATGTGGCAAAAATCCAATATAATTAACAACACAGTTTTTAAGATTAGCCTAAAGATCCGCGGGATTTTAACCCTCCAAAGGCTTCATTATTTCACTTACCAAAAAATCTATTGCCGTCTTATCGATATATGGATCCTTCACGATTTACTATTCAATCGATATCCCGATAATAAATGTCACATCAATATCATATCAATTTAATGTAAAACAACGCAGTGGATTCTTTAAATAATTAGATAGAGTTAATAAAATCTATTTAATAGTCATAGTATTTAGCTCTTAATAGGACGTAAGCATTAACCAATTAACAATTTTGTAATCTCTAAAACTACTATTCAAATATTGCAATAATGAGGTATAAACTAATTAGTGATCCGCTAGTATATGTTAATTAATCGCCAATTAAAAGAAGTGTCAGCCGTTAACATGGAAAATTATAATTAACATTAATATCAACTGATAACACGTATTTGAGAATTCCTTCCTCGTAAAGCCACGAGACATATTTATTTTTAAAAATATCTAGGTAAAGTAAATAAGTATTCTTAAGATTAATCTTAAACATTGGTATATACCTATAATAATAGATTGCGGTGTCCCGGAGATAGCTAACAATATAAACTACGTATATTATTTGCCTAAAAACATTTGGAATTCGGTATAATGTACGTAATAGACTAACTATAGCGCAGTATCTGTGTCTTAAAAGTATCATTTAACTGCCAGCTTCTGACAAAATTGCCTTGAAATAAGCGCAAAATAGGTGTATGGGCGTTAACATTTCTTACATCAAACTCTTAATGAATTAATTCGATTTTAGTGTGTATCGTTTTGTTAGATTATAAAATAGGTAGACACGTTTAGTTGTCTTTTCAAAATTTTGATTAATTTTATAATTATCACGAGATACGTTTAATGAAGATTTTTAGTTAAAAAAGACGCATTTTGAGGGTTGATTATTTCTCAACCTATAAACAATGTGAAAAAATCAAAAACGAGACGACTAAGTTTTTACTTGTGTCGGTGTTACATATGAAAAAAATCAGCAAATCAGCTTTTTTTAGTGAGGTAAAAACGTTAACTCATTTTGTACCTATGGAAACTTTTAGCTAAACTATAGTCTTAAAACAGCACATGAGACTCCGAGACCTATCAACGGCCGTCTACCTAATCATAGTAATCATCCTTTAGATTATTTATTCTAACAAAAAAAATACGCATTATGCTTATTTTTAATTTTGCTTACCTCATGACTGAATTTAATCGTGAAGATATGAAAAATAGAAGAATAAACTTGATTAGTAAAGGAACATAAAGAGAACGTCAAATGCGCCTAGCGGTATATACGGCGGTGGTCGAAAATTGTAAAAGAATTGAAACCTATTTCTATGGAGCATGCTAAACAAATTATCTGATTAACGCTTCACAATAACAAAACGTTTGGTTAACGGCTTCATTTTCTGTTCAAGTTGTTCACTGAGTTGGAATGATATAAAGAAAGGTTAGATTCGATACAATTTGTTGACAAATTCTGTGTAAATAAATTATTGTTTACATATAAAAATATGTTGTTTTAATAAAATATTATTTCGTATTTTAAGCGGGGTTTATTAAAAAAAATATTAATGTAAGTAATCAAACTGTATGGATATTGAAATAAAGGAATAGAATAACATTAAAAATAAATATCTATTACTGATATAAATTTCATACAGTAAAAAATGTCCATTAAACTAAAAAGTAAAATATTCGCCGTTATGTTCTGGAGAGCGTTGATGTCTTTTCTATGAAAGTGGACGGTTGGAATAAAAATTCCTTTTTTGTGATAGATATTCCTAGAATTCTACTTATTATTGCAATGATCTTTATATTTATTAAGACCAGTAACTACTTAGTGAGTTTTATTGAGAAATCATCGTATATATTATAATCTGTTGTATAATTTATTAATCATAAAATATGTATAATACAAATTAAATAAAAATAGGTTAAATAGGCAACCGCGAATTTTCCCCATTTTTTCTCCGTAGAAAATCAATACCTTTAACTACATAGACATTGCTAATCTTCTCAGATCTTCTCCATAACTAATAAAAAAATATATGTGCTGATACCAAATTATTACCATTTCAAAAGTGACTATGCGTGCGTGAGCGTGCGGTCCTGGCTTCAATTCCCGCCAAGGTAAAAGTATTATTGTGTTTTACTCTTTGGAAATCCTCAGTACTAACACGGAGATAGGCTTGTCCCACTTATGTGGACCTAAATAACAGTATCGGTAAAATTTTGGTGTACTACACCTCTGCCTAACCTTTAGGGGAATATAGGCGTGATGTTATGTTATTTGTCATCAAGTATTGTTATTTAACCACAAAACCTTTTAGACTTGCAAGCATACCTTCACATAAGACAAAGGAAACGCATTTCGTAGGTGTCGACGCATGCGCAGTTATACCAACAGTAATATACTTAATTACCCCCTCTCACACCGTGATGGCATGTACTCATTCATGGTGTTTTTACCCCATTGTTCCGTGTACTTGGGGATTAAATAACACTTTTTGTTAATTTAACCTATAGGGTGACGGGCCCAGTTGATGTTACATTGTAGTTTGACAATGTAACGTTTTGTCTTTAGTCACCGTTATGGGAACAATAGGATATTATGTAAGAGTTTAACTAAATGCAATTATAGGTCTATTTATTTTTTTATCCACTAAGACGACAGTGGTGTGGTGAATAAGCGATTGGTTTTGCGGTCTACGTGTCGCAGATTTAATTCCCGCACGGAACAAGCATTTGTATGGCCTATAGATGATTATTCCTAGTGTATATATGTTCCTAAACTGTACCCATGATACAGTGAAAAACATCTCGTGCACTCCTCTTTCATCTGCGTGAATTAAAATAAAAAGGACGCAAGATTTTTTTTATATAATCTACCTCTTAATATATATGTGGGCCCATAACCTACAAAAAAGAGACGGAATACTCAGTACCAGTTCTGTCATCACCATATAAACCCGCAAAACATCCGCTGCTTTACATGGACGGTAGAACTCCTATAAACGGCTTCATGAGAATAAAAATATGGTTAATGCATTGATACGCATATAAAACATGACATAGCATCACTCCTGTATTTCCGTAAGGGATAGGTAGAAATACACCTACTACTGTACATTCCACATTTCGCCGATGCCGTTATTGAGTGAAATGTAACGAGAGGCGATCCTAATTGTCATCTACTGGCCAACATTTAAAACTTCGGTCTGCTACTGAGAATTTTCATACAGATTATGCTAATTTATTTTTCAATTTTGCCTGACTACGACTAAGACTAGCTAGTGACTTCAGTCACTAGCTACGTAGTACATACCTTCTTGAAGAAAATAAAGAATTTTGTATTTTTTTTGTATTTGACTCTAAAGTCAAACCGATGAACTTACGCTCGGAAGGAGCACTTGCGACCACTAAACGGTCACATGCAGATAAAAATTAGTTCAATTGACTATATTGTTCTATTGACAATAGCCCACACAATACTATGCTATATAATTCCAACAAGTGAAGTAGAAAGGGCGTCCATTAATTATTTTAGTGTAATAATTAAGATTCCTATATATGGTAAAGATGGTATGATGCATTAATAGGCTTTCCACCTAAATATAACAATGGCATATGGTTTATATTTGCTTGGCATAAACAATATGTCACACAATACCTAGGAATTAAAGGGCACCTGCAACAAACCTACAATACCTTATTTTAGACTCAATTATTGAAGCTATAAAGCTGAAATTTGCACACGTTGTTTATTATTACGAGGGAATGAGTGTAGAAAAAGCTTGCAATTACTTTTTATAAACATGTAATAACATAAATGTAAGTACGTTTCTTTACGTTGTATGTAAAAGTAATTCAATTACATAACAAAAAATAGCTATACCTACTGTGTTAGCATTTATTATACAAACTGAATGCCGCTTCACCCCCTTAGGTCTTGAATTTTGGAAAATCCTCCCTTAACTGATGATTCTGTCGAATTGGCAAGAGCTATCAATTCATACCAAAAGATGAGGATTTTTATTCTTTTATAGAACGTTACACTAGTAATAATTCCTGCATCGTGGGTGCGTTTACAAACATGTATATTCACACGCACAAACACCCAGACCCGGAATATCTATCTGCATAACATAGAAATATTTGTTCCGTGCGGGAATCGAACCCGTGACACATAGCGCAGCAGTAGATCTGTCAACCACTGCGCCAACCGTGCCGTCAAGAGATTAGCCAGTCAGCAATGATGGAACCGAGGCTGACTCCCCAGGGTGCGCCAGACGTACTTAATTATCGTCACTCGTGGAGACTCTTTCCTTGAATCCCAACAACAACAACTGACGCTTACAGGGTGTTATGAAAACTAGCTGCCAAATTTCAAGTATATACGCTTAAAGTTACTGAGATTTCGTAATTCGTCAAGAGTTAATGAGTGAGTGTTATTTAGCTTTTATACTAGATAGATAAAAAATAAAAATAAATTCAACCCATTACTGTCCTACTGCTGGGCAAGGGAATCTTCTCAGAACGAGAAGAGTTAGCCATTAGTCCACAAGATAGATAGATTTTTTAATTATTATTTACTAAAATAAATAAATGTGTTTTACAATATAATTGATATCGCTCCACAAAACCGTGCATTTTGTTGCCCTTTGTTTGGTTTTCCTTAGATAATGTCAATTTGTGAAAAATGATATCAATATAAGAAAGCAGTGTAGCTTTACATAAATGTTTTTTTTAATTAATGATGTTTTCATTAAAACCAATATTTATGAAGAAAATCAAAAGTAAAATTCAATAAATGTTGTAAAATTAAGTTTCATCTTTACCTATAAGGATATCTTTATTAATGACTAGCTATGCCCGCGACTTCGTTCGCGTGGATGTCGGAACTTAACAATGTATTTTTTAGTGAGACCAAATGCCTTAGACCTTAACCCTATTTTAATCTAAAATAAAAGAACTTTTCTAAAATAATAGTAGCCTAAGTTACTCCTTATTACATCAGCTACTTGCCAATAAAAGTCCCGTCAAAATCGGTCCAGCCATTTCAGAGATTAGCCTATACAAACAGACAGACAAAAATTGAAAAAAATGTTATTTTGGTGTATGTACCGTATATATATTCATATGCATGTAGTAAAAAACGGTTATTTCAATATTACAAACAGACACTCCAATTTTATTTATATGTATAGAATATATGAGGATTAAAGTAACTTCATATCATAACTTAATTTAAATAAACGTTACTGTATATTTAAAACTTATTTTCTATTATATTTCGAAAGCACAGCAGCAGATTGGTGATCATTCCTTACAAATGCATTTCATTGAGTCCTGATTCATTCAGCACAAGTCGGGATAATCGCCGAACAAAAATAATTGCTCGTTAAAGCGGCTCATCTTTAGGATGTCATTTTGGACCATCAATGTCTCCGCGTCATCAAATTACCCGAACCCTTGTATACGTTTTTGTGGTAGAATACTTATGTATTTTATTGGATTAACTGTATATATTATACTGATACGTTATGTAGCTTTACATATATTGATTTGACGGGACGATTGGCGCAGTAGTTGTCCGATCGACTGCTGCGATTCCCGCACAGAACAAATATTTGTATGATCTACAGGTAACTATCTCATTTATAGGTCATACAAAAATTTGTTCCGTGTCGTCCGTGATACCCGGAATAACTGTTCCGGGTCTGGGTATTTATGCATGTGAATAATTTGTGTTTGTAAACGCTCCCACGATACAGGAAATTTTAATGGAGGGTGTTCACGTTAAAAAAAATTGCTTAGATTAGATTAGAAATTAGATCAACGCTACGCATAGTTTACAATACTGCTTGCGATTTCGTTACATCGATGGCAAAGAAAAGTTTAAAACTAACCTATACGTAGTGATGAAGTATCAGAGTCGTAGAAATAGCATGCCGTGCCGCTGCGAAATATAATGCAAATTACAAAGTGTATGTAATGTTTAAGATCAATCAGAACTCTATTATCGATTTTATAACGACAACAGAATAGATAATTACTGATTACACAGTAATGTCTCCATAAACTCAAATATTTAAAACTCACAAGGCGGATACGGCCCATACATACAATAATTTGATATCGGCACTTTGATCATTGCTGCGCACACGATATAGCGATGCCGTCACCAAAACTTAGCTCATAAAAAATCAATATTCAAAGTCGTTAAATAAAGGCTGACTTGCACCAAACGCGAAGCTGCATTTCTCGTTTTGTTTGAACATGAACTTTATGTTACTTAACTTAAGACATAATTCTTTGTGTTTGATTGCCTCGTCTCCAAAGTTTCGTATTATCTCATTAGTTGAAATCTTTCATAGTTACGTGTGATGTAGTTTTTATTGGTAAGTATGTATACAATATTGTTTGTCATTTACGAGCGTGTCGGGGAGCTGAACTAACGAGTCTTAATTAATATAGTCGTGAATTATTGGACTGTCGCGAACCGTTACATACCTCTGTTTATTGCGCATGATTGTAACGGTGAAACTGGATAGATATGCAGTTTTCTTATTTCAAAACATGTAACTGTCGAATAGTGAAAAATATGGAGTTACGGGCTGTCTCATTGGCCTTGTGGTTGCAAGTGCTACTGCTGAAAGTGAGGTCCTGGGTTCGATTCCCGGGTTGGGAAAAGTGTTATTGGGTCTTTCTGTATTCAAATTCTCAATAGAAGCACAAAGTCTGGAAGTGTGCCCGGTTAATGGCAATAGGCTCGCCCCCTATTACATGGGACTTAATAATGGCATTGACAAAATGTGGGTGTGGATGAGGAGGGGGGGGTTTGCCCTAATCCCCATGCTTGGCAGCCGGCTTGGGGATCGCAGTGGCTCACCAATTAGTGAGAGAACGCTGCTGCCCGTCCTCCGGTGTCTGGCCGCAGTTTTAGGACGTTCCCGGGTCCTCCTAATTATTTATATACGATTAATACTACCCGTAGATAGCTACATACTTATATAATAAAGCCACTAGCTGTATGCTCAGGTTTAACTCGACATCCTCGTTAGCACAATACGCCGCAATTATAACTATATTCCGGAATGTTGAAATTGACGAAACGAATTCTACGTTAATAGTAGTAGGCAACGAAAGAGATAGAAAGCTAAGGAATTTATAATTATCCTTAACTACTAGTGACTACTCTGCGACTGCGCTTTGAACTTCGTCCGTCATGTCGTCAGGAGCTGTCATATAGGAATTGATCATGCCGTAGTGGACAAATTAGCTAGTCAGCAAATGATGGTATCGAGGCTGACTACTCAGGGTGCGCCAGATGATCTCTTATTTCATCATTGGTAGAGGCTCTTTCCTTGCACTCCGAGCCACCCGTTTTTTGAAGTAACCTTCTTGCAGCTTTCCGAATTAGTATGGATTCTTCGCTTGGCTGGAGAATTTGAGTCCATATTTCTAAATTAGATACGATAGTTTATGTTCGGAGGGCCGATTCCATTAACTAAACCACAATAGAAAAGCAACCGATCAGATTGGGACAGTTTTTAGATAAGAAGGTAGTTCAAAGGTTGTTTTTCGGCTGCATGGTGGAAGGCTCTCCTATGGTTGAGCTAATAAGACAACCTTTGCAAGTAGGAGTTGAGAAAAAATTGCGTAAAATATATGTTAAAGTCAAAGTTTTTTTATTTCAACTAGGCCTTTGCAGGCATTTTTACAAACGATTTTGTGATTGTCAAAATTTTCCTGAAGGGGACGAACGAGTCGCAGGCAGCACAATAAATATAGTTTTTTATTACGATATATATGACTCCTCCCTTACATAATTTACTACAACTCGAAATGCATTTCATATTAAACAATTTTCTGACTCGGCTTTTCTGCGTGTATCGCAATAATTACTGCTACCTACTGGCAATAAAATCATAACTTGCCAACCGATTCCCTCGAGCCGTGTCCGAATCATTTCATGTCTTATATACCTACCATATTGTATGAAATATCAAACGAAACCGCCCACACCGATCATAATTTACAATTTGACTTTATGAACGATATTTTTGATTACAATATTATGTAGTGAAGCTTGAAGGAGGAATGAGTATTGATTAGTTGAAATCTGTGTGTCATCGAGAGATTTTTAAAGATACCTAATTTAAAACGTTACAGTTAAATATGACACTAGCTACGGACCTCGAGTCCGTCCGCCTAGAAATATTTTTCAGAACAACTTTTCAATGCCATTTCAGTCCCTTAGAGTTTAATTTTTGAAGAGCCTTTTCTTAGCCAGCACCCATTGTGGCACTCACCTGCCAATTTAATATTTACTCCCTAAGATTTCGTAATTACATAATTCAGGAATGAGTGTTATTTTGTTTTCATAGCATAATTTATTCACCGTACGGTTGGGCAGAGGTGTACAACTATACACCTACATTTCACAAATTCCAATGTAAGACAACATTATTTATGTTTAATATCGATACTGAAAAATAGTGGGCCCGTTATAATTAATTCTATAAATAAATAAAGATGTCCACAGTCACATTTATATTTATGACAGTCAGAAATCTAAAAAAATGTTTAAAACTGGTGTTTTCCTACAAATTGGGTTGTCCAGATGAATCGAGTTTTGTGTAAACCTGAAATATAAATATTAGAGAAATGGCTTGATTATGTGAGAGGTTTCATTGAAAGTTGATCGCGTTATTTATCATAAGGATATTAAGTTCAATGTTATAAATATCTAGATAGCCTTCCTCATTAAATATTAATATTCTCCTCGTTCAGTTATATCATAAATCGGAATAATAAAATGAGAATGAAATTCTTTTAGTTTACCGGAATGAAAAATTGATTTAATTATGTTTTATAATGTCTTTTGTGTTAACGACAAGAGATATTATCTAATTTGAGGAATAGTTGGTTAGCATATAGTTTTTAATGTCATTTAATACAAATAATCATTGTTACTTACAACTAAAAATAAGTAAAGCAAATGAAAAAGACATGTAAATATAAAATATAATGTAAAATGTATTTTCATACTGCTATTATTAATAAAAAACATTATAGGTGGACTAAATCCCTCAAGTTACTAAAACAGAAAAAAAAAACAACATGTATACGCAAATGGAAGATGAAAAAAGAGGATAAGCAGTTATCAACCGCTTATCTTATCCGTGTATCACAAACAAATGACTGTGACAATTGATTAGGTAATAATATTATATTTAAAGTTGAGACAGCGTAACGTGTGCAACATGTGGCAAGACTGAACTCGCCATATACAAAATATTCAACAATTTAGCATTGCCTGGAAACCTTAATTTTTGTATGGTAGAATAATGTTTGCTTATGAGATTTACAGTAAAGTTGCGATGAAAAAAAAAAAAACTCCAACTCCCATTTAGATATTATTTTTTCCTACATGAATACGGATGGGTTTACATTTGAAGTGTCTTGTCCTTCTTTTAGAATAATGCAAGATTGCGACAGAGCTACGAAAACTGGTGTAGATATTTTTGTAATAAAACTTTTAAAGCTAATTCTCATTATAAATAATAGTAGAATAATTTAAAAAAGAAATAAAATCCATTGCCACATTAATATAAGCTGAAGGAACGGTTACAAATTCGACACATCTGTTATGATGTAAGAACAATTGGAATATCCTATTTTTTCATAGCACTTTGCTACGAAAATACGTAATTTAAAGGTCAGATTCGTATTAAGTTTATGTAATTTCAAAATATACATGCAGAGTTTTCATACTGAAATCTAGCTACATAAGTCTTAACATAATATAATATAAATATTTCCTCAACTAACTATGTTGGGTTCACCTCCCAGGCCAGTCTAACCAGATGCGGCTGAATATATCAGTATTTTACACAGAGCGACTGCCATCAGAACCTCCGCAACCCAATTACTAGGAGATAGTGATACGCGCAACACAAACCAGATGTCAGAATGTTTTGGCTGCCACTACCCAAAACGTCTGCCATAGATATTTGTATGACTACTGGGAACAACTGCTTAAAGTGCTTTTGTATTCTGTAGGTAGAAATATATGAAGCACTTTATAATGACTATTCTCCATAATAATCGATGTGTAACGTTTTCAGAACACCGCGTGGGTGCCGATGCGGAGCCGCCAGCGTGTGAGGCCCGCCTGTTAAACGGAGACCTCTGGCGGCGCTTCCACGACATCGGCACTGAAATGATCATCACCAAGGGGGGACGGTGAGTCTTACTTTAATTATATTATTGGAAAAGAAATCCGATTATTCAGAGTTGGATGTATGTCAGCTTGCTAGCGAGCAAAGTACGTCGGATCGAAGGACCAAAAAGTTAAATACTCCACACATTGCGCTGAGTAAGTTATGCCAGTTTACAGAAGCTCTACTACCATTGAAAACTATACCTAATGGTATAAGGCTTTAAAAATAATATTTTATTAGAAATAAATTCTGTGGTTTTTATATAACAACGTAAAAGACCGATAACTATGTGAAAGGGGCTCAGAAATAACTTTACGCCACTCGTAGCGCCGCGGGCAAAAAGTGATTATTAAAACGTAAATACTTGGAAATTAAGTGAATTGTATGGCAGTACATGGGTCCGTAATAGTTTCTGTTTCCGTTAGCTTAAGGCAGTACGTTTTATCCAATTGGGTGGTAAATGTTTCAACTTATTTTCTAAACATATCTATTAAACGTACACAAAGTTTTTATTCGCGCAATGGACTTTGAAACTATATTACGGTATTTATAAGCAGAGAGAACCTACTTGCAATTTAATTACTAGAGAACATCATTCAATTCTTAAAATTATGTTCTATAAAATATTTGTGATACTGTCATTTCTCATGTAGCAATACAAACCTAGTTAGAATCGATATTTAATTGAGAAATATGTATTTGCACCTGCCTTCCTATAGGTATAGACGATTCATGGAAAGGCGCGCGCGCCGCCCTTCGCCCGCCCAACCCTGTGAATGCGCTGTTGATGCGATGAGACAACGCGATCTTGTCGCCCAGCGACATTTAGAAATTAAAAAATACTTCGCCTAACTATCGACTCAATTAAACGATGCAGCTGTTGGAATCCAAGAATCGTATACATAAAAACATATTACTCGTAATAAATTTCAAAATAATAACAAAAACTTAACGAAAACCCATTAGGACTGCTGAATCTGACGCGAGGCTTGTTAACGGATAATTTGGGAGACGGGGCCAGACCTCCGTCATAGACAAAACAAACAGCTGCCTCGGCAATTTGTGCATTTCTCTAAATGGCCGAGCACAAATTACACCTTATTATAAGCTTGTTTGCTTTACGACGGTACCCCTACAATTATATTTTTTTCGTGATCGATAATGTGGGTGCGAGCAGTGAAGAAATTACACAGTCGTCGCGATCTCGGCGCCTCCGCCCTTCCTGCGAGCGAAAGCGGCGACCCACCACGAGGCGCGCCTCGCTGGACGCTGGGCGCTCATTACGCACCGCATCTCGTTGTTAGCAGATGGCAGCCTCGGGTACAAAACTCGCCCAGCAACTCGAAGGACCGAACGTTAAACGTGATGGTTACAACTGTCTATCTTTCTCACAATCAAGCGCAGACCTATCGATTGACTTGTTAGATATTAATAACATTTTTGAATGTGAAAATGTTTCACGGTAAAGAACTGAGGCCGACCACCGCCGCGCCGCCAAAAGAAAGTTCGATCAATAATGAGCATCACGTCCGTTCGACTTCTGATGGAATTAAAAATGAAAATATTCCGTAATTAATGGCGTTTAATTAGCGTTCGAGGACCGCATCGCGTTGTCGACCACTCTCTTATTAAAATGACCAGTAAAAAATAGACGCTCCTCGCAAACGAATAGCTGTCGTTCGCGATGGCTGTAGCGGCGCGCCTGCGTACTGTCCTGGTTTTTGCGCTGGCCGATAATTACCCGGGTTCATCTGTGCTCCTGTCATCTCCTACACGTTTTTTTGGCGCGGCCGCCGGCGCAGACCACCGCGCGCTGCCGCCCGGCTAACATTCCGATAATTTACCGCTTTATCCAGCGGTTGGTGAATCTCGTTAGCTGAGCTGGCCGCGCCCGTCTAGAGGTCACTTTTGTTTGTTTTGTATTAACGATGCCGCGTGAGAGAGGCCGGGGGCGCGCCGGCGCCGACCCTGGCGCCATACGAATCGAAATGGGTCAAAAATATTTCATGCATTTCTCGTATCAAGCACTAGCTAGTAGAAGCGATGTGTGCGCGCAGTAATTGAGTTATTGTATGCGATTGACTATAGCGGTGCTGGGAACTGGTAATACTGGAGAGTGTAACTCGATGCTTTTAGTTGTTGTACAAACAAGTGTTAAAAGCTGTTCTTGTCTGTTCTTTATCTGGTTTCGTCCGCGGAGTGGGGCTGAGTTTGTTGGGTTAATTGGTTACGCAAACAGTGGATTTGGGCGGTACGTTTGTGCAAGCGGGACCGGGCGGCGTGTGTAGTCGGAGTTAACACCTGCCACGCTCGGCGGCCATACTTCATGTGTTAACTTCGGATTTGTAGTAACAGCCATCTCGATGTTACCACCTGTGCGGACCTGTAGAATGTTTGGTATATAGGAAGGCTAACCGTTACTATGTACTCCGACTGTTTAGTTTAAACAGGTATATTGTTTGTTAACATGCGTGTATCGTCTGTGACTTGTCTAGGCCTAATTGCGTCAGTGATTTAAACGGAGAACATAGTGAAGTGTGCCATAATATGACACAGTAATCAATTGAATGGGTGACAAAATTTTTCTTGCATCAGCTATTAAAACCTATCCTCGTGACCTTAGTGTCATTATTGTAGGCCCACGTGTAGCCCGGTCGCGCGCTCAAAACAATAATAAACTGCGTAGATATGCTGTCGCATGTCGCCGACATAACCCATCTGTTCTACTGCATGTTCAGAGATAATATTTAACCCTCAATAATCGGCGTACAAACAAACATTGGTTGGAATAGAGTAGGTTATTTATTTTTTCTTAAAACCAAAATATGACAAATGGGCGAGTCGGGCAGCGGCCGCCGGCGGCGGCTGGCGCGCATCGCTCGCGTGTCGTCGCGCGGACCTCCCGCCATTTTAAAAACAAACACACAACACAAAAACTCGTTATTTATTCTTGTGTTATTCGACGGGAAGGGCGCGCCCGAATTCGCTCGAAAAAATCATAAGTTATAATTAAAAACGTCTGCGCGCTTGTCGGGCTGCACTAGCAACACTCGCCCCGTTAGAACCCGTCGTTATAGAATCTCGTTGCTTACAGATGACTGGTAAACGTGAATTACGCCAGTAATTGACGTTTACCGCCGACTTTTACGAGATAAAAGTCTAATCATATCTCGAATCTACGTCCAGAAATCATATCTAACAAACGAGCGTAAGCTCATTCCGTCGCTTGTTTTAACAGAAATACCGATTAATTGATTCGATCTGTGTCGTAATTAAAATGGGTGATTAGGTTGCGCGGGGAGCGGCGCCGGCGCCTCAAAGCGTCGCCGGCAACATTCCTTTTGTTTTACCACGGGTCGTTTGTCGCCTGCGCGGTGTGTGCGTCCCTGTCGGCGCGGGCGGGTGCGCGCGCGCGAGCGGGACGTGCGCGGGCGCCGACCGCCTGCGGCGCGCCGGCCGCCCGCCGCGCGCCCCGCCCCAACCACGCACCACTAATAATCAGATTATGACAGTCGCCCGTCTTCCGACCGTTCTACACTCTACTCATCACTCCTCCAGCTCTCGCGGCCACTTGACGTTAGAAATTCACCTAACTGCGCACCGACGTGCCAGATTGAGAGATATCGCGACGGCTAGCACTGCACTCTAAAGAATTGACATAATGCCTCTTTATTTTAGACTCCGATAGCAGCGGGAGGTTATTGTGTGTCAGTGAAAAATTAATGAAGGTCCGATCAGTTAGCTCGAAAATTTGTTAAACCTTTGCCCCTACCTGCAGTTTCTGTTGACATAAATTCCACTTATTCATTAAGTTCACATCTTTCTTCTGCGTCTGCCTCATAAGGATTCACTTCAAAGCTTATCATGGCACGATTGCATATAACGTACCAGCAATGCCATGTAAGGTCCCCTCCTAACCTTTAAAAAAAAGTCAGTCATAAAAGTTTTCACAACCAATAATAACCATTTATAAACAGGTAAACGAAAGCTATAATTTGGAACCTACTTAGTAATTTCAGTAGAGTGCCCCAGGTGTCGATTAAAAGTTCTTAAACGTCTCAACGATTACATTTCTAAAGTGAAATGCAATTACTATAAACATTAGAACCCTTTAACTTGTGGAACAACTTGTTTGTATAAATATAAGTTGATAGAAAACGTTTACTGTAATGAAAGCTTAGGTGAAACCTTTACAAAAAAATTGTCGTGGTAAAAACGTAATGTCATTGTATGTAATGGGTAAATCCGGAGATAAGGACCAGGAATCTGAAGCACGCGCCGAATAGTCGCCGCCTTCGAATGATCATATCGCAATATCTCCTGGGAATACACCACATACCATTCCTTACATTTTTATGAACAGGCGTTCCATCGCAGGCATCAGGTGTGCTTGTATGGCAGTTCATCCTGTTGAACCATCGTTGTATCTCACGCATTGAGAGAAATTCATCATGTCGTTCATCAAGCCCAAAGTTGAGCGATCAACCGAATGGCACAGTCATCGCCGGCTCCCGCGCCTTTTTGTCCCGCCACAACCTAAAACAATCGACGATCGAGGTAAAAAAAACAAACACGAAAACCATAATTCGAATTTAGAATATAAAAAATATGCGTCCGGGCATCATCGTGGAGCGGCGCATGATTTGTTTTTTGCCGGACGACAGACAGCGGCTCTGATGATAATTTCTCATTAGGTTATAACATTTTTGTCGGTTGAAACGTCGTAAATTCCACGAATAATTTAGGGAAGAAAGTGGTCGTGTTGAAGATGTTTTGTTTTTATGGCGCCAACGAGCAGCTCGGGTTAGATCGGTATCTCCCGATACAAGCGTTTAACCCATGTTACTTGGAACTCTGGAATTATTCTCACGGACTCCGACTGGCTTTGCTACCCAACAAATTGTAATGTGAGCGAATGAGACAACTCGTATTCTTTTCGATGACTTCTTTGATGCAGAAAAAAGTAATCATGTGTTCTGATACACCCTTAGCTTTTAGCTTGTTCATTTAAAAACAAAACAAACATGATTTTGGTTCTTTAAATTGTAATCTGATATAACAGCTCCCTTGCTTACTATCAATTGACACCACGTTACGTTGGTATAGATCACATCTGAGACATGAAAGCATCCAGTACTACGTGCTTGGTCCTACGTGTCCATAATGCATCTCCCAGAACCCGCGGTGATTATAACCCCGCAGTTGTTCGGGGTGCGTCGTTTATCATAACGTGGTCATAAAAACATGGGAATACATGTATAATGGTAGCGGCTTGAATAAATGTTGTGATGTATACGAATTTGTTACATTTCACGCAAGTTTCGCCACAAACGAGCCATCAGCCATGTGATTTGCTTTTTAGAATGTTGATGATATATTATGATATAGTATCCAACCTGTAAAGCGTGTCTGTGAGTAATTATGTCGTTACAACATTAGATAGCAGATTTCATTCTGCGTAACAAACGTTTCTTTCGAATATTGTAGGTAAATCATACTTTCTGGATTTCAAATATCTCTCTGAATAAGTAACAATCGATAAATATTCCTAATTCTTTATGTAATTTCTTTCTTACAATTTCATCATTGTAACTTACATCTCAGCATTTCGATGGTTGTTACAAAAGGTTGTACCTCGGCGACAATGACGTGTGACACTGTGAAGTGACCGAGACTGTGAGGATGAAGGGAGGGAGGGAGGGATGTGAGCCACCCGCGCGCTCGTGCGCCGATAGCATCGGTCGGCCGCGCCCGCGCATCGCGACATCACGCGCCGATGTGTATCGCGCACGGCGACCGCTACCGAAACCTCAGATAAGCGCAATGGGCGACTCTGGGTGCAGACAGACGCACGATTCTCGAATAAATGTGTCGCTTCGGCGTCTAAGAGTACGCTGTGAGAACATGAGTGATTTGGACACGACTGTTGACGAGAATACGTAATGGCGTCGAGATGCTCACAGATACTTTGCCTAAAGCAATAAAAGTGGAATTCATGTTAGCAATTTAACTAGATCTTACATTATTAGCTCACGAACTAGCTGAAAATATCGTAGAATCTGTCGTAATTCTTTAATTTAATTTTAATTTAATTAACGTGTAATTAAGATTGAGTCCGTTTGTCCGCATTTATTCTGCTCAGGAGCTTTCTATTACAACGTGGATGACAATTAAACGAGAGTTTTAATAACTCTCGTTTAATTGTCATCCGTTGCAAGCCAGTAAATACATAACTACGACATCAATATCAATTATTTTCTTCGCAGAAAAATTCTTGCGCATGATATTGTACAACATGAGAACTGAAAGACGACTGCATGCACCGCAATTAGCAACGAGCAATGCGTTTAAGATTAAAGTCCGCACATATTAGTTGAGACGTGACGAAGAGGCGACATCAAAACACATTTCTGTGAAATATGTAACAAGGGTTCAATGTCAATAGTGTGCTGGATGTCGCAACGCCCACTAATTGCGTTGATGACGCTGCTGCGGCGCGTTTGAACCCGACACATTATGGCCAGCCTTGGCGCGATTCCCGGTACCTACATGACTGTCATGTGGATCTTGTATGAGCGATTAGCGACATTGGCGTAAAAGGACCAATCGAGCGACAATGGAGATGCTTTGTTGCAATGTGAACCACAAGTGGAATGATTACGTATGTCATGATTGCCTTATTGGGTTTAATGAATCGTGTTGACTACATTTTTCTGAGAAAGGAAATGTAATATTTACTTATGTACGAGTAATATATCTTATACACAATTATCGGAATAATAGCCTCGACTAACGTCACGTTCAATCAAAAGCGAGAAGAACATAATGGCGGCTGTTTTCGCTGTTATATTAATAATTATTTGGACTAATACGCGAGCCTTTCCCCGCTTGTACCATCCACACAGAATTAATATCAATTAACACACGCGGGCTTAATTGTGAATCGGGCAGCTCGCGTGCGGCGGCGCTTTTGTCGGCGCTAGTGATCCCCCCTCTGCGCCTCCGTGCGTGTGCGCAACTTTAATTCGCAGCCTAACCCTTTCGCTTCTTCGAAAATCCTAAAATACTGGCGCCATTCTCCTTTACTTCCGTTAAAGGATAATGAACTCTATTCCTATGAAATACAGTTGTGATTAAGAATGATGCTGGTTCTAGGGATCGCGGCATCACGGTACGATGAGCGAAGATCCTGTGCTTGATTGATCGCTCCTCGTTTGACTGCCACTACCGTGTTCGCTTATTGTACTTGCGGTTAATGGTTCTTGTTATTCTTGCTAACTACTGCATATTTGTTACAATGCATAAGATCTTGGTGGGCGATTTTTGATAGGGTTGATGAAAGGAGTAGACGGAATGACAGTGTTAATTGTAAATATATTTCAATTAGCGTAATCCAGCTTCTTCGCCTAATAGCGTCCGAAGCAAACTAACAACATAACTAATGGTTATTTTACGAGCTTTCTTCGCAGGGGTTTACGATGACGCTAGAACAATTAAAAAAAATGACAAATATTAAACATCAACAGCTACTATCAACAGATCGCTATTATCTTAGATAAAATCACCGCGTTTGTGGCGATCATCAATTCTTTGCTTATATCACAAGTTTGACAGGATTATAATTAGAAACTGTCCGTCCTTTTGGGTTGTCCTTTTTAATGTCGCTAGTCGGGTCCCATACTGCGCTCGCATTTCATTAACTCAAATGTTAAAAAATTGGGAGTTCTCATAAAACGGTGTGATTTATGCCGGCTCGGGAGCTAACGAGCGATCGCCACCGGACTGGGGGCGCTCACCAAGACCATCGGGACTCCAGACAAATTTCAACTTTATGAAGCGTACACAAGGACCACCTTACTAATGATATCGATGACACAACCCGAGAATTGTTGATCGCACAATTAAGCTCCATGTGTAATGCAATCGATTGGTTCTCATTAACTCTCGAAGTGGTTTTATTTCAGTTTGATGACTAGCTCACTTTGTTATACGAATCCGAATTAACAACTGAATTCGGTAAAAATCTTTGGTTAATAATGAATCATTCATCAATGCCACGTTCCATTGCCGAAGTTATTCGTACTGTTTTTTGAGTCGGTATTATATCTCTAATTAATTTTTAATTGTCGGCGAATTCTTTAATCGTTTATTCGGCATGAATTACCAAACTGTGTATTGGCGAAACGTAATCTTAACGATCTGTTGTGTTGAGTTCGGCGTCAGGCTCATAATAGGCTCTAGATGCGGCGGGTAGATAAGCTTTGTATAGGGGCCGCTGCGCGGGCGGCGGTCGGACCGTCTTCGGTCGTTGCCGGTCGCCGGCTCTGGTACCCACTGTCAACTAAATTACTGCGCGTTTGTCGGCCCTTCCATTCGCAATTTACGAGCAACAAGCTTTGTGCCACGCGTGAATGCCGCGGCGCGCGGCGCCGGCGCCCAAAAAGGTGCTGAATTAATTCCGTACTTTCACCGTAACGACATCCATATTCATTTGAAACTTGAGCTTTTTACGTAAATACATACTACGAGGTGTTTATTCAACGATCGTGTCCAAATGCTGTGTTCATGTCCCCTTTTAGTTAATTATGCTAAAAAATTAAATTAACTTTATAAAGAGTTCAATAAATATTTCTAAATTATTATCCGTGTCAAGTTTTAACATTTGTCTGGAAACTCGACATGGATTTATGAAATAGTTATAGTTTCTCAGATGTTTACAGCTCGAAAAACACTTCACTGATTCCTGATTTTAATTTCTCATTGGCTCTGACAAACGATTTTAATTGAGGTAGTCCTTACCATATCAAGTAGATACTTACTTGGTAAAAATTAACGAGACCTACACGACATCGTATGATAAGGTTTCGAATAAGTTCCGCAGCGAAAATTGATACTGCACTGCAGCATTATCAATGTACATATAAATAAACACACTCAGATAAAACAGCCGGTGAATTCATTTACTTATGCGGTAATAAAACCAATCGGCGACTCGCGTAAGATCGGATATTAATCGAGGCGGTACTCTTTCAAGATACGTTTACAATCTGCGAACGGTGCAGTTAAGCGAAATGGGTGCAATTCAAACTATGGCGGACGGCGACTCATTGGGTAAAAGGGTGCCGATATGGTGATTAAACATTTTCAATTTCCCCTAGAGCGGTTCTTGTTTAGAGCGGCTGTAAATTTGGCGACGAGATGCGCATAAACATGTCGCGCAGGTGCGCGCGCGCCACGGGCGTGCTTTGTGCGCAAGCGCGCCGCTCCGCCCTGCCACCTCCGTTAACTCTGAGTTCTAGCACCAGTTGAAATATTGTTAGTATCTACGATCGACACAAGCCAATAGCACCAATATTATAACCGAGCATTTAACGCAACGACTAATGACGCAAGAATCCATGCGCCATGCACCATGCGCTAACTCATTCATTCAACTTTACTCCGCTATACAAATGTCAAGATTGTATAATTTTCAAATTACGTATTGGTATTAGCAAGAAATCGACAACCGTTATAATGGGGAAGCAGTCAAGGGGCTTAATCAATTTTGTTATAAAACAAGGGTTGTTGAGCAAGGTAGCTGATGCAATATTTTTTGTTACCACCTGCCGCCCCGGCAAAAACTAGAGCTAATAAAATAAATCTTTTTTGAAAGCGATCGTTATGATTGAAGGTGCTGTCGCTGATTCTAAACAAAGGACGACAGATAGTCGGTGGCCATCAATATGCTAATACATCGTTACATCTCCCGAGATGAAACCGAGGCTTTTTTGTGGTCGTGCCCAAATTGGTTTATTTGTTTTGTTACCAGTGTATTTCTTTATAAGTGTAGTTTGTTTGGTTTGCGGAGGCGAGCTCTCGTAGCATATGGGAGTGGTGCGGGAATTATTTTTTTTGTGATGATTTTTAAAATATTTGTGAATTTTAGAGCAAACACGAAATGTTCTGAATTTTGATGATAGGATACTTTCCGGTTTGAATTTATTATGTGAATTAGCTGTTACAACCAACATCCTGACCGCCCCTAATGTGTTATCGTTGTGCATTATTGCTGATTCATGGAGTTTGGTTCCGTCTTAACAGCCCACTTAAATGGGATAACAATGAGCGTGCGTTGCCCATGCGCGTGGCCATCAATTTGTGGTTGCGCAAGAGTGTTCTGGGTGACTAGATCCGTGTTTGTACGAACACACACACTGGTAATTACGGCTTATGCGTCGATTGCGTCGAAAGCTACCGTTTACACGTTTGTAATCACGCAGTAAAAGGTTTTTAGCAGTTGTACTAAATTATCTGACCGCACGTCAACTGCCTATCGCGATGCCGAACCATTAAGATAATGTATGTATAAATAATTATGTAGTTATAAACCGTGAATTACATTTATAGGTTTCAGAAATATTATGCACTATGTTACCAAAAATAAAAGGCTGCGATTATATTTAATTAGTATTTTTTATGAATTCTAAGAAACGTTTGTTAAAAAAACTATCTTGATACAGCGAATCGGAATCGTGTATAGATCATATAGAAACAGGAAAAACATGCATTCACGACTGCTAAACACAAATATTTGTGTATATATGTAGCGGGTGAACGAGCGAGATTCACACGGGCCGCTCTCACAGTCCGAGTGAACAATTTGACACTTCCAGGTGTATGATTTTTTATGTGGCCAGACAATGGGGAGGTGTTTACCCAGGCCCACATCTGGGCAGACGAAAAAACCGGCCGGACTTCTCGTATGAGCGTTAATAAACGCGGGTTAGGCGCTGGATACACAACACAAGTATTGTACACTCGAAAGTTGTTTATCCTTCGAGTTACTCGAACTGAAGCGCAGATGTCCTGAACAACGTGTCGACTATGCGTTAACGACTGTCTCCCGCTTCTTAACATTGAACTTGGACGATAAAAAACTAATGAAATTAGCAGTAAAGATAACTGCCAGTCGAGAGGGGTAGGTTAGTGTCGACGACGTTAAACAGTGACCAGAACATTAAAGCTCACAGACGACTCGTTTACGAGGAGGACATTAGTAAATCATGTTAGGTTAATCTTGCGCCGCTACTTGAGCCGTCCCACCAGGCGGCGGTGTGTGACCGCCGACCGGGCCGCGCTAAACAATCCGCAACGAATCGGTCTCTCTGAACATTTCGAGTGCGGATGCTAGAGCGGATATGACAGTTTCTTTCCTCGCTGTTAGCGCCTCCGTGCGGCAATTGGCAAGTTGTTACCGATTTACGACCCACTCTAAAGTTTATTCAACGCGATTCTGGTGGTCCCATTGTGTTCCCTAAGTCCCTTCCCACCGCCGAAGCCGCGGCTTAGCGGTCTCAAGAGGCCTTTTATTGCAGCCCCGTTTTTATAGTATCTTTATTTCATTTGCATTCTCGTTTAAACTGTATCGTAAACAAAATTCCATAACATAAAACACTTAAAATAAAAGGCTTGACACGAATCCTGATTTAACGTCATCAGGGTATCAAATATTAAATGGCTCACAATCGCGTTACTCGGTTGTATCTGTTAGTTGTGGAAAATACGATTTAGATAGTGAGTTGAGGCGGTAAATTTTTCATGATGTTTTGCGCGTGGATCGTCACCTCTTTGTCGGCGCGCGGAGCTTTCAAACGGCTCGATAAGTGGACCGCGGCTGATAAGGCGCATCTTACGAACGGTAGCCGAGTGAAGGGATTTGTCAACGTACGGTCAACACGCGACGATACCCAACAATATTGTGAGCACATATTTGTGTTTGAACTGTCTTGTCATTCCCATGTTTGGGTGACGTAAGACCAATTGTACACATGGGGCGAGTGCTTTAAATATTGGGTACCTGCTCAAGCAACAGTTGTTTGAAAAATTTCAACGTATCCAGTGAAGTGAATATTTATGTTAATTATATAAGTTTATAAGAAAAAGAATAAGAAAAAGAATAGTAATAAATTAGCGAATAAAATGGCCTATTAATCAAGTAAACCAAGAATTTAATCTTAGACAAGATCTTAATTCCGAGTCATCAGATGATGCGCGCACGCATCAAAACTGAATGATTTACAATGATTTCATGTATCAGTGACGTTTAGTCGTCGTGTGGGCAGATGCGTTGGTGGACGAACCGCTTACAATATCCGACACACATTATATGTAAAATTAACGTTGTTTCAAACTTATTATAGCTATATATTATACATATTAATATGTTAAATAAAATATAAATGATTATAACTGAGGTCATGATAATGTAACAAAATTATGATACCTATATTGATACCTTATCTAATAAATATAAACAAAGGTTTTCAAGCTTTCAGCAATAGTAGAACCTACTTCTACCTAATGCTAATGCTATTTTATAAACCACTACCTTCTGCCCGCGGCTTCGCCCGCGTGGTTTACGAACCCGTACATTTTTCCGGGATAAAAGGTAGCCTATGTGCTATTCCAGACTATAATCTAACTCTGTGCCAGATTCGTTCAGCCGTTCTGGCGTGATTGAGTGACAAATATTCATCCTTCCATCCATTCATCAATCCTCACAAACTTTCACATTTATAATATTAAGTAGTAAGTAGGATGTCATTGGTGTTGGGTCCTTCTCATTCCTAATTATGTTTTGTTGAGTTATCTTTTACTAATTCATGGCGATCATACATAGTATATAGTTACACATATACCTCACTCATGTCAGGTTCAGAAAGTTGAGTGTATTGATTGTATTTACTTTGTGTTTGTTGTCCTGTCGGTACTGTCGCTCACGTAAGGCGGTAGCGACGATCGTAAACTTTAAATGGAGGCTAATTTAGTTTGTTGTTAATTGAGCTTCTGTCGGCGCCTTATCTGCGGGCTGCATTAGTGCCTCCCGGGCGCTAGCGCTCTGCCCTCGCCGGCGCTCGGCCCTCGCTGATAACACGGCTATTATGACTGATGGGATGCCAACGTGATACGCGAATAAGGCTTGATTTGTTTGTTGTTGAGTGCTTCATGTCTGTGTGTGAGTTGGACATTTAAAAGTAAGTTGTTGTTAGAGATTTTGAAGGTGATTCTCAAGATGACATATTTAATGACTCATAATTTCGCATTTTTGTGAAAACTTAGGTAAATATTTATCTAGAAAGCTATAACTGTTTGTCTTAAAAACTACTGCAACCTAATGTTTGATGTCCACATATAATGGGAACAGCTCTATTTGTACTTATGTTTCTCTTTCTAATTTGTTACAAAGAGGTCTTTAATACTAATCTGATAGAGATCCCACCCCATATTACATGAGACTCAATAACAGCATCGGAGAAATATGGATGTACAATAATACTCACACTCTACACCTCTGCCTAATCCTTCGGGGAATACAAGCGTGATGCCATATTATGTTAATAGAGGTTAGCATTCCGAAAAACAAAGTCAAAGTTTACAACACAAACCACTGTCATAAAAACACGCACAAACATACTTCACGGATAGAAAGAGCTTTCAAACAAAATTGACACGTTTATCCAAATTAACCACCCATTATACCAAACACATCTGTCCAAAGATTATCTAGCTCTGCGGTAGGCACAAATAGTTCAACATAATTATATTATGGAACGAGAATTGTTAAGAAGTTAAGGCTACCGACTACGGCGGCCACCGAATTGCCGATAAAGCCGGCGCCACAGATATCTAAGTTTATGACACTCTTATAGCCGAAACAAACGGGTGCCAAAAGCCCTCGTTGGTCACACATTTGCCCGTATCACATTTTTATAAAGCCGATAACACACGAAAGGTTTCCGAAGTGAGTGATGCGCCGCTACTGACGAACCGTCACACATACAACTTGTAATTGTGTTATCACCTTTATATCAATAGTGATGTAGGTATTTGGTTGGAATGTTTCGTCAGTGGAATTATCTTAGCCTGGCCACAACTTTGTCTCGTTTACCTATTTATTTAATTTGTTATTGCGAGGTTTTCCAATTAGTCTATTAATCTTGTATGTTAATTTTGTGATATTATGCCTAGAATTGGCAACATGACGTAGTGGGTGTCTTAAAATTCTGACAGCTTAACCAAACCATTAAGCATGTTAATTCATTTTATCATTGGTAGAGAGGTTGACTTTTTAATTTAAAAAAAAAATCCTGTTTCAAGTGGAAACTGCAGGTACAATTTTCCGTTAAATATTTTCTCGGTTTGATTAATTGCATTGCTTCGGTTGTAGACGTAGGTATTACCACAAACATGGGTATCGCTCATGTTGAAGTGGAAAGATTAGCCAGTCAGCAGTGGTGGTATAGAAACTGACTGCCCTTAGTAATCCAGGCGATCTCATATTCCTTGCTTTGTAGCAATTGACTAATGAAGTATGGATCGAAAGCAAAGCAAACTATATTTTCTGGAGTTACTTGACTAGTTTTATCATTAGCATTATATACCTAACTAGCGACCCGCCCCAGCTTTTCACGGGTAGCAGATGATATACGCTTTCATTTTTTCCGTCGTAGTGTCGTATCAGCCTGTTACGTCGAGCATTTACTCGGCGCACGCCAGTAAAGCTCCCAGTCGGTATGAATTTTTCCGACTTCTTCAACAATCACCGTCATATTTCAACCAGTTTGCACAAAACCTTAACGAATTATCGACAGACTGACAGACGCAGCGGAGGACTGTTGTATAATATGTAGTGACAATAGCTTCGATCATTGCCATCAAAAGTTACCAAACATCCTATATAACAATATAATTTTTTTTTTACCCAAATTAATAAGCTTCTCCTTCTTTACAGTCGCATGTTCCCGTCACTCCGGATCTCCTTGGGCGGGCTGGACCCTCGCGAAGAGTACTGCGTGCTGTTAGAGTTGTCGCTCGTAGGGCGGCGGCGCTGGCGTTGGGCGGGTGGCGCGTGGGCTGCGGCCGGTGGCGCCGAGCCGCAGTCCCCGAGGCGGCTGATGCTGCACCCCGACTCCCCGGCACCAGGACACCACTGGACTGCTAACCCTGTGTCGTTTAGCAAACTAAAGCTCACGAATAATACCATGGATGCGCAAGGGCATGTAAGTGTTATATATTTATTTTATTTTTAACTCTTTTGTTTAAACTAAATCGTTTGATATATTGCATTGCAATGTAGACTAAAATGTACAATTAATTTTTTCGGTAGATCATTTAGAAAAGTGATAGGAGGAAATGTTGGAGTATCGAGTAGGTACTGTTAATAATTCACCTTATTAGTTATTTTTGCAATAATAAATTCTGCTGTAATAAGCCAAAGGTAAAGGATACGACATGCAAAAGCATATTCTAAAATTACCTTCCTTTATCCCCGATATGGAGCCTTAATAATGTCCTTTTGGTTTTCTTAAATACCTTGACTATTTTCTAGTGTCCTTATAAGAGAAACAAGAAAGAATATTCTTGTTTTGCTTGGACTGTGCGGTATTTATGTGGAACATAGTTTTTTTCGCACGATAATTACTACAATTAAAACTAATGAATTCTGCCAGCGACCATACGATTGTGTTTAACGATACACTCTTAACAACATCAAAACTGCCGCTTAATTTCTTACATGATAAGGAAAATCATTGCAGTTTTATAGTTTAACATACCTTTAGCAAAAACAACTAACTCGATAATAAAACTCATATATTACTAACTTATCGTGGGAAATCATTCTTAGACTTACTAATTATCAATTGTAGTTTTAAAGGAACATGACTTTCTTACGTAAGTGCAACAGCCGTTTTGCGCAGACGCCATTTATCAAAGAAAACACGCTATAAGTTTTAACAGTGCAATGTTTTGTAGAATTCAGATAGGTCTACTTGTTTTCCGTCAATGTAAAGTTACAGATGCATTAAATTATGTTAAACGTCACTATTTGCAGTATGAATACGAAACGACTAATTAGTTAACACATATTTTGTGTTTTATAAAATGACAAGCTATTCAATGACTTAAGGAAAATATATGAATCTAGTCATTTGAAATTGGAACGGTTTTTGGTTTGGAATGAACTAAAAACTTTAAATGATTCGACTAAACATTATTTATAAAAAAATGGGCCTAAACAAAGGTTTCTATTTTGTTTTTTTTTTTTGCTTTTTTTTATTTACAATTCAGTTTACATTTTTAATAGCACTGACATATTATTGAGTGTTTGTAGTAAAAGTAGTTTTATCAGTAGGTTTTATCAAGTAAATAGTTTACTTACAACATCGTGAAACAAAATAGCACATATTTAACATGTTTTAAACCGATAAAATGTAAATTCTCTCACAAAACAGTAGCTTCGTATGGCAGGTGCAATATGTCAGTAGCGCCATTATGATTACGTCACCAGCCACCCCTCGATAAAGGAAGTGATGATTTGCGACATCGGCATCCAGGAATGTACGGTAATTAACGAAAGATACCATTGTTTTGAATATTTGAGTCATTAGCAGTTATTTCTATGTTTTTTTTGCTTTAGGTACTTATGGTTAAGAAAATTTTAGAATATTGTAAGGCTTATTTAAATAGCGCACGCTTCTTGTGTGGTCGATAATGACGACTTAAATATTGATCATCAGCATCCACGACACTGTAATTCACCAAACAATAGAAAGCACAATTAAGAAACTGTAAACAAAAACTTGTTCAAACTAATAAAGTATGACGCAAACGGCAAACATTGGGTCTATTGTAAATTATCTGGTAACAAAAAGTTTCAATATTGAATACAGTTACAAACTATACAGCCTTCGTCGAACACTCCCGCGCTCGTGACTCTGCCTCATATTATATCGCCTCTTTTAAAGGAAACGCCTCCCGCGCAACCACTTCCCATAAAAAGTTCAATAAAAAAGAATTGAGTCTTATGTGTGTTGAAATAAGATTCGAATGCAAACAACCCGTTTTGCGACGGCGTAAAAAAGATAGTTCTCTGCGATAGTTCAGTTAAATATCGAACTTAAAGCTTTGATATAAAGGTGAGTGTAGAATATACGAAGCGTAAGTTCATACGCGCCGCGGGAGCCTGCGTACAAAGACGTCTATAAGCATTTCGTCACTTGAACAAATACGCTGAAAGGCATTGTATGATGGCTTTGTAGCGGCAACTAACTGTACTCCTTTATCCGGGCGGTGTGTTTGGACAGAGCGGTTGACGCCTCGATTAATGACGACCGTGATGCTTCTCCCTAGGTTCTATAATTTTTGAGATTGTTTGCACTGTGTGTTTGTAGAAACTGCCTCGGAGTGACATTTTACGACTGCTCTTGATGCGTGTTTGATGTTTGACTGTTCAAGCTTTATAACCTTGGGTCCAGGGTGATAACATTATTTAACAATGTGTACAAAAATGTATAACGATAAACTGGCTTTGTTCCTTAAACGAATGTGATGAGAAAATCAGAAACATCAAAGAATTCTAAAACCAAAACGAACTGTTAACGAAACATTTCAATTAACCTGACCTACCTACATAAAGGTTGTCTTGTCTATCAAAACAAACATCGTTCATGGCTATCAGTCACAAAGCATCATAACACACATTATTATGATGGGTAGGGACAGCAAAAACTGTAGGCGGGTGCGCATCAGTGCGTACGTTCGCTTCACCGAGGCACCTCGAGCGAAGCGGCGTCTTTGTGCACCTACCCTAACAATGCATCAGCTACTGAGAGACTGGGAGCGAAATAATTCGCGTGGAAAATATCCTTGTATACTGTGCACTTGAGGATTTACCACCTGTGATAAAAAGAGGTACCATTGTACATTGTCTACACCCTTTGTTGGTTATTTTTTGGCGTATACTTGAGACGGTCGCCGTGTGAAAGACTTCGAGTTACAGAGACGGATTTATGCCTAAAAAGACTATTACCGTGAAAGGATTAGTAGCATTCTTTAGCGATTTCCGAACTAGTTAATTATTAAAATCGTTAAAGGTTAAGGATTAAAGTGAGATTATTTCTCACGCAATTAGGAACGGTTAATATTATTTCTAAGAATCACCAGCTGTAGTAGAAAATGGGTGTTAATAAAAGGTAATTAAATAGGTTGATATTTAATAATCGCGACTCGCGTTAAAGTCAAGATGCATAGATATCACGCCGACAAACGATTATTTATTCATCAAAAGATCAAATCATATTTTTATAAGTATAAAGATCTTGTTCCTGTTGTAAAAATAATTTTGTAGCTTTGAAAATGACACATTTTCCGATTTATATTTTGTAGTATTTATCGTAATAAGTTGATGCAACATATAAATATTGTTTTCACAGCATAGTTCATTCAATATACATAAACATAAAATGTGCAAATGCTCTATTAAAAAAATATGCAAGATCAAAATGTCAAACCGCGTCTGTCGCCATATTTAATTTAATAATCAACACTAATTTGTTGCAAACCGCAAAATAGAGAGATAGAATCTTACGTTACTATATCGTAACATCAAAAGTCAAAAGAAATATAATAAAAACTGTTGTACATCAAGGTTTTATGGCACATTAAGGTTATCGGTACAAGCGATCGGGTTAGCGACGTGGAAGCTTGGAACCGGGGTTCGAACCCATACAAACCACCCTCTTATCTCCATCGTGTCACGGCGATTGTCTCTAATACTAATTAGTAAAACACGTGTGTATGTCAGTTAGATTCGAGATAAAAGATGATGTGCGTCGAGATAACATCTGTATGGACTGTAAAAAGTTATTATTTTGAAAGTCTATGTAACTACGAGTAGATAGGACTAATAATATGTAGTTGTAGACCGATTTTTATTGTAGTACATTGGTACTTATCGCTCTTCCTGATTTTATATGAGAACTCGAGCATTCATGAGAGTAAATCAGTATTTATTAGTTAAATAGATTTTTGAACAGTATTTTTACAGGTTATGTATTAATATACTATAGATGATGACGGATTAAATTATGTTTTGCCTAAGTATACAAAAAAATTTTTTGATCGATATCTTCTGAATAACGAATAAAGGTATCCTTTTTACAATTTTTGGATTTTCATTTCGTAGTTTCTAAAATATATAGGGTATGTATATATATACAGGGTGTTTGTGTTTAATTAGATTTGTAGCACGTTGAAGTCTTTCGCACTAAAATGAATAAGACGTTTCAATCCTAAAACCCCATTCTCTACAAATGATATCTTATTCGAATTGGATAATTTATTCGTTATAATTTATTTAAAAGGCGTTTATCAACTTTATTGCCCACAGCATTTTATAAAACGTTTATTTATTCGTGAATCAATGATGTTATTCGCCCCGCCCATATATCTAATCATTGGTTACCTTTATCGACTCTCCGGAACTTGAAAACAGCATAATAACTGTGTGTGGTTTTTGTGTGTGCCATTTTGAATGGAAACACGATATGTTCTTAATCGTAGTTCATAGTCGATCGATATTAGATATATCTAGAGTTCACTGTTCCCACTGGTATCATTATAAATAAAAAAGGGTACAATTTTGCTTTCCAACGTTTTTATACTTAACTAACTATACCCGAGACTTCGTCGGCGTAGAAAGGTTCTTTCTACAAACTTTGAACTCATATTCCACACAGAAGTTGAATTTGGAAAGTCCTAGGAATCTGTAAGGTAAATTTGAAGTTTGTCAGCCTAGGCTTAGATTATTATTATAGAATTAGATTCATTTGAATCAGGCGGATTATATCGAAGAGGTTATCTTTGATATCGTATTATATGATTTATTTTTAAATACCTAAGTATATTTATGTGTTCGCGTTCTCGATAACGGATCTCACGATTTCAGTGAAATTTACAATGAAGGGGTTTTCGGGGGCAGAAAAACAATCTAGCCAGGAAAATTCATTCCTGGAAAATTCATTATGTGTATAAAAAGATTTTGTCCCGAGCCTTTTTATACAGAGTCTTTTTAATCATAACCCTATAATTTCATTTCATTTCATTTATCAATTATCATGATCACTTTCCTGCTACCTAGTCACTCACACGTACACATGTCGCAAAAAAACTCCCAAACTTTAAAAGCTCCAATCTGAAGGCTGTATCTCATTTGATTGAACACTCGTCGTTATGATCGACGAGCTTCCGAACGCGGTGAAGCCTTTGTATTGTCTATCTGTCAATCTGTCCGGCGCGGGCGCACACCTCGGGACATTGTGGGAATATCTAAAGATGATGCAACGCGAAATTATATTTGAAGCATCCGGTAAGTAGACTGATATAGATTTTATAAAAAATTATAAAGTTTTTGGTATCCGTAATAATTATGATAACTAATTTGCGACTCATTTAATGTATTGTTAAGGATTTGAACTTAATTATCCAGAATGATGTTTATTAATATTACTGCTATATGCGCACCTGGTTCGACAGAGAACCAACTCACACAGTTAGGTAGTTTGGGAAAAGGCTAGGCTCATGTTATTACTTATGTTTCTTTTTCTTAGTACGTTTGTGTAAATATAATTTTGCTATTAAGTAGAGTATTTGGATTACGGATTCGCAAGCAGCTCATTCTATTGTTGGCTTTTTATTCATTAGCAACAATTTACCCTCCTCTAATGGTTTGCATTATATCTTGCAAATTAGTATTGCATTTTTATCCTTCATCCAAATTAACAATACGAACAAACAAGTAAAAGTAGCAATTTTTAACATAATAACGTTTTTACATAAAAACCATTTTACTAATCTCTCAAAAAATGGAGAGACAAAAGACTGCAAACCCTTCTACGTTTGAAGTGGTTGCAGTCGGCGCCTGCGCACTGTTCAGGTAGCGGTATTCGCGTCAAGTGGAAGATAAGGTTCTTTGCACGAGAGCGACCGACGCGACAGGACTGTCGCCATGCATAGATAGACCCTATGTTGTTTTTCTTTGGAGATGAAGATTAGTGTTTTAGCAAGGGATTATACTCTCGAGGTGTGATTTTGAAGGGTACTTGATTCAATAAAAGGCTTTGGAACTGAAAAATCCAAATTAATCCGTAATCCAACCAGCGGGCTTAAAAAGGTTTATTGAAACTCCATTGTAATTGTATAACAGATAACTACTGGAAATGATCCATTCGCGAATAATATTTTTCGTCGTCAATATATTATATTTTGACGTTCATTATAAATGTGAATCATAAGACGATTCATCCAAGTAATTATGTTCTGATTCTGCGTCAAGAAGGAAAGGATGAGTCTACACAGTCATGCCATGATATGCTCTAAATTGATGACCGATTGATGCGTTAAACTTATGGTTTAATATAACGTCAACATAGGCATTTTAACAGAGGTCTAATAAATTAAACTAGAGATACTTTTATTTTCATAAAGTTACTTGAATTTCCTAAGTGTATATCACTTGGCGGATGGCGGGTGGTGTATTTGGTTGGAATTTTCGCGTCAAGTCAGAGGAGATAAGGGCTCTTGCACATGGCAGGCGGCGGTCTGACGCGACGAGTCTGACGCCAATGTGCAGTTACTAGAGTGTGCAGACTTGTTTGTTCTCTATCAGGGACCAAGATTAGTACTGTTGTGTTATTTTCTTAAGGTTAAGAGATTTTGGAGTGGTCAGTTAGATTAACTTGAGACTGCAATAAAGATAACGACGATATATAGATAAGTACTTCGGTAATTGTGTAAGCCATAAGGAGGTTTTCTGATTTCACCAAGTATAATTTAATGGAATATTTTTTTAGTTTTTTGTATTAATATGAAATTTGGAATTCCTGTATCCTGGAAAAACGTTTTTCTATTCATTAATCTTGTCGGTGTAATGTGTAGTACTAAACTGCAATAAGCCGATGCAAACTAACATTTCCTAAGATTTATCGACAAAACACGCAGTCAAATTATTATATAGGTAACGAAATACAATTGCAACATCTTTTAAAAGCTTCTTTTCCTATTTTTCACCATTTACTCACTAACTAACGCTCTTCTCGTTGTTCCAGATGGTACTCACGTCCATGCACAAGTACCGTCCCCGCGTGCTGGTGGTTCGGGCTCGTGATGCTGCAGCACTTGCCTGGGGAGCACCCCACGCTTCCTTCTCCTTCCCTGAGACCGAGTTCATCGCTGTCACTGCTTACCAGGTTTGTTCCTATCTGATATTACACCTTCTCGCATAAAGATGCTTTCAACATGTAGTAACTATTTAGGTGCAACTAAATAACGTAGCCAATTTAACGAAAAGATTCAGGAGTTACTTTGCGAAAATCTATGATATACAAAAATGCAATTAAAACTAAATATTACAGCAAAGTTACTTTTATTTTTATCCAATTTAAGTTTACTTATTAAATCCTCCTTTCTTCTTTCTTTCTATAAGAATAACTTTATAAATCATTCAGTTTGTACATAGGGCTGTCTTTGTTTTTATAAAGCTTATATCGGTACAGATAAAAGAAAGCTTCTGATTAATCAATGTTATTCAAATGTACTATCACAAGGCTAGCAGGGAATTCCTTACATGATACGATCACTTCTAATTCCGAGAATGCCTACTACTATTCCCAGAATCCCGACGATTCGCACATACGGACTGAGGGCGGCCATTTTTTTCACTTCACGAGGCGCCAAAGCTTTTACGAACATGCGTTGGTGCCAGTTACATGCACAAAAAATAAGATTGCAACGAGCGGTCATTGTGTGAGGACACTATGGTCTCTTAGCAAAACAAAGCCGACTAATTTGGAGTTTTTGTTCACGCGGCGCTTGTGAACCACATTGTGATCGGATTCGGTAACTCTTGGAAGAGCAACGGACTGTAAATTACAGTTACATTCTGAAGAAGCTCAACTGTGAATTGAAGCAGTACATAGTACCTACCGAGTGATGTCAGACCTTAGTTACGAGAAACAATTGACTGCATTTAGTTCTCTTAGAATAGCCTATTGTATGTGAGTTTAGTTCACACGTATCGGATTAAGTACTTATGTAGATACCTGTATTACGTCTCAATATAAACGAAGGAACGATTCTCGGTCATCTGCTTTTGCCAAACATGTTACGGTACACTTTAATTCCATTTATTAAATCTGCCCCAGGGCTTTCATGTGAGTAAGGAGACACAGCCCCCCGCTGTTTGTTATCCAACACTAACTACTGCCTTTAGCGTCCAGCGCAGCGTGCCCATCCCTTGCATAATCCCCCGCCATAATTAACCGGCGGCTTTCTTTGCCCTGCGGCTCCCTTAATGTTGACTGCAACGAGGCGCGAAAGTTTTCTCGCGTCCATTTCATCGGAAACTTTGTAGGATTATCCCACAATTGTCCTGCTAACGGGACCTACTGTCCGACAATGGCCGGCGGCGTATCATTGCGCATTATCCCCCGACAGGCGACCGCTCGTCGGCTAAACTATTGTTGCGAATTATCAACGAATTAGAAATCTCCTTTTGAATTGCCGATCCTTTATTCGAGAGCGTAACTAGGTGGCACACCAGTTCAATTACAGCAACACAAAGCCTTAACATTTTAAATTCAATAACATACCATCATCGTTTTAGCCTGTCATCGCGTGTTTGTTCGTCCACCCGATAATTCGGGCCTATCTGCCAGATAAATAAACCAAATTTACTCAGACCCTAATTACACAGCCCTAAAAAACTGGCGACAGTCGCCAATATGTGAAATAGTCACGCAAAAAGTAAAAGCGACGGCAAGTTTGTGTGGTGACGTCACGGGCGACAGGGCGGACCGGGGGCGGCGCCTGACTACTTTCAAGCATCACGTTTTGCTAACCGACCGACTTAAAAAGTGCACTTTACTCTGCTAATAACAGGCTTTTAGCACTCTCTAGTATATCGTCGGGGTGGCTGTTATCTGGTGTGCGCGAGCGCAGGGCTGCCGCCGGCGCCGCCTTATCATGCCGAGTAAACAATCGTTACAAGTGACTTTGCATATCTTGAACTCACTATTTGCGTTCAGGATTTCGCCAGATAATGTCGACTTTCGATTGCAAACACATTTTAGGGCGAGACGCGAAAAAAATTAAGTTGAATATCGAACGTCCTTTTCAATTAGAAAATGTTGCGACATGATGTTTTTAAACTGTCATCATCGCCACAAATATGCACACAGGCAGTAGTACCTATTCGTCGTATCAAATTTCATGTTACGCTACTGTTTGTGTTTTTGCCGAGAAAGTAATAGGCGCCTTACATAAAGTTCGCGCAAGAGAAGCGCGACGGGCGGGCGACGGCGACGTCGCGTCATCGCGTCGTCGAGGCGACACGCGAACATGCCATGCTAATTGGCTTGTCGCCAAGTCAACGCCACATGTGCCACAATTATCCCTTACAAGCTATTAGCGACCCCGGGATGTATGCGGAAACGGATGTTTAAATTGCATTCTGGAAATGAGATAAGGAGATTTCCGTGTGACGCGTCAACGACGAATCTCTGATACGTATAGATAACTGAGGACTTGTTAGGGTAACATGTTCCTATAACATATAACAGTGCTTTTTTATTTTAATCCCGGTAAATTCTCTACATATTAGACTAAAGAAATAGGCTCTGCATTTTTTAACGTAATTATTTTTGTTTGTCCACAGAACGACCGTATAACAAAACTAAAGATTGACAACAACCCCTTCGCTAAAGGCTTCCGAGCATGCGGCCAGTCCAAGTGTAAGCGAAAGAGCACTGACTCAGGTAGTGAGGGCAACCCAGAACCCAGCGCCGAGCCCAGTGAGGCTAAGAGACCCTGTTCCGACGCTGCATCATCGTGCTCAGAGGAGGGAAGTTTAAGGTCTTCGTCACCTAGATCTCCGCCTTTAGTCGAGTCTCCTGCTCCACTTGTTGCGCCACCTGAGAACATCACACCACCACCAACTGCCTTCTATCCTCCCGAGTTACCGTACCTGGGTCCTCTACACATGCCAATGCACCTCGGGCTGTGGCCCAGCAGTCCTATGGCGAGCGGCTTCTCGTGGGCGCCGCTGCCGCCGCCCGCGCCGGCCGCGCCCTCGCCCCCCGTCGCGCAGGCGCCCTGCCGACGGGTAAAGAGCTTCACGATCAGTGCCCTACTCGGCGAAGGCTGATGTTAATATTTACATTTTCTGGATATTAATGACTTAGAATATTAAGTGTTGACAAATTATATTTGTTCCTTCGCGAATAAAAGGACCAGTTTTTATTTCGCGCAATGTTTATAGGGTAGGTACTTAAATAAAATGTTAAAGTTAAGAGTTTTTACGCGACGGGGATATTCGCAATACCTACTTACCATAAATTAATGTAAATATGAAATTTAGCTCTATATCTTAATTGCCAAGTAATGAAATACTTATTATATACCTACCTCGTTAAAATAATTAGATACTATGAAATATTGTATTGTGATAGCAGTGCCTTAAGATTGTATAAATTGCTTAAATTTAAATAATTTAATTGTTTTAGTTACAAATATACCTACTTATCTTCATGTGTAAAAAAGCATGTATACTCAGTAATAATTATTATGTAGTTAAATTAGCCGTACTACCTACTTTGTAAACAAAATACTGTACATGTTGTAAATAATATCAGTCAGATAAGTAATTACAATATATTTTTTATTTGATTTTATATGGCATACTTATTTATTGTTCCCTTTCCACACATACCTAATTCATCTTCTAACAATGTCAATGTAAATTCATACACCCTGCTATTCCATAGAAATTGGGCTGTAGTTCGTTGGGATTAAATTTGATAACGTTTATAAATTACTTTGCGCTTCAATAACACATCTTACCTGTTTTGAACGTAGCGCGGCAGCAAGAACAATTACCAAGCCGATTCTGCTATCGCGTTGCTTTTGCAATACGTTTTTTTGGATAGATGGCGTATTTTTAAACTGCAAATAAAATTGGTAATCGTTATTAAATTCAATTGAAACGAACTTTAGCTAGAAGTACGAAACCTATTTTCATTTTAAGCACTCATTGCTCGCCAGTGCAGCACATCGCAAGGTGGTGGCTTCCAGCCATCTTGGCACTTAATCAAAACCGATCAAAATTTAATAATCTCGTCTTCCTGTTTATTCAGAATAACCAGATTGTTTTCTTTCTTCCAGAATGGTTAGTACTTAATAGGATCTACAATGTATTAGTTATTTCCCATCGTGATAGCGATTGAAGATGATATTGCCATAGTTGCATTATTTATTTATAAATAAATTTGAGAATACTAAATGATTACCATCATATACAATATAAAGAAAACGAAAAACTGGGTCAATCACGAACACTAGGTTAAGTATGAAATAGTTTTTTTTTACTTTAGCAAAAAATATGTCTCCTAGTATTTTTTAGTATCGTGGGTAATAATTCGTAATTTTACACACATAAAACTCACCTGAACCCAGCCTCACGTAATAGAACTGGAAGCTTTTCCTCTACGTACCGCCCAAAATTATTATACATAATAAGTACTGTAAACGCTGACTTCGGTCTCTTGAAGCAGTAGGACTGGTTTTATAGTCTAGGTTTTACTACAAACGTGTTTCTCTAAAATACAACTATATGTGGGTAGATTCACCAGGCAACCCGCTGCAGCAGGCAGAAGTTAAAAGATCCGTCATTGTACCGGCCTCACATACTATAATGTAAAAACAGTTAATAATATGAAATACACAAAATTACTTTATTCTTAAAATTACCCCAACTCCGCTAACTTAGCACACAAGGCATCGACACTGCACAACTCGTTAATTAGTTGCAATTTATGTTATATTATAACATAAACATACAAAATATAGATATGATTAATGTACGAGTGAATATTACTGGTATGTTTACTTTGTGCGGTGATGGCAATCATCAAACCCGTTATTCGCTATCTAATATTATACAACTACCCACATAGGATAATCGCAAAGACTGACATATAGGATAATCGTGGAGTCCGACACATAGATAGCCTGCCTTCATGTCTTTATTATCAAAATGTCTCTAGGTAACAAAATCAAAAACGTAGGTAAATACAAATAAGTAATACATATAAGATGAAGTAGGTAGGTCACCTGGCTTTGGACATCGGTAACTTATAGCAGTATCTTGCAAGTTAAAGCAGGACACGCATCAAGAACCGATAACTGCTATGTCAGTAAGTAGCAACTATGTACAGGACAACTGTTCGTCGATGAGATAATACTTCGTTATAGTGATACCAAAATCCCGCATCTGGAAATAAAAGATAGATTTATTCAAAAACGAGCTTTTGCACATATTAATTGGTGTATTGCTACAATCGTAAAAATAAAAAAAATTCTCCAGGACCCATGCTAATCATAACATTTCATAACGATTTGTTCTGTAGTAGTCAGACAGAGTTACTTTCGCACTTATAATAGTGTGGATTTGGATTAAATCTTACTTTGAGTCGAAACGATTTTTATGTGAAACGACCTCAGAGTTGTTAATTTACCTTCAACGTAGTTAAAAATGTTGCCAGAGGTAACTGGTATTTCCGTATCGGCACGAACTGTAGGTATATAGATAAAGAAAGGAAAATAAAAGAAAACGCTAGCACATTTTTTTTACATATCCACGTCTAAACGCCAAAAGAAGGAAGTAGTCTAGGTCAAGGCTTGCTGCTTCTTCCAAGAACTTACATTGAAGAAAAAGCAGAACCAGTTCTATCTAGATCTTCTGGTCTCAATGTGCTATCACAGTGCAACTAAGTATATTTGTAACTATAAAATAAAATACCATTTCAGATGTTTAGTAGCGCCATCTACCGGGAAGTTATTGAAGTAATACATCAGTGCAGTGAGTCACGAAATTTGCCTCGGGCAAAGCCCGTAAGGTCACTGATCAGTGTTATGATTCCTGTTTCGGAGTCACATAATAAAACCTTAGAACATAGATATAAGATTCCAGTCCAATCCAAAGATTAGGTACTGTTGCAGTACATTATAAACAGTACTTACCTATGTAACAGTTTTACTAAGGAAAACCGTCACTTTATATTGACTGTCAACCTATCATAATAAAACCTATACTACTATTAATCATAATTGTATCTTTTCCCTATTGAAAATGTATTAGGAAAATCATATACCCATGTTTGTTTCAAATGAAAAAGCTTAACCAATTAATAATTTTGATATATTTGACTTTATAGGATACATACACATGGAAGAGGAAATAACACAATATTATTTACAACAAATTCATCTAACAATGTTATAACCAATAACAGAATTTCCTATTACTTTATAATCATCAAACATAAATACAAATGTATATTTGTGATTGTTTACAAAAATATTGCACTCCTACTGAAATGTAGAAGAACATTTTGTCTGTTATTAAACATGTATCTAAGTTATAGCACAAGAAAATACATCCAGATGGTAAAAAGTGGAATTAAATAATTCTTATCCCATTAAAGACATCATAATGAATTTAACCCTTATCCAGCCACAAGGTTTTGTAGCTCAGAACTTAATTCATTTGCATCAATGTTAACTTTAGCATTGGAAGCAGGTGCTGGTGCACTAGACTCTCTGTTGCAAGCCTTCTTGTGCACAAACCAGTGGAGGCGCTGACACTCCCTGTCACAATATTGCACAGATTTGCACTTGGAACATTTTTTTGCAGGTTTTTCCTCCCCACAGGTGCTGCAGTAGGGGATAGCATCAACAAATCCTCTCTGACCATTAATAGTGCAGTTGATCACTGATAATGCTGGTGGAGGATCTTTACTGGTCAGAGAAGATACCATCTGGTGGAAGGTAGTGCATTCTCTAAAAGGGAACTCCCTCACACAATCTTTAAGGAATGTATCCATTAAGTCCAAAGAAAACCCATCTTTGCCAGGCTTCAGCAACTTCTTAGAGAATACCTCAACAATATCATGTTTCTTGTCATCTTTGTCTGAATTTGGTTTCTTATCTCTAATGTTGTGGATTTCTCTAAGAACATAAGCTAGATAGTGGTATTTAAATGCCATCACTTCATTGGTATCGCCTCCCCTCGTCATTTCCTTCTTGCACAACAGCTCAAGTGTTTTAATAACACTCTCCGCATTGTCCAGTAAGGCAGGTATGTGTTGAAGATTCAGTGCTAGTCGCACCGGGTGGATGTTGACGCCCAGAACAAATTTATGTAGAGGGTCAACTAAGAATGCAGGTAGGTATGGTTCTGTTTGTTGTCCTTGTACAACACTGAAGTAGGCGATTTCACTGCGAGGCACGTAGTTGTTGATGGTCGCAACAGTGTGATGGTTCCCAACAAACGCTGCCATTTGCGATGCCGTGCGCCCGACGGAGTTAGTGGCCGTGGACTTGGCTCCAGCGTCGAGAAGCAGCTTGCACACTTCGGAGCTCCCAGACAACGCGCCGAAGTGCAGAGCCGTGTAGTTGTACTCATGTTTCCCGGAATTCACGTCTGCACCCTGTAAACGAAAATTGACATACAAATAAGTCACACGAAAACAAATGCGTGCCAATGCCAAATAATGTCAACAAAAGTTACGTACCCTATCGAGTAGCAGTTGAACCATATCCTTGTTACCCTTATATGCGGCGTGTTGTAACGCAGTCATACCATTTTCGTCAAACAAATCGACGGTGCCTTTGTGTTGGGCCAATATATTCTTGAATTCTATCAAGTCATTTTGAGCTATAGCTTCGAATATAGTTTTTTCGGCACCTGGCTTTTCTTCACTTTTCACCTCCATATCGATTTTATGGAAACTTTTATTTTATTGAACGGAAAGATGCTACCAAGCAAACAACCTATAAAGTGGACTGTCAAAGTCAAACTGACAGTTCTAGAGCTTTACAAAGTCGGGTGAACATTGATTTCTAATATTAGTCGATTTTTATTTATTGTGAATTCTTTTGGATTCTTGGTTTTGGTAAACAATATATGATAGCACTTCTAGCAGTGGTCGTTGCGCGACTTAAAAGTTATTGAAACTAGCTAACGTCACAATAGCGGATAGCTCGTTTCACCGTTCTGAAATAACCTGCTAACATCTATTCGGTAACATCTAACTCGATCGCAATTCGCGTAACACTCGAACACAACGCACACAACGTTTGGAAGTTTTTGTTACATCTACATCGCTAAACACTCGCTCGGGGGCTCGCGCGACCCGTAGTTGAGTGCCGTATATCCTGCTATTGGTCGCTACTAAAATAGCGCGTTTTAACAACGGCTACTGATATTCCGTAGACAGTTCCGTTTCGTTATAGAATCCAAGAAAGCCGCTACACCCCACCGCTAAGCACTTTTGACTTATTTGTAATAAAGATGCTTGTCTTGACTTTACTATCCCTTCAAGCGTCGATACAGGCATAAAATATAATTCCATATCAAAGGTGCATCAGTTTCTCATTAATTTGACTCGATCCCTAAAAATGCACATTATTGATCAAACAAGCTTCAGTCCTGCAAAGCAGTTTGGCTTAAAATAGAACAACATAAACATTGATAGATATACGAGCAAATACAGTCAGTAAAAAAAAATAGAAAACAATTGAGGTCCCGACTCATAGGTCGAGTTATTAGTATGTTATATTCATAATTAATTAGTATACTGTCTTTGTTTTTACAACAAAAACCACAAAATGATAGAGGTGAACGCGAACTTGTCCGCACCCAACGAGCCATAGTTAATAGAATTTTTCTATGGTTCGCGTAACCGTGAATGCGGATGACATCAGTCTAACATCGCGGCGGCCGTTTCATCAACGTTGAATCTAATAACATGAGGGATTGAATATCTTCCGAATTCTTCCGGTGATCCAGTGATGCCAGTTCAGTGCACTTTCACCTTAGGTAGCAGGCAAAAGATAGGTAGTGGTATGTTTCAATGAAACTCCAACATAGTAAGTATAAATTTATTCTAAAAATCAGTAGTCATAATGGCTGGTATGACTATTGATAAAACATCAACAACTATATATACGAGCTACAACTTTTACACATCAACATTACTAACATGAAGATTATTATAAGCTATAACAGTTGATGGCCTCGTAAGTTACAAGATGTGAATAAAAGCGTCAATTGAATAGCTTGAGTCAATAATTCGTAACATTGATTAATAAAAATTATTTAATATTAAAGAGCGAAAAATTACACTACTGACATCAAGATTTTAAATGAGATAAATTCTATTCACGATACACATCAAGTAAGCTGAAGTGTAGCGCCTGTGGAGCGTTTCACATTCCTAACGTAATGGAAGATCCATTGATATCCAATCATTTACTTCAAAATTATCGTACAATTCATCAGTCCGCATTGCCCAGGACGGAGTGATGAATAGTAACTCGCTTGAACATAAATAACCAATTTATAATTGAGATACAGATATAAAATAAAAAATGGAGCACTCGAATATAACCACAACATTTAGAGACGAAAATATCAGATTATAATAAGATTAATTATTAATATAATCAAGGGAAAAATATGAATCCCGTAGATAGACACATTATACAATAAATTAAAATTATGTGGGTACATGAACTTTAAGTTCTAAGAATATTAATATCTATTTGAATAATATGTTCGATTACTATAATTTTATTGTTTCTATTATCTACACAGCATTTCATTTTTACTTATTTCTAGACTATTTGCTAATTTTCTATTAATATACGTACGTTAAAACATTTAAATATAATATTCTACGTTGATAGGTACTTATTTGCGCCAAAATATAATATTGCGCTAAAATAACTTATGAAAAGTCAAACATTCACCAATTATCAATCAGTCGTCATCGATCATTATTCAGACATCAAACACTGCTCTTAAAATATTATTTTTAAACCTTATTAAAACTAGATTATTTTCCTAAGATAACAGCCACATATTTCACTTACAATTACAAGTAGATAAAGACGAAAACCTACATTATTAATGCTACAATACACGTTTTGAGTTTTAAATATACATTTTTTTTTACTACCATGGGAGGACACTTAGAATAAATAAATTTTGAATTATAAGCTCGTACACAGTACACGTGAGTAGTCGATTAGCAAGTTATTTATTATTCGACTATACTACGCAGCTCTATGCGATAAGAAATTTTCCAAAGTTGCCAATAACTACATTTTTTAATAACTACTAAATCTAATAATTTTACTATATTTCGAAATATTTATTTCTCTTATGTTCAAATTATAATCAGGCCAGGAGAGGTAACTAGTTATCTTACACAAACTAATGAGTAAGACTGAAATGTGACCGGGAGATTTATTTTAATTGAAATGTGTAAAACTAATGCTGAGTAGCGAAATGGTAGCGAATGAAGCATTTTCTTTCATAATAATAATTGTTCCAGCGTCAACCTTAATGCTTGATGGGTCTATAATATAAACTACGGCTAAAATATCGACGGTTTGCTGAAATGTCGGTTTATCTTACAGGCGTGCTATACCTACTTACGCGCAATTACCTACTATATTATAACATTTAATAGTTCAATAAATACAGAAATATTATCTTGAAATATACATACAGTTATATACTTTGAGTATTTAATTTCATAATACCTTATTATACGTTGAATGAATAATACAAGAGCATATGATCCGAGCGACTTATTTTTGCTCAGTGACCGCTCAACCTATCGAGTAAGTCATAATGTAATTTACTTTATAATGTGTTTGTGCTCTAGATCAAAGTTATAAGTTATTACTTATAATATAATCCAATAAATATATTTTAAATAGACTATTATATAGTGAAAGTAATATTCTTAAATATATCCTAGTCCTTCATCCCTACGTACCCTTTCGACTCCGCCTTCAGTGTCTTACTTCGCTACAATCTTACAGTTAACAGAAAATTTTACATCACATACGCACGAATTTTGTAAAAAGAACAGCAAAAGAAAAGACTCGGGAGTGTCGTAGTAGCAAATAACTGGAGTGCTAATGTACCCGATAAAGTTGCAACCAATAACAAGTTTTCCCTCACGCGACTCGGTTACTAGGGAGAAATAGCACTCCTCGTTAAGTCCTAACGTCTAGACGTAGTAGACGTCGAAGGAGAGCTGAGCTCAGACGTGCGCAGGCGCGTCGGCGCGGGGCGGGTCGGCGGGCGGCGGGGTGTGCGGGCTGTGCAGCGCCGACGCCGACGCCGACGCCAGGCGCACGCCGCCGCTCTCCGACACCACCATGCCGTTGTGCACCGCGCCGTTGGCTACCGTGTCCGCGTATGGAGTCGTCAGGATGCGCAGGCGCTGACAAATATTCAATGGTTACGTTAGTACATTTAAATAATGTGTCATGTGGAAGAAATGTTAACTCCTCATTATAAGTCGTATGCATTTTCATTAACAGATGACGGTCATAGCTAAAACACAAATAATCAGTGATAACGAGAATCATCTGGTCAGACTGGATGCTGAACCACTATTATGGAAATAGCATAGAATTAATGTTCCTTCGAAGAACCGGTTCTAGAAGTCAAACAAAAACTACTTCATACCTCAACGAAGGTCCCTTTAGTAGTAATCAGCTTGTATATCGCTACAGTTGGGATGCACATCACACTAGAACTAGCAATGGCCCAGCCCAGCGCATTAGCCCATCCGGGATACACATAGCTCTCATATCTTAGCGGTTCGTAGTCCAGAAGTCCGTAAACCGTGATGAAGAGTAAGAAGGCCGGGGCAGCGAAACGCCAGCAGACGCGCCAGTATAAGCCGGGACGGAAACCGATCATATCCCGAATGTCCTCGCAGAAACGCTCCGTACCTGTTTTGTAAAAGAGTAGACATTGAATGGTGAAATAGTGTCAAGAGGAAGACCGTTCGGCCTCGAATTATTTCTAGTATTTATTATTTTTATTAAAATCGGGGAACAGTCCGGTCAAGATCAAATGTATTTGAAAGAATTTCTTTCGTCCGGAGCGTTTGTCATATAATATCTAAGCTGATAAAATAAAAATGTAATGTGTGATCTCATAGACACAGAGATACCTTTGTATTATACATATCCATAGAATCGAAGACAGCGACAAAAACTGGCTAGCAGTGCTAGCACAGCACAGTAAGATTTTATAAACAATTTATCGTAGGTAGCAGTACAATAACAGTTCTATAGGCTCTTTTTTTAAACCTAATTACTATATTTTCGGAAAAAAGGACCAGAATAAACGGAGCTTAACTATGTAGACTATATAGATCATTAAACTTACCATATATCCAGGACACAGCAATAGCCTCAAAGAACACGGCGATCAGTATGGAATATCCTGCAGCATATCTGTCGAGGAGTTGGAAGAAGTAGAACCCGCCTTTGGTGCAAGACGCCAGCCCAACAAAGAAATACAGAGTGAAGAGACACGCCACGAAGATCTCGCGGTGACGACCGATAGGTGGGAACTCGTCGCTTAGCGCTGTTATTATCGCTTCGGAACCGCCAAACTTGGAAAAGAAAGTCATGAGTAATTATCGTTATAGTAATCATACTATGATTTGTAATGTATTGTAGGGAGATACACCCAGACTCGAAACACACACAGCACATACTTGACTGTTATTGTAGAACAATTAAATCCTAAATCTCACTAAATGTAATTTCTCAAACTACTCACAGAGCTATCCAACCCAAGAGTGAGGAGCATCATAAAGAATATCAAAGCCCAGAAGGTGGATCCTGGCATGGTTGCAATAGCCGCTGGGTACACCACGAAGACTAGTCCGGGTCCTTCGGTGGCCACGTCTTGGACATCCCTGCCAGACGCGTGAGCCATGTATCCTAGTACGCTGAAGATCACGAAACCGGCTACGAAGGAAGTCACTGAGTTGATCACGCTGGTCAGGATGGCGTCCCTTTAAAATAAGTTTTGGAATAAGGACCAGATATCTATGGAACGTTTTGCATTTCTTAAAATTTATAAATACTTCAAGTCATAACAAAGTATCTATATACTAAAGGCGGCTATTACTAAATAAATACTCACTTGTACACGTTGTTATGATACTTATTGTATGACGCATAAGCAAGAAGGACTCCGAATCCAGGCCCCAAAGAGAAGAAGACTTGAGTCGCCGCATCTACCCAAACCTGGGACCCAAACAATTTAACGAATTAAGCATATACTTAATTTACTTATATCTTCAATATACATCTTCATAATTTTAAAGATTCAATGAAGCACTAAATTGTTATATTCAGGTTTAGACTTAGACTGCTAATTGTATAGTGCAACGTTATCGCCCAGCGATAAAGCCCTTAAAATAAGAAAAAAAAAAACTTCTCTGACCTGAGGTTGTGTGATAGCTTCGAAGTTAGGGCTAAGATAATATTGAATACCGGTTGCGGAGCCAGGGAGCGTAATTCCGCGAACTAAGAGGATCAGGAGTACAGCGTAAGGAAAGAGAGCCGTGAACCAAACTACCTGGAAAAAAAAATGATAATATTAATAAAACTTAGCAGGTATACGTGGTAGTATACCAAATGTGGTTTATAAGAAGTGCGATCAGTTTTTGAATGGCTTCTTTTAACATAGGTATACAGTGAAATCGTCTCCAATTTTCACTGCCTATTTAAGTACATTGCGTGACGAATTGGATGCCTTCACTATAAATTGGCCGGAGGAGGCAATGCAAAGAGAGGTGTGGAGGGATAAGGAGGGAGACCTATATATAAGTACACAGATACTGAAAGGTAAAGGAAGATACTGAAGGTGAGAACTGGTGCATTTTAACGATACCGGCCCCAAATCTACATAACTCGAGACTGAGAGTAAAGGTGATACATGATTATGTTCGGTTCACGTACATTTTACATATATTTATACTAACTTTGCCAGAAGTGCTGATGCCTTTCCACAGGGAGAAGTAGCAGATGATGTAGACGGCAAACAAGCAGAGGGCCATGTCCCATTTGATGGGACCCAAGTCGTGAAGGCCTTCGCTCCCCTGCAGTTCTAAGATGGCCCGGCTGAAAGAATCATATTTAAAAAAATTATATCGTCCTTACTAATCTATAGTGTAAGAGCTAGTATATACCAAAAGTCAACTTACTTGAAGTATTCGGAAGCAGCCGAAGTAAATGGAGTTGTTGGTGGGGAACCAAGTGATAAAGAAGAACTGTTATGACGTACGCGAGTCTTATTTGAAGCTTCCCAGATTGCTTCAAACTGCAAAGAAGTCATCAAATTTTATACATCTACATAGTTAGGAGTAAAATAACAGTTCTATCTGTATCCATTGCTAGGATCACTGGGAATGTCACAACAAATATACTATATGCATATCGAGGAAGTTGCCTTTCACTCTCAATGATTGAAGACCCTTTTAGCTTATCAAATTAAACATTAGATAATGTTGAGGGTAAAACTCACGGGTCGACAAGCCGGCGTGTTCCACTCGTTGTCGCAGTTAGTCCAGGGCAGCATGGTGGTGAACGAAGCGAAGAAGAATCGCAGCGCCCATGCGATGATCACATTATAGTAGAAGTCCACATAGAACGCTATCAGAACCACCGCGTACCCGATACCTAAGTATAGGCAGTATAGGCATAAGAGAAATAATTGGGTAAGGTGTAAATATAAGCAAATCAATATAAACTGTCTCATTACTGTAGCTGTCAGAAGGTAGCAGGCCGGAATTTACATTAGTCCTCGCCCCTATTATGTGGCTTAGCATTATAACTCCATCAGCTATAAGTGAATCTACAACGGCACATGCGCCTTACTCTTTGAGGTATACGGGGCTGATACTTTGTTAAAATGTAGAAAGGGCAAGGTTCGAAAGTAACGCTTCTATGGAAAGAACGATTTTCTGAACAACTATGAGGCTGTTTATTGAAGGTTCTTCAGTCATGATTTGGTGTGCCAACACAAATTTGAATCGCAAATGATAAAGATCATAATGAAAAATCAGTTATGTACATGTAGAGGAAACCTCCTTCTTTGAACCCGAAATGTTAGTAAGTATAAAGGCTGGTCACACTAATGGGTCCGCCTGTGAAAACTCTTGACTCCGTTTAAAATTCTGCTAGGTATCATATACCTTTTTCTAAAAGCGTGCTAACAGGCGTCACAAAATTACCTACGTCTTAAACAAAAGCTTATTTTCTTTGTGCACTCGTGTAAAGAAAAGTGATTTCACTTCTTCGTTAAAATTATGGTCAATCATACGAACATTCTCAATCCATTTCGTCGAAAAATATTTTCACTCAAAACGGATTTCCACCACCTTTCCAGTCCATTACCAATTTTATTTCTCTTCAAAAATCACATCGTGGCTGGAGCCACTCAGGGAGCGACGTGACAATCGCGTGAAATGAAATCAACGGGCATAAGCCGGGCTCGCAAATCTACCGGAGCCTTTTGAGACCGTATGGGACGAGCACTTAAGGGGAGCCTCGGGAATGGTGTCAATTATGGGTGTTAAGTGCGGGGGGTGACGTCCGACGCCGAGATCTTGTAAATGACGTGTCCTATGTTTTGCATAAAAAATCTTGAAGCAAAGTGTATGATTCGTATTGTAAGTATATAATGTATAAATAGGAGTTTCATGTAATTTACTTATGGTACTCAATAGCATGAAAATCCTATTTATACCATTACATCGTGAACGTGAACTGAGTTGTCAGCCGATGGTCGAAGTTACTTTTACCATTTGAAAACGAATAAACTTTGTCGATATTAATGAATCTTATCCCCGAAATCATTCAACTAACTAAATAACCTAGGCCAGTAGAAATTATGTAACAAGAATTGACTTTTTTCTTTCCTACATTTCATCTCTGAAACATGTAAGTAATACACACTCGGTTACCACAATAGTCAGAAAGTTAAGTGGTGCGGGCAATAAGTCAAGATCGCCAAGTGCGGCGAGTTACTCCATTCCGATGACATTAGCCGACGGGACGTGACCAAGTGCCCCATAAATCTATCGTACGACTTGCACGTGACCTCATAAAAAGTGAGGTAAGTAAAGAGAAATCATACGAATTTCAAATGTGTAACCTACATTGTTGTAAGTTAATGTCTCTAAGGTAGGTAACTCTCTCTCTAGGTAACAAAAAATATGTAACAAAAATATAAAAACATAGGTATCGTATGTGTTTATTAAAGGTGCAGAGTTAGGTACACGTATATTATTATTAAATATAGTAGTCCAACCATCACCAGTATCCTACACTCAATATTTTCCGTACCTAATCAAAGTCGCACGAAGCGGGCTCAAACGAACCAAGGCACAGGACTGGTTTTGAGGAAAAACCGAAACAAAGTACCAATAATATTTTATGATGTGACTGAGGCGTTGGACTAAAAATAATTAGCTAAACAGTACTTACCTTTAAAGAGTGGTACAAGTCTGCCCCAGCAGGTGATGGCGCCTTTCCGATGGAACTGCCCCAGTGCAAGCTCCATATAGAAGAGCGGAATGCCGCCCACCACCAACATGATACAGTACGGCACCAGAAAAGCGCCTATTAAACCAAAAGATAAATATTACTTTCTAGTTGAATCCAGTCTCAACAATTTACTAATATTTTTTGTAAACGGTGTTTTATTACAGAATAGACCATTGAAGAACACTAAGACCAAATCAGACTTAAGCTTCGAATTCTTCTAAGTTGTATTATTTCATAAATCTTAGCTAATAATTCTATAATAACGTGAATTTTTCAGTCGATTTCCCCCGAAGAGTTCCGACACAATCCGAGATCTCGCAATAGGAGCAATAATTTCATATCGTCCTCGGGGGAGGGCGACGCAAATTGTACTATAATTGGCCTTTTAAGGCTCTCGCATTTGCTTCCAATACGCTTTTATTATATTTGAGATGTTAAAGCTCATTTTATTATAATAATATATATTGAATACATTGTATTTGTACAGGAACAGGCTTAAAAAAACATTATTATAAAACGAGTTTAAATATACGTATGTAGGTACAAAATACAGAGTACCCCTGATAATAGATCCTACCTAGGACAAACATTGAGAACATTTTAATCCCACGCAAACACGTTATGCAGGATTAAAATGTTGATTCTTAGGGCACTGTTCTATAATATATATCGTTCGAAGATTTTATTTGACCATCTTTTAAAAACCAAATTATCTGACTTACTTTTTCTTGCATATTCGTGTCAGCTTTAACTCGAGGAAGTCTTCTTAAATTAACCGAATTCCTTTGAAGAAGACTACAATTTCGTAACCAAGAGCTAATCTTATACTCTCTCTCTGTCTTTAATGAGGTCACTCGAAGGAAATAGAATGTCTCGTGTACGTGGTGACGAGTTCCAAGTAAACAGTAATGAATAACGAACACAATTGCTAAATGACCAGCTTCCGTAGCCTATAATTGGTTAAGTATAATACGCACATAACCCACACAATCGTTACAATAGCAGGGCATGGCAAAGCTAAATCCGGCATTTTGTAATAAGATAAATATTTCTCAACCAATTAATTAATCCTTCAAGCGACGCAAAGTAGACAAATTAAAATCTTGGTTATGTTTGCGGGGGAATTATTTAAATCCATTGCGCTTAATTATAAATTCATAATTAATAAGGGCCAGACATTTGGGTGGGCAGTAATGTCCAAGTCAAAAGCTGGTATTGCGAAGCGGAGAGTCAGAATCTCACCAAGTCTGAGTAAAGCGCTAGTAATCTGAAAAGAAGTTTGGTTAAAAAAACTATAAATACCTATAAAGCTGCGAGCCTTAACTACCGTCATAAGGGAGGCAGGGGGAATACAGTGAGGATTTACTTTATTGCCGGATGCAACAGGTCGCGGATAAAGGGGGAATGGCGAGCATTCCGACCAAGTTTCTGTAAGTCGACGGAGAGAAGTGCCTTCGGAGAATCTTCGTGTCTCTTAAGTGTGGGGATAATGGGGCTTTATGGAATAGTGCGGCTTTTCCCCACAAATACCATGATAGGATGATTTAATTTGAACTGTTGCTGTACGAATCGTGTAGATGCCTACTAGAGTACTATTTACTAATTCTCCTGAAAATATGTAGTTTGATCGAATTCTACAAAAATAAAATAACGCTATAAAATAAATTGCACGTTGGTCATACCAGCCTACTTATGTTAATAAACTTATGCTTTCAGTATTCTTAGTTCCCTTTAAAAATTGCCTCAAAAAACCTAATCGGCTCACGATTATTTAATTTACCTTGCTACATTTTCTTGTAATCTGTTACAATGGTAAGGTGCGTAATCGAATCGTCTCAGTTCCGATAGAGCCCGGGAGGTCTCTGAGGAGTGCGGAACGAAGGCCCGACGGATGATTGGGTATTACGAGATTACCGCCGATAGGAAGGTACCATTAAATCATCCACACCGTAAGGCCGGAATTGTTTCGAACTGTATTTATGGAATTGTGATTTATATCGGTAGGCTTTGATAGTTTGATTTCAATTATCTATTATAATATATATTTTAATATTAGTATGGAATAAACCTTGGACCCGGTGGCTTCATGTTTATTAAGAATATAGATACTTGAACAAAATTTTTATCGAAACCGGCAGTGTTAAAAAGTTCAAAATACACATTTAATACACACACACTTAATGTACTCTCACTAACTTTATGTCAGTCATAAAATATTAAAGAAACAAATATTGTTGTACTAAGTAAATAAGTATTATATGTGCAACAGACTTCATCCTCAAATATCTAGATAGTTACATTTTATTGTAGGTAACGAGCGCTGCATTTTCTGTAGAAAACGCTGTCATCCTCGAAACTTGAAGATTTTGAGAAAACAAAAGGAAAAAATAAAAAATCACTTCTTTGAGTTTTACTAAACTCAAACGCACTACGATCAAGAAGGAGGCGATATTTTCTATATATCTATTAAAATCGCAATCAGACTTCGTGCTAAGTCTTGGACAGATTAAAAAAATAAAACATACCTAAGTATAACAATAAAAACAAAACATAATCGCACTAGATCAAATTGTCATATCACAAAATAATTACGTCGTAAGTGAAAGGTGTACTAGGCAACGTCCGCAATGATGGATGGCGAGGGTCAAATGATGAAGTGGCGTCCCAATCAATTAGTACGGAACCACTGTTATGACCGAGCGCTGTTATAAATCAGGGTCGGTCGGAAGGGTTAGTTGTAATATGGAATATACCAATCACAGCAGTTTACTGTTTAGTTCTAAATAATAAGATTAATAGGTAGCCTATTTCATGTGATTATAATACTAACTAATAAAATATTTTTTGGAAAAACTTAAATACTTATTTATCTTATCTTTATTAAATATTTTAACGTTGGAGGAAACTCGTGATTATCAATTGCCTTTAATCGGATGTTCACATACTCTTAGAAGAGATTTCAGGGGAAATGGATCTGCTTTTCCAACAGTAGCGGATAACTTTTAAGTGGATCCTACTAGTAGTTGTTATTCATTTTGCAGTCATTTCCATCTCATCGGCAGTTCTAAATAAATTTGCTCCTAGCTCGCAGCTCAAAGACAATATCACATTTCAACAGTTCACGAGAATTGCCATTTAATTAGATCACGGGCAGACGCGACCCGATCGGCCTTTGCGCACCCCGAGAGGATGACCTCCCCTCTCCATTATCTTATTACTCGCCCCATTATTACGTTACTAATTTTCCTGCACATCGAGGAGCTAACGAAGTTTTCTCGGCGCAAAGGGCGCGTTTTGATTGTCAATTACAGGCTCTTGGACGCCAAAGGGTGGTGCACGGACTATCAAAGCAAAGGCAACAGGATGCAATTAAGTATGTGGCAGAAACTTTGTTATAAGCCCAAGTATTTTCAAATATCGTTCACTACTTATATAGTGATACCTTCTCGCTAAACATAGTCGTTTTATACTCTTAGGTACGTTTAGGGATGTCTTTGATAGCTGTTTTTGAAAATCTAATAATTCTATCCATGAAACTAATAAGTACCTACTTATTAATAAATTTTACAAAGTTACAGGAGGTCTCCATCTTGAACGGTTACATCCCAATATGGTTAGCGATATTGTCTAATTTGGTAAATAATTGAGATGTAACGTAATTCGTAGGCAACGCTGGGCCAAGCCATCGGTTTCATCCAATTCAACTGGTTGAGCTAACGACTTAAGCCTTTCTTCTTCCAAGTCAATTAAATAAAATCAATTAACCATTTCGGGCGTGTAAAGCAGTTCCTATTACTAGTAAGGGAAATGTTATCATTGGAATTTTAGAAGGCCCGTTATGAGAGTTTTTTGTTGGCGTCAGTATACCAAAAAGTCTGATGACCAGTCTAACCTTAGAGTATCAGTGTCTCCCAATAATTGGGTTTCGGAAGTTAGATGGTAGACGCTCCATGTATAAAACATCCAAATAAATTTAAATAAATTCAGCCGCACTGGAAGCTAAACCATTGTAGTTGGGAAAAGGCTAAGCAGATGAGTATTTAAGCCCGTCTATTGTATCCTGCCGGAAATACGTTGAGTTACAGTTACCAATAACCTTGTATAAAAAGGTGATACTTATAATTAAATAAAGAGGATGGCAACTTCTGACAGTACAACGATTTTCTGATTATTTTCTGTGATATCTATTACTTGTCATTTTGACAAATTTTATAATTGTTCCCAAAGTGCCTATATTTTATTTCTCGTTATTTTTGTATTATTTTTAATACTTTCCTAAAATAGTCATCATGTCGGACGACGGAAGTGAAAAGGATGAGCCTATCGAAATTATATTTGCGGCGCCAGATGAACAGGTCTCCGAAGAGGATCCACCGATGAGTGAGTGGTCATCACTTGAAATTTCCATCCCAGAACAAAATAAAAAAAAGTTACTCTATGCAGGGGGACTGTACAAACCAGGAAGTGGGGAAATATGTGCCAAGTACTTAATGGTTTCCGACAGCTCAATATTTAGGCATCCTTATTACAATTACCCTGCTGTTACTGATCCTGGAATAGAAGAAGCTATACTTGTACCAGAAAATCCAATTATATTTCCTGACGACGGCCAAGATCTATATCTAAAACTATGTGATGAAATGAATATTTGTCCAGTGAGACTCTTTCACAAAAACTTGTTAAGCTCAAAAATTAATTTAAGCTACTATGGTGTGGATCCGAGAGGAGTTCGCGCTATGGCTGAAGCTTTGCAACACAACAATACTGTATCACGTCTCGATCTAACAAGCAATTTCCTTAGTGACGACGCTTGTTACCATCTTGGTCGAATGCTTTTTTCTAACACTACACTGAGTGAACTGATTCTAGACGGTTGTCGAATAGGTGCTTCAGGGATGCTTCGTTTGGGAGATAACTTACAAATTAATAGATCTTTGACATGTCTGAATATTGCCAATAACAATCTTTGCGACGCCGGCGGGATAATTTTCGCACAGCAAATATTTGATGGTGCTACCGTCACAGAAGTAAACTTAAGTAACAATGAACTAGGTCGTCCGACTGCCTATGCTTTAGCCGAAGTTTTGGAGTGGAGGAACTATTTTACACATCTTGACCTGTCGTGGAATAATTTCTACCATGCACCTTCAACTGTGAAATTGCTCGATAATCTGGCCTTAAGTACCGATTTAATAGAACTGAATTTATCTTATAATGCATTAGAGGGAGAGCGTGTGGCAAACGCGATCAAAAATATATTACTAATACCAACACTTATGGTCTTAAATTTGAGTCACAACCGTTTACAAAACGAGGCAATAGATATAATCATTACTAATTTGTTTCAAGCTAAGAAATTAGATACACTGAATCTTTCTTTCAATCCATTGACAACCCGAGATGCGCATAACGTCTTACAAAAAATGTTGAGACCTCGAGTGAAAATAAATAATTTACTTATGGAAAGCGTTTGTGTTCAGAAACCTTTCATCGACCTACTTGCCAGAGTTAAAAGGATGAAATCTCGCAAAAACTTTGTATGTGTTTTTGACAGTGTATTACAAAACTGGGCTGTAGATGGACCCGATCCAAGAGATTTGATTTTACAGAGGGCTCAGTACCTTGGCAGGATTAGCAGGAGGAACAAAGTTGACACAGCTCTTTATTTCTTAGCTTTAGCCAAGGAATACGGAAGACTGGTTGCAACACAAATTCTGGTAGACCGAGCAAGTGATGATCGTGTGCCACTCGATGAGGATCTGATTAAGGAATTATCTTGGGTGTTTGCGGGTCCAAAGACTCCGAAAACTCGGACTATAGATTTAAACTTAATATCCGAGTACATCCATCGGATATGGCCTGATAAAAAGTTGCCACCTACACCTCCACCCGAGCCAGAACCAGATCTCGATGTCCCACCGCCAAAACAAAAGGGCAAAGGAAAAGGCAAGAAATAATTATATACGTACTTGAGAAATTACATTCGTATCTTTTCATTTTTAGACTATGTATTATTTGTTTTGTAAATTAATTTTAATGGAATTTGGTAATCATTGAACGATGTACTATTCTGATTAGTTTTTTTCTTAATAATTTTTTAACAAATGCAATTGTTTTTTTAAGGTGCTATGTTAATCTTGCTATTAATTATCTATTTTTTATAGTTTGAATACATTACTAACCTTCAGTGTTCTTTTTTATTTTCCTACTCATGTATACTTGAGAAGTGAGAATCTAATATTGAACTAAGGACATAAAAAATCCCATTCATAATAGCGTCTGTAAAAGTCTGAGCATATTTAAAAATATTATTTCGCGCAAATCATATACCTATATCATAATTATATAAATATGGTTCAGATGAATAAAACAAATCTCATCTCAGCTGTTTCCGGGTGCTTTGACCGTCCAACCTTAGCCTCGAGCGGTTCATTTCCGGTACAGCAAAGACGCGTAGTCTTACGATGCTCCACCATATGGCGTCTTGTCACTTGCAACGGTTTGTTTAAACAATGAGGAAATGGCAAAGCAAAGTTAGTTATAAGATTTACCTATACATAATATGTATGTATGAGCTCTAGCCTTACCAGGAATACCACATAATCTAGTACCTACTGTAACTGCAGAAGCAAGATTGCACCTAGACTCTCGACATTTCATAAATGCCTGAATTTAAAGAAACGTAATTAGCAGCGATATTTACTCTACGTAATTAAATAAAGCTTCAGAAGGAACATAATAATAATGTCCTCCCGACCGAATTTCGGTCACGGCGGCCAATCTAACCGGAGATTAGCCAACTACGCAGTAGATATTATAGAGCACAAGTGTGTGCGCAAACACAGGTGCTGTCTCTATTCCTTCACTCTCGTAGTCCGATGGGACGGCAATCCGACACCACCGGAGAGAGGAGTCGCAGGACCATCGACTTTACGTGCTTTCCGAGGCGCGGTGTGTATTCACATACACAACGTCCCAGACGCGAAACATCTATCTTTAGATCATACAAATATTTGTTCCGTGTGAGAATCGAACCCGCGATACGTAGCGCAGCAATCAATCTCTCAACCACTGCACCAACCGTGCCGTCAGAAGGAACATACCTACACAATACGTCAATATTACTAGAACTGGAATATGAAATAAGCTAGGTTACAGATTCCTTCACTTTCTATATTTATAAGAATCCCAAGATTTTCTGAAAATACTGGATATTCAGATACTCGAATTCTAAAAAACATATATCAGTCTCTCATATATACATATAATCAGACTGTGCTATATTAATCTTCCTCGGATTCTAGTTCGTGTTGCGTATCCTAAGTTCAAGCTATTGTATAACGCTATTACAAGCCTACTTCACTCGCACACTAGGCGAATGTGAAGCCTTCAATTAGCAAGCCGCAGGTGTAAGCGTAGTGCAGCCCACTCGAGGCGCTGCACGAGGCGAGGCACAAGGCGCACGATTGTTAACCGTCTATTATGCCTCGAGGGCCCTACACGCGGACTTAACGCGCAGTCACACGGAAAGTCTTTAATGTATTCGTGAATTATTTACTCGTATGGACTGAAATGAATGAAATATTACGTTATTAGGAGTTAGTTTGATTTAATGATAACAAGTATCTATCTATCGTACTAACATTTTTTGTCTAATCTGATACTTTGGCAATGGTATATTGGGATTGATAAATTTGACGTGATATACCTCTAATTACATCAATATAGATGTGAGTAAACTGTCAGACGTTTTAACTTCTTACTCATCATGATATCAATCGAACGATGTAGTTTTCGCCTTCGTGAGACTAAAGCTTGTTTTATTATCTCTCGGAATCTAGATCTAATAAAAAAAACCCATATCCTTACTAACGTACAAAGGTAAAAAGATATTCTGAGCCCAAATAATAGCATAGTACGTTAAATTTTACTATTTTGAAACTACGGATAGAGTTCAAATCAAACCGAAATGTATAGTCAAGTGTGACGTCTGAACGTTTATGACGTGACGGAAGCCGTCGGCGAGACGCGAGGCCGACAATTAGTGAGGCAAGAGGCACTTAGTGCCATTGAAGGCACAACCGCGCCACTCTAGACATCCACACCGCATCGTAGGCAGTCTAGAAAGGATAACGAGGTTAATTGTGGAGCTGGTGTCCAAAATATTACCTATCAGAAGGCGAGATGCATTCATTTTAATTTGATGATGCATTACATGCATTTAAGAGTAGAATAGCTAGACTAAGCTACTTCTCAATCTGAAGTGGCCTGGCAGTGTAGTACCTACTACATATGTATGTACATTGCGGTGTAGTACTTGACGATTACATTAATATTACCTTATACACTAGAATATAAGTGCCTCATTGGTCTAGTGGCGCGAGTGCTGACCAAGAGATTCTGGCTTCAATTCGCAGGTCGGGCATGTTTGGTGACAGGCAGGAAAAACTTTATCTACGTGCCCCATATAAATCAGTTATATTCTAGGTAATTTATTGTCACTCACCGCCACCATTCTTGTAGCAGAGGTATGGGAAGCGCCACACGTTGGCCAGATCGACGGCGAACCCGATGACGGACAGCAGGAAGTCCACCTTCTTGCCCCATGTCTCGCGCTCGCCGACGCCCGGCGTAGGCGTCTTCAGCGACATCCTACTGCCCAACGACACGAAGCCGCCACACTCTGAGGACAAAATACAATGGATCAGACGTACATGTCCGAAGTGTGATTCCAGCAAAAGACTAGAGCACTTTCCATAAAACTATTTTATCTATTACTCAAAGTCATCACCTCTACATAGCACAGTAATTTAAAATTTACTCTACCACCCTCGTTCTAAAATCACCAAAACTAATTTACAACAAGTACCGCAGTCCAGAGTCCATGATCCAGTGTTAATCGAAATATTCCATTCCCACCTATAATTCTCAAACCAAACTACACCACTTGACCTTTTTATCCGAGTGTTAATTAACTGAGCAGAAATATCGCGAGTCCTCGTGGTCCTCCATTACGGCCAGAGGCATAATGAAGTGACAAATGTTATAACGCGCCGCGTGACAGAGGGCCCGCACTTCAGCTGACACGCTGACCGCTCGGCTTTAATGCAGGGTTGACGCTGTTAAGAATTATTTTTGTTTATGGGATGTTTTAGGGTAGATTTGACGGTAAGGCTTTTAATGTTAATTAACTTTCATTTAATAAAACCAATTTAATTGTAATGTGTGACTGAATAAATCGGTTATTCACACAAACACAATCAGTGAATTTCTTTCAGTGGATCTGTTATTATTTTACGATGAATGTTCAGTATTGACTGCTTGATTGATCTAGCTAGTGGTCGTAAGCGCAACTACTAAGCGTGAGGTCCTGGGTTTAATTCCCAGGTCAGGCAAAGTGTTATTGGGTTTTTCTATATGGAAATCCTCAGTAGCAGCACGGAGTCTAGAACTGTGCCCGGTAGACAATAAGCTCGTCCCTATTACATGGGACTCAGTAACAGCATCGGGGAAATGTAGTACAGTTATTTATAACGGTGTCCTACAAAAAAATTAATAGGTTTATTCTTCAATTTATTATTCAAACCGATTCCGTGCCAACCCTAGTGCAAGCTCTCTATCCGGTGCGTCCGAGTGGCTGTCACGTCCAGCAAGCACGGCTCCGATTAACCGATGCCGATTTAACCACGAAAAACCGCACGTCACCGCTACAGCACAACACTAGCCGACAAATTGAATTCTGAATACGATGGACATTCATTACGATGATATAGGTAGAGAGAGATACAGCACATGGCTACGGCAGGCTACTGAATTTCCATTTCCATTTCCATTGCGTAGAAACTAAATAGTCGTGTTTGGCAAAGAAATGTAAATTCTTATGAAGAATTCGCCCGCTCTTATGAAAATTCTGCCTCGTAGATTACTTGTACAGTGGATCAGTAATAAGTACAGATCCACGTTACAAGTAATCTTTGAGGCTGATCCAACTAAGTGCTATTATATTTTACCAAAATTACGATATGAAAAAAGCAATGTTCGTAGGACGTAGCAGCTACAATGTCGTAGCTTACCGATGGCTACGCCTGCTACGCGTCATTTTTAACTTACATTTGGTTATACAGATAGTGCCATCCACGAAGACGTGCCCCACTCTTCTTCCTAATTGCTTACAGTACAAGTGTGCAACCTCCCGCTAGTGTTTTAGTTCTGTCAATACACACTAATTATCTAAGAGTGCACACGCACACTACGAAATATTAACTGGTCACGAAAGAGCATTACGGTCAGCTGGAAAGCCTCGGCCAAAAATAGTGGGGCGCGTCTTCGTGGATGGCACTATCTATGTATATGTATATGTGTGGGTATGTCGTTTACGTCGTTTTTTATTTTGGTCTTTGGGATTCTTAGGGAGAGACTGTTGTTCATCAGTTAACGTCTTGCAGCGGATATTATGATAATTACTGTGAATTATAATGTTTCAATAGACTGGTTTCGATTAACAAACGATCTTATCCATATAAGATGTGTTAGTTTTGCTGGCTGATGTCTCCGGGCAAAGAGTCACCAAATTAGTAAAAATGGATGCGAGAGCATATGCGATGGAATCAAGTCATAATTGAACCGTTCCGGCCGGCAAGTTCACCGACTTTTCGAGGTGAATTACGAAGTAACAAGGAAGCACATTACGATAAAAATCCATCGTATATTTTTAAATTCTGTTATTTAATTGCTGTGAAAAACTACGGTTATTTTACAAATATTTTTTTGATTTCGAGCATCACATCAAGAAAATTATTTTTGTCCCCTACACGTATGGCGAAGTCGGCGCTGCTGGTCGCGAGTTCGATAAGTTTCTGAGTTTTATATCCTTGTAAGATTTAAGTCCATAATCGCACCCTCGGTTTTATATAAAAAAAACTAAGATGTGTCTAAGCCAGAGGTTCCCAAACTTTTTTTCTCATTGACCACTTTCAAAATTTAGCTGGTTAAGGTGGACCACCATATTGTAAATTGAATTGTTAACCCCCATTTTTGGTCACGCTAACGTAGATCCCTTCGAGTCTCCCGTGGACCCCTGGGGGTCCACCTGGACCACTTTGGGAACTAATGGTCTAGGCCATCCAGCATCCGGTATTTGTATGCATTAATGTAGATGAACAAAAAGTATGTAGATAAGGTTCGTACCACGTAGCTTTCTGTAGTTTCTGTCTTCTTCCGTAGGAAAAACGCGTAGTGTTATGTATATATCGTAGATGTGCATACATACAATATTACATTAATTTGAAAAATTGGTGTAACAAATTATATTATTTACACAAGTCTGAATAACGAATGCAATTTAATTCGGTAAAAACTAAATTTGACCGCTGTTACATCAAGGTTTACGAATTCTTATAGCAATATTATTATGAACTTGCTTTTGCCCGCGACTTCGTACACGTGGAATTTAGAATCTGGTATTTTCCTGCGGTAAAATGGAGCCTATATGTTAATTCTAACTTAAAAGCCTATATTTTAAGTCTAACTTAAAATATAGGCTAACTTCTAACTTAAAACTCTTAAAACTCAATTCCATGCAGTAGTTTTTGCGTGATACTTGTACAAACATACTGACAGACAGACAAAAATTCTAAAAGCTGTTGTTTTCGCTTCGGTTGCTCTAATAAAGACCTCCATATTATTTTATCTATAATATACAGACATCGGCCTGTTATAATTTTATTATATGTAATAATAGATGTTTTACATAAACGAATACCAATCACCGATTTTACCAAGATTCTATCAAAATTCTACGAGTATAAGTGTAGTCAGAAAAATAGTGGAAGCGTTAATTACTCATAGATAGTGATAATAATTCTTTAACACATCGAGCACGACGCTCAACGTTTTGTAACAACTTGATTTTATAGACAAAGAGTGGATTTGTGAACATTTCATCGAGCAAATACATGAGCGGAGGAAATAAGTGAGACGCAGACTGTGAAAGGAACGTTACAAGAACATTCCTACTCGCCATGAGCATTACGTTGAACACTGCGTCAAGCATTCGCAAGAACGATACAATACATAGAAATGCTCGAGTCTGTACTTACCTTCAGACATTTAAATAAACGCTTTTTTTTATAATTTTAATACCGCTTTAAGTTTATGATGTTAAGTTTGAAATTACCCTAATCAAATAGTTATGTATTCTGCACATTTTTCTAAAACGATACTAAGTTTTTAATTAGTAGATATTATTTATAAATAAATTTGATCCATTACTAACTGTTTTCATGTTTGTTATGTGCCTCTTATCTTTTATATCTTTTAGTAAAATTCATGCAAAAATCCGAAAAATAAATAATGTACAGTCCGCGAGATTGCAGATAAACTTTTCATGATTTTGGGACAATCTTAACTACCATTATACCTACTAGTCGATAGAGTTTTGCTATTCTATGAATATTCACAAAAACTCATTATAATTACGGGACTTTTTACATTACATACTCAGCTACTAGCTAGTTGATTTTACAGTAGGTAATTCTCGTGTAAATTGTGATAGCGTAGATACTTTGCGCGATAAATGTAACACAACAATCGTACACTCGATTTGAAGTACTAGGCAGCCTATTGCGTTATTTATCTTCAAATCTACGCCAACGTTACTTTTGGTACGCAAATAAACCTAAACTTAAGGTTGATACATTTTCCCATGGAGGTAATCAGAAGGAACGTCAGGTGCTACGATCCTTACATACCACTTTTGTTTCATCTACATTCATATTGTAATTTATTAGTCAAAAATACAATTGATCGTTTAACCCGTTATGACGCCAAGTAGATACAATAAAAAACGTATTGTTTGTTTGTCACCGGTGTCTGACTACGGATTGAAATGAAATGAAATTGTTTATTTTGCAATTAGGATTTTTCAATTACTTTTGCACGTCTTTTTTTTTAAACTAGATGGCGTCGGCATTTCCTATGACAATCTCTGAGAACAAAGTCATGATTTAAAATACAAATTAACTTTGAGTTTTGTGAGGTAAATGCATCAATTTTGGTTACATTCAACAAACAAATCTGCAATCGTATCCTCCTTATCTAACAAACTGTGTAGCATCCTGCCAAGATTTCGAGGACGACAATGTTTTAGGGAGTAGAAAGCTCTCGTCTTTTTCCAAGATTTTCTTATTAGACAATTATTTGTTGTTTATAAATGAAGAAAAAATACTCCAAATAAAAAGGGAAACTTTGAATTTTTTTTATGCAGACTATTATAAATGTGAAAGTAACTCTGTCTATTTGTTTGTTACATCATTACGGCTAAACCATTAAACCGATTATTATAAAATTTTACAATAATACGCAGAGGAAGTCGCGGGCTGGTACCTACTTCATAAAATGATTTAGAGCGAAAACATTGATTTGTACTGTTGAGCTCAATTTGCCTATGTCTTATTTAAATTATTATCAATGATTAAAATTATGTAGCTTATTTTTTTTTACATAGAAAAGGAGCGCGTTTTCTTGCGAATTTCCCATTTATAGAAAATTTTGAGTGCAAGGAAAGTGCAATGTGAAAACCTTCATAAGTGACAAATCATGATATCGTTTGGCGCACCGTAGGCGCATCTTCGATACCGCCATTGCTGACAAGCAAATTTTCCTACTACGGCATGAGTGACCTCCATGTGATAGCTCGTGCCGACTCGATAGTAGAACAAGATAAGAAAGTTTGCAAAGAAAACGATGTCTACGGATTTCTACCTCGATAAAAACGAAAGCAGAAAGTTCACACATGATACTAATTAAAGTAGATAAAATACACACAAAAATATATATATAAGACAATCGAGAAACATTTCGAGAACTTAATCTAACTACAACTAAACCATTCATTCTCTTTTCAAATTCCCAAATTTTTCAACCATTCATATTTTAAATTAATCTTTACAAAATAATATAAAGCGTGCTACTCACTTGCGTGCCGGCGGTCTCAGTGGCGGCGCCATGTCCGCGCGGCGCCGTGCCTGGGCCAGAGTGACGGCGGAGCGCCGTTTGACGGCTGCTGGGCGGGAACTAGGAAGAAACCACGCCCAGCCAAGATAATGCGCCGTTGAGCATGGAACTGAATGGGCCTGAAACTAGGGCAGCAAAGTTTATTGAAAATCTTTGGTATAGGAAATTGCAATCGTTTTGTAAGCAGTGCCTGAGATGTATATTATTTTCCGTGCATTCTATGCAATATGTTATATAAATCATGAAAATTGTAAAGAAGCAACCTATATATAGAAGAAGGTATGTGACGATGTTGGAAACTAAGAATAAAGATGGAGACAAATATTTTTCCAGAAATCATGAAGATTGATCAATTGATTTCAGGTTTTAAGTAGGCAAAAACAGTTATTCTAACTTTGGATAATATATAAAGTACCTGTATATAACGTCCGATATAAAGTACCTGTAGGTATGTTATGCTCAACCGGTGCCTTAATAATTTCATTTCATTAATGGTGTGTATAAAAGCATTCACGAGTGACTAAACCCACGTCGTCTGGGACACCCTGGGTATTCAACCTCGTTACGACCAGCTGCTTGCTGGCTAGCTAATCATTTAGCAACGATAGCGTAAACAATTCCCATGTAATGGCCAAGATGACGGAAAAATTTAATCAAAATCTTCAAATATCAATTTTTTGTATACAATTTCATCTCTAGATATTACAATCTATATTCAATAACTTTACCCGCTTTTCATGTTGAATATAGGAGCCAATTAATGTCAGGACATACCTATAGGCAATATGTATTATGAAAATGACAAATCGGCTTTTGATATAGAATATTATAATACTTAATTAAGCCTACTTTCTTTATATAAATTTAATGTAAGTAATCAATTAATCGAGGGCGAGCGGGCCGCCCAACTCTGTGTCGGGCGGGGCTTGGAATGCCACGCCCTGTCGCATTACCGCCCACTCAGCGTCAATCACGACTTGTCGCTCCAAATGAACACTTCTAGATTCCACTTAAAATGATTTTTCAATGTATGACATATGTATGTGTGTGTTGCGGTTACAAATCATTTTCATTCATAGAAAAAAATGAGCTTCAGAGTTGGAGTTTTGTTTTCTATTACTGAAGTAATTATAAAAATAAGTAAACTTAAAAATTGTGAAGTTAGTGTATAACAATAATTTAATTATAAATATCGTCATAGTAAAAGGAAACCCTTTCTGGGTGGAGGCCGAGTTTTTTGTGAGAAAAAGAAAAGTCGATATAATTAACGTAACGATATATTGCCACGATCACCACACTTATGGAACGTCCCTACTAAGTTCCTTTAACATCTAAGAATGATTATATTCCTGTCCTCTTGATACACACTACAAAAAACTATGAAACAGTATCTACCTTTAGAGAAGTGTATACAAAACCTAAATTGCAAATAATAACAATGGCAGCAAGATGTATTGAATTGATATTATTGTCGTCACGAGTTACTACATGCGAATCAGTCATGCCGTAGTGGCGAGATTTGCCAGTCAGCATTGATGGTATCGAGGCTGATTGCCCAGGGTGTGCGCGTGGAGGCTCAGTTTTCTAATTTCTATAGTACAGTCGGTGCCCTACATTACCTGACCCCCCCTAGAATTTATCATATAATGTCTACGGGGATCAGGTAATGTAATCCACCGACGGCATTACAACTTGACAAGGGTTAAGGAGCCGATCGAAAGACATCCAATAATGAACACAATTCAAATTGACTACACGGTTGCCACTGTGGTTGGACCTACAGGTAGTGGTTCCGGGGCTGGGTGTTTGTGCATGTGAATATTTGTGTTTGTAAACGCAACCACGATACAGGAGTTAATCCTAGTGAAGGGCAAAGTTTTATAAACAAACTGTTCGCGGTGTTTCTAGAAGTTAACTCTATCAGTCTCCGAAGTGGAACATAGACGACACGGTTGGCGCAGTGGCTAAGCGATTAGCTTTCTGCGCTACGTGTCGCGGGTTCGATCCCCGCACGGAACAAATATTTGTATGATCTACAGATAGTTGTTTCGGGTCTGGTTGTTTGTGCATGTGACATGTATGTTTGTAAACTGTACCCACGATATAGCAGAAATCCTAGTGTGGGGCAATGTTTTTTTAAAAAAAGAAAGAAAGACTTCAATTATCGTTTTCAATCCAACACAACACTTCACACTCTTTTAACTGCATTTATTTTTTATTGCTAGCGGAACATAGTTACCAGTTGTGGCGGAACTATACCTTAGTGTACTACGCCGTAGACAACGACAAATATCCCTAGAGCTTACAGAATTTAACGAAGAATCCCTCACACCTGACTCGTATACGTCGTAGTCCTACAAGTCGTATTTACATTATTATTTGTCCAAATTACGTTTTAAATGGAAGAAATTTTGACTAATACTTACATTTTAGAAGAACTCGTTACGAACCTACTATACTACGGCAAACATTACATGTTTTGTGGTAAAATATTTTATATAGTTGTCGTAGACTACGCTACGCCATAGTCTACGGCGTAGTTCCCTACGATTCGCAGTTTAACCGGTTTTGGGCTTACATACCAAATACTGTATTTTTTTTTCACAGGACCTGTATTGATATTTTTAGGCGATATATCCCACAACTGAAAATTTTGAATATTCAATATATTATATATTTTTATTTTCTATTTTTTTAGCAAATTCTTGTCTTCTTATTCTGACTGGTATGGAAACGACAGAAGTACCTAAGACATATTAAACTTAGCTACTTTTGACTGCCTTATTGGTTTAGTGATCGCAAGCGCGACTGCTGAGCGTGAAGTCCTGGATTCGATTCCCGGGTCGGGCTAAGTGTTATTAGATTTTTCTACATGCATGGAAATTCTCAGTAGCAGCATAAAGTCTGAAACTGTGCCCTGTAGATGACAATAGGCTCGCCCCCTATTACATGGAATTCAATAACGACACGGCGGAATGTGGGTGTACAATAGTACACCTCTGCCTAACCCTTCGATTAATAAAGGCAAGATGCTATGTTGTGTTATAAACTTAGATACGGTTTTTGAAACCATATGAACATAAATGAACATTTTTTTAATGCCCCGTCGGGTCTGCCAAGATAACCGCGTAGTACTGCGTCACCTTTACGATAATCCTTTTTTAGGATTGTCGTATTGCCTAGAAATATGATACTCATACCATCAGGCCTGTATTCCCTGAAGGGTTACTTACGCAGAGCGTTTTTCTACTATTCTACACCCACATTCACCGCAGCGGTTACTATATCAGGGCAACCGGTACGAAATTATTGCCAAACCCAAACTGAGGCTTCTGTAAATGTCCATTATTCATACAGAAAAACTCGATAACACTGCACTGTCCTGAGTTCGACTATCAAGAGCCGAACCTAGGACCTGACGCTCAAGATTTGTGTTTGACCAATGAGGCATTTTCAGCTCTGTACTCGTAGGTATGTACATATATTATGTTAGTCAAACGTTTTGTGGTTTTTTTTTGCATTCACAACAATCTAAGTTATGTATTGCTTCTTACGTGATATCTGTCATGATGTTTTGTTAAAATGTATTTTTTTTAATACCCGACTAAAAACTGATTCAGGTATATAAACTACAGCATATATATCACTTTTCTCTTTAAATAAACACTACTCCCAGTCGCGAAACTTACATTACACACATTATACTCTGCTCATTAGTTTAGTGATCGCAAGCGCGACTACTGTGCGTAAGGTCCTGGGTTCGATTCCCAGGTCGGGTAATGTGTTATTAGGTTTTCTGTATGGAAATCGTCAGTAGCAGCTCGGAGTCTAGAACTGTTCCCGGTAGATGACAATAAGCTAGCCCTGTATTACATGAGACTCAATACTGGCATCGGTGAAATGTGGTTCGGGTGTGAACACTTCTGCATAACCTTTCGAGGAATACAAGCGTGATACTATGTTTTGCTACCATAATAGATGACCTTGTGCAGCTGGGGATAGATCGGGAATAGGCCATAAGTCAAAGTCAAATGTTTTTATTTCAAGTGGGCCTGTACGGGCGCTTTTAAGACGTTATGATTCTAGTTGCCCGTTCCAAATGTGGGTTGATCCTATGGAAAAGAGACCGGCAAGAAACTCAATGGGTACTCTTTTAAAAAAAAACTGTTTTACAATCTTCTTCGATACACAAATTATACAATGTAAAAAAACACTTAACACAAAGGAAAATATAAAAAAGAAAAACAGCTGTACGATAAAAATATCTAAAATACAGGCAAATACAAAAAAATGCGAAATCACGGTAACCAAGTCGTAGGGTTTAGACAGGATGTGACAGTTACCAGGGAAGCCACATGTGTAGAAGAAAATTAACGCCACACATCTTTATTGTCAACATAGTCTATAATCTTATAGTATGCTTTTTTTATAAGTAGGTACTGACTTAACGTGTTTTTTAAATCTGCCATCCGTTAGATCCGTTATTGATTTGGGCAGTTTATTGTAAAATCGAATACTATTCCCTAAGAAGGACTTATTCGTTTTGGTTAATCTAAATTTAGGTACTATTATTTTATAATAGTCTCTAGAATCAATGAGTTACACCTAAAACAATTGTTTCATGCTGCCCTCGAGCATTACGTTTGATCCAAATTGTGGTACATTTGGCAGTGAAAATTTAAAGCACTTGGTTTTAGTACAATTTAATAGAAGATTGTTTGCCGCAAACCATTTTGAGAGGATGGCTAATCCATCGTTAACACGTAAGAGATCACGGTCTCTCCTATTAATTTTAAAAATTAATGATGTGTCGTCATCATATAAGGGAGATCATTAATATAGGCAAGGAACAAAAAAGGGCCCAGGAATGAGCCTTGGGGGACCCCAGAGATGTTACTCCATTAATACCTACTTTTTGGAGTCTATTTGAAAGATACCATAGTACAAGCTGCTGCATGTCCATCTAATAGCAGTCATCGTATGGTGCTGCATAAACGTAAACTCTTTTCGTAACCAACCCAGGACACCGTCACCGTGTGGCTAGGAAAACCAGCATGAAAATACAATATTCACTGTTAGTGGCTGGTTGCTTGTACACAACACAAGGCACTATTGTGTCTACGTCTGCAGTAGGTTTAGTTGGTTTTAATTAGGCGTGCTAGACTATAGGTACCATGTATACGAAGATATACATGTAGATATATCTATGTTCAAACAGAGTGCGGCGGCGACGGCGGCGGCGGCATCGGCGTGTCGCGTCGGAACGCCTTACAATTAACTATAGGTATGTATTTATTTGCAGATCGAGGAATGGTCGTGGAAAATACAAATTATATTTATTGAATGGAAGCAGAAAGAAACGTACCCAATCCAATAGAGTAGTTCGCTCTGCAAACCAAGTAAATCTGTCGTAAGTTTCATGTTGACTACACTTGTGGGGTAACCTGTACCAACTACAATACATAGTAATTATGTCACTTATTTATTACGCTATGGCTCTTATTTTTTTGTCATGTACATTTATTAAATGTTGGCGCCAAAGCGCCTTATTTTCTTTTTATAAGTATTTGAATTACGAATTTACCATATTTGTCACAAACCATAGCTGTAGCTATGCAGCTAACCAGTGTCACAGATAATTATCATTAAACAAAGAACCTCTTGTTTTATTCTAAATTATTACTGCCTCGGTGGATTAATGGGACTAGATGGAATTTTATGCGCTACAGCTGCGCACGATTCTAGTAAGAAAGAAAAAAGAAATAAATAAAGCTGTGCTAAAAAGTCATCAAATCCAGTTGGCCTGAAAAGTATCTTCAAGATAAAGCTTGCCCAGTGAGTCAAGTATCAGCTAATTATTGTTTAGATTCTTGCGATAGCAAAATTTTTTGTCTTTACAATAAAGTTCGTTAAGATTTAGTATTCCTTTGCTAAAATGTTCCTTTAGTTTTATTGTTACTACTATTTATTTTCTGTTAATAAAGCTACATATTAATAATACTTTTAAAATTGAAATTGATTATGTTTTTTTTTTTTTCGACTATATTCCAGCCCGAGATTTTTAAATTCGCCACTGTTACATACATTGTGGCAGAAATAATCTGGCAAATACTTATTTTTTATTTTTCAGTCTAGTTTGGGTCTTAAAGTAAATAGTCACACACTATAAAATTTAAAAAAAAAATAATTACTTTTAATATTATTATTATATCTTACCATAGTAGGAATAAATAAGTGATATGGCAACATTCACATTTCAAAAGCTGTCCACCCCGTCTACTCTCATCATTGATTGGATGTTACCACCCAATTATTTTTCTCAGAGACCAATCACGTAGCTCCAAGCACTCAGTGTAAAAATGTCGTCGCGATTGTAGCGAAGTGTTCAACATTCCGACAATTTCCTATCGTTTATCAAGCCAAACGCAGTCGCACTCGCTTTAAGTAACAATACCTATATAAATTGTTGTGTTTACATTATCCTGCAAACTAGTGCTGCAGGTACGCCTAAGATTTTTACTTTCTCTTCTCGAGTTATAGACCCATGACAGATGATCCTTGACTAGTGTTTTTTGTATTTGTAAATAAAAACAAAGATGTGGAATAATACACTTGCTAGTTGCTGGTTACGTGGATTAGGAGGAAAAGTGATACGTTGACGTAATCACCTTGGGTATTTATTCGTTTGTATGTCGGCTGGATAATGAAAAAATATCAATCGAGAATTTAGGATATGGAAAGTGTAAATAGAGCGATTTCTAAGTGCAAATTTTTTCGTAGATATGGCTGACGAAATGGATCCTTGCGAATGCCTGTGGAACCATGAGCTGGCGATGCGTCGGCTAATCTCTCTGGTGAGTTATTCGGCCTTGTATGATATGTTATTACTGGAGTGGGTGGACCGTGTAACGTCCACGTCTACACTATCGTCGTAATAACACCTTCTTTGTTTTTATTTCTGTTTACCAACATTATAGGAACATGTTCTTTCATTATTAGTTAAAGAAATTATTAGTTGTGTCTTTAGTTTGTAAATATTATAGATATGACTGTGACCTATATTTCTCAGGATAAATAGTAGATATGTACTACTTATGCTCATCCAATTGCGAAACACATATCTTTAATTTACCCAATTTTATGCTAACCTGTGTACAGGTTTTTAGTTTGTTATAAATAATATAAATTCCATAGCCAACTAGTACTACAGAATTATAATTAAACTTTTCCATAAGGTTTATTCATAACAAATTATCATATAAATCACACTTGTCAAGAATATTGATTTAAAAAATCCATTATTAATTAGGTACTATAAAATAATTGCTCTCTAATAGCTCTGGTCGTTATACAACTACATAACTATTTAACGAAACAACCATCTTATAATACTAATAATAAAGTTAGCAGTTTTAATATAAATAAGACATTCTTTGAGTATTTTCATGCCATTGTCTTCTAGTGTTAAGTTACATCAGTATAAAAAAAGTGATTATTTCATTGATTAACTAATACTATAGTCATACATATTTCTATTTGTTTCTACTTATTTGTCTATTCCCCAAGAATTCTTTATTTATGTCTTAATATGACTGAAGAATTCAATAGACATTGATTAACAGAAAATTCAGCATTAGACGTGAACTGGACCACATTTATATTTCAAAAGAGATACAGTATGTAAAATGTTGACTAACAAGCTACATTACTTAACTTGTAGCTACAACAAATGTGTCAGCTGTGAGTGAAATGTCACTGTATTATGAAAACAACATAGCAATGTAGCAAACATCCTTCTTAATGTTTGTAGATTGTGTAGTGAGTAATAAATGCATTATTATTTAAAAAAAGAAAGATAAGTACCTATGGAACTTATACTTGAACACATATTTAAACTGTTGTTCTATTTATTATATTAACATCCAACTACAAGACACACTTCCACTCTCCAGGCTACCAGTAAGAAAGAAAAATTCCAATAACACTGTACTTGACCTAGAAATCAAACACAAGACCTTATGCTCAACAGCCGTGCATATTACCACTTAACATTTTGTACTTTTATTTATTCTGATATCCGAAATAGTTACATCTTGGATCTTTATTAAATAAAGCTGTTGAAATTTATTATTTTTATTAGTTTAATATCGAAAATCAATAATTATGATTAATTTGATGCATTTTTTATCACAATGTTCATTACAGTTTGGTTATGTGGTTAATTTTTATTATCCATGTTATTGTAAAAGGTTACGTTTATATTATTAGATTTTCAATTACAAGGTTTGTTAACCATTCAATAAATAAATTTAATGAATAAATTACTAGTCACGGATCTAATTATGGCATTATATCAGTTCTCCAAACCTAATCTATGTAGGTCATTTTACAGTCTGTTATGTTTAGTTTTTCATTTCCTACTAATAGCATGATTTTGTTGATCCATTTTTTAAATCGAAATCGTCAATCGTCTGAATATATACACGCCAACTTTTTTATTACCTACTAGAAAAAATTAAGGCTATATTGTACTCATTATTCACACACAACTTTTATGATGCGAGCAACTCGGAAATCGTGAAAAAATCTACTGCATTTGACCCAGTCAGGTATCCGCTTTTGTATAAAATAGATTTTCTATTAGCTTGTAAAATTGAGGCATATTTGAAAATAATAATGATACGTCCTGTCATAAAACGAACTAATGTCGAGCAAGCCTTTACTTTAAATATATCGCTGCCCTAGTTTCATAGTAAGAAGTCTTTAAAAATAATATATGGATGCCTATGAGAGTTGTTTAGACATATTTTTTAATAAACCATTTCAGAGAACTTTAAAATCATAAAACATTTTTAAAATATCCGAATTCAATATGAGGTTGTTACAAAGTCTCAAAATTAAACTTTATACACTTTTTACTAATTAAACACTTAAAAAATATAATGTATAAATAACTCGCAAATGCATTTAACTAAGCTATCAATTTTTATTATATCATCCACATTCCAAATAATAAGTCATTTAGTGATAGTAAAAACTTGAAATTATGAATAACTCAATACACACTTTTCTCAAGATATCAGATACTATTGAACTGGGGCAACGATATGCTAATTATTTAAACTTCGCAATGTTCCAACAGTTAGCGTGTAAATTTATTATATAGTTAAAGTGTTAACTGAGTCCCTTATCGCGACTGATAAACCAATTATTTCACGCCTGTAATTGAATGCGATATTGTTTATGGCCGCGTTCGTCTACTACGTCGTTTTTGAAACTGAAATTTCTCTAGCTTAGTGAGTTCCTAGTCCATAGACAGTTTATTATTGATCCAATAATAGCTGATGCGCAAGCGCAAGATGAAAATATGCCCAAAAGAGGTTGTTCAGTAGAGGAAGATTTTGTGACTTATGTACGCATTATTCAGTACTATTAGTCTAATGCTAAAGGAAAACATTGGAAGGCAAAAGGCATGTCCTAGAACTCTACCTATCCACGCTAGGCGTACTTATACCATTTCCTTTTAGAGAGCAAGCCTGAAGCTCAGCAGTTAAGCAGTAGGCTATTAATGTTTCAACAGTCGTGGCTGAGATCCGCGCGCTGGGTCTGGAGATAGCGCCTCACAAAACCGAGGCGCTATGGTTCCACAAGCTGCCTCGCGGCAGGGAACCTCCCAGTTCGCGGATACGCGTTGGTGACGCGCAGGTCGAGGTGGGCCGGTACATGAAGTACCTGGGGCTCACCTTGGACAGTCGGTGGGGCTTCGAAGAGCACTTCGAACGCCTGGTCCCCCGAGTCGAGAGGGTAGTGGGTGCCATGCACAGACTGCTGCCTAATCTCGGGGGGCCTCGGGAGGAAGTTCGCCGCCTCTACGGGGGGGTCGTGCGATCCGTGGTGCTGTACGGGGCGCCTGTATGGTCGGCTCGGCTATCAGGCGTCCGGCGCTGCGGGTCGAAGATCAACGGCCTGCAGCGCAAAGTCGCAATACGGATCGCACGAGGATACAGGACGGTATCCTTCGAGGCGGCAACTCTACTGGCGCGTTATGTGCCGTTCGACATCCAGGCGGATACGGACGCGAGGGTGTATCACCGGATCCGCGCTATCCGCCAGGACGGTGAGACCGCGCCAGCTTCGGCGTTCGACAGGCTAAGGCGGCGCGCACGTAGACACGCGCTCGACTTGTGGCGCGAACGGCTTTTACGGCCACAGTTCGCGCACAAGCGCGTTGTCGAAGCGATACTGCCGCACTTCGGAGCCTGGCTCAAGAGGAGCAAGCGCGTCACGTACCGATTGACGCAGGTGTTCACCGGGCACGGTTGCTTCGGTGAATACCTGAATAGGATCGGCCGCGAGGCCACGGCAAATTGCCACCATTGTGGAGGAGGTGACCAGGATACTGCACAGCACACGCTTGAGGCGTGCCCTGCGTGGGCCGCGGAGCGGCAGATTCTGGTCGACCAGATCGGGCAAGATCTCTCTCTGCCAGCCATAGTATCGGCTATTTTTATTTTTTATTTTATTTTATTTCTCAAGAAAACTTACAGCTAGAGTAAAGTCAACACATAACACATACAATACACGAAGGCCAATTAAAAGTTTCCACATATAGTATAAGCATAGAATAAGGTAGACAGATGAATAATGCACACTGAATAGGCTGAGGGAATAATTTCCGAGTAGAAAAATGAGAGAGAAGAATAGCCAACCATTTGTTCGTCATCCCTCAAAGAAGTGATTACTCATTGTCCTTTTAAGTTTCGAGATGCTGGTATTAAACAAATCAACATCAACATCAACTCTCTGACATGTTGCGTTGTAGGTTCTGCTGGCTCTTATTAAGTATGAATTTTGCCTATAAGTGGATTGTACTGAAGGTGTATATAAAAGATTAAATTTCCTTAGTAGTGCTGATGGTACGCGCAGACCAATTTTATGTAGTAGTTCAGAGCAATCAGTCGAACCATTGATTAAGTTATGCAAAAAGGCCATATCAGCTATGGTTCTACGTTCGTAAAGTGGAAGAATGTGAAATTTTTTGCAACGGCTAAGATAATTAGGTAAGTATGTTCTAGATCTATATTGAATGTACCTCAAAAATTTTTTTTGAATATTTTCTACACGTTTAATATAGATATTATAATTAGGATTCCAAACCTGTGAACAATATTCGAGACGACTGCGAACAAAAGCACAATACAATATTTTTATAGTTTTAATATTATTAAAATCACTAGAGATTCTCAAGACAAACCCTAATGCTTTCGAAGCTTTCTTAATAATTTCATCAATGTGTGCGTCAAAAAGTAACTTCGAATCAAACGTTACGCCTAAATCTCTAATGGTGCTGACCCTGGTTAACGAGGCATTTTCAAGTCTGTAATTATACTGCAAAGCGTTAGGTTTGCGAGTAAAAGTGCATATATAGCATTTAGATATATTCAGCTCCAACCTGTTGACAACACAATAGTTACGAAACCTTTCGAGATCGATCATCTATGCTGGCAGAATCGGAAAACTGGAGGGCAGTGGTCTCCTTCTGTGAAGCAGTCATGCTCCAGAAGGAAGCCGCTGAGCGGGATCGGGAGAGGGCCGATCCCGCTCGACGTAGGAGGAGGCGCCGGGGAGCAACCGCCCCGGCGCGCAACATGCCGCAACCCCCTGCCTAACACCTTAGGGGGGGGGGCCTTAGGGGCCGCGAGCGCGCAGAGTGGGGACTCTGCTAGCGCTCTCGTCTAGCGACCCCCGAGAAGACGGCGATACGGTGTGGTCCCGTGTCGCCGTGCACACAGCACCCAGCGAGGGTAACGGGGGGACCTCTCTACAGTCTCCCCCGGGACGTGCACGAGGGGGTGGCCTCTTTACAGTCACCCCCTCCGGGAAGTGCCTCACGGCAGGACACCGTGGTGGGGTTCGGTGCGGTCTTGTAAGAGTTCCCGAGGCCCACCATATGGTGTCGAGGCGGATCACCGTGGTGAGTTTAGCCGGTAGGAGTCCGGCACACCCCTCCGCCCCCCCCAGGCGGAAGATAGCCCATGATGGGTTCTCACCACGATAATCAAAAAAAAAAAAAAAAAAAAAGGCTATTAATGTTTGAAACTTGTGGTCCGCGTTTAAAACCCATACGAAACTCAGTTATTCCTCTGTACAATAGATATTATCATTGAATATACGCGTAGTTCTATCATATAATATTTCTTTAGTCAACTCTTACGACATCCGACATCCGTTGTAACAGATGTGATCTATTCAAGAATAGATTGTCGGTCTTCATACGACAAAACTGATGGATAATAATTACTTCTAAATTATGAAGCAATGACAACACGCGCACTGAAATTGCACGTACGTGATACGAAAACATTGCGAAATTGTCTTATAGTTGGTCGTAGATTATATCTGGTGCAGGGTTATATTTGACCTAAGTAAATATTTACACTGCCATTGTACACAGATCGCTTTTTACGTGACTTAAAACTTCATAAAAAAGCTTTAGTTTGACATTATGGCATACGGCTGCACTCACTGAAATTAACTAGTTATTTTAAAAGGAGCTCATAATACGACTGACTTTACACCATATTCCGAGTTTTCGCGAAACTAAACGCACACAGTAAAAAGACAGGTAGGTATTAGAGTATTTATATTCTTATGGTGAGTTACAAACATATTTCTGTTCTATGCCTAGTCTATTTTATATTATACAGTTAAAACTAGGCAGTTGACGTGTATAGACAGCTTCGTAATTTAATGCCTAGTAATGTTATGATATCGTGTCAGATAAGATTGCGAGATACGTGCACTCGTTATGAGCACGCACTCGTACTGAACGGTGCTTACATATGTATAAGTTAGTAGGTACATAGCTAGGCTAGTACTCTCGATCGTCTATGTCTGAACCTGAACTTTAAACAATAGAAAGGCTGCCTTGGACGAGGTCTTTAACCTAAGACGAACTTGTCAAATCAGTATAGGTATACTTGACGAGGCAAAAAAGACGTTTTCCGGGACTTATGCAACTTATGTTCTGCAGTTCATGTACCAGGAATGTTATTTAATTTGGCGCTAGACTTGTGTATCGAAAAGAAAATTGAAGAACTGGTTTACAGTATTATTTCTTTATATCGCTCTGGCACATATACAAACCAAATTTAATTACTTTGCGCTAATGTATACTTGTGTTATCATGACAAATGAAAATACAAATGCAAACTGCATAGGAGCATTTGTGCTGCAAATTACACGAATTAAATGCGTAATTGTCTTTTGGAATCCTTTTGTGATTACTATTAATCTCAGTACTTTCTGTACTTTGAACATGATTTTTTCGTATCAAGTAGTATAAAATCGTTGTAAACCGTAAGACCAAGGACTGCTTCTTTATATCCCGAGTTTAGCTAGGTAAAGTTTATATACGTTTACGTATTCACGGAGAATTTTTAATAAAAAACGGCAAGTATGTAACAAACATGAATATGCCAATAATCGATTTTCATCTGACATTGCAATTACTGACTTAGGATTTCGCTTACGCTAACTTCATTCAAATTTACTAACTTTTGTTTATAAGTGCAAGTTTTAAAAGAACAGATTATTTAAATAAATAATTAAAACCTAGAAACATGTCCGGGATCATTGCTATTTAAAGTATTGTTACTTGTTTACAGTTATTCCTGCCATTCCACCTTCAGTTTATCAACAAACCAAATTCAGTATGAATATTCAACTAACAAAATATAAGAACTTATTTACAAACAAACGCAGGAAATTGATTTCGCCGACGATGATTTTTAAGTAATCAAACGTAATGGCGTTTACGTAATAACTACGTAAAATTTAACTACTGTGATAGCAGTTTATAGGTGTTTCATGTACTTTTCCGTGACGTAAAGACAACGTAGGTATATTACATAATTATTATGTAGGTACTTAGTCCAAGAGACATATTTACATTATCCTGAAATGCATGTAGTCAGAAAATCTTCTTAGAAAAATGCGACGTGGGCATCCTGCCAGGATTGATTAACAGTCTTGCCAGTGGTGGTCCGAGGGGGGGCGGGAGTCGTAGGAGTCATGACCAAATAATATACTACGTTATGGAAAATGCAATTAATAAGCGCACTGTACTCATCGATAAACAATAAATTTTAAACTTGACCCTTATACGAATGTTATTAATTAAATCAGTTGTATGTCTGCAAGAGTGGTGATAGAACCTCAAAGTTACTCTCAAACCACCCACGACCAAGCTCGTAGACGTAAATTCTTATAATTGTTAGCGTTGCTTAAAAAAATCCTCTTTTGTTTATCCAGCTTCGTCAAGGTCAGTCATACTGCACGGACAGCGAATGTCTGGACCAGCTGCCCAGTCTGCCGAGGCCTGAGTCGTCCGCCAACAGCTTCATGGTGATGTTCCTCATGATGGCGCTCGCACTCGCCATGTACGCCATGCGCCCGCGCCGCAATCAGATACAGGACGCTGCGAAGCCCACGCGCAACTCTCAGGTAATAAAATTAGTCTGAAAAGCTTCAAGTTGCAAGTGCAAGTTGTATCTTCTAGGTTAGTTACTTCATCTTCGCATTGTCACTTATAATTAGATAGTAAAAGTAAACAAAAGCCTATCTACTGAAAACAAAAATAGTTTGAAGAATATTGGTAATCTTGACTGTCTTTTTCTCGTGATAGATAATACTTGAAAATAGGTATCTATTAGCACGGGCTTACTAAAATAATTCCGTGAGACGAATCGGAAGCGTTTATGCAGGGCAGTTGTGGAGAAAGGACATAGTCTATATTTTTCTCCTTCCTTATACTGAAATCCTCGTGGATACCGTTCTCCCTGAAAAGCAAAGATTAAAGCCGTTTGGCCTAACTCTTGCCGCTTATATAGCATAATTACCGCTACGTGATTATTTCAAATCAATTGAAATAACATTAATACTACAGTCTATACACGCATAGAACATTGCTTCAGTCCAACTCTGAGTCATGCTCAATTTAATCAGCAAAGTCACTCATGTTTGTTTCAGTTTTAACCTTTAAATTAATGCATTCAATATGTCGATAAATAATGTCACCTGTAGATTGTAAACTGGAAGAATTACGTGACTTATCACCTGAACTCCTGAAACTATTTGTGTGTTCTCTTTCTTTGTGATCTATCGTTTAAAAATAATCGCTAATCGCTCAAAAATCTCGCTCAAGACTAACACAGTATTATACGAATGAGGTTTTATGTATACACCTGTCCATGAGCCAATTAATTATTTTAGGTAAAATGAGATAATAATATGAATCAATAACAAGCATACGTTCACCTGCTTAAACATAAAAAAAATTAAGAGTGAAACTAAATTCAATGACAAAAGAATAAATGTTGAATGACCTCAACAACTCAACTGGAACAGTACAGAAACACGATTTTCAATTTTCCAATACTCCTTGTATCTAACTGTACTGTTCATTTTATGTGTTAACACTTCTGTCGTGTTCGAGCTATCACATAAGAATCGATCATACCTTAGTGGAAAGATTAGCTGGTGAGCCATGATGGTATTGCAGCTGACTAGCCACTACTGGCCAGGGTGCGCCTAACGATTCACTCGTAGAGGCTCTTTCCTTACATTACACTAATTATAATTGATTTCTAATACACATAACAATTTAATTAAATATGAATAGGTCTAAAGTGGTTCAGAATGCCCTACAACGTATTATTGTGTACGAATAGACAAAATTGCCGACGACAGACAGAATGGAAACGTTTATTTACAAAACGTATTGTGAATGTAGACAACATTAAAGTAGGGCACGTCGTCAAACAGTTATTTGCAGTTATTTTTTATCGATTTCTATTTTGGAAGGAGAATCATGGCAACACTTTAATATAAGACGTAACGTAGGTATAGATAGATAACTGCCTTATTGGTAATGTCGCCATGTCGCAAGCGCGGTTGCTAACCGTGAGGTTCTGGGTTAGATCCCGGGTCCGTCAGTATTAGTGGGTTTATCTGTTATAAAATTCGTAAAAGCTGGCTGTTAAAGTGCTGAATATATTATCCATCTACCCAACTACTTTTAAAATTAACTAAAGACGGTGCAAACTTTTTGACTATCACATTTTTTGTTCCATCGTCAACTTAATTGGGAATCCAGTTTAGTTTTGCATTCATCGTCCGTTGTGGAGGTGGAATGACGTCAGGCTACAAAGAGAACCGGTCATTGCCAAATACATTCTACAACAAAAAGAAAACATTGACATGTGCGCAGGATTACTTCACAACGACAAGATGAGGAGACGCAATTCTGTTATTTAAGTGACTTAAATATGAACGTCAAGCATTGTAATATTTATTAATAGATGTTCTTATGAAAATAAAGTCTAAATTTTTGCTCCAAAAGTTTGAAAAATGAGAAAAAACAAAGATTCCAGTCACGATGCATATCGGCTCGTGATCGTGATGGACTAGCACTGTCACCAGTTGTGCTAAATTTATTAGCAATAACATTAGACTGATCAGTTTGGATGATGACCCTCGGAACAAAATAAAATTATGTAATTTGGAAGATTATGAAATCCGAAAAGTAAAACAGTCGTAAAGATATAGACAAAATGATTTAACAGCATCAAAACAAACAGCCTTGTATTATAATAATTATGAAATAATATCCAGAAACTAAACAGATTATAAGTGACTATCGATGTTATTGTTTTGACTCGGGTCATAACAAACTAACAGTACAAGCTCGGGGTTGCTAAACGTGTAGTATTAATATCATACATATTAAATACATTACTCGCGTATAATCTGACTGTGTCTGATCTCTGACCTTTGAAATGGTATTGACTTATAAACTCGATAATTTTAACATTTTAAACAAAAACTACACTCTATAATACATGTAATACACTGGTATCTGGTGTGAACACACATGAAACCAGTGTATGAAAAAAAAAGATGAAACAAAAACCGGTCGTAAATATTTTTTTGCGCAGCATCACGGTGTTTTTCTCGTTTGATGCTAGTGCGACAAAAAACATAATTAGTTTTAGAAAATTTCAAAATAAATAGTTCGTTCTATTATTCGACTTGATGAAAGTATTTGTATGATGTCTAGACCAAGATTAAAGTAAATTTCATAAATTCGATATCATGGCGCTGTACTTAATATATTATTTTTCTTAATTTGCGTAGCCGGAGCAGTGTAAACGGCCATTGCGTGCGCAGCGAGTTTTAGTTAGCGTGTTAACTGCGTCCGAAGTATCGCCCTTAAACATGGCAACACTGCTGACTTACTTTGATTTAAATACGGCATGAACCATTTAAATAAGACCGCTACTCGACAGCCTGCAGAAGACTAAAAAAACTGTTTGTTCCCAGGACCATGACGGCGCGCCTCCTACACCACCAAGAATATAAAGACGAGTCCATCGCAAAGGGGTCACGCTAACAATGAATTCCAGTAATTGTATTATAATATAGTAAAATGTTCCGCACCGAGTTGTGGACAGCAAGCGTCATCACAGCTAAGTGTAGATGTATAAGATCTTGTATAGGTATTATGTACTGATAAGGTTCATTATTACGATTGGAAAGTTTCGATGTATAACCATTTAGTTTCGCTGTTGCTGCCTTGCCTTTGAAATTGAATTTAAATATGGAGTAGAAGGCGTCACAATAATGATTCTTATGAACGTAGTTTATTAATGTTAAAAAATATAATTCCTCCTTAGTCCTCTGCTCCTTGAAAGTTGATTATAATAATTATGTATTAATTACTGCTTACTGTACATCTTTTGGTGCTATTTTTTTCACGATGTTTTTATTTATATAAGCCTACAACAGCCCCGCATCTGTTATGTTATAATAAAACAGATTATTCCTTTTTCTGCAAAATAATTGAAATGTTAATTATTGTGCACTTAAACAAATTTGTTTACAACATGACGATATGATTAACACGATTCACATAATAATAAGTGCAATATACTATCTCAAACTTTAATCAAGATCTGACTTTAAAGTATTAATATGATTAGTAAAGCGTTCAAGTTTGCACTGATTAACCTGACGCGATGAATAATTAAAAATCGATCTTTCGAAGACTTAAATTTTGTAATCAAGGAAAATCGTTTTGCAATCACAATTGTGCATAACTCAAGTTGCAATACGTTGCCCGCTATTGTTTTTGGATTATATAATATCTGACACTTAAATTGCGATTGCCGAACAGCTGCGCTCGCTCACGCCAGTCACATTGAGCGAAAACGTGTCTGTAGCAATAAAAAAGATTTGTTTTATGAGATTTTGAATAACAAATAAATAGGGAAATTAAATTTCTCCTCATTTGTGATAATGTCTCCTTTTATGACGTTCATTACTTTGCCTCAACTTGCGATTTTATTATTTAATATCACTTGTTTTGCTTATGTTACTTAGTTTAAAAGTGAGATGAGAAAAATAAATAATATACTCTTGTAGGTACATGAATGACACATACAGGGAGATTATTTTTCCATAACCTGTTTTTTTTTATTTTTCTGGTCAAACGCATGCATATTCCACTAGTTCTAGTTAATTCACGTTTGACTTGGGTTGGGTTATATTTTCAACCTTAATTAATTTTGTCAGTTACTGTATTGTACTATACATTTTATGTATTTTTATTACGACAAAACCGATCGAGATTCTATTTATCAAGAGAAATAAATATAACTATGGATTACTCATTGTTTTATTTCATTTAAATGAGTACCAGAATTCTTTGAAATTGAGCCACGTTGAACAAGTATGAATGCACAGCCAGTGCTTTGGTACTAGTATAACGCTGCGCCAGTGGATCAGGACTCGCGGTTCTACCGCGTTACGCCGGTGATAATGGATAGCCATTCTAACAAAAAAAAAAAAGCCTGATCATGCCGTCCGGAAGACCGTCAATGATCAAGAAATAATTTACAGCGATCGCTCCAGGCCAAAAAGGAGAACCAAAATCTTCGAAGATATGTCATCTATGATTTGAAAGATTTCCTCAGACTAACGAGCACCACACGGAAATCTCGCTCCGCTCTAATAAAAAGACGGTGACCCTAACTTCCAACAAAAGACCTCACCTTCCATTGAATGTCATAGAAAAAAAGATTCATGTTCCTCAATTCGAACCGAAGATTCCTTGTCGAGCTACTGATGCAGAACCAACTGCACCGATCATAAAGTGAAAAAGCACGCAATATTATTAAAAACTGTATGTATTTAGGTGATATTAAAATGAACACTGTAAAATGCAAATTGTCAACAAGGACGTGAAACTGGCATATTTGAAAAATGGGTATGTCCTACAACGGATTATGCTAAAACGCACCATAGTGGTAACTTAAAACTCAACACGCTAAAATATTGATTCTCATTCTAAAAACGGCATTATCCTATTGAGTAGTATAAAAATACATCGTCTCAATTTACATACTCTCTAACAATTCCATACATACACTTTGCATTATAAAATTTAGAAGTGTCCTGCCCCCAAAAGGCGTGTGTTAGTATCATGAGTCCTGTATTCTGTCCACTTCACTCTTAACCTTTCTTAATAATACACTTATTTGTTTGTACTTTCCTATCGAATTTGGAAGGTTCTCGAAGTTGATGACGTCACAAATATCTTTGGCGAACTTGTCGTCCGTGGGTAGTTTGAGGTATGGGGAAGCAACGTTTATGACTGGTGTGCCATATAGGGTGCCCTTGACGTGTCCAGGTTTTGACTCTGGAGTGCTTAGGACGTCGGGGACGGTGTCTTTACTTTTCTCGGTATCATTAACTACTAGAGTGTTTGATGAAGATGGTTCTGGTATTAATTCAACATGATTTTCTGTACTTTTGGCGTCATTTAGAGGTTCTTCAGGTTGGGTTTGTTTGTCATTATCATCAGCTACATTTTCATTACTATCAATGTCACTTTTAACATTTTCTTCTTTAATGTCTTCTTCCAAATTCTCTTTGACATCGTCATTAGCTATGTCCATGTTGTCATCAGTATCTTCAATAGTCTTATCTTCTATGATTTCTTCCGTGGTGTCCAATATACTAATAACAGATGAATTGGGTGTGCCACCTCCTTCTAACGCGTTCAAAAGAAGTCGTTTCTTCTCTTCTAAATCGTCTAAGCTTGGGCTGCCGCGTCCACTACTCTGGGATTTATCCTGAAAAACATTGAGTCAAACATTTGGTCCAAATTGCGTTAGCATTTACTGTACTGAGGGTGCAGGGGAAATAAATAAGGAAATAGTACATGCATAGAGAATCGTGAGGCACTATACGTTTATCAACGAAGCCAGTAGTGCTAAGAGTATTTCAATTGGCATCAATATTTGTTAACGATCTTAATTGAAGTGTGTGATTGGACTTTCGATATATTCCGAAATTCTATTCCTACTAAAGACGCAACGGATATCCAGTATCCGGCCAAATCTACCTACATTATTAGATAACAATATCAGCAAGAAAAATTAATATTAATTACAAGACCTTATATCATCCAATTACTTACGTCATCTTCGTCAATAGTAATGAGGTCTGCGAGCGGTATGGGTATGTCTCCAACTCTAATCACTTCTACTACTTCAAGTTCATCTCCCGAGCTCTCAGGCTTGTTCTCCGCGGGGACAGGGGAGTCAGCTGGAAGTGGAGGCTGTTCTGCGGGAGAGGGCGGAGGGGGAGGGCTTGCGGGCGGCGGGGGAGGAGGGGGAGGCGGCGGTGGCGGAGCCTCGTCCGGTAAAGGGGGATTGGACGGAAATTCTGCTACTTCTACAAAAGAAAAACCATTGCAAATCTTTATGTTCACATTGATAAATTAGAAACAGACCAACTTTGAGATAGAGGCAGCACTGTATCAGCATCATTCTTTGCTCTAATTACAACAACACCCGGATACTTACGTTGCAGCCCTAATTAGAGTACTTATTCATAGGTCGACGTTTACACGTACAGGGAGCGTGATCTTTCTCGACCTCTTTGAAGTTAGCCATATGGCAACTCTAATGGTTTTTTGAACCAAGAACTTCACAGTGACCAAGTAAAATCTTTACGTGCTGCAGTTTGGTTATGTTCAGGATTTAACGTTCCTTTACTCAGAGCCTTGTTTTAGCTAATCTAAACCAGCAACGAGCCTCCTCAAAGAAACCTAATTATGAGTATTTAAGTGCTACCATAGTAATTAGGGAATTTGAAGCGAATTAATCGTTAAATCGCTCGAAGTTTGAATCACAGAACACTGCTTGTGATCACAATCAGCGCAATATCATATTCATTATAATGTAACGCGCCATTACAAAAGTAAATAAATGACATATAACATAGCATCACGCCCGTATTCCCCGAAGGGTTAGGCAGAGGTGTACTACTGTACACCCACATTTCGCCGATGCCGTTATTGAGTCCCATGTAATAGGTGGCAAGCCTATGGCCATCTACCGGGCACAGTTCCAGACTCCGTGCTTTGATTTCCATACAGAAAAACCAAATAAAGACCAAATGACCAATGAGGCAGTCAATAAATCATACGCCGGAATATGATTTTGTATTAACTTACCATCCCCACTGTCCAGTTCCATTTCTGCCTGTCCTTCAAGCGTGGTGTTGGTTGAGGCTGACGGGAAGAACGTCAGCTTCTTACGCTTGTACGCTTTCATAGCGTTTGGCGCGAGGAACTGAAGCATCGACATCTTGCTGTCTTGCTCTGACATTGGGGGTAGACCGAACATCTGGGATTCCTATGAGCGAGATAGGTGTAACTTTAATCATTTATTTACAAACTAAGTTTACATCGGTCTTATATTAAATGAGAGGTCAGTAAGTTTTGTATGACGTGTCCACACGAAGTTGCCTTCATGCGGTATTTAAACAAACTACCGGAATACGTCCGTCATGTAAACGACGCTAATGTTAAGATTTGCCGACCGTTAAGATATACTGGGCGCACTATCATCTACTTGCCTTTTCCCAACTACATAAATATTGAGGTCTAACCAGATGCCGCTGAATATCATTACTACATGATAATAAACTGATACTCCCGTCACACTTATCATAGATATCGATATTTGGTATCATCAAATCCGGGACTAATTTCTTGACTTGGTTACGCGGTTACTGAGGCACGGAGTGGTCTAGATGTGCAAAGAACGGTCACCCATCCAATAACTAACCGCTTAAGCGCTGCTTAAGGTAAGGTTCCTCACCTAGTCGCACTATACCTACTATGAAATAATTCAAAACAATATCTATTTAGAAAAATACATACTTATTACGGATTTCCGTAAAATTTACCTCAATATATCGCGAGCTAGCCGGCACGTTGAACCCAGGGAAGTCGAGAATCTTCTTGATGTCGAACTTGTCTTTGGAGCCAGGCTCACAAACCTCACCTTCTTCTTCCTCTGGCTCCAGTATGGCGGTACCCTGTAGATTTAAATACAAAATTATTGCTACAATAAAGAAATCACTATTTACGACCTATCGCCTCTAATCACTGACGGCGGCGAATTCATGCGAAATATTCATGTATGTAAAGATTGATGAAGTGGAAAAAGCAAAAGGTCAACATTATATCAGGTAGTGCTCGATTTCTGCTTACTCACACGGTAATAAGGCTTCATGTTATGTATGTAAGTACATATTATGTATGTACATATATAATCCCGTAAATGAAGCTTCATAGAGCTCTTACACACACGAGCGACACTTTGCCGACAGGTGTACCTGCAGGTGTCGACGGCAAGAGTCATCAACGCACTACCGACTGCCGCTAAGCGCAGGCGGCACCGACGCAGATTCGAGCGTGTCAGTAGAATGATTTCTTTTTCTGGACCAGTATCCACACAATGTTATAATAAATGATATTTACCGTTGAATCAAACATAGTGATACCAGAGTGTGATATCCTAGCCTCTTCAAGCCAGCCAGGTGGGTAGCCCAGTAACCGCATGCGGTAGATATGGAGAGGCAACTCATTTCTCTTGAGTCCTAATGCATGCCGCAACTGTCCTGATATTCTTCCAGGAATGAGATGCCCATATTTCTGTTCATCTTCCACATGGTATCGTCTGAAATGTGTTATAGAGGTATTTGATTAAATAAGTTAGGAGATTGTAAGACAAGTTACATTTTTTATTTCCTCCTTTGCAGGCATTACCAAAAAAAAATCAACCTGACAGATATCTAATATTTCTGCCACAGTAACTATAATATGAAAAGGCAACAAATGAGAGGAATAGAAGGCTAAGGGGGAGACTTTACCCCAGCAGAGGTTGATAAAAATACTACATTATTAATTAGCTACCAAATACCTACCCAACTCGAAGTGAATTCATAGTTTTTCTTTTTTCTGCTATCCTTACATGATCTCTAGGTAAAATACAGTCCCTGAGTGGATGGCTGCCATCACAATTGAAGCAGCATGGTCCCCTCCGTAATGGCGGAGGAGACGGTTCCTTATCAGGGACATTTGATATGAGTGTTGATGCCTGAAAACAAATAATAAAATATTTTAAATGAGATTTAGAATTCAGATTTGCTATTTTCATAGAAGAATCATCAAATAATATGTTGAAAAACAAGAAATTTATTGTTAATCGTGAGGTATTCCTAATATTTCAGTTGACGTTTCTCTCAGCTAAAGCCATACCGTTCATTTGGTGCAACTTTGATGTAAATGTATGTATTTGTTTCCAAAATACATTTACATCAATATAGCACCAAATGAGCCACATTTGCTTGTGGTAAGTGTATTATATTATATGGTATTTGAATTGAATTAGAATTTATGCCATAATGTAAATAGACAAAGTTGAAAGTTATAAACTCTGCAATATTGATATTTATTTGTGCATAAACATGACTGGAAGTATATAAGGTTTAAGATAACTTATAATGCCTATATGAAAAAAACAAATATTGTAGTAACATATAATGAAAACAATACAGTATGATACTGTAATAGAAAAATAAACATTAAAAATAACATAATAAAGTTCCTAAAGCTCACCTGACTGTACCTAGGTATGTCATTAAGCTGGTCAGCACCAGGGTCAGTGTCCACAAAGAACAAACTACTTTCTTCCTTCTCCACAGCCACAGCAAACTCTGTATCATTCAGGTCTTCCGGCCAAATATCAAGTTCTAGATCTGTCTCATTATCAGACACAACACTCTCCCCTTCATGGAGTTTGATTAAATTCAACATAAATGCCTTCACCTGCTCCTTATAGCTATTCGCCAATTTATTGTCTCTAAAGCGTACAGTAACTAGAGGCGTTCTATTTTCGCACCCCTCTACCCCTAAATCACTATTACCAGGAGAATCTATGACTATATCTTCATTAAATATAGTTGTTTTTGAACAATCGTTACTTATTTTCTTAACGCAATCAACTTCATCTTCAGTCTTTTTAGAGCTTGTACCTTTTTGAGTATCTCCGTTATCTAAGTCGTTCGACATTTTCCCTCCATTCTGCTTTTTCACTGGAGATGAAATATCGATCACCCCTTCGGGTGCATTGTCTTCTTCAATTAACTGTATACAACTGTCTTTATCATCCTGGTCACTTTGGGAAGCATTATTGCTGTTTACTATCTCTAAACGATTTATTTTGGGTTCTTTAACCTCATCGTCACTGCTGACTTCGATGTCCTCATTGTCCAATTCATAAATGATATCGTTCAAGCCTGCTTTTCTTTTGGCCATGACGATGATAATGAGTCATTCAGACGTTAAACTTGCTTCAATTAATTGGTTTAACGTTACCTCTTCATAAATCGCAGTAAATAATTCACACTAAAAACACAAATAATATTTTGACAAAATGGTATTTTGACAACTCAATTCGTGATTCGGAAATAATTGCCGATGTTGCTAAGTATAAAATTAAAATATTCGTTTTCATAGATAGACCATATTTTACCTCGACACCAAAGACTACAATAGTATACTGGTACGTTACTTCATGTCACGGCTCAAAAGACTACAGTTTAGATAATCCAGGGTGATTGCCGATTGCCAAAAAATTAAGAAATAATCAAATAAACATTATAGCAATAGGTTAGGATTCGAAAAAGAATCTAAATAATATCAGAGAAAGTAAGACTCTAAAATGGCACTTATATTACGAAAACTAGCACGAAACAATCCTAGAAATATTATAACTGATGCGCAAATACTCGTTCTTTCATGTCGCAAATTGAGTATAGTTCCATCCGTGTATGGTAAGTCTATTCACGTAACTTTATTATGATGGTCTCAATCTTATCTGAAAGTATAATTTATCCGTATTCATTTTCATCTAATTTTTACTCTTTTTCCCAGATGGAGAACAAGACCCAGCCCCAAAGTTTTTCTCATCGAATGTTCAAATTTTATTGAAACGATTGACTCGTCCAGACTTCAACAAAGTGTTTCGCAAAAGGACAAATCAAGGGCTGAACATCTTAAAAACACCCACATACAAGTTCTTGACAAATGAGGAACTTGAAGAAGAACTTGCTAAAGCTAACGAGAGGGCCGACAGATTACTTCAAATGCCTCCTGTTGTAAAGGTAATAGTGGTAATTTTATATTTTTTGTGATTGTTCTACCAACAAGTTCTATACTTTTAAATATATTATGATACATGAGTACACTATATTATAACAATAAATATAGAAGATTGTGAATACTAAGATATGTAGTCTATTGAATTAGTTAAATAAATATATTAATTTATTATAGAAGAAGAAAGCTGATTTAATTTTATAAATAAAAGGTTAAAATTTAGCTGAAGTGTAATAAAAATCAATATTGATGGACTGTTCACAAATAAAATATAATAATAGTTGTCCGACTGCCTCATTGGCCTAGTAGTGGCAAGCACAACTGCTGAGTGTGAGGTCATGTGTTTGGTTCCCAGGTCAGGCAAATCGTTATTGGATTTTTCTGTATGAAAATTCTCATGCCCGGTAGAAGGCAATAGGCTTGCCCCTATTATATGGAACACAATAACAGCTTTAGCAAGATGTGGCTATACAGCAGTACTGCCTAGCCCTTTGGGGAATACATGTGTGATGCTATGTTATGTAATAATAGTTGTTTTTCTTATTTCAGATCCAACAACACATTGATGATGTTCTGTCCAAAGACCCAGCACTGGTAGGGTATGACAAAGATAAGTTTATATTCACGGACATCACATTTGGTGTAGCCAATGAGCACAGATTCATCATTGAAAGGTAAAATTACTTCTCATTGAATAGTATCCTTTTGTGTTTGTATTAAATAATGCTAACTAATATTATAAATGCGAAAGTGTGTTTGTTTGTTTGTTACCTTTTCACCAAACCATTGAACCAATCATCATGAAATTTTGCATATACATTGTCAGAGGTACAGAAAAGTGCATAGGGTACCTGTCATCCAGAAATATTCAATTTATGTATTTAAAGATGTATAGATACCTTTTTCTGTCAACCTGTGCTGTCCCTCTGATAAGTAAAACAGAGAGAACTTGATCTCCAATAATTTATTGATATCATAATTTTTGCAGGGATCCTGATGGCACTCTCCGTAGTTGTGATCATGATGTCAGAAAAAGATTGAACCAGGTACACCCTATATAGATAAACTTAATTAAGTAATTTAACATCTAATTGGTATTAAAAGAACAAATTTTGTTAATTATTAATATTTTTTTATATTTCAGGTATACTTCCCTTTAACTGGGCGTAAACTAAGAGAGCCAGTGATGTTCAGTGACCCAGATAAATTCAACAGTTTACTAGAGAGGGAGCAGTATGAGTTTGTGTTGGACCGTGCATGTGTTCAGTATGAGCCTGATGAGCCCATGTACCAGAGAGTCACCAGTCTCACATACCAGCATCTTGATAGCAAGAGCAAATATGAGCTGTTGAGGTGAGATGTTGTCCATTTATTTACTAGCTGTTGCTCAGAGCTTTAATCACATCCTAGGAGGTAGGGGGATGATTCATGTTCCTAGACGAAGTATCCTATTTGCTAATGCATAAGCCTGATGCATCATTACAAATACAGAAATGCATATGGAAGGTAAAGTTCCCGCGCTTAGTAGTAGATATTAGTCTATTTTACAGTCTCTGCCTCTATAAAAAGAGTCCATAGTCTTGACCCAACTTAAATCTCAACTAAAAGGTTAAATGACTACGAGCATCTGTTATGTTATTACGAGAATTCCGTTATTTGTATTTCAACATGAAATAATTTCTAATCGCACGAGAATCTTTGAATTGCCTCCTATTGACTCATTGAGAATACGGGGCATATGACTCTCCCATGCTGCACTAACACTTGTTCCACAAGAGGTATGTTATATAAAGATATCTTTGGTTTCCAGATCAACCCGCCACTTTGGTCCATTGGCATTCTACCTAACCTGGCATCAGAGCATGGATAACTTGATGCTAGAGCTGCTGCAGAGTGGCGCTGTAAGAGAGGCAGTGCTATTGACCGCGCTGAGGCAGGATATACGTGGCGATGTTGCTAACGGAGATGTAGCACGGACTCTAGTGCAACAAGTTAGTGTATAGTTTGGGATATCTTGTTGGACTTGTATTTTGACCACTGTATTACCGAACCTTTAGACAAAACGACAGAGTCACCGTCATCTGACGTCAGTTATCTGATCTATAAACCTATACCACAACATTTTAGCGTGGTTCCTATTTTGCTGTCTTATCTTAGACCGCTTTTCCTATCGAGTCGGCGCACAGCCTTGTCTAGTTTCGCTAAATTTGAGAATCGCTCTTGCCGTAATGGAAGAATTATCCCAGCAATTGGTGGTGTTGAGACTGACTGCCAAGGGTGCGGCCGACGATCTTATATTTAGTCACATGCTTGGAGACTCCTTACACCTAAACATTTATTAAATATCCTATTTGTTTCACAGATACTACCAACACCAATACAACTGAAAAAGCCTGATCGTGTGACTGAAGAAGATATCCAGTTGGACAGCAAATGTGTAGAATGTATAGAGAAGTACATAGTCAGCAACTCTGCCATGAAGAGCCAGCAAGAGTTAGCTCTGCAAGGCTTCAGGGAAAATTATCAACAACTCATTGAACTTAGCAGGGGACTGGAGAAGGCGCACGGCAAAGCGTAAATGTTTAAAAAAAAGAATATGTAATGATTAAATGTATAGTTAAGTTTGAATTTGTGTTTAATTTACCTTTGGATGGCCGGAGAATATTTTTAGTCTGGTGGAGCCTTCACAAGTGAAAATGGCCATCGTATGTCGCGCCCTGGGTAACCAAACACCGTTGCGGATTGGCTTATCTTTCCATTACGGCATGAACGATTTCAGTGTGAATGATTTTATAAATATTAATTATTATTAACTTGTGCCGACATGATAGAAAGAAAGAATAAAGCAGTCGACATAACATTTGTTACCAACGTACAAGTTGAACTAATGCATCTAATATGAGACTACAAAACTTTTTACTTTGAGTGCGGTGTAATATCTGCCGACAAATATAGGCAGATGTTGGTGTAATCATATCACCGAAATGAGCACCACCTAGACGGCTAGGTCATCAACCCTCTTATCCAGCACGGTTGCACCGATAGACCTGTTTTTGGAAGAAACTTGAACGCCAAGAGGCGATGTCGAAGTCTTAAAAAAAATATTGTCAATGTCATTTTGTTTACAAGTACCTACAGGTATGTATGGGAATTTTTAAATAAATCATGCCGTTTTATCATAAACCGCGTGGATTTACACCACTTTTGGTAGCGGCCGAAAAGAAATCTATAAAGAATGGTATCCATCACGCTATCTTTACATCGAGATTCGACAGATACGTTGGCGACTGGAAAAAGGATTTGAAGGAAGGTAAGTAAATATCATTACTATACGTTATAAATAAACGTTTTTTCTCTCTATATTTACGCGAAGAGTTGGTGCTGAAAGTATTGGTAGATACTGCTCGGATTTATGCCACTCACTAAATTATGAAATTAGTGCTAGGTTGATAAAATAACATACAGTTTTAACAGGTAGTTAGGCTCCCGCATCCGAATGCAATCCGGCAAACAAGTGCCATTTGGGTCAGTCAACCACTGACAATTTTAATAAGTTATAAGTAGCTACTTAAACTCCAACGCGGGCCTTATTTTGCGAGTGTCAGGTAACCTACGCCTTTCTATAGCCAATCTGCATATTCTCAGTAATATTTTGACTTTTCCTTCTATCTTTTCATCAATTTAACCACTAGACTATTAGCTATGGTCATGGTCGTTCTAATTGACCTCTACAATTGACGGTTATTATTGTATTGCCATTATAATCACGACACTGGGCAAACTGGTTGGTCATCACAGTATGTTAATGAGCTTAAGTAGGTCCTTTTTTCAAATATCATAATCATTTACATGTACACGGCGGTTCCCAAACTAAGCAAGCCTGTATCTAACTTAGATACATAAGTCACCTTTTACGCTTATGCAGTGCAGGATTTACATAACTCAAACAAATTAAAGCGTTTCGCTTCTTTGCGATCTTTCTTCCTCAGCCGTAATTATGTAGCCTCAAATAAATTACAACCTTCACTTACGGAATAGTTATCGGTTCGAGGAACACAAAATCATAGCCCCAATACTCCCAAAGTCATATATTTTTTAGATTTTAACCTCGATTAATAAAGCAACAAGTGCATCATCCAAATCCTGCGTCAGATTTCAAGGTTAATTCTAGAAAAGGTTGCTATTTTACATATTTGGTCGACGTAATCACCTTACGGACACAATGTTAAGATCCCATAGATCTTTAATAATACTTATCCTAATGTCTTAAATATAAGACCTATTTTCATGCTGAGGTCATCAAGTCATCCGGCACTCCCACTGGGAAAAATCTGGGTATAATTCCATTCTGGAATCAACGATAATAACAATGTGGTAAACTTATCTGTTTACTATATTTGTTCGCAGGCAAGGGGTCATTTTTGACAATTGGTGGAAAGTTATATGAAGGTGATTGGTATAAAGGTTTCAGGTGAGTGCTACCATCACCTTCCTGTCCCTGCAGGTCAAGTCCAATACACATATGTACATAACCCAGTTCGCATCTTAAATAAATGTAAAACCATTCCAAACCAGATTAGCACGTTTGGCGCAGAGAAATCGACTTCTGGGCTACGTGTCGCGGGTTTGATTCTCTCACGGAACTAATATTTGTACGATCTACAGATAGTTGTTCTGGGTTTGGATCTATGTCCGTGTGAATATGCTTTTAAATGCACCCATGATACAAAAAAAAATTTTTAGTGTGGGGCAACGACTTGTTTTAAAACCCTAAAAAATTAATATCCCTCAGCCGACCGTCACTCGAGGGTCGCTCCAGGCGTTACCACCGACAGAGTAATAAGCCTCGCTTAAAATTTTGAAGTCATGCTATGACATATGGATGACGGTCAAAAGGTTTCATGCAGTCCAGGATACAACCACAAAAATACTATTATAACAGTGATTTTGTATCATCAGACATGGCTTCGGTCTCCTCAGCAAACGGTTGCCCAACGGCACATTGACCCTTGAGTATCGTGGCGACTGGATCCGGGGCAAACCCGAAGGCGTTGGTTGGAGATACTACGAAAATGGTGACGTGTACATGGGTTACTGGAAGCGGGGTCTTATGCACGGTTACGGAAACATGTGGTATTCTAACAATACTTTTTACATTGGGTACTGGCATAACGGTATGAAGGAAGGCTTGGGTTTGTTCGAGCAAGGTTAGTTTATGAGTAAGTACCTACTTACGTATTGTATGTTCTTGAAATCGATCTTCAAGCTAACAGATAAACTTAGGATTTCGCTTAGGCTGATATGTAAAACAAAACTAAATTGCCGACTATAAGTAGATAGGTACCAAAGAATAATAGTACATAGTAAAATTCCTTTGATTAAAATCTCGAAATAAATTGACACGGCAACAAACGAAAATAATGTGTATAGATGAATCTACGAAGAAGTTATCCTTCAGACGTACGTACTTAGTGCAACATGCGACCACCAGATGTTTCGGTTACATAAACGATTAACCAGTTTAAAAAAAAATACCTTCCTTTGTTCTCCACTCAGTCCACATTATATTTCCCACGATAAGAACGATAAACACATTGTTTAGTTTTTTATGAATTAGGTGCGACACTTATCTACATAACTGTTCGCAGAAAACGGTAACAGGTACGAAGGCCACTGGGAGAAGGATAAAAAACACGGCATTGGTCGGTTTTATCATATGCACACCGGGCAGCTCCAAGAAGGTTGCTGGGTGGAGGATGTCTGTGTCAAGTCCAAGATGTCGGATATAGTGATAAGACAGTTCTGTGATCGACCTACAGAGTACCCTATTCCTCCGGTAAGTTTATACGCCATAAAGTACGGAAGAAACCAGGGATTTCTCGTTTTAATTATTTCTTATTCTATAATAAGTAGATAGTGATTAAATCATTTCCTGAAATCCCTTGTTTCTTAAATTCTGACAACATCGAAATGGTGGCCTATTTTTTCTGAGAACCATCTGGCGATTAGTCAACTGTATGTATTACTTCAGTAAGTATGTGGTCAACGTTTACTTTATAATTAATGCAATGAGTTCCGACGAGCGATAACCGTATGACGTCACTGCCTTTTGAAATGATCTTGTTAGAGCATGAATTATACAATAAGATAGAATTGTTATGTTATAAGGAGTACTAATATGTTGATTTTATTCAACGAGAATTTTACTAACATTCAAGATATTCAACATCCACCTAGATACTTCAAACAAAGCTAAAGTGGTGTATATATGTGGTTTTCTAGATATTAATTTGTGTGAAAAGTGGGATTATTAGTTTAGATCAATGCAGGAATTGAAACTTATCACGACTCAACCAATCACAATCACCACTCAAGCACTAGATAGACTTTTTCACGCCTGTATGAGCAATGATGTAGGTCTAGGTACCTACTACTGCACACGCATATTTCGCTGAAGCAGTTATAGTCCCATGTAATAGGGCAGAGGCCACTGCTACCTAGGTACCGGACACACGATAAGACTTCTCGACCTACTGCCTACCACTAGACCAAAGAGGCAGTCGAAAGAGTAGATACTCTAGGAGTGCTAGCGCTTTGGGAATTCCAACCATCTAACTTCATTCCATGATTTTCATTATTACGATATGTATTCATGGCCCAAAATCGTATTCAGATCTCCCTAGATAAGTTATTCATATCCATGTGACTAGTGGTCGAAACAATAGTATTGTTGTACCAAAAGACAATAAGTGATTTCGAATATCAGGTAGGTACATAATAGTCAAAAGGTAGATTTAAACCTATTTAATAGGTACGTGATTATATAATGACACGAAACGAGGTGACTGACCTTTAGGTAATAGTACTAACTCAATGCTCTCTGAAGGTAAGTACGCATTTAGGTAACTACTTAGGTACGTATATTCCAAACAGAAACTGTTACAATAGGTACCGTAATAATAACTTCAAACAAAGCGCTACGAAATATCGATAGCAAACATTGCAAACTGAGATTACAATGTTCTGTAATCAGAGATTGGAAACATTGTTTTGTACCAAACAAAACTCCTTCCGTAGATTCCGTAATATGCATGTTTGACAACTGGATCTAATCTCAGAGCATCAGATACTTTTAGTAATTGGGTGATGGCAGTCGCTCCGTATAAAATATATCTACTTAATGATAATTAGCCGCATTTTGTTAGATAATGATTATGTTTAAAATGAAAACAACCGTTTATTAATTATAAAAGTTAAAGGACGAAATATGTCCTAAACGTCTATGTTGTTTGTGAACTTGGGCCTTTGTCCTGTAACTTGTTGCAGTCCATTAACCTAATGCAAATCGAAAGTTTAGAATAATTATTAAAATTCTACGGTTCGATTGGCGCAGTGGCTAAGCGATGGGCTTTACGTTGCGAGTTCGATGCCCGTGTCGGACGGAAAGGACTCTTGTACGAAAGGTACAAGAGTCCTTTCCGTCCCGAGTCCGTTCCGAGGGCCAAGGTGAACCTACATACGTGTGAAATCAAAGCATGCTTATAATAAGTAAACTGTAGCCACGATAGGTACGGGAAAAACTGGAAGATATTCAAATGAGACTAGTCTTATTGTTATTACTAATTTGTTGGTAGGTATTTCGTAAGCGGCGACAATTGATAGCATTGACAGATCGATGACATCACTGCAGAAACTTGATTTTTTAAAGTTTACGGATGCCAGATGGTAGTCCGAACCGGTTTACATTCAAAAAATTAAATGGACCAAGGTCCAATCCTGTATGATAAGAAGTTTATATAGGCAGTCAGTAAGGCACTAGATAACAATGTTGTTATACCTATTTACATAACGATAACATTGGCACACGTCCCGTTTCAAGAGCGCTAAAAACGTGTATATTTACAGTTATTCGCGAAATCGTGTAATGTTTTTCTTTACAATGCTACATGTATTTTAAACCAAGGAATCACCAGTTTACTTGTCTTCAGGTTTAGATACCCTTTTTGTACTCGTAAAATAACATATTACTACGATAAACCATTCGATAACTTAGGAAAATAGGAACATAAGTCACAGTGTAAGTAATGGCGTTAACACCATGGGCCCCGCCGTTAGTAATCACAAGGGTGCGACAACATTATGATATTAGAAAAATAAGGGGAGCGTGTAGGTATCAATACCCGCTGGGAATACAGGTCTCATTGAACTCTTTGAGGTCTATCATGGATGGCATATCCAATCGTATTTCTTAGAATATAGTTTAGTAGTTTCCAAGATAAGTCCTAATAAACATACAGAAGGTACCCACAAACAAAAACACATTCTAAGAGTGTAGAAGTGTGAATTTACATAACATCATCACACCTGTTTTTCCGAAGGTAAGAGGACGAACCTAATGCTAGTGAAAATACTTTTTCTAAATTTTCTCAGAGAAACCCAATAACACTGTCCAATCCGGGGAACGAACACAGGACGTCACGTATAGCAGCCGTACTTGCGACTACTTGTTTTACAAGGGAATGTAAATTTACTACTATTCTTAATTTCAGCACCAATTGAAGTTTTCAAGAAGCCTCCTAGAATACAGCGAGTTCTGGCTCCAACAGAAAATAGGCGACGTAGACAAACAACTCAAATATTGTCTGGACCAAATGTAATCAAGTGTTTTACAAGATCATTAAATATAACAACATTGTAAATTGTCCTTAAAAAATTCTACAGGTTAATTTATATGTGAACAATTTATATACTTAATACTAAAATTATATAATAACAGATTTATTAATGTCATTCATTATTATATCACAGTACTTATTGGATTAAGTAATAAATACAGTCAATATCATATTATTGCCTTAAGTTAGCGGGTTATAATTATACTGTATGAAACTTGCTTCTTATCAAAATGAGTTGCACTGGTATTAACCGATTCTTTGTCATGTGCTTATTTTTTTATAGTTCACAATCGCCTTGATTAAGCATTGATTGATTACAATTGACCAATAGACAGTGGAACGTAGGCAATTATGTACTGAGCCCTTAGAAGGAACTGGACGGCATATGTCATAGATTTAGAGAGTTCATTAATGAAAATAATACGCCATGACGCTCATGTATAGATGGTAAAAATTTCTCAATAATTGTGAGTCGTGATTGCATGACTCTTGATACTAATTTAAACCGGTAATTATCAACTAATTGTTGCACCACTTATGTTTTAGTCGGAAACATTTACTATGTATTACTAAATCGATTTCATACTTTATTGTTAAAAGATTATGAAACTAATATTTGAAAAAATTACATGTCGCTCAACTATTACCGGTTTATCGGTTATTTTATTGAAAATTATAAAAGTAGGGTCGTCACGGCCTGTGGTTGTAATATAACTCCCGTGACATTTACGGTACATTAACCCTTCCTAGCGAAGCCTTGGTATGATCACGTTTGACGCTTATGTGTAGTCAGGCGTAAAAATAAGTTCACATGTAGAAAATGTCAAGTTAAATTATATGACATTGAATCGGTTAACATTTGAAGCACACACAATATAGATATTCGCCTTTTTTGATTAAAATTTAGCAAACTGCATTGCGGAAGTCAACATTTTAAAATATACTAAATATATTGCGTATATGGTGGAACATAATAGATATCTCATCCTTGGCACGAACCTGTTACTTCGAAATGTAAAATGTATGCTAATATTATAACAAAAACGATGTATAATGAGTTGCAAATACATAATTGTGCTATTCAGGACATTTAAATATATGTCAGACATGTCTCATCTCGACTTAAATTGTGAGCATTCTAACCGTTTGCTATTGAAATAAGGTCTTTATATATTGATAACAGTAGAACAAAAAAATCTCGTGTAATGTATACAGTGTGTTTAATTTGCGGAACAGTACGGGGAAATCTTAAACCAAAACAGCTACAGGACATTTGGTTTTTTTTTTAATTGACATATATATTCTATCCAATTTATTAAAATGAATGAATTTTCTTATTCAAGGATAAAAAAAAACTGAGCGGCACAAGTTGGTTAAGTTTGATGATAGCTTTTTTATATTGTACAATTTGTTCTAAAGCTACCACTGCCCCGTGTATTTGACGTTGAATATACAAAAATGTTTCTAGATATTTAATAAACGTCCAAATAGTATATAACATTGTATGATTGTATTTACAGAGATTCGTTAGTCATGCTAAAAACTAGATTTCAACATCTGATTTGCGACAATACCTGTATATGAATGAGATTTTATATAAAACGAAATTAAATTACCATAGGTGCTTAAGATAACCTATCCTTCAAAGTCAAATTATTTCAAACTGCTGCCGAAGTAAATACACATATACGTATGACTTCTTTTGTGCTAACTAAATAAATAAATAGCACTGAAATTATATGTATGTGTGACGTTATAGACGTAGACGGGGATAGCATTGAATTTTTTTTTTTTTTGTTTTTTGTTTATTGCGGTTAGGGTTGCCAGGTGTCCGGCCAAATATATACAAGTCCGGCCTGCCCGGCTTTTGGTCAACTCCGCCTCGCCAAAAGTATCAAAATTGTTTTTTCTTTTAAAAACCAGTGGCAGGCTTTCAGAGCCAAATGTCCGGCTAAATATGAGCAACTGTGTCCGGCTTTTCTATTTTTGTGCCTCCGGTAGCAACAGTGGAAGTGAAAGATCAAGATTTTTGGAAGCCCTAAGCGTCGAAGACTGCATAGAAGAACTGTAGGTGTAATGCCGATATCGTCCCAAATTTTGGTTTATTTTCATAGCAGGCACCTGAATAGAGTTGCAACCTATGGGACGTTTTAACTCTGACCCACAAGCGCCGGAAGACTAGACACGAAGGTATTTTTTTTTACTGAAACTAAGTCGCGGTTTTCAGACAACACACACTGATACCGCAATATATTATAAAAAAGTGTTACAGGGCTTACATACAAAAAGATTATAGCAACCACTGTTGACGATATTATTACGATGCACCTCCCGTTTCTAACTACGCTAAGTTTCCAAGCCCTAAACCATATCTGGGCAATAAAAGCCCCACCAACAAGTGTTCTTGTGTAACCTGTATGTTGGCACTCAATAAGTACAATCTTATCATAATCTAAGTACACAACTTACCTAAATAATCAATAGTGTACACTCACAAACAAAAGGTAATAATAACATTCCAAAAAGGACACAGGACACACACGTCGGCGATCACACGATGCGACTTTGGTCAAGCAACGTTAAATTATTCATCCGGGCATCGTGATCGCCCATTTCGATCTGTTCTTTGAGCAATTCAAGTTCCTTGATGCCTGTAGCGGTAACTTCGTATTTGTGCCTCGCTAACGACATGTAGAAGTGTATGGCGAATGCTAGGAACACTATCATGACTGGAATGAGGACGACGCAAGCGGACCATGCCGCCGTTGCACTCAAGTCGTAGAACTTCACCCAGCAGAGAATAGCTATTTCTATTAGAAACAGTATCAGTCCTAGTAATGTTGAGAACGCCCACGCTATTTCAATGTACCAATGGAGTCGTTCGTGTGGAGATTCGTGGACGAGCGATATGCTGTGGAGATTACCAATGGCTTCGATGTTCGGCAGTATACATGTGCTTATCATGAGTGCTAGCATATGGACAGCTACCAGGAGCGTGGTGCACACAGTAAAGGCTACGAGCATTTCGTTAGGCACATTCGTTTTGTCAGGCGGATTTAGTTGCACCTCCACCATCGCTACCTGTTGACAATTTATGTCGCATTATATTAAAAAATGATCACAATTACTTTGATGAGAAAATATTAATAGAAAATAGCCCAGATGCATTGTAGGTAGGTGCCGACGTTTAAACACATGACCTTTACCGTACAGTCGAACAGAGAGATAGGTATACTATAAAGGGCCCACAGAAATACCTAGATGACGACGGAAAACACAGATGGATTTTTTAAAAGGGCTCTAAACCATCTATAATTTCTTGAGAAACCTTCATCTAGATATCTGGGGGATATACTATGAGTTTTCGTCGATCTCTATTGTAGTTACCGTTACGCCAAAAATGTATAAAAAAATTGTGCGCGCGCATTTGAATGGACTCATTTAGTAAACGCGCGCACATTCATTTCATAAATTTTTGGCTTACGTTTATTTTTGTCAAGATTGAGGAATTTCATAGTAGTGACCCTGACCGTGTGATAGTTATATAACATAACATAACATCACGCCTATATTCTTCCAAGTGTTAGTCAGAGGTGTATTATTGTACACCCACATTTCGCCGATTCCGTTATTGAGTCCCATGTAATAGGAGGCGAGTCTATTGCCACCTACCGGGCACAGTTCCAGACTCCGTGCTGCTACTGAGAATTTCGCGCGACCTGGGAATCGAACCGAGGATAAGGTCCTAAGCTCAGCAGTCGCGCTTGAGACCACTAGACCAATGAGGCAGTACTTATATCTTTGTTGCCATTATTTATTCGGTGCGTTAACCTCAACTTAAACTTGGGATCTGTTTTTTTTCCCGTAGCTAAAATGAGTTCTAATTACAAGGCAATTTTGTAGGTCCATAAATTCAACACAACCGACATTATTGCAGAAATACAGCTAAGTTACAACGTAGTACTTTGTTAATTATATTAAGTACTAATTGTCGTGAGTCGTCAGTTTATATATTAACAAGCGAAACGTGTTTCTTGATATTAATTAAATTGTCGTACCATAGCGAATCCGGAGAGTAGCGCCGATGTCTTGCTGGAGGCTTTGAGCTTGGCCCGGCTGAGCTGCAGCTTCCTCCATGATAGGTAGGCAGGTGTGTGGAGCCCGTCTGCCGACTGGATGGGGGTCTCACCCGACATCACGCACTTATGCTGCTGCCAATATCATAACACATTAACATTTATTATTGTAGGTATCTACTGGATAAACCAACACTCGCAGTTATTATGATTTGAATGTTTGATTTATGGACCGCAATTGGGCATTAAATGGGAAAATGATGTATTGCTTTATAAAGGCATCGTGATTCGTGAGGACATAAAATAGTTATGGACTCGCGTGCTTTAATAATATAAAAGTAAACATTAAAAAAAAACGAAAATATTGAGTACTTATTTTCTTAGGGAAAGTATTAAAATACATATAGTGGAATTAATGTTGCAGGTATTGTATAGTTAGGTACCGTGATTACAACGTTTTATTTTTATTTGTGTGGACAACTCAGCTGTTATGACGCTGACTGTACCGTACTGTTATGAATGACAATAAAAGTTGGTGGTGGCAAGAAAAAAATATAAATAAAATATTTAAATACGAATACGATTGTTACTTAGACACAATTTTTGAAGCCACGTACAATATTGCAAGTTTTGTGTGTTGGACAGGAATTACTTAATATTACACCTCAGATAGTACACACGACGAATGCTCACGGTGAGTATGCGCACACTCACCACGTCTGCATTCGGCGTGTGAATATGAAGTGCAGCATTTGTCGACCGGTATATGCCTCGCGAAATTTAGTCACGGCATGCATAGTCAAATTATTTACAAAATACAAATTACCCATTAAAACAAAAGCAATATAAGTAAGTACTAGGCCTGAATAAATACTAAATTATCTAAATTATACATATGAGTACCACCAACAATTTGACTAAGACAAACACAACAATGAAAACCGATGCAACCACTATAAAAAAAAAACAAGTAATATTTCGGATTACCTACATATATAAATAAATATGAATAAATATATTCATACACAAAAACCACACCCGCTCCGAAGAAATGTACAGTCAGTGACTAAAGTTGCTCATCTTTGTACAAAGTTTTAATCGAGATTTGTTATAAATGAAATCTTGCGAATTTTCTTTTTTTTTTTGTAATGAATTACTAGAGAATAGCCTAGTTTTATCGAATAGTAGTAATGGTAAGTAAAGAACAATAATTTTTATGAATTAGTTTCGAAGTCCGATTTCGAATTACGAAAAGTTTGTCTATATCGTTGACCATCTAAAATTAATAATACAGTATTTTCAGCGATATAATTTACTTAAAGAAGATAGTTAAAGGAATGCTCTGATGTAAATTTTATCGCTGGCAATACAAAATACAGCCCTCATAAGCATGCTCTAAATACCACCTAGGTACCACCCGGTTATATCCAGTACTTTTTAAGCCCAGAGGCCCTAGTGTAAGTTTCTTTCGACAAATTCGATTTACTACATCGAACGCGTTCGGCGCGCGGCGCTCCGATTGGTGGCGAGCACGAAACGGACCAATCGAAGCACCGAACACGTTCGATGTAGTAAATGAATTTGTAAAAAGAAACTTAAGTAATTATGCAAAAGAATGACACAAAGGTGTGTCGTTAATCGGTAATCTATTAATATTACTACTGTAGCTTTGAACAAAATCTTATCAATGAGTTTTCAAAATTTTATTCTTTTCCCAATTACTGTTTAATATAATAATTGGTAAATGTTACATAATATTCATTTAAGTAATCATTTATAATATATTTATCATATATGAAAATAAGTATGTAAGTATATTACTCATATGGGTATTGCATAAGTATACACAGCAAGTACATAATTACACATACATAGATAAAAAAGAAAAGAAGTTTTTATGCTGTTTGCCAATAATGAAACTCTAAAATGGCAGGTTAAATTTGAATTGAGTTTGGATGATCAACAAAAAATAAAATTATGTCATCATATTTTAAGTCAATATTATACTTTATACTACAAAAGAAAACCAATAATTACAACAGAAAATGTATCAGGACACAAAATACATGTACTAATAAATTCGTATTAACTGCCTTCATAATAAATGCCTCAAAAGATATTTTTTGTCATGTATGAGTAAAGACTACTCATAGAAAGCATGATTAGCATCACCATTTTATTGATATGGATTATAATTCCTCTAAGTTCCAGTTAGAAATATAACCTGATATTTTTTAAACCTTTGTAAGATAAACCAAACCCATGACCTCAAGCTCACTTGCTACCACTACACCTATGATGCAATAGAAACAAGTTATATATACTACATAATAAGTACTTAAGTTATTCAATTCTAAATTTACCATTCCATTATGTTGTTTAGAAAGCACTGACACCAAGCCCTAATTACAGCCAAGTTATCCATATATCACATCAGATATGAACATGTAGTTTTAATGTCAAAGTTCATTTTCATCAATAAACTCAAACTGACAGAGTCGCCAACACAACAAATAAGTTAAAAAAAACTTTATGTAATATAATATATTAGGTACTTGAATCACATGCTCATCTCATGACACGGACACAATTAGAGACGACAAAGAGGACTCATCATCAGACTGAACTAAGTTTAATATAAGTCAGATACATATAAAATAAATCACATGAGTAACTAAATCCAATACTTAGAAACAAGAATGTCATATTTATATTAAATATAATGTATTAAAATATGGGAGCCAACTAGTTTTGTCCTCATTTACTGAATTGTCAACAAAATACATTATTCCAATAATGTTGAAATTGTTTCAAAATTCTGTCCCCATTCAAACGTAGGTCCCAATTCCCCATACTATGATATGAGGGACATTCTCTAACACATATGATTATTACTATTAGCAATATACTGATTGTAAACTACAGTTTATTATTGTTATGTTATTGATAACAGTGTGACATTTAGATTACAAAAGTTATAGTGGTTTACAAAAGCTGAGCTTCTTGTGTGCAATATTCATGAATAATGTTATGTATGGATAACTGTTCAAACAACATGGGAAGCATCACTTTAGCCCTTCTCCCGATAACATCCAATTTTTAACTCACTGTTAGAAAATGATAAGTAGTACAATCTTCTGCTTCAGTGTGCCACAAAACTGATCAACACGCTTGCTAAATACCTGTCATCCACTCCTTTGTAGGACAAAATAAAAAAATAAATGTCAATAAAAATTACAACACAAACTTGATGCAATGCAATTGAAAATTAAGGTGTAAGTGATAGAGTAAATACTATAGCTTTCAGCTTTAAAGTTTTAGATAAAATAACATTATAATATACTAATTTCTTTAAGAAATCAGAAAAAATGATATAAAAAATAAGTGTTAATCAAAAAAATTAATAAGATATAATCATGAAAATAAAGCATACAAGTTAGAGACTACATATTAGTGTGAAATAGTAAAAATTAACAAATAACATTCTGTAATATCTAAAAAAAATACGTCAATATTCACCAATTTGGAAAAAACAACACTAAATTGTTAACCATATAGTAAGAAATCCACTAACTACTTCTGAATAAAATTAAATAAAAACAAACAAGCTCACTACATGTGCGTGTGAACTGCGCGCACCGCACAAATACACGATCCAACTGATATACCAATAAAACAGCTACTAGTAAACAGTAATTACAGTTGTCATTTGCAATCAAATGATGTGTAAGGAAAACAAAATGTACACCTACATGCCACTTAGTTATATCATACCTTGCTTAATTTTGGACACCAATTATTTGAAGATCCGTATTGACCGCCTGGCAGTGCGGAGTGGTAATTATTTCCAGCTGTACTGGCTGACCAAACCGACATACCTAAATTATTTCCACGTTAGTCCTTCGATTTGAGACGACGAGGTCACTGTGTGCCTTTAAACATTAACTCCATGAAAATGATTATACCATGGAACATCACATTATTCGCATAACCGATTGCATTAAGTTATTTCCTTTTGGTACATATGATTATGCATTAATTAGGTTTTTATTCATTTACTAAAAAACCTATATTGTCCATAAAAATGTTAACGTCATAACCACATGTCAAAGTCAAATAAATACTATTATTGTCAAATCTGTCATTGTCAAGCTTGTGTTATTTACTAGGGAATGATATTCTCGGCACGGTGCTAATGTTATCGAGAATATATTTCTAGTTCCAGTAAAACTTTATTCTATTTGAGATTATTCTAAATAGACTTTCATATTTATTCTCACTGTATTTTTGCTGATCTAGTAAAAGCAAAAAAATGCATGAAATAATGCTACACCAAAACGGACAATATTATTTAGATAATGTATAGCTCTATCTCGTTCTGGTAAATATGAATCGAAGGAAACAGCGCAAAACAGTAGGAAAGATGTTAAAATATCACGATATGGAACACGCTTGTAGAGATGGAGAAAGAATCGAGTTCATTTTGTAACGGTACTGCGTCTATACGGGAGTGTCCATGAAAAGTCGGGCAAACAGGCTAGCGAGAATGATAAGCAAGTGACAAGTGGACGATTTGTTCGGGTAGTGGATAATGTAGGTCGATTAGCAGTTTGTTTTGGCAATTAATGTGGACTGAGGAATCGGCAATCTGGTGTCGGTGGTGTGTAAGGAATTTATGCTGAACTCAGAATTGTTGCGGTTGGATAAGTGGCTTCCCACTGCGTCGCTATGGCCGAGGCTGCAGGCGCCGCGAGCAGTAATCCCAACGCGGAGATCATTCGGGGCCAGGTGTTCGAAGTGGGGCCCAGATACACCAATCTACAGTATATCGGCGAAGGCGCGTATGGCATGGTCGTGTAAGTATAGAAATATTGAATCACAATATAATCATTCAAGCTTGTCAGTTTCATTTTGTTGATAAACTGTTATACTGCACCATGCTGCAATAACTTTTTAATATTATGTAAAGGGGAGTTTTGTATTGTTTTAACAAAAGTAAACTTTGTTATGAAGTATAAGCAAATTTTCTTTCCTACTAGGTTGTATTTCATAGCACATTCACTTTACTCATTATATTTGTTTGTGGTTATATTAGTTGCAGTGTAATGTTAGCAGGATGATTTATGTATTAATTTATCTCCATTGTTTTGTCATACATCTGGAAGATGCTGATTCAACAAATTTGAAATGGGAAATAGTACTAATCATGTGTTATTATAGTAACATATATATAGATTACACAATTATACCATAATTTTAAATGTACTGCAGTAATTTTGATAAAGTAATGGATATTAGAGTAATCATGACACCAAGATATGACTGACAAACAACATATTTTCTGTCATCAGTCAGTCATTCATATCTTATTGTGGTTTGATATGAATTTACAGTGTAGTATGTCTATAAGACTTACATATTCGGTTCCTCTGTTACTAATACCATTGGAACTGTTATCTTAATTATATTTTTATTAATAATATCTAGCATTCAATCTAGACTTGCAACAGATATTGGCAGGATACAGTTACCGCTTTCTCCAAATAAACAGCTTATGCCTTGGTTGCCTTAATGAATATTACCATAGTGACAATCACAATATCCTTATGGATTAGAGTCCTATATATCACAGTTGTGTACTCTCACAACATATTGCACTGAAACCAATATTGCATACTATGTAATAGGAATGAGCCTATTGCCATCTCCCAGGCACAATTTCAAATTTCGGCTGCTACCCATGACTGAACCCGGTATTCAAAACCACACCCAGATATTGTGCTCGCAGCCACTAGACCAATCAGGCAATTGGTGTTTACGTTATGATAACAGGATAGGGTTAGGGTAACAGCAACCTGTTACCCTAATCTTTAAACCATAGGGCAACAAAAATAATAATAGATATTCTCAGTATACTATTACTATTTATTGTATGATTTAAGTGGATGATGCATTCAACCAGTTTATCAATTTTATATTATCTTAAGAAGTTGAGATAATGTATATACATGCACAATGCAATAAAAATGGCTGAAAAGATAAAAGGAATTGAATTCAAATATATATGCTAATATTTGTAGCTTATTGTGTTAAATAATCTACTGTTCATGCTTTTTTGGGTTGGACCTAATAAAGGAAATATAAAAAGAGTAGGTTGCCTTATTGGTCAAGTAGTCGTAACTTCGTAAGTGTGGCTGCTGGACATGAAGTCCTGGGTTCGAAGCCAGTTTGGGCTATGTACCAATGTGTAATGTTCTGCTGGAGTATACCTACTTCGATCCCAGTTGTCATACTCAAGGGTCTTCGCAAGTCATCCTATTACAGTCCATAGTTGGACATAGAAAGTACTCCAAAATTTAATAACTATTAAGTAATCTGTGGTTAGGCTTCAACACCCTTGCACTTAGTCTATCCTAACTTTCTCAGTCTGCTCCAAAAACCAGGATTTTAGCCAGTCTACTGACACTTCTCTTGATAATGTACTCATTACAAATCATATAAATACTTCAAATAAACTCCGAACGCCCTTGAATTTGTGGACAAGTTAAACTAGGTATCATAGGTCATGAAAGGCAGGATCTTTTAGTTGAAGTCTTTTCTCAAGGGTCTTCGCAAGTCATCCTATTACAGTCCATAGTTGGACATAGAAAGTACTCCAAAATTTAATAACTATTAAGTAATCTGTGGTTAGGCTTCAACACCCTTGCACTTAGTCTATCCTAACTTTCTCAGTCTGCTCCAAAAACCAGGATTTTAGCCAGTCTACTGACACTTCTCTTGATAATGTACTCATTACAAATCATATAAATACTTCAAATAAACTCCGAACGCCCTTGAATTTGTGGACAAGTTAAACTAGGTATCATAGGTCATGAAAGGCAGGATCTTTTAGTTGAAGTCTTTTGTCTTCAGTTTGCGACCGCACTCGGTAATAAATACCTAAAGCCAAATGACATGTCAGTATCAAATTCTGAAGGCCATATTATGCCATATAAAATACATAGAGACGGACATATTATAGTCGGCAAAGAAATAGGTGATAAGCCAGTTTAAGATAAGGCAACATTTACTTGACAAAAACCTAGTGCCAATCTCATGACTTGATTTCTGTGACCTTGCATTATATTAAAGCCCCTTACCTACGTATATTAGTATACCTTAGGTACATAAATGGTTTTTTGATGTGTTACACCTATATCTCAATTATTCATAAATAATATTTGATAAGATTGGTGAGGTATGTATTACTTACGTATTTATTTACATTGATAACGACTTGATTCTATTTCAGTGTACAACGTCTGTTAATGTTGACCATTGTTTAGGGAATGTAATAGGTACTAAAATATTACAAACTAGCGACCCGCCCCAACTTCGCACGGGTAGCAGAGCATATACGCCTTCATTTTTTACGTTGAGCATTTACTCGGCGCACGCCAATAAAGCACCCAGTCGGCATGATTGATTCCGACATCTTCAACTATCATCATCATATTTTAGCCAATTTATACAAAACTTTAAGGAATTATACACTTAAACCTTCCTCATGAATCACTCACTATGTCTATTGGTGAAAACCGTATGAAAATCCGTTCAGTAGTTTTTGAGTTTATCGCGAACAAACAGACAGACGCGGCGGGGGACTTTGTTTTATAATAGTAAGTAGTGAAGAGTATTTATTACTACTAATAATAATTGGATAACTACTGCACGAGACAAGTGCCACAAAACGCATGCGTTTAAAGACTAGGTTTATGCTTTTTCTAGACGACTATATGCATCATTTATTTAGCCAATACGTTTTTGCTGTAAGGATGACAGCGATAGCGCTATATGACAGTTACGCGTTAGAAAAAGAGCAAACCATGCTGCCGCCTGTCATTTTAATATAACTTCGTTTTGCCCCGCGAGAGATGAGTCTTGTAGATATGCGAAGTATTGGCTAGTTTTTACAGTAATAAAATAAAATTTCGCCCATATCTGTGGAATATCATAACTGCTGTCACGTTGCAACAATCAAAATCGAAAGCATCTTTAGATGGAAGCACTCACCGTGGTTTAGGGTCTTTTGGGATCAATCGTATATTCTTACTCTCCGAGTTGAGGAGTCATAGGTAAGTACTGCTAGTTAAGGGCATCTTAACGTACATGCTGTCGAAATACAGTAGACACCTACAGTTGACACTTGGCTAAATAATAATCTGCGCTTTCCACTAGGATATGATAACGATAACGTTTCCTATAACAGACGGTTAGGACACAAATCAGCCGTTTGACGTGAACTTTTACATGGGTGAACGGCCGGTTTCCGTTTAGCATCTGTTATATTGTTGGTGAACTTGGCACTGAGTGTATTATTTTTCTTTCTTTTGTTTTCGTTATTAGTCGTCCTAAGTTCTATTCAAAATTCCATAGAAATCTATCTCAAAGGTTTCCATTCCAATCAGACACTTCAAAGGAAAGCTCGGATGTTGCGAATCAGGTTCCCCAGAAGATATCTTTGCAAAATCTCGTTGTTCCGTTTTGCATTATCAATATTTGTACCCCATAGCTATAATTGGACAGTCGTAGGACAGAGCCGTGTTCCCGCGTCTGGGCCGTGCGTCCATCTTCAGGCCTATTCTAGTCACGTCTTTTGCCTCACTCACCCCTCCACAATGATCATCTTCAAATAATGAATTCTATTGTTAGCGATGGTGCCATAATATCTGTGAGTTATGTGAATAAAATGTATGATATTATAGATAAATAATATAATGAAATAATAATAATATCATGTTTCTAACATATTGAAGGAACACGCTTAGGAGACCAATCAGGGTGCCATTTTGTACATAATCGTAACCCTCTCCACGACTCTATCACTTCATAATAAACTAAGTTAATGTAGAGAAGTAATAGGTACGTGTTAAGTTTATGGAATTTACTAAGCACGTTTATAAAAACGTTATTATATTATAAGTTAAATAAAAACTCCGTTAGTGTTCTTGTTTCAAAGCTGAATATACATAGTTCGACCCTCATTTGCAATTCCATAAAGGAATATTCTGTAGTGGCCTGTGTTACCGCACCTATCGGTCACTGACTCCTTTTAACGATTACACTGGGATAGGTACATTACAAACAGCAAAATATTTGTTTCTATTGTTTTTGTTTTTTCTTGTTTTAGAGTTTTCTTAAAGAAAATAGAAAAAACTACTTACATTCTCATACAGACAAGACGAGTATGCGTTAATATTTCTACTCTTCGGAAAAAACAAGATCGCTTAATTGCTTTCATAAAGAAATTACGACGTAATATTAATATCAGATCCTGAAAGTATTAAAATTACTTTTGAAATGCTTTTGAAAGATGTTTCCTGCCATTTGTAATAATTTTCAGGGCTTGTTTCGTATTCAAACATTGCCATTCGCAGTTGATGTCATGAAAAGAGAATCGTTCACGACTCGTAGTCTTTTGTATTGAAAATCAATATGACCTTTAAACGCATGAAGTACTCGTATTTCGGGCAAGCGTGTCGATAATGACGGTCTAAATTTGGCTGCAAACAGTCTGTTTAAAAAATGTTAACCTATTAACTACATTGACACTTAGAGAAACAATCCTCAGTCACCTAATTCCCAATGGCATTAAGAATTATTCTATAGTCCTCTTAATTAAAATTTCTTGTCACAGTTATTTAAGAAATTCCCGTACGAAATTGGACGGATCTCGATCTTAGCAAGATAAAAGCGTGGTTGTTATAGAGAATAATGACCCAGGTGATGAAGTCACTTTACCATAGACATAAAGCAATTACTCATAAGCATTGTAAATTGCTACAGTACTGTTAACAGACGTAGTGCTGATTGCTTCGCTTTCGTCAACTGTCTACCATTACAATATTAAAGCTAAATGTTTAGGTCTGAATAATGCTACGTTGTGGTTAAAAGCTGTATCTAAATGTTCTTGTTTATCGCTAAAATATCGTGTGACATTATTATTGGAATTGTATGTTAGTCAGACGATATAAAACCCAAATAGTTCGACAGTTCCCAGAATTTTATGTAACAAACTTGGCTCTAATGTTTCTCGCCCACCTTTTGATAGCTTTCGGCCCCAAAACAAAAACTCGACGCATAAACTTACATTACTTTTCTTTCAAACTTCGTCTCCCATTTTGTGAAACAGTAATTGAGTTGTGTGCACTTTTAAAGACCAACTTTTTCATTTATTTCCTCAATCTTGTTCGCGTCAATCCTTTTTATTTAAGTTTGATGACCAATTACGTTTCTCTGCCTTTGTTTTTTATTTATCTGAAAAGAAGAAAATAACAATTGATGAAAAGGGTCGATCCTTCCTAAAAGAAACAGTGGCCCAGTTAACATCAATGGCGTCTTGGACGCGGAAGGGCAAAATTGAGTTTTGGCTTGATACAATTGGGTAGCAGATAACAAAGAAACAGAGACATTGTAAACCAATTCAGAGTTTAGGATGAGATTTTTATAGCAGTCAGTAATATGCCTACTTGAATAGTGCAAGTGATCGGCGTCTCTCGTCTCGCCGAGTGCATTATTAATTCCACGACGTTGCTCTTGTCGATGACGACCCAGAGGCTAGCCAACTCCCTCTTAATGCTAAGCGAGGCATGAACTATTATTATTAATTTGTCACTTCGTTAGGTCGGGTGTCGTATGATTTAGTCGCACTGCCTTGTAATTATGCGTCCGTATGGCAACCGAATGCAGATTAATAGTTAGTAATACGAGTTGAGGTTGCGTATTGGGTTCAAATTATAAGGTGGACGTTATGAACAGGGAACTAAATGTGGTTATTAGAAGAGCAGTGGACACTATGATCGATCGAGTCAGTATAATAATTAATGATCGTGATTTTGTACGGTATATTCTTATAACATATGAGTATGCATCTCTTACATAATATCGTCGCGGCGTCGATTTCTATCGATGATGTCCCCGAAGAACAAAGAAACAAATGTCCATATATGGTTTATTGATGGTGATAATATTATAATGTTACACAATTGTATTAGTAGGAGTATAGCAAGCTGTTGTCTCATGGCCTTCTTTTGGTATTATAACGGCGATATTATGAGAATGCCTATATTATTAAATATTCGTTGCTCTCGCAATATTACTTATCCCAATGTTTATATTATCAGACTGCCAGTCTGTTATTCAGCGGTAACTACGCGTGTTTTCCTTAATACTCGTATGACTATAGACACCAACATCAGTCAAGTGGGAAAACTTTTATGATCGAAATACAGTAGGTAACAATCTTTAATAAAACGTTGCATCGTGTTTATATGCAATGTCAACAACTCGACATGTTATTAATAATTTGTGGCTCAAACCATTTTAATCCCTTTCACGAAAACCTCGAAATTAGCATAGTGTTACTGTATAGCTATACAAAATCACAATAATATGATTTACGTCACAAAGGATTAAAAGTGGTTAAAAAATTTGGACAAGTTATTTCTCCATAATACACGACGATACCACAACGGAATTTCGGTCGTCCTGATGGCTGTCGCTGTGGTTAACCGACAGGCTTGTCAGGTTGCATTATCCCTGCGGTGAAAACGGCCAGGCCACGGTAGGTTGGGTAGGGTCTAATCAAGGTCAACAGGTGAGGGTAATGGGCAAGCGGTAGGTCAAACGACCTTATTATTAGCTACCTCACCGTCTTGGGTCTCCAAAAAGTAATATTGAACGTCTAATAAACATTTCATTAGAAGGCCCCGGTTCCACTGAATTTGTCTCCTTTTTGTTACGTTCAGAAGCTCGGTATGAATTTAACATTAATATAACAAAATGGCAGGTTCCTTGGTTCATTGTTTTTTTTTTTTTTTTTTTTTTTTATTATTGTGGACAGATACTTGCTCTATTTGAACAGAAAGGTCTCGTTGTGCAAATTGATATAAACCACCTCTACTGATTTTATAATAAACCAACCATCTAGTATGTACTCTAATCGTTAGAAACGTCTATGACTAGCTTTTTACTGTGATCGCTACAATTAGCCTTAATTAAACTCGGCGGCACGTCCGCGTCCACCTTGCTGTGACGGCTAATGTCCGCCATTCGAGCACTGATGGTTGGTTATTAGGCCTATGAAAGGTTCTGCGTCGGCCTGTCTTTTGTTCCCTTTGAAATTGACGTCTGGAATTCAGGCAAGCTAACGAGTGACATTTAATTTATTGCCATCCCGGTTTGGTATAATGGAATTTTATGATAACGATGGTTACGCATTAATAACGAGGTCGTGTTTACTAGTTTCGATTTTGTTACTGTTACCGTGTGGGCGTTGGCAGTGTTTAGGGACCGGTACCCACCGTTTACGGAAGTCGCGTCGTGCGTTTGGCCGTATCACAATGACTCATAGCGATTGTAGAGACACATGACAGTAGTTTAGCTAGTTTGAATGTATACGAGGAACTGTTGGTGACGCAATTTAAATCAAAGCTAATGCAAATAGCAATATAAAGAAATCTATCAAAGATGACATTAAATAGGTAATCAAATTTAGGTATTCTAGAATGCGTTATTGAATAAAAACAATATGAAAATAGTGACGTGTACATTATATTATATAATTCTGCAGACAGACAATCCAACCCAAAAAAAGTTTAATTCTGGACGAACCGTTTTTCCGCAAGATACTATTTCCTTTTTCTGTTAAGGTTAATCTTCTGTCAATAATATGTTATGTGCCTCGTTTAGCAGTAACATAATTTTTCGGATCTTCGGTTTTAGGCGCTATTAGATTTTTCCTGTTGCGATCCACGGATGTCAGCTACGTGATTCAGCCGCGACCGTCTCGACTACCATTGTTTAATGTTTAGTGTTGCTGACTCATTATTTTTTGTCTAGCTTAGTAACAAACACGATTGTTTCTGTTTGGGTACGAAGAATAACAACTTGATTCCTGACTGAGAACAGTCCAATCCTTATCTCAAGTACAATAAAAAGTCCCTCTAGATTTCTAGAATTTATCTATCTTTCCGTTGCACCGTACTTCGAATTGTAGCATGCGTAAACAACGTACTTATAATTTGAAGATCTCTTGAAGCTACTTTCAACGACGATATATGTATGTTGCGCACCTACTTGCCTATAAAAATAGTATCAAAGACCTAATAAGCGGCAATTTTTTCATGTGAACAACTCAATATAAATAGTTAGATCTTAACATTCCAAAAAATAAACAGGCAACTAAGAACATTATAAATACTATTCCCTGTTTATAAAACAAGAATGTTCGTAAGCATTTATCAATTTATCAACTGGTATTAAATTATGTGTACTGGTATTAAGTTATGGTACCAAATATGTTGGGACATTCGGTACATGCAAGTAATACTGGGGTAACCAGCTGGGCCACGACAAGGGTCTGATGCGGGTGTTACACCTAAAGCCTACATGCAGACGGTTGGTACAACATTAATTACAATTGGCTTAATGATAGGGCTTGGTTTATTAAATTATGTTCTAACACAGCAAACCACTCAGTTTATTTGTCAGCGAAGCTATATTGCGAGCGAAATTATATTTAAGTATGTTTAGGGACATTCTAAAATTTTTCGTTAAATATTTGTAGTAGCTGCCACGTCTCGTTACATTTTAGGACAGATTTAAATTATGGAGGATGTCTAGAATTTTATCTCTGGAGTCGAAAAATATTTAGAGTAGTAAAAAGCTATTCGGATTTGTTAAATTTGTAAATGTACCTAATGGCTGATACTTATGACGAAGTACCTAGGCGTCGTTCATTTGTATAGAAACAAGACACACCTCTTAAAACTCAATTAGTGTCAAAGGAAAATTACTAGCAAAGGACACAATTTATGTGTACCACCTTAGGCTTATCGTTATTGATAAGATATTAGATGACGTAAAATATTTTAATGCGAATAAATTTCACTATCGCGTGGCTGGAACACTGGCGATCAGAATCAAAGGTGTGCCACCAAAGTAACAGACCATTAGGTTTACAGTAGCATGGTGTATTTTTTATGACATCGCTAAGGGAAACGAATTTGTGGGCCGGGTTAACAAACATGGATAGATCATAATTTTTCCTTCATATTTTTGACGCGATAATAATAGCAGCAAATCGCCTTTTTTTAAATAGTATCATCTCGTTTCTCCTCGAGATGTAAAAATAATAAATAATGGAAACCTCTATTGATTTTTTTTTGGTAAAGGTAGTATACAACTCAAACAGAGAGGTAAGGTGATTCTGTATTTTAATCGAATGAATGAATTTAATGTAGCTGTTATTATATATGATTATATTTTGGTCATCATGATTGTTTAGCCACAAATTCATTTGAAGGAATCACAACAATAATTTATAGGAAAATATCTGGTGACACATAATACACGCGGATCAAATTGCTGACGATAGCAACCCAAACCAAATTGCATAATAATAATTTGAGGAAAAATATTATTTTGATAGTTAAGTTAGTACCTACCAATATTCAAACGTATTGACTCTATTTTACGTAACTGGAATGTCTCTTGTTCTCACTGTGCTGAAACTAACGTGTAGCGACAGAAGAGACATTATTTTGAAATTTATATTTACGCTAAGAATGAATTTTTTTTAAATCTGCAATCAATCTCCAGTTATTGGGTTTTTTCATTTTGGGCACACCCATTTTATTGATTCAATGATCTTATTCATGAAAGATCACAGTTTCGGTATTATCTCTTCACGCTACAGTAAATGCGGATGAATTACAAGGTATTATCATTTTCCCGCTATGGAATATTATAATAATATTATATTTTCATTTTGTAGTGTATAACATCATTTACTCTTGAGGAATAATTAACGTAATTTGATATAAAGTGGTCGGAGGCATCTTTATTTCAGCCTAGTCTCAAATACTTTGTTATTCTTATAATAGAATTTCTACCTATTGTTTTTTTATCCATCTCCTTGGAAAAATGTTAAGAAGTGGAAAGGTTTCCTGGAACCTTTTCCGAAAGGTTTTTTTATCAATTTTAGATAAAAACCTGCCTTTTATTATTTTAAAGCACGCGTGCGTGTAATGCGAACGAGATTTTTTTATTTTCTTTCGTTATTCTCATTTTATACTTTCTAGTGGTAATATTTTATCAATCCTCCTTTGCGAACTTTGTTAACAAAGTTGCCGTTGCAGTCTTAGTTAACGATAATGTATATAACATGAGCCTAACTGCTAAGTGTCTGCATAAATAGAGGCTCTACGACGAACTCGATTACTTATGGTCAAATTATCTTCAAACCTGATACTAAAATGCAATAAGCAGACCTAATTAACAAACAATCGTAAGGCTCAAATCCTATCCTATCCTACTAATCCTACTAATATTATAAATGTGAAACTTTGTGAGGATGGATGGATGGATCTTTGTTACTCTTTAACGCCCGAACGGCTGAACGGATCTGGATGAAATTTGGCACAGAGATAGATTATAGTATGGAATAGCACATAGGTTATTCAAGACTAAAATCTAACTCTAGTATATACTATTCCGATACGTATAATAGTATATACGAGTATATACTCGTAGGCTACTTTTATAGGTACTATCCTGGAAAAATGTACGGGTTCATAAAACACGCGGGCGAAGCCGCGGGCGGAAGCTAGTGTGCTATAATCATGGACACCAAAAGATGTACACTGTTTCGAAATTCTCCGATATCATTATTTGTGCCCAATGTGGTAGGGCCGAGCTTATAGCCTTTTATTGAGCCCATTTCTAGCTCTAAGGCCCAATTGGGGTTTGGGATGTTTTTGTTAGAACCATCAAAGTGTGCTTCGAATTCCAATATCTAAATTAAAGCCCGGAGCGATACTTGTTACTTCTAGACCAATTAGACGTCTACGATCATCTTCAACTATTATTGAATTTCTGATACTTTATCAGTTTCTAAGGACTTTATCTGTCACAAAGAAGCCTTTGCTAATTACATTAAAAAGCTAGTCACGAAATAAAGTCTACTGTTAGTAAATTAAGTTCTGGCATGAATATGTCTTTATGAAAGCGAGCTCTTAAAAGTAAGACAGAATTAAGTTTATCACTATCTTCATTAATTTGTGTTTATTAACCAATGTGATTCAAATTGGAGTGTCTAACTTGAATTACATTTTCTACTATTTGCAGTCCAGTAATTAAATTTTTTAACGGTCTTAAGTGGTTGACATAATACACGGCAACATCTAAAATATTTAGGCATTAAATTAAATTATACGAATGTTTTGTTTTTATTGTAATATATTGTCTAACTCTTAATTGGATACTAATTTAAAACATTTTCTCTAGTTTGCATAAAAGCCTTTTTTTGCTAATAAATCAGTTTGAATATTGTAGAACATTTTAAACTCACAACTTTTAAATACAAATATAAAAGTTTTCAAACGAACACACGTTTACATGCGTGTTTTTGATCTATATTATAATAAAACTAACTTTTTTTATTTTTGGTGCGTGTTTGTGGTCATCCTCGCACCAAAATTAAAAAAGTTAAATTGTTTTATTCAGCTAGCTGGTATATGAATTTAAATAGCTGTTTATCTGAACTATTTACTATCTAATTTACGATTGCAAGCTTGATGCAGCAGTACTTAATATTCATAGAATATATACAAAATTTTGAATATTCGTCTGGCGACTGTCTGTATACTAATCATTCTCAGTGGCAACACAATCGCAATAAATATTCCATCTCAATTAACTTGCTTGTATTGCGCAGAATTGATGAACTTGGTGCCTGTAATTTGTTGTACAAACATGTATTTAGGACTTTAGAACGAATGTCCGCTCGGGCAGACACAAATGCCGGAAAAAGATTTAGAAAAAACAAAAGGTAAAGTAAAAAATGGAAGGAAAGCAAAATTATTAATTTTAATTTTTCGGAGTAAGCTGGCAGCACCGAAAGTGGTGCGCATCACAGTGTTACAAAGTTGCTTTTGCGGTTAACATCATAACTTTGAGTCTTACAATTGTTGAAATAGAGTCGTAGTTTCTCTTTGACCAAGGAAACTTGGTGGTAGTTCTGTACGGTCACTGGAACTAAAATGGCGGCTCAGTGAGCGGAAGTTGCGGGTCGCGCTAATTTGTCCTGCCACAAAGTGGTGCAACTTAAGTTTTTAACTATTCTCAATGCTATATAACGTTTTATTCCTCTGTGAAGTTTTACAATAAATTGCAGTTGCCCGGTACAGCTTTGGAAAATACAAGAGATGTACGGGTTTACTTTGTTGTAATAAATCTAGGACACTGGCATATCGTAGAGGTGTCTGAAGAAACAGAGTATCTAAGGTAGGTACTCTGTTTAACTCACTATTTAATAGAAAGAGGACAACCCGTTTTTTGATTTTTTAAACCTTTAGCGCCGGCCCTCTTACTTTTATTAGTACTTACAAGTTAAAATCATATCCAAGTATCATCCAATTCAAGCGACGTCCAAGTTACGAATTTCCGTTACATTCCCGTACATTTTGTACTTATTCGTGTGCGTATTAAATATTGAACGGAAATCTTTTCATAAATTCCTAAAACATCTAACAAAAAGATAAGTGAGGAAACGATTTCTTATGAAAACATGCTATCCTACACAAATATTTTCGTTCTTGATTTTTGCTTTGAACTTATCGAGTAAATATGTCAGCGAAAGCAAAGGACGGTATAGAAATGATTTGATTTTGAAGAATTCTGAAAATATATATAGTTTGTATTGACTCTTGTAGATGATTTTATATACAGACTGTCCGCGATTCTGTCTGCGTCAGAAAGATTTGTCATACAAAGTGAACCACAATTTTCACTTCCTTAATTGCATTTTGGGAAATCCTTTAATCCATAATGGATTTAATAAAGAATATATAACTATAATGATAATATTAAATAAAGAACCGACCTGTCTAATTTCACGTTCGTAGGCTCTAAAGTTTTTGAAATTATGCGATTCGTCGTACTTTATCATAGAAGATTATCTAGAAAATTGATTAGTAAGTTATTAATGCTTGTTCTAGTAAGAACCTACTGTTTTGTAGCATGTAATATACAGAACCTATGTATATTTTATCGAGAAATGCAAATCAAAAATTTGCATCACGCGGTTGTACTGTTGTATTATTGTGTGTGTTTAATGATACATAATGAGTAATTGTGTACTTACGGAGTCTAAAACATTGTTAAAATCTGCGCCTAGATAGATGCTCTATCTAGATGCGACACATTTTTTAGCGACCACAGTTCACCGTATATTGCTTATTCACATAGCAGTTTTTATATGAAAATTTGGTTAGTCAACTAGTTGTAATTGTTAAAAGTGTCGAAATCTCCAAAAAGTGTACATAACCGATATTGTTTTGACAATGTCGATATGCAGATTAATGTTCACACGGATTTCAAATTAGTTTTGATGAATTTCGTACGGCTTTAACAGATCGTTTACTGAAGAAGGTTTTGAAGCGTCTCGTGTTACGTAGCAAGCTTTGAGCCGTTCTTCTCGGAATAAATCTTAATCCATCAGATTTGGTTCGTGCCTAAGATCCGAAACTGGTTTTCTTGAATTTCATAAAAGAAAGAAACTTACTAAGTTACTTTTAGCATAATTAAATGTAGCGTTTTCATTGAGATGATATCCGGTTGATGGATATTTTATCAAAATAAATAAGATGTTTCTAGAATCCATGGCTGGTTCAGGTATTAATATTTGATTATTTCTTTGACTAACAAAATAATCTGGTTATTTGCACCCGCGTGTTTTTTACCTCCTCATGCTCATAGTCGATATTTCTTATAAGGTGCCAACGAACATATGTGGACAATAACAATACTAAATGTCTACGTGTGTTCACTTGACGGGTTAATTATATAGAAACAAATAAATAAATAAAACCTTACACAGTAAGTACAATGGTGTCTACCATTATATTCTACTGGTACGTCTACATAGATAATAGAATAAAATTTTAACCAAAAGCATTCTCCTTCATACATTTCTTATAGTCACTTACCTGAGAATAGAGAACTAAAAAGAAATTAAACTTTCGTTCAAAATTTGCGCTTTGTGTACCTACTCGACGTCAAAAGGTTTATAACGCTTATAATTTTAAAAGAAATATTTTCGTAATTATATTTTTTAATATTTTAAGTAATATAGTATGTAAATTGGAACGACTCGCGCGCTGTACAATTTAATTTAATCATATTATAATTAACATTAGGGTAAATTGTTATTTCCCTATAATATCGCCGATTGTTTGTGTCTGGGTACACAACGATGACTCATACTTTATATTCATAAAATATAGTATGAAGAAATTATAAAAGTACCTTGAAAGTAGACGGCCAAACTGTCCATTTTGATTTACAGTTATTTTGTTTATATTATTAATAGTATATTGTGAAAAGTGTGTGCAGAACCCGGCTGATAGTGTAATAGTGGCAACAAAATTATACATTAGTTTATAGTTTAATACCAGTATAAAAAAACGTACGTATTATGTAAGGCAGCTGCCCACAAGTGCTATGGAAAGCTTTTTATCGATCGACAAGAGCGATCGACATAAATTACATAACATAACAAATGAACAACTAGTTAGTAGGGATCTTACCAAAATGGGATGTCGAAACTCCCCGGCGCGGATTGGTGGATCTCACAAGTCTGCAAATGTTTAGTACCTTCTTAGAACGTGTATGCCGTATGTTTTTATTTCTTTTTGTTATATGATTACAATGAATCATATTTCTTTTGTAATCTTTTATTAAAACATGTTTCCACTTGCTAGTGCTATAACGACTTTCCGTTCCATCATCACTTTTTCATGAGATCTGATTACGTGCAAAGTTTCACAAAGAACCCTTTCTTACTGGAAACACGTTGAACGTATTATTCCATAAGTCTTTATAGCTTAGCCGTGACCTTTTTATAGCCTTTATACACCGTATTGGGGATTTCCCGGCCGGCGATGGCGACTCTACCTATTTTTCATCTGTGATCTCTAACTCATAAGATTACGTCGCCCATTCGTGAAAAGCCTTATTATTTTATGTTTGTTGCCCATCCAAGTATTATCTGATTACGAGTAATGTATTGGAAAGATATTGGATGCTGAATTATTTTATGTTATGTGAATTATATGACTAGGGAAATTATACAAAAATATAAGGTGTTCATTATGATTAAGTTTGTTAAATACAATCATTATTAAGGTGTATGAAGATTGATTAACCTTTATGAATGATCTTTGACAACCTCATCGTTAAATTGAAAATGTCTTAGTTAATGTAGGTAATCAATTACCTATGCCCTTTCAAGAAATAATCCTTTTCAAACCAGTTAATACACAATCAAGCGGGATTTAATCGTAACTTAATTTTGAAAGATCTGGACGTGGTCGAAACTTACGTGACACAATTGCCTGGTGGCTGTATGTCATAGTTCCCGCATGATTTTCATTTTAATAAGGCATTATTAGGACTAGACGCACACACTTTATTCATTGAAACGAATTGAATATCAATACATACATACATTTAATTAATAATGTCGACTTAATAACATAAATGATGAGTATTAGTAATTTCATTTAAAAAATATGCGGGTGGGTAAATTTCACTTTTCAAGACAAAAGTGAGACAAAACTTTCCCTTTTCAAGACAAAAGTGAGACATTACACAATCCCGAATCTGTGTCAGGTTTTCCCTCGGGATATGCAGTCATTTTTTACGTGATCCCGAACAGAAAAAGGGGTTGTTTTGTTATTATTTATTGATATCCAGTTTTGAATTATGTTATTATCCCAGAACATTTGAAAGTGAGGGATGGGGATAATGTGAAAGCCGAATGATTTATAGTCTCTTTTGGTTCTCAGGTCCGCGCACGACAACATTAAGAAGACTAAAGTCGCCATCAAGAAAATATCTCCGTTCGAGCATCAAACATACTGTCAAAGGACGCTACGAGAAATCAAAATCTTAACTCGGTTTAAGCATGAAAATGTAAGTATTTATTAATATGTATTTTTTATTTTAATGCGCCGATTTTCAATTTGTTCGCGTGGTATCATTTCGTAAAAGTATTAGTCCTAAAGAAAACACACACAGACCAAGTTGACTGTTTTGTTGAGACATATTCTCTACAAAAACTGCATTGATCGATACGTACCGACAAGTGGAATAGCCTTCTTATCTGCAATAAGCAATAATACCATGATTTTAACAGTAATTTTTCCCTTACAGATAATCGATATTCGGGATATTTTGAGAGCCGAAACCATAGATTCAATGAAGGATGTTTACATCGTACAATGTTTAATGGAGACAGACCTATACAAGTTGTTAAAAACACAGGTAATTTCATATATTTGTACTAATTAAATCACCTTTATTTCCGAGAGGAATTAATGAAACCTTTGTGTTCTTATATGAAAGTTGAGACTCCTCTGAATGGAACTCCTAAGTTAATTAACGAGGTGTGTTTGATTGCAAATAATTTATTAGTTAGATTGCGGTTCCCAATAGCGCTCTCTATCAAACATTAGGCCCTATAAATAATTAAAATGTTTTGTTCCAGAAATTAAGTAACGATCACATCTGTTACTTCCTCTATCAAATCCTTCGAGGGCTGAAGTACATACACTCGGCAAACGTACTTCACAGAGACCTGAAGCCCTCCAACTTGCTACTCAACACAACATGTGATTTGAAGGTACGATATAAATAAACACTACACTTGACCGTTTTTATGAACACTATGTATTTTATTCTACGTAAACATGCATATATATAATAACAAACCGTTATAGGTTTTGAGCATCGAGTATTCGATCGGCAAAGATTGGTTTTGGGGGGATAATACTATTAGTGGTCGTCACACCCACAACTGTCAAGCGAAATGCGATGCGAGTACCTGCGGTATTCAGGTAGAAGCTCTCCGAGTCCTGATCTAATAACGACATAATCCCTCGATACCCAAGGATTATAAGGATCTTATTTTTTTATTCGGACTCGGAGGCTACCTACTACTGCATAACAAAGTGTTGCCGCGAAAAAAAGTTTGTAGGTGCATCTAGAATTGTTATGGTGTCAATGCCATAGAGATCATGACGTGGGTGCTTCAGACCTATAATTAAATTCTTCTACTTTTGCTGTCTCCTTTACTAGTCACTGTCATAACATTTGACTATTTTTTTTAGTAAAAATCGATCTAAAATCTCCCAATTTCAGACACATAAGCATGAGCTTTATAATTAAATATTTATTTTCAGCTTTGTAGCTAAAAGTTTAAATTGTAGAAGTATGCAGAATAGTGTGTTATGCGATGGTTATTACCTGTACATGAATCCGTGTTAGATATGTATTGTGTTTTGCGTACTTAAAGTCAAAGCCACATTTCGAGTCCTATTGTCACTTGTTCTAACTCAAACGGAATTGCAAAGCCACATGGCAATCGCTGTGTTGTGGTCGCTGTATGTCGACGATCGTGTGCAATATAACGATTCATTAACTGCAGCCGCTTGCTAGTGGTTGTGAACTACATAACACAGCATCACGCCTATGTTCTCCGAAGGATTAGGCAGAGGTGTACTAATGTACAAATTCTAAAAATGTACTCTCACCTTTATTCAGGCTCATGTAAGTAAGAGGCAAACGTAATTAACTTAATTCTAAACATCGAGTTGCTACTGAGGATTTTCTAGCAGAAAAAACTCAATAACACATTGCCCGTACTTTCATTTTTTGTAGACCTGCCCGTGTGTATTAGTACGTGTTGCTTTTCTTTGAGCATATTTTGAAAGGCTCGGTTCGGTTTCAGAGTCCGGTTTCCTTATCGCACCCTGGAGCTAGGTTATGTGCCCATCAAAAGCCACCCGAACACGGACAGACGGTGTTATAAAGAAAAAAAAACCTGTAGATGAGATAGACTCGGGACCGCAAAAAAGCCGCAATGGCCAATAGCCGTAGGTTGGCTGAGTAGATGAAAAAGCTTGTCAGATGACTAAAACTTTTCGCCCTGTAATACAATTTTAAGTTCAAAAGTTGTTTGTGTCTCGCTTTTCTTATAAACTACTTTTTTGTCTCCCAATTTGGCTTATTAAATTAAGTTTACATATTTTTTATGAAACGAGCCCGCGTTGCTCGTATACGTAAATGAGTCTTTTTATAATCATATTTTAGGAATCAAGTAAACCTAATTCCGCTTGGGCCTTTTGTGTTTTTATTTTACTTAATTTGTTCTATTTAAACGCTGTATACAATATTATGTAGGTACTTTGGGAGGACTATCTTAAGAATTCTGTTTTTATTTTATTATTATTTTACAAGCAAATTCATTAGCGCCTTCGCGTTACGTCATCGCGGTAAACTGAGTACAAATAAATACTGTTTAATAACCAATTAACAATACCGTGCCGTTGACAAACAATTTAGAAACAAAATATTTGTTTTGTTGTGTTACTGTCGTATGGAAACATTAGGGAATTAGCAAAGCGTCACGCCTGTATTCCCCGAAGAGTTAGATAAGTTGAATTATTATACATCCATATTATGATGTTATATTAAACCACATATAGGGCGAGCCAATTGACATTTACCGAACACAATTTGTAAATTCGGACAGAAAAAATTCTAACAGTAAAATTCAGTAACATTACCCAACCCAGGGATCGAACACAAGATCTCTCGCTCAGCAGCTGCGTTTGCAACCGCTATACCAATGAGACAGTTTCTAGAAAATTACGGAATGATAATTGTCTTCATTTCCGTTACCAACATATTTCGGCATTTAAGTGTCATTATAATCGGCCGTAGTGGCTGGTATATCCACCGTCAACTTCACAGCCAGTGCCCCCTGGAGAGGGTCACAGGAAAACCTTTTTTGAGTACATACTTAAAGCGGAAATGGAGTCTAGTGTAGAAAATTATAATCAATGTAAGTGGCCACACCTAATACCCAGGATACCAACTCATATTCGTATCACGTGTAAAAAGATTAAGGGGAAACTATTTTATTTTCACTTACACTTCTATTATAGACGAGCTTCCGCTCGCGGCTTCGCCCGCGTGTCTTACGAACCCGTACATTGTTCGGGATAAAAAGCAGCCTATGTGCTATTCCAGACTATAATCTATCTCTGTGCCAAATTTCATCCAGATCCGTTCTGCCGTTCTGGCGTGAAAGAGTAACAAAGATCCATCCATCCATCCTCACAAACTTTCACATTTATAATATTAGTAGGATTCGTATAAAAGAAGTATATGAGTCATTATTAAATCTCATAATAAGCTCTGTTATTATACTGTATATCTTAATAAGGATCTCTTATTATGCTTATTAGTGGAATTTTAAGTCCCTAAAATTACATGGACGAGCCGCAGTTTAGTAATACATTTATTTGGATTGTTGACTCGTTTACTTCAGAGCGTGGGGTATGTTCATGGTATGAGAGATTGCTCCATCCAAGCTCTAGAAGTCCAAGGCTCACTCCATTTCTTTTTGGTCTTTTGCAGAGACATTGCTATTGTAGAGAGAGAGAATTATCATATTTTCTATAGTTATCAAAAAAGTCTACCAAACATTTAACAAGCGGGATGGGATTTGTATTGTACCGCTCAGAACTGATTCGTGTAACTATTAACTAATATTCTGTTCAGCGTTAGTTCGATTTTTTATCTCCCAACTTTGAAAATAAAGATGATTTTGTTAACAGATTTGTGACTTCGGACTGGCGCGAGTCGCTGATCCTGATCACGACCACACCGGCTTCCTCACCGAATACGTGGCGACTCGGTGGTACAGGGCGCCGGAGATCATGCTTAACTCCAAGGTACGTACTTCAGCATCGTGGGTAGCGCTGCAATAAACTTTTGTTGCAGCGTTGGGAACATAATGTAGGGCTGGATTATTCTTAGGGGGAACTGCAGCCTTACAGCGCTAGAATGAACTCAAAAATTCTTTTTCTTTGAGATTTTGTTCATGTTCTCTATCTTGATCGGAACGTCTGTACGCGCAAAACCGAGTCACCAATAGAACATAATCTACGGGCACTTAATAATCTATTTTGGTGAAAAGGCGTTTGTAAATCATCTACTTTACGACCTGTGCGACTACGTAAACTTTCATGTTTTCATTCCTGACCTATTGCGAAAATTAACAACGCTCGTACGTTAATTACTCTAGCACGTAACGTTGACATCGAACTTACGTTCGTGAGTGTACTTCCATGCAGCGTTATTTTAACCGACTACATTACGTGGCGAATCCACTTTTGCAACTGAATATACTTCTTGTACAAGAGAAACCTTCTAGTACAGCTGAGACCATTTATTTCTTGTCCTCTAAAGCTCGGAGAAGGATTTGCGTGCATGTTCCACTTACAGTGTAGCATAAATCGTCACAATATTTCAGGAAATGCTCTCGGAAATAACGAAGTTGGTTGAAAAGCGAAATAGAAACTTCTCTTCTAGTTTGTAGTTTATTGGAAATGTTCCTGTCAGCAGGTGTAAGTCCTCGAGCGAGTACTTAAACAATTAAGTGTCATTACTGGACGAGGGAAGTAATTAACCATTTTAGGAGTAAATATATGAACCTGTTTAACATAACGGTCCACAACTAGATATAGGTATTTAATACCGGACGCATCTAAAGTACTGATGCGTCTGAGCAAGTGAGTTGGTGACCGCAAAACTATTTGTTAAGATACATTGAATTACAAGACAAGTAAGTGTGAATTTTCATACAAAAACTGTTAGTTACAGGCATTTTAAACCAAAGATCCATTTATACAGCGCTACACTAAAACTATAAAACATTCCAAACCATTTACTATTTAAACAATATTTCACATTAAAGTGCCAACAAAAGCTTAAAAGGCGATTTGGAAAGCAGAATAATATACTTAACAAAATATAGATTCAAATTTATGTTTGTTATACATCGCGGCATTTTGGGCCGTCTCGTTCAGCGCCGTTTGGATAATGCTCCCCTATTTCAGACAAGAAAAGCCTACGTTCACGAATCTAAGCTGTCTGCTTTCCTCGACAACCGACCTTTAGGCTCTTGACAGACGGAACAATACAACATTGTCTGTATTATTAGGTTCGCTTTTTATTCATCTTTTTTTGTCATTATTCAATGACATTGAAAAAAAAAACAAGCCTTTTCGCGATTCCTCATTCGAAATGGGTATGTAATCTCAGATATCTTAATAACTATTTCTTTTTATAATTATTAATACATTCGGTAAAAGTTCCATTTTAGTATATATTTAGAAAATAGTATTAATTTTATGTTGTTGTCATCAAAAAAAGCCGCGTGGCGGCAACAGAATGTGAAATAAAAAAATAATATGTTTTTGCGGTCACCGAATATCTTGGAGAAAGGCCGAGTGAATGTCGGACTCATTTCTAGAGATTTGGTTGAAATATGACGGGAATCTGTTATAGGAACATTGGTGCTATAATTTGATTCTATTTCGGGTATCAAAACACAGATATTATATTTACAACTAGCTGTGCCCGCGACTTCGTTCGCGTGGATGTCGGAACTTAACAATGTATTTTTTAGTGAGACCAAATGCACTTAACCCTATTTTTTTCGAAAATAAAAGATTTTTTCTAAAATAAAAGTAGCCTAAGTTACTCCTCATTACATCAGCTACCTGCCAATAAAAGTCCCGTCAAAATCGGTCCAGCCATTTCAGAGATTAGCCTATACAAACAGACAGACAAACAAAAATTGTAAAAAATGTTATTTTGGTGTAGGTATATTCATATGCATGTAGTAAAAAATGGTTATTTCAATATTACAAACAGACACTCCAATTTTATTTATATGTATAGATTATTTGCAAAATTTAATTATATACGGAGTGGATTCACGTTAATGGAGCAACGGTTGATTGAGAACTCAACCGATCAATCTTCAGCCCCATTTGTAGAGCTATGGTCGCTTTCTTTTGTTTATGCAGTGGATTCTTCGATCTTATTTTAATAGATCATAACATTATAAGAACTGTATTCCCGAAGGGTTTTTATGCTTCTGTGGCCAAGTTATTCCGTAGTATGGCAGAGGTATCTATCTAAATTAGTGTTTTGCTGCAATAGTAAAAATAAGCCGATGTCTTTCTCCAGGACCCAAGCTACATCTTTGTAAAATTTCATAACCGTCGGTTCAGTGGTTTAGTCATGATGAGGTAACAAACAGACAGACAGAGTTACTGTCGCATTTATAATGATGTGAATGGTTTCCGAGAGTACCTCTAAACAATATAATATAAAATCACCACTAATATCTATTGCTTCTATAGGGTTACACGAAGTCAATAGACATCTGGTCGGTGGGGTGCATTCTGGCGGAGATGCTGAGCAACCGACCCATCTTCCCCGGCAAGCACTACTTGGACCAGCTGAACCACATCCTCGGCGTACTCGGCTCGCCCAGCCAGGAAGACCTTGACTGCATTATCAACGAAAAGGTAAGTTCGTATAGCACTTAAATTGGGATGGCTCGGACCCTACGTTCTTAACAACGGAAAATCCGAGCTGGGCCCATTTGATGAGTTCATTTTCCAAGGTTGAAATCCCCGGAACGAGCGATTCCTTTTATTGTATATAGAAACCCATACAATTCGTTAAGTAGATCCATTTTTTTATGTAAAATTATTTACTCGAATTGCAAATAAATGTCATCCCTACAGAGATTAATTTATTGTAAGTCTTCGTATTTAATCATTTTTAACGGTTACCTTATTTAAATTCCATCAATACATAAGTAAAACAGGTATACAGTAACATAATAATGTATTATATAACAGTGTACTTCAAGCTCCTCGATGTTTTCCTTAATGCATTGAAGATGGAAATATGTAAATGATTACTAGAATATTCATATTCTGGTTTTAACCATACAGATGCGATACAATATTACAGTACTTAAAGTATTTATCAGTTTACATAGTCAGGTAGAAAATAACTACAGACTATATTAATAACTAGAAAACTCGATTGATATAGATGGAGTACCTCTAAAAAAGAGAATGAATTCAGAGTACGCTCATGTCAAATTAAAGTTGTTTTTCAGCGAAACCTGTCTGTTTGAGCAAGATATTTCGTACCTCGGATCAAACATTATTATATGTACTTTGTTCAAAGTCACATATTGCGTTCCAACTGTAAGTCTACTGGACTTTCTAGAACGTACAAATTGAAAAACAAAATATAGCTGTGAAGCTAACACCACAAGCCGGTGAAATTGGTTCGTGTCAAACTTTTCGGTCACTGTGTGTTTAGGACCGTCCTTTGTCGCATATGAGGACATGAGTATATACGCACATTTTTTTTTACGGTTTTATTGAAGTCGTTCAGTATATATTTTGATAGACACTTGGTCTTATAGATATTAATTGTTTATATAACTGTGAAATATTTTCCTCTACTTGCGCGTTTCCTGGAAGAATGTTCGAAATTGTGAAAGGAAGCAATGACAAAATTAACAGGGAAAATTATCTTTACCAGCTCTTTGAAAGAGGCGAAATAATTATAAGAAAAAAAATAGCGGATGCTTCCGAAGATAATTTGCAGAATATGATTTAAAGAACTCTGTATGCGTAAGTAACACTAAACACGTGAGGACCTTTTGGTATTTAGCATATAACGGGCCTTTTTCGTCTACCCATAGCTGTTAGGCGTAAAGGAAATTAAAAGATTTATTATTTCGAGGAGGGAGGAGGAAGGATCCTCTGTGTGCGCTAATAACACCTTCCTTCAATCACAGTTCAATTTAACAAACGATTAATGATAATGCAAATTTTCCCTCGCGATAATAATAGTGTTCTAAAACGAGGCTGTTGAGGACGTTTTCTGACGTGAGTCATTACTGCAGATAAATTGAACTGTATTTGTTTTTGCCATAGGTGGGACACAGGGCACAAATAAACACGCGGACAAACATCATCGTTGTTTAATTAGACCCAGTATAAACATACAAACGAAGTCACCTAGTTGGCGTGCAGTTTTTATTTATCGCTTGTGTATTTATCGTCAATAAAGAGTTGGGCTAAACTAAATCTAGAATTCTATATTCTGGACGTACTGATAGATTGCTGTCAAGTATTTTAATCTAAAAGAAACTTTGATATTTTTTTATTCAGTCTCAAGTATCATTAGAACAAAGAAGACAAATGTCTAATACATACCCTGAGGTCTTAAAAGAGATTAGTAGGTAGATTAATCGCTGTAAAAGTAGTGGGTCTGATTTATTCAACTTTAACAATTCATTCAACATTCTGCGCATTACATCACAACTTTTCAAACGGCGATCTTGAGGAAATTGGACAAAGAAATTGAACATGTCCTAGAACGTAAAATTTGAATACTTTGTGATATTCAACCATGCGCATGCCCAGTTTCCTTGATCTGTAAATAATAACATTGCTGTAATTTGTTGTTCTTGTAATTCTGGTTAGCATATATTATTGATTACACTGTTCCTTCCTTCAGACGATTTACTGTAAATTACAATAAATACAGAACAAGTAATTTTCTTGGTAATGGTAAATTACTCTGCACTAGAAGTACCTTTACTAGGGTAGTCACAATGATTTAGCGAAAGACTGCTACGAAACGTGTCGCGGGTTCTATTCCCGCACGGAACAAATATTTGATTGACCTAGAGATAATTGCCGTGTTGCCGATTCGTAAAACACAATTTTTGCATCCGATGCAATAAAAATTAAACTCAATTCTGTGCAAATACGTCAAATTTTGATATGCGTGCTCATCTCACTCATAATTTGCTCATTCGTGGCAAAATCACACCTTTACCACTTCCATCGATATTTTTCTAGATTTTTGTAGTTTTATACGTAGGCTTGAATCCTAACTTATTCACATAGTCGATAGATTTTGCTCAAGTAAGTAACAGTATAAAGGCAATCGGTGAACTTTCCGATCCCATCCGTATCGGGTCTTCTGAATAAAATATAAACTTAAGACCGTAGACTACATTTTAACGTGACACATCGAGTTTACTTAATGGCGAAACATCGTCTCACATTTTTAGCACGAAAACGGTGATGTATTTTTTAAATAACACTAAATAAAATCACAACGAATATATACTCGGAAAGCACGTAAAGCCGTTGGTCCTTCGCCTGATCTCTCTCCGGTCTTGTCGAATTACCGTCCCATCGGACTATGAGAGTGAAGGAATAGAGAGAGCACCTGCACAATATCTCCTACGTAGTTGGCTAATCTCCGGTGAGATTGGCCGCCGTGACCGAAATTCGGTCAGGAGGACAATTATAGTCAATGTCCAAGCGTTTTATTTCAAACTGGGCCTTTGTAGGCCCTTACAAAACGTCGGGAACCTAAGAGCACGGTTCCAAAAGGGAAATGGTCCTATGGAGAAGAGACCGGCAAGAAATTCATGAAAACTCATATTAAGTTTTGCATGTAAATCAAACTCATTACATTTCGTTCTTTTATTTTGTTTGACAAAGAGAAACACCCTAAAACTACTGAAAAGTATATTGCCATAAAATCTGAAAATTGTCATGTCACGAATTACAAGGACAGAATTGTTTAACAATTACAAGAGTTTGTATGTAAGCCGAATTAATGTTTTTAGGTTTTAAACTATGTATAATGTTTAAAGGGTGGTTTCATATTCTTTACACTGTAATCAACTAACGCGCTGCAAAACTTTACGGCTGTTTAATCGATGTAGATTGCTGGCTAACCGCTAGACAGGTTAATGGAATATTAAGCAGAAGCCAGAAAGCGTATGGGCTATAATTTTATGTTAATCCGAGGATTCGCTTGGAAAAGAGGGATTACAGTTTTATTAAAAGGCGCACTGAAAGTTTTAACGGCGCATACTTTTTTCATCATACCTAATTTTGCAAAGCTTGTTTACCACGGTGCAAAATTAAATAAATATGCTGTTAACTTTTTTGTAATAGCGTTTCATGACTGCCTTGGGTCTACAATACCAGTATACATATATAAAAAGGCAAACGCGTGGTATCTATCTCATTAAGGTTTAATGTCTTACAGTACCTAAAGAAATGATAAGAAGAAAATTTCCCATTTCTAGGCTCAGGCTCGTTCTGAGAAGGGGACAAAAAATAATGCCGTATTTATTTTAGGCTCGCGGCTACCTGGAGTCTCTGCCGTACAAGCCGCGCGTGCCATGGACAGAACTCTTCCCTGGCGCAGACGCGCGTGCGCTTGACCTGCTGCACCGCATGCTGACCTTCAACCCGCACAAGCGTATCACCGTCGAAGAGGCCCTCGCGCATCCCTACCTTGAACAGTACTACGATCCCAACGATGAGGTATGTATAAAAAATGCTAGTTAGGACCTTCGTTTTATATTTTCTGTTGATGCGGAGATATTTTAATCTGGTGCCTGGTGATACAGTGGGCTGCAGGGGAAAATGGAGAGCAACGGGATTTCCGAAAATAAGCTGTATATTTATGAGACGTTTAGGTTAAGTTTACTTTACATGATTATACTTATTAGTGTAATAATTGAATATGAAAATATGATACCTCTGCCAAAATAGTAACGATTTAGAAAATTCCCGTGTGGATATGATATATGGATATTATCTCCTTTGCCTAGTATTCCAGCTTTTCTTACCCGCCTCTTACTTAAGCACTAAAGTTTGGGGCTCCTACCGATACCACCTCAATACTAAAATTTATAATAGATATACCTACATTAATTCGTCGTATTTAATAATATTTATTACGCCAAAAAATTCCCAGCACTACCACTTATTGAAATTCTCATTACTCAGAAATTGGGAATTATAAGCGGCGAGCAACACAATATGAAAAAAACCCCAATACTTTTTCCTTTTAAAAAATCCTCTGCCATTTTATAATATACATGGTTGAAACTATTAAATTCATGTAACGTATTGAATGCATTTTCCCTATTCATCTTATTTGCATCTTAAATGTTTTTACTCACCGTCCACAATATGGCGGCCGCGTCTTAATAACTCGTATTTTTTGCTTGTCCATAACTATGCAAAACGTTTTATAATAATCTTCAATGTATCACAAAATAGCCAAATAGAGATTTAATACTTTTTCCACAAACATATTTTATATAAATTCGGAAGTTCCTAACCAGTTTTGCTCCATAGAAAGTGTTGAATAAATAAGGTGGAAAAAAGATAGGTTTCTAATATAGGACAAAGGTGCTTTGTTACCTAGGCAATTCGAATTTCTTTGAATAAATAAGTCAAATTAAAAGCCTTGAAGAGGAAAACGTTAAGTGTGTGTGTTCAGACGTGTGTTTTGGTTTTGGTGGTAGGTTTTGTGTATATGTTTCATACCTTATGTGTTGTCTATTATACATCGATAATTCCTAGAATAAACACAGTATAATGTTTCCTAAAATAGTACTGATGCAATGGAATACTAGTTTTTAATCAGCTTTAGAATAAACAGTTTATATGATTAAAAAATCGTTCACTATAGAGACCGAGCTTTGTCCAATTTTTAAATCCAAAAGGTGCTTCCGACTGCTCACGTTATGAACGGATCGATATCCGAGTCGGTTGCAAAGGAGACTAAAAGAAAAAAGATCGAATGAAACAACCGGAATCGTGTGATGGACTTCCGATAGTCTCATCGCGACTGTCGAAAATCGGAAATAAAGGCGGACATACAACTGCGTTCATAAGCAATATAGTACATTTTTATTCTTCTTTTATTACCATTTCCAAATGATACCAAGTTAATGCTATGTACTTAGGTAATGCTGGTAACCGATGTTTTGTCATTGCCGTAGTTAGGGACACTTCATACTCGGGCCCACCTCCACCCACTATTGTTAGTAGAATGTTGTCATGCCACTAGAATGTAATTGCGGGTCATTTTAATTGATATTGTGCCCTAGTATGTTCTTACAATACACAACCTAATTAAAATTTCGGTATACATTTTCAAACTGATGTTTCTACTATGATTATCCAATTTAATAAGCTGGGTATTATAGTCTACCTTTTGCATGCTAATGAGCAGTTTTAGAACATTTTCCAGTAACCCAAGTTGGTTTCTAAGCCGTCTAGACGATTATCATTAGTATTCATTTATCCTTTAAACTTGTGTCAGTAATTACTAGTGTACCGACTCGCTCAGGCAGTGTGTACACACATCGAGCGTTAATGATGGACGTAATCTACGACCTCGCGTTACCACTCTGCTGGGAAATCAAATCTACCTTTCATACGACTCAAGAGACGGAAAATAGCCCGAACCACAATTACCCTTATTTCATTACAACACATTATCTTCCATTTGCAAATGGCAGGTTGCCTTTGTTACAATGTTTTATTCATTATACAAGATAATTTTGCTCTTCCAATTTGGATTCATGAATATGTTTTGAAAATTAACATTATTTTCAAGATGTGAATGTCACAAAAAGACAATTTTATGTTAATGTTATACATAAATGTATACATAAGTAAACAAAATGTAACTGTCGTTTCGGACATCGTTCAAAGACGAATTTTAATTACAGCCTGTTGCGGAGGAGCCTTTCCGATTCGCGATGGAGCTTGACGATCTGCCCAAGGAGACACTCAAGAAGTACATCTTTGAGGAGACCTTACTTTTCAAGAAACTCAACGAAGGCGCGTAGACGAGGTGTCGCGGCCGTTAAAATAAGATCTACCCTGCCCCCCGCGCCGATACGTCACCACGGCGACCGAGGGGTAAGGTGCTCGTTGCATGCGAGCTCTGTGCTCCGAACCAATCTATTCAAAAGCTGACAAATGGTGTGCCCTCGAGACGCAACTGTCGCGTCATCGCCGCTACATAGGTACATTATATCATCAACATTTTTATCTTATCGCTACAGTGCTTCGCGATTAGCCGAGTAATACGAATAATTCCTAAGAATATTTGTTGAATGTTGTAACTTTAAGGATAATATAACGTTTTATATTATGACAACAGGAAAGCAAAAGCATGCGGAAAACAGAACTCGCATGCAAATGTGACGTAATCCAGGTCTAATTATGTGGATGTTGATTATGTGGTTTTCAGTTGTCAGATATTCATCGCTCGTACTAGGTTAACCAAAGTTAACCAACCGTCGTACATTCATTAGGTATGCGACGCTGTGGACTCGCAACTATTTCGAGTGCGCCGTATTTTTTCTATAATACAGTATATGCAATGTAAATTATGTATGGTAGGTTCAAAGCCGGTAACGAAGAAGTGACAGTTGAGCTTCCCTTTTTCTATTTTTTTAATTTATCGGTAATGCAGTATTATATACGACCTACGTGAAAAACGAACAGATTTGAACATGAATACGCTTCATGGACATATTTTTTATGCTACAGTGCTTCAAGACCCCTTTTTTCGGTCACCGAACGTTTCTCGACTCTGAGCCAACTTACATACAAGGATAAAAAAAATCTAAACGTTTCTATTCAAAGTTGCGAACGTAGCTTTCAAAGAACAGTCTGTACTGTTAATTTCTTAGACGTAGTCGCTTTCAATGGCGATCGGTAAAGTATTTTTGTGGCGGTATAATGCATAATATTTTTCTTATTTAAAACTGCCAAAATATGTATTAAATTAATTAATTCGTCGCTTCATTATTATATTTCAGAGCTGTTTATCCAAACATGACGTCTCGACGTAGAATTACGTTCGGAGAATATCGTATCGGTATGATTGGTCAGAGATAGTTGTAATAGGTATATATTAATGCGTAGCAAACTTATAGTATCATAGATAGGACTTTTCTGAAATTTATGAACGTTAAACATACCTAGTCGTACAATTTCTAAATTGTGATGTTCGATCATTGTGTTGACGGGGATCGATGTCATCGTAGGTATTTTGCAGTATTACGTGTCGATAAGGTAACGTATGTGACATCGACAGTACAGGCGATCGGGCTGCACGCTCGCATCGCGGCTTCTAAGGAAATACAAGTGGATTCAGAACAGCATTCAATGTTTTTATGAATATTTTAGCGTGTCAACAGGCACGTATCGGACTCCTCACAGAAGCGATGGAAATATAGAGAGAGAGAGTATGAATTATGTAAATGCCACGCGGTCGTACTACTGCGAGCCGTTGCCGACTGAACTGTATAGGATCGGGAATAATTTCCTGCATCGCTGAAACGTCACAGTCTCATGGCGGCGGCGACGGCGCGCCGTGGAACGAGCGCGACTAAATACCAAACAATGTGGAGAGCTAGCGATAATGGACGGCCGATGTAAATATTTTTACATTTCGAATTAATGTATTTTAAAGTGTCACCGAGTAATAATTTCAAGCACCACGTTATTATTCATTAATTCTGATGTGATCTAATTACGAATAAATGTACTTTCTCTTTAGCGAGCGAAGTGTTCGTTGGAAAACTTGCGTTGTTCAATGATTTTTGTATTAATAATAATTATCGTCTTCCTTGTATTTGCATGTTAGCGCACAAGACAATTTTAGAATAGTTATTCTTCATATCAAATATTTTAAAGAAATGTTTATAGATTAAAAATTTAGTTTATGAATGTGCGATTAATGGGGTCGTCGTATCAAGTTTTTCAACGAACGGGTGCGGGCGACGCATTGTGCGTCGTGACGCAGACGTGCCGACGCCGCGGCGAGCATCTATTGTTACAACTTCATTATTGTCTATGAGATGTTGTTAGGGAGGGTCGAGCCCAGGCTGTGTCATACCCAGTGCGGGTCTCACTAACCCTGGGCGATCATTAATCTACTTCTGTACTAAGACTTGAATAACGTTGTTTGTTGAAAGTATTTAGGGAGCATTTTAGCTGTAAAACATTTGTCATTCAATTTTAAATTGCAGTACATATTGTGAGAGATATTTCGTTGGATCGCAAGAGTTATCTTGAAATGTATTACGTGTTGTATAAATGTTCAAGTCATTGCTTTATGCGGTTGTGGCTTAATTCACGGTAGACTGTTTTAGGTACATTTAGCACGTGAATGATTCAATATATAGACCATAACGGCACATGATGTAATCAAAACAATTCGACCAAAAACAACATCGGTATTGCGAGCGAAATTCAAATTGAGCGTGAATTTGCGCACCCTGTGGGCTGCCGTGAATTTAGTGACACCCGTTATTTGGATAATACTGCATTTACAGCACACTACCATCGACATGCTATCGAGTGTTTTTTTTTAACTATAACCAAAATAATGTACCTTGTTTGCAAGGCAATAAGTCTATTTGTACAGTTCTTTTTCTAATTTCTAAGTAGTAAGGAACGCTTGGAAATATGTAATTTCAACTGTATTTTTAGATATTACGTCAATGATTTGTAAAAAGACAAGCTTATTTATTGTGACTAGTGTTATAACTAAGTGGAATTTGTCTCACTGACTGCTCTAAATAACTTGTTAAACGTTTTCATTGTTAAATTGTACCTTTAATATTTAAATCTAGAAACGAGAGGTTGAGAACAATAGTATTAGCAAGACGAGGTGATATTAAGCTACTTACTGACTCGTTGACTATGAAGAACTTTTTGTTGGTATCTAATATTATGTCAAATTATTGGACTGTGACAGTCGAACAAAGAAAAGGTTACAGGGATACCAGATATACATAGACGAAGGTTTCTAAAGAACTGGAAATTGATTTTTTTTCATATACAAATAAATTTCAGTTTATGTCTATAATTTTTTTTTTATCATTGCCCCACATTACGATGTCTCCTGTGTCATACAGTTTACAAACATGTCACATGCACACACAACCAGACCCGAAACAACTATCTGTACAAATATTTGTTCTGTGTGGAAATCGAACCCGAACATAAAGAGCAGTAGCTAATCGCTTAGCCACAACGCCAAACATACCTTAAAAAAAGTATTGGAATGTATCTAATTTCCTGAAAAAATATCATTCATATCTTGTGACCCTTCATCCTTTTCTCTTTGTTTGTCTGTAACATCTTAGGCAAGTGACACATTAGGCAGACGCAGAGAGATTGCAGCCGTCGGATTAACCCACTGCATTACTCGCCTAACAGGCTTTCAGCTTTCAATAACCCAGTGCATATAATAAATTTAATATAAAGCCGTTTACAATCTCTTGTTTCTAAATACATGACGAATTTTCAACCATAGTTTAATACGTGTAAATCAAATAGGTTATACGATTTAATCGCGTTTGTTTGTTTGAGAGCTATGTTAAAAATGGTTGAAATCGTAAAGGTAATAACAATAAAACGTATTTCTCCACATAAATTAAATTTTCAAAGTCTAAAAAAAAGTTACATAAAATTCTGAAGAATATTTAGAAATGTGAAATTGGTGTTTTAAATGTCTCCAGTAACACAAAATTCTTCCCTTGCTAGCAATTTTCTATAGAACCTCTAAAAATCATAACACCAGAGTACCATCATGTATTTATTGTTAAAATATGAGTGTTGCCATATTTTCTTAAGTCATTATGTACAAATTGGATATTGTAAGATCATTTGTTATCTGTCAACAGTTGAATATTACGAAAATAAATCAAATCAAAAGAGCTAACTTGTTTATTTTCTCCCCGCAAAGCTGGAGCCGTATTAGATTGTCTTGATTTAGAGGAATATAGATGAATAAAGGCACGAGACAACATAAACACGATAATGAAATATCTACAAAGTAAACAAGCCAAGTTTAAACATGTTCGTTCAATAGGTCGGGGAGTGGAACAATGAAGTTTAATAACGGAGTAAAAATTGTTTTAGAACTACTAGGGAATGCTTTCACATTAATTAGGGTACATCGCCTGGGGAGAACACGATGGGTAATGAACTCGCCGTGGATACAAAAACAAGACTTACAGTACGAGGAAATAATTTAGAAAGCCTGCCTTTTGTAACACACAATATCCTTAACAATCGTGTAACTTGAAACAAAATATCCTTTCGTTACTCGAGTAACAAGCAAATTTTTGGTCGGTTTGAAGGTTTTGGGTTGGATTCCTGTGTCAGATAAGAGTTGTAACGGACCGTTAACGTTCCCTGCTAAACATGGGTTGAAGCTGGTTGAAGCGTTATAGAAGATTGCCATTAACGTCAACCCGACGTTGCATTCGTGTTATTTTGACAGCATAATTATGACAGTTTATACTAGTGTTCTCAACGTATAGCAATCCAATCAACTACATTCTGATAAACGTTTCTGTTTGAATTGAAAGGAGAATGGGCTGCTTCACCAATTACAAATTGTAGCACTATGAACGATTACACTGTCCAATATATAAATTCTCACAAAATAAATTAGTAAGGTGCGTTGGGGCAAAATCGGTAATGGGGTAAGATCGTACCGATCGAATTTCCGGCCGATTTGAGCACCTTTTTATAGACCTTATTCTCCAGGCAATACAAGCTAATAAAACTGCTTCTATTGACTGGAGAACAACATATAAAAAGTGGTCAAATCAGCCGGAAATTCGATCGGTAAGATCTTACCCCATTGCCGATCTTACCCCAACGCACCTTATAACATTTTCCATTCTCCTTTACAAGTCCTAAATTGATATGATGTCCACTGAACTGGAGTTTTATCTACTAACTACATAAGCAGTCTGACCAGAAGTCCGTAAATCCAAAAAAAAAAACTTATATTTTATAATGGGTATTAAGTCAGTAACTCCAAGCTATATTCAGGTAAATTGCAAAATGATTACTTTTTGTTTAAGTGTTATTAGGTACTATTACGACCGGAGCTGGATAATATCACCAGATGGTGCCGTCAGCAGACGAAACTGATAGGTACGTAAGTACATTTAAGAAAGTTTTATTGGTAGGTACTTGATTCATGATGATCAAAATACTTTTCCCCGACACTTTACAGACATTACCTAATCCATGATAAAGCATCCATTACTAACATTGCTTTGATGAATAATTTAACTTTATTAAAAAACAGACGCTCTTAAAAGTGAAACTCAATTATAAACTTAAGGTTACCAGTAACTCCTCTGGCGATAATTTCGCTCCGGGATAACGACGGGGCTGTTGTAACGCGGCAACCCTTTAATTAGTATCTCTATCGTCAAACCCAAGTGGTCCCTTACAGTAAGCCTGTGTAAGTACACGGATAAACTTCAAGTTCCGATCAGATGTTTTGACGTCTTGGTACAAAATAGAAGGTCATGCGGATTAATAGCAATTAGCAATGCTTCAATGAGCTGGCTTGGCATTATGAGTTCATGATAAGTCAGAACGGCATCCCTAACGACCTGTAAACTGGAAAAGCCCGATCCATCTCTGTCCATGATATTCCAAAGTTATGATTTAAGAAAAGGCTTAATGAAATTATCAACGCGAATACAGCCAAAGCTTAAACGATTTATAATGGGAAAAGTTTAGTTTGACAGTCGCGTTTGTTGCTAGTCCCGGGTGCCGACGGAAAACATTTTAGCAAGTTTTGTTTTTATTTACAAAATACTCAACATTTCTTAACAATATTTCATTCTAACACCAAAATACCCGCTCGCCAATAAAGTTGTTAGATACTTACCTCTTTGAAGCTTTTTTGTAGAATTCTATTGTGTAAGAGCTTAGTGAAGAGGATACCTACGTAAATCATACAAGATTCTGCGAAATTTAAACTCTTTAGGTACAGAGTACACTATAAAGACCATTTAGGTATTTAAGACCTCGTAAGTGGGTAGTGATGCAACCTACGCTAGAAAGTAAGTATTAAAGAAAATATAATGTATTTTCGAATATATTATTATATTATATTATTATCGCAAAACAAACTAATATAAGGAGAGCTATTTTATAAGAATTATTTTTAAGTGCTAGGTTACTCTCATATTTGTGTTCTTCCTTCTATGGTCTGTCCATTCCTGTACATGTAGTACAAAGCGAAAAAACTCAGTATGGATAAATGTTTGCGATTTTTGTGTTTTTTAACGCCTAATACACAACATTTAATTGAACTAAACACGCTTCATCAGATATAGATGAGATTTTCTTAACAAATTTTATGAACGTATTTGAATAAATAAAATATATTACAACAGTTTCTAAGATATTGCATCTATTTATAAATATTTAGTGACCGTGTATGCATATCTATATGTTAAACTGTGCCTAACTAACCAATTGAAAACTAAAATTATATATTACTTATACTGTGCAGAATCTAAAATTAATGTTTTTAGTGACCGATCTTTGATTATTTAAATGGATAAATATTGTTAATATACCAAATAGAATCCGCAAACGTATCACGTAAGAACAATGTGACAGTTGTTGTCACTAATGTTCATGCTGTTCCATATCCTCTTATGAAAACATAAATAAACGAGAAAAGGATGCACTGATTGTTGGTCACTGTGGATTTCAGATTTTTCTTACGTTATCAAGGCTGCCGTCAGCGAGACGTACGTCAGTGTAAAGACATACAAAAAAATCAAGACCGAGCGAGGGTAGCCGAAGAAACGCCCGCTTCACGAATATGTCAACAGCACCTTAGTATGTCCGTGACCAACACCAGTGAATTATCATCGAAATGACGACGATGTATTTACAGACTAATACAGTGGTAAATAATAGTAGCTTAAACTAAAGAATTGTGTTAGTGCTTGGGGCCTAACATCGCCATCATCGAAATGTGAGTGTTAACAGTAGATACTTATTTACAACTCTGCCTTTCCATTTATCATATATTTCAATGTGTATTTTGTCTTTTCTAATTGATGAGTACAGAATATGTTCCTAAACAGTGAATTCCGCTTTAGTGTGAATCTTAGCCAGACTAAGGTACTGAAATAATTTCGCCGTGATTAATGATTCAATTTTCCTATAAAGTTATCTTATAAGCTATTTGACTTCTTTGTTCGCCCTATTTTGTTCGGTCTACAGCTTTTAACTTTGTGTTTGATTTTGTGCCAAAAATCTTTGCTACTTCAGCAAAACAAATAAGGGGACGTCCATTAATTACGTGAGGTGATTTTGGCGATGTTTTAACCCCCGGTGTCGATTATGCCCGGCATGACATAAAAACAAACAGTTATTCCACCAACATGTTTCACTTTATGGTACCCCAGTCGAAACTGAGCTTTTCCGCTGGTCCGGTTTTACATATTTTAATCCGATAAAAATATCGGAACATTTTGCTAACAGCAAGTAAAAATGTAAACCTAAAAGCGACTATATGCACTGCAACCTATTTTGAAAAGCCTTTTCACTTTACAATATTACCGGGCACGCGGAAGTGTTTGCCTATATGACGTCCATTAGAGCATTTAAACGGAAAATGTTTAATGGAAAAAATTCCCTGTCACGCCATATACTGACTGTATGGCCATATAAATTGTTGGGGTGTGTAATTTGAATTATTTGCGTGCCCTGTTTTCGTTATAATACTTATTGAAAAATATTTTTGTTGTGAAGATTTGCTTCTACATTTCCACTTCAAAAACCTGCCTCAGGGTGTGTTTACTAAAAATTAATTCGCTTCAACATGATTATCAACTATTTTTCATTTTTACGTGTACAATTTACTTTATAATCCCACAAATAAAAATAAAGATTAAAAAAAATGTCTAACTTTATGGTCATCTTATAGGCTGTTGAGTTTACCATAACAAGACATTACATCACTACATATTATAAAACAAAGTCCATCCACCGCGTCGATCTGTCTGAACGCGATAAACCCAAAAACTGCTGAACGGATTTTCATATCGTTTTCACCAATGGACGGTGTTGCGACTCCGCATAATAGTTTTTAATACTTTTAATTACTATCGAAATTATATGAGTAAATCAAGAAATGTTTAGAAATAAATAGAATGTTCTGGAATAATATTTATGTATGGAACACTATTTGGAAAATTCCAGAACATTAGTCAGGAACATTCTGGAACCAGGGCAGCGCTCTGATTGGTCGAGCGCTAGCCAATCACATTTTGCCGTTTATACTATATAAGCGGCGCACTTTAGAGATAAGCATGCATTCCTATTCAGTATTCGGCATTGAAACGTTCTTATTCGTATTGTGATCATTAGAAAATAATTTGTAGTCGATCGTCGTGGAACAGAAATAAAAGGAGAACGAAAAAGGCGAGTTTAATTCCAACCCAGTCCCGCCAGTGCAACTGTTAAGGTTACCCGAGGCGGCCTCACCGACACCCCTCACAGTAACAATTTCTGGTCCTTCGAGCCGGATTGGGAAGATTGAAGATAAAAGGATGCCGACCATGCACTCGCCGCTCCGTTCTAGATCTGAGCACGAAGAAACGACAGAGATGTCGACTACCGATTGGTCAACGAATACGCCGACTGAATCAAGGACAGCCGCATCGACTTCCACATGCACGGCACCCCCTGTGCGCCCTGCCGCTGCTACCCCCCCTGCGCGTCCCATCGCCGCTGTCGGCAGGTCCACCGCATCGGTTAGAAGAACAACCCGCGCCGCCGCCGCTGCTGCCGCCGCCGCCGCCGCCGCTACTGCAACCGCCGCATCGCATGCAGACGACGTACATCCCGCTCGCCCTGATATCAGTACAGCGTCGTCGCAGAGGAAGTTGATGACTGTGACACCGAAGAACATTGGAGGACTACCAGAAGTACCACCGTGTGTTTCTTCGGAAACTTTGGTTCCACCGCCTGCCCCAAGGTCAACAACGAAGTCCACGAAGAGGATGGAGTTGGAAGCACGCAGAGAACTGCTGAAGAGGCAGGCGGAAGCCGCACAAGCCGCAGTCGCTCTAGCCCAAGCAGAAGTTGAACTCGTCCAGTACCTATCAGAAGAAGAATTAAAAGACGAGTACGACGTAGAGAAATCGACGCAGGTGGAACGATGGGTAGAGCAGACTACCACCTATGTAGAAGAGCCAAAGCAAATAGATGGAACAATCCAGAAAAGTGAAATTAGAGAATTGGCCGACGCCATAGCTAACGCCGTCAGAACCGTACAGCCAGCTACGACACTTGCACCGCCGAAGTACGCCTGGGTATTACCGGACTTCAATGGAGCATATGAAGAATGGCTTCCCTTCAAGAGGGCATACACGGACAGCTCAGCAATGTACAACCAAGTGCATAACATGGCCCGGCTCAGAAAAGCAATCAAAGGAACAGCAAAAGAAGCTGTCAGAAGTTTATTGTTCGTGGCCTCCGACCCCGAAGAAGTGATGACCGCCCTCGAGCGAAGATTTGGAAGGCCAGAACAACTTGTGCTCGCGGAAATGGAGAAACTAAAGGAACTGCCACGTGTTAGTGATACACCGCGTGACATATGTATTTTCGCAAGCAAAGTTGATAACGCAGTGACAACAATAAGTGTATTGAACAAGCCGCATTACTTATTCTCGCCTGAAATGAGTAAATGCATCATTGAGAAGTTGCCACCCATACTGCGATACAGATGGTACGACTACAGCGCACGTAATAGTGAAGATCCTGAACTGATTAGAATTAAGAAATTCCTGAACATAGAAGCCGACTTATGTGGAACATTCGCGCCGCCGGAAACTTCTAGAAAGAGAATTGTGAATCAACGATATCCGGTGCACGCAGCTCGTGACAGTAAAGAAGATGCCACAAAGCCGACGGAAACGCGCAATAAGTCTTGTGGTAACTGTGGAAAGGAACATTGGATCACCGAGTGCGAGAAGTTCAGAGAAGCAACCACGAACGAAAGGTGGGAAATAGCAAAAGAAAAACACCTTTGCTTCAGGTGCTTACGACGACGACACATGAGGATGAACTGCAGAGGACAAGCCTGCAAGAAATGCAATCGACCGCATCACACAATGCTGCATTCAGATCTCTCTCCACATACAACAGCCCCAGCTCGACAAGAGGAGTCTTCAAGTAACCATTCCGCAGACTCAGAGGACTCGAATACCATCACAAAGCCAGTGTACGTAACAGCAGATGAAACTAAGGTCTACTTGAAAATGATACCGGTAGATATCTACGGCCCGAATGGCTCCGCTCGCGTCATCGCTCTACTGGACGAAGGGTCCACAGTGACTTTGTTGGACTCTGAACTCGCTGCGCATCTGGGAGCCACCGGTAAGCAAGAGACACTCGCCATATCAACTATCGGTGGAAGATTAATTGAAAAAAGAGATTCGCAACGCATGGACCTGAAAATCAAAGGGGCTCATCGGAGTGATAAGAGGACTCTAAAAGGCGTTCGAACAGTAGGAAACTTACAGCTGGCACCTCAGTACGTGAACAAGTCGATCGTCGAGAACTGCAAGCATCTGAAAGAAATGGTAGATGAACTTCTATACGAGTGTGAGAAACCAGCTTTGCTCATCGGTCAAGATAATTGGGACCTGATAGTATCAAGGAAGATCTTGAAAGGTAAACCGAACGAACCTGTCGCATCACTGACGAGCCTTGGCTGGGTATTGCATGGACGCTGCAATGACAATATTGCTCCAGTAAACTTTGTCAATCATTGTCGAACTATTGGTAACGAAGAAAACATAGAAGAAATGATCAAGCGTCACTTCGATCTCGACTCGATCGGAATACAACAGCGACGTCCTAGCAACGACGCCGACGGAAGAGCCCTAGCGCTGCTGAACGAGACAACGAGGCAGCTGCCTGAGGGAAGGTATGAATCTGGGCTCCTGTGGAAGACCGACACCGAGACGCTACCGAACAACTACGCTCAAGCGTACAAAAGACTGCTTGGCGTAGAGAAGAAACTAGACAAAAACCCAGTACTCAAAGAAGAATATGGAAGACAGCTAGAACATTTGCTAGCCAGTGGATACGCTGAGGAAGCTCCAGTCAACTCCACCCTGGGCCGCACCTTTTATCTGCCTCACTTTGCAGTAGTACATCCTACAAAGAAAAAGATTCGCATTGTATTTGATGCTGCAGCCAGATTCGACGGAAAGTGCCTGAACGACGCGCTACTCCCGGGACCCGACCTACTCCAATCATTGTTCGGTGTGCTCTTGAGGTTCAGACAAGGGCCTGTGGCAGTAGTGGCAGATATCAAAGAAATGTTTCTGCAGATACGCATAAGGGCAGAGGATCGTGACAGCATACGATATCTATGGCGCGGTGAAGACAGGAACAAGAAGCCAAAAGAATACAGGATGACCTCCGTGATCTTCGGAGCAGCTTCATCGCCAGCCACAGCTATCTTTGTAAAGAACGTAAATGCACAGAAGCATGAAGAACAATATCCTGATGCAGCAAAGGCAATCGTCCGCAATCATTATATGGACGATTATCTCCAAAGCTTCGCGACTGTAGAAGAGGCATCGAAAATAGCAGAAGACGTAAGCACTATACATAAGGCAGCTGGTTTCGAACTGCGACAATGGGCCAGTAATAGAAAGGAGATACTACAACGAGTTGTCGGAAAAGAAAAATCGCCAAGCGTAGTAAGTATCACCAGCAATGAAGAAAAGACGCTCGGATTGAGGTGGCTTGCGAACGAAGATATGATAGCTTTCAACATTGGACTGAGGAATACCCCGAATGAAGTTTCCAACGGAAACAGAATTCCGACAAAACGAGAAGTCACTAGTGCAGTTATGTCTACGTTTGATCCGATGGGTCTCGTCGCTCCGGTTCTGATTCAAGGAAAAAGGTTGATTCAAGATACATGGCGAACCGGTACAAAATGGGATGAGACCATAAATGAAGAACAGCATCAACTCTGGTTAGATTATTTAGAACAGGTCAAAATACTGCAGAATATGAAGATTCCTCGGTGTCTCGCGCCTGCAACGAAAGAAGGACAACTTCACACTTTCGTCGATGCTAGCGAAACTGCATACGCCGCTGCATCATACTGGAGGACAGTCACAGCGACCGGTGAAATCTACGTCACACTAATAGCTGGAAAGGCACGAGTAACACCATTCAAGCGTACATCGACCCCTCGCTTAGAACTGCAAGCAGCGCTATTAGGAGCAAGACTGGCCGCTACCATCACGACAGAAACCGACCTAGAAATAACAGAAAGAGTATTCTGGTCCGATTCCAGCACAGTGCTTCAGTGGATAAAGTCCGACCCTCGACGTTTTAAACCATTTGTTGCTCACCGCCTCGCCGATTTAGAAGACTTGTCGAAACCGTGTGAATGGAGGTGGGTCCCTACAACAGATAATCCTGCGGACGACGCAACGCGAGATACACCTAAGGGTTTCTGCAGCGAATCAAGGTGGTTTATTGGTCCTACATTTCTTCTACGTCCCGAGTCAGAATGGCCTGTCAAGAGGTTTGAAGAAATAGAACTCACTGGAGAAGAGAAGAAGCCGCAAGATATAGTTGCTACAGTCAGGATGGAACGAAGATGTGGACTGCCAGAACCTACAAAGTTTTCAAAATGGACGCGCTTACTTCGAGCGACAGCAAGGGTATTTATGTTCTTGAGCCTGTGCAGAAGAAACACAGCTCTCACCAGTACTGCTCGTCATCAGGACGGAGATCGGAAGCCGTATCAGAAGAAAGGAAAGAAAACAACTATGCATCAGAGACCGAAAACGAAAAAAGAGTATCTACCAACTCTTATGCCACGAAAGCTGGATGGGCGGAAAACAACTGACCCACAACGAGGGGATATAGTGATCATCGCAGATACATCGCTCCCCCGCAATACTTGGCCACGAGGAGAAGTCATCAACGTCTACGTCGGGCCCGATGGAAGAACGAGGATCGTCGACGTACGGACGACGGGAGGCGTGCTGCGGCGGCCTACTTCACGTCTCATTATCGTGGTGCCAGCAGCGTCGTCGCAGTCAAATGTTGGAGTGCCCGATGGAACGCGCACTGGGGGGGAAACTGTTGCGACTCCGCATAATAGTTTTTAATACTTTTAATTACTATCGAAATTATATGAGTAAATCAAGAAATGTTTAGAAATAAATAGAATGTTCTGGAATAATATTTATGTATGGAACACTATTTGGAAAATTCCAGAACATTAGTCAGGAACATTCTGGAACCAGGGCAGCGCTCTGATTGGTCGAGCGCTAGCCAATCACATTTTGCCGTTTATACTATATAAGCGGCGCACTTTAGAGATAAGCATGCATTCCTATTCAGTATTCGGCATTGAAACGTTCTTATTCGTATTGTGATCATTAGAAAATAATTTGTAGTCGATCGTCGTGGAACAGAAATAAAAGGAGAACGAAAAAGGCGAGTTTAATTCCAACCCAGTCCCGCCAGTGCAACTGTTAAGGTTACCCGAGGCGGCCTCACCGACACCCCTCACAGTAACAGACGGAGTGATTCGTGAGGAAGGTTTAGGTGTATAATTCATTAAGGTTTTGCGTAAATTAGCTGAAATATGATGATGATTATAACTATTGAAGATGTCGGAAAAACAACATGCCGACCGGGAGCTTTACTGGCGTTCGCCGCGTAAACTAATAGAGTTATAATTATAACCTTACTAAAGGAAATAAGAGGATCGTTTTAGAAATAAAAATGCAGGTGTATGTGCTATACTACCCGTGCGAAGCTGGGGCCGGTCGCTAGTAAGAGTATAAAAGCGTTAAAGTAAAAAAAATGAGTTGTATTCTTTTCAGTTTACGCTCTTAGCTTACAAGGACACCCTTTCCCGTTGCCAAGGAGATTGCGATCTTAGAATTGAGACAAAGCGTTGAGTAAGGACAATACAACGTAATTAATAGCGTCCCTGTTTGTTTTGACTTATCTATCTCACAGATTATTTGACTTCAGTATTGGTTATGTACCACACACATGTACCTAAATAATATATAAATGTTTTGGGAACACAATGATTGTTATATATTTTTGACATGATTTTCCTCTTTTAGTTGAGAAAGGTTTTGCGAGTTCCTAAATCCCGGATGATACTTTAGCTTAATATGATATATATTTTTTAGGTAAGCATGTTTCAAAGTGGGGAAAATGTAGTAAAGCACTTTGACTCAGTTATCTAATAAGTTAGAATTTTCAATTTTCTCAAACAAGAAGGATACCGTTTAATATCATGTAGGTACTAAAGTAGACTAAATACATGTAATAAAAAAAAGTGATCCGTCACGGGACGCCTGGCACATGTGAAACATCAAAATTATTTTGTACAGATAATATGCATAAAAGAATAGTAAGGAAATAAATATGGCAGAATCAAAAATATAATATTAGATAGATGTTAGGTATTCACTGGATATATATTTTTAAATAAAGAACATTTTTTTTTTTTCTTTAAAATAAACCTGAACATTTTGTTTTTGATCATGCCAAATTTATTACCGTTTATAAACCTCCTTTCATGCATATTTAATTTTTTTGTTTCTTACTATCATAATTAGCGTGGCAACGCATGACATGGGGACGCGTCGCCACGCCAACATTCAGTCATCAATAACTTTGTCCCGTATTAGGAATAATTCCTGTATCGTGGGTGTGTTTATAAACACATAATTCACATACACAAAGACCCAGCCCCGTAATAACTTTCTGTACATCATACAAGTATTTGTTCCGTGTGGGAATCGAACACGCGACACGTAGCGCAGCAGTCGATCTTTCAACCACTGCGCCGACCGTGCCGTCAGTTTATTTTAATGAGACTGTGTCATGATAAACCACATATTAATCAATTTAATCATACAACGTATAATATATACATATACGTAACGTACCTGTACTTGTTATTCCGGTATTGCGAAATAAATGGAAAGTCCAATTTGGAAATTGTCTATCTGTCAACCTTTACAGAGGCAAACACGTCGGTTGCCAATCATCGATTCGTCAAAGCAACTGACATTCGATAAAAATGAAAATGAAAATGAAAATATAGGTTTTTACACGTCAATTCTGAAATATACCAAGTCATATTCTTTTGTTGTATAACATTTTGAATTGAATATAATATTCATCCCGCCAACTGTGAGTGGTGGGCTTCGGGAACTCTTAGAAGACCGCTCCGAAACCCACCACGGTGCCATGCCGGGCACTTCTCGGAGGGGGTGACTGTAAGGCCACTCCCTTGTGCACATGCTGGGGGAGACTATAGAGATATCCCCCCGTTATCGTCGCTGCTGCACACGGCGACACGCGATCACACCGCGTCACCGTCTTGTCGGGGGTCGCTAGACACGCTCACTCTGCGTGTTCGCAACCCGTAAGGCCCCCCGCCAAGATGTGTTAGGCGGGAGTAACTTAATCTAACCTAATCCATGTTATTTTCCGCCTCCGTATCCGTTAGTGGGACCAAGGGCTGGACTATTCCCTCTGCCGCCTGCATCCCCAAATGCTGTATTATTTATTTTCAATTTTCAAATTTAAAGTTCTTACAATCACAATGCAAGTTACAAGTGGGTTGGTGCTGCGGTACCCGGAGGAAGCTTTGAACCTACCAATTCAGGGCACGACCAATTCAGGGCATAATTCCAAACTCCGGGATGTTTGCGATAATTTTCATGCAGAAAAAGACTTTTAGACAGTTTTAGAAGTCGAGAATAATATTCGGAGATCATGAAACCATGATCATTGATCACAATATTCGATATAGGCCATAGCTCGCACGATGCCATCCATCCTACTGATATATTCCTCAAGCTACCTGCTACGACACCCCCGAGACGTGATGGCTAACCATACTCGGAGTCAAGGCCTACACCGAATTTATGGGCACTTACCAACATTTATACCGCCCAAGGCAAATATAAATCCTCAGTATATTTGCAAACTCCCAAAACGGAAAAATAATTGATATTTGCGGTTACACAAACAACAAACATAGTTTCGATTCCCCTTTTCCAGCGGAATGCCACAGAATCTAGATATACGTGTTTGTTTCAAACCACGGTTTCAATATCTGTCGGATATAAATAAGCCTCATATTTTCCAGTCCGAGCGAAATAGTTTTCACACTCGGATTGCATTTCCAATACCGTAGTAATCCGTAGCAACGGCTACGGGCTACCCGCTACGCGTTCCGTAGCCTCGTAACCTCGTAGCTCGGGTGCAGTAATGCAATAAATGTTACGCTCGACTTGGTGAACGCTTAGCTTAATTAAAGCCTCGCCTATACGAGTAGTAAATCTGACTTTACGAGGAAAAATATCAAGAAATGAGAAGTGGGTGATAAACAGCTCGAGGGAAAGATTTATAGGCCGTTAATAGGATAACAGGTTCATATTCGACGTTGATATGAAAGTGAAGGATAAATACGCAATTAACTATTACTTTTAATGAAACATTATTACATTTATACTTAATACTGATTAAGTTTAAGCGTATAAGATATGTAGGACGGTAGTGTTTATTCGTAAAAAGACTAGGTTCCCATTTTTTGAGTCTAATTAAAAACATTAAGAATCGTCAGAAAAGATTTTAATTTTGTATAGATAGGTGACTCAATTTAGTACTTGAAACATTGTCCAGGCCGTCTTGTTCTCACGTCTTGGCCACGATTCCGGACAAATTTCCACAACAAAAAAATTGGGGCAGCATGCTTGAATGGCCTACAGATTTTTTTAAATCTTAATTAAATATCCCCACAGAGAGCTGTTCCGTGTCCGTGTGTATTTACTTGAATGATTTGTCTCTTTAAATACATCCAAGCAGGTTCAAAGTTTGGAGACTTTCGGGCAAAGAAAAAGTGAGGCCCCTCAGTTGTTTCGGGCCCGGGGAAGAAAATAAGAAAAAAGATTTCAGACCAACTTCATTTCATTTCAAAAACAGATTAACAGCTGGTTTTGATAATAAAGAATGTCACAAATTCGTATAATGAAGTAACGATATTCTGTAGATAACGAAATAACAATTTCCAGTTGCTTAAAAAATATGTATGTAATTTTTTCGAGTAAAATTGTTTAAGAATTCCAACATTTAACATAATAAGTATGCGTATATGCGTATCATGTAAATATTGTAGTATATTATCGTAAGAAGCGAATGAAGTATTCTCGCAAAGAGTTTATAATGACCAAGAGAAATTCAAGCATGGAACTTGCGATCTGTCTGTTGGCACCACTCCCATTAATATACGCTATGAAAAACTTAGCATACTATGATAATTTTTTGCCCTCCGTGCGAAATTAGATTACATTTTTCGAGATAACATTTAGGCCGTGCTTTAGTATTTTAGTTTCATTAACATTGTTCAGTAAAATCTCATTTAAAACGTAATTTGTTTGCCCAGAGTATAGCGCTATAGAATTAGGCTATATTTTGGTTCTATCTATATAGTTTGGTATAATTTATCTACAGCTTCAGGCATGTATTCCATTAAGACTTGAGTTTTCTTTTATATTATTAGTTATATAACCGTTAATTTGAAATCGGATGTTTTGTATTGATTTCTCAGAGGAATAACTTATTTAATGAGAATTATTTAGCTATTGAAATATCGGAAACGGACTCATTGATCTCGAAGTCCCAAGCGCGTTTGGGTCTAGGTTCTATTCCCGGGTCGAGCAAAGTTTTACAACGTTTTTCTGTGTGAAAATTGTCAGTAGTTGCTCGGAGTCTACAAGAATGTCCATTTGATGGCAATAAGCTCGTTCCCTGATACAAATATCTTGACAAAAACAAACTACATATCTGCCTAACCCTTCGTCGAATACAGGCGTACTGCTATGTATGGAATATTGTTCCTTAGAAATCCGTTTCAATCATAAAGTTGTTGTTCAGTGTTTGTTGAGAGTAGTATTCTTTCGAGCAGTATAGAAAGCACGCTTCTCACATAAAACGTAACACAGTTTTTATGTTTTCCACATTTTTATGAATAAACATAAACAAGACGCTGGAAACTCCGAAGTTCAGTTTTAAGGTTTAAACACATAAACGCGAAAGGCGTTTTCTTAACACATGAAAGAAAATTTTGTGTTTTCTCACGATATGTTAAGATTTCTACATACTTACGATATTGCAACTGGTTTAACTAAAAAATATTCTGTAGCATACCTAAGATTGTATCAAATCCACAGCGACTGTCTACGATGACAGCAAAGAGTCGACCCCACAGAAATTCAAATCATAAATCAATAGAAATTGTTAAAGCGTATGAACTTGTTGCTGCGTGTAAGCAAATTATGAGTATTGCACTACAACATAATAGATGCGATGAGGGTCTATCTCATCGTGTCGTTTACCCTCGTCTGATGTGGTTTGGTCCTCCTTTCACCGTTAAAGAATTAGTCCTATGTACAATCAGCGACAAAAATAGCTGATTATTATACTTTTTAGAAGCACCTACCAATTTTTATTTAACTCGCACCAGGCCAACGTGGTGGATTAGGGCGTAACTCTTATTTTTTTAATATATTTCCCGTGCCCAGCAATAGAACAGTAATAGGCTAAATTTTAGTTTGTCATTGTAAATTTGACGGCACGGTTAGCGCAGTGATTGAGTGATCGAATATTTGTATGATTAATTTCAAAATTACCACAACTTTATCTACTTATGTTCTTAACTGTACGTAATACTCGATCGATAAATTGTAGTTACAGTTCGGTGTCTCAACTGATAGATGAGACTTGGTGATAACTTTGCTAATAGATATTGAAGCGAAAATGCTCTATCTCGTAAACCATCTGCGTCATACTGTGGCACAAAATTGAGACCGCGCCGAATTCTTTACATGACACGTGCCGTGATGATGGAAATCATAAAATAATATTTGTACGTTATTTTATATTTTTCCGGAGTGCTGTTAGCTTGGGTTGTTTTAATAGATTGAAACGTGTTCGACGGCGATAGCGCCTGCGGTCATGCTCAGAGCTTTGGTACGATACGATTATGCTTGGTAATTTTATTTTTCTGTTTCCTATATTTTACGGAGCTTCTTTATTGTGAAGTGGTCGTAGGATCCGCAACGTAATTGACACCAGCAATATATAGTATTACAAGCGTCCATAGATAACTGCTCCTTTGCCACCTTGGTATAAAAAAGTACAATATTTGAAAGAGACCAAAAGAAATATATAGAAAAATGTTCGGTTAAAATAATCGGTTAGACTAGAAGCCGACCCCAATGTAGTTGGGAAGAGGCTAAACAGATGAAATATGTTATATGACATTATCAGTACGACTTCTGCAACTCAGCCGTTTGCGGCCACTTCTCAGACCACGTAACTGCAAATAATAAGAATTCATTATTGATGACATCTAATTCTTGAAAATACAGAGAGGGGTTGCTTTTTAAAAAATTGTTGTGATGTCTGTCCCGCTTAGAAACCTTTAACGAAACGAGGTATGTTTATCTCAGATAGGGACCTCACAGCGAACATATTTATGACAAAAATTTTTAACATAAAATAAAAACCGACTCCAAAAAACTCAAAAACAAAACTAATAACTAAAAAGCAAAAAATAAATCTTTTATTATACAATATAGTAGTTGAAGAATATTGAAATCGGTGCCAAGTAAAACATAAAAGTAATATATCTTGCTGCTATAATAGCGACATTGAAACAACGAGTTCACGTAGAAATTGTCGGAGCGAATTATGCGTCGGACACGACAAATGCACTTCGCCAATCGTGCCGGTTTATCATTGCATGTTTTACTTGGCACCGACTTCAATATTCTTCAACTACTATATTGTATAATAAAAGATTTATTTTTTGCTTTTTAGTTATTAGTTTTGTTTCTGAGTTTTTTGGAGTCGGTTTTTATTTTTTGTTAAAAATTTTATTTATTTTACAATTTTGAGTGATGGGTAGACCTAGTAAAGACGATTCTCTTGAAAAACTTTACAAAGGTCAAATGTATGTTGCCCCAAGTCGAGTGAAAACCTTAGACGGTATTGCACTATGTGATTTTAAAATCAAATAAATTACTTAGCCGACCATCGAATCTGCAATATTACCCATCTCGGTTTAAAGTGCGCATCAATACGAATAAAATAAGCCCAAACACTATGTAGCTGCTATCAACCATTAAGGACTTCCCTAAACTCTACTGCACCTGCATCACGGACCTTGCAGTGGCAGTCATTACCCATCTCGGTGTAAACATCTTGTCAACACGAATAAAATAAGCCCGAACACGAGGTAGTTAAGATGTACCGTTGAGGAGTTCCCTCGATCCTCTGTTGTCTTCATCATCAGATCTGCCCTAAACCTCCATAATATTGTAGTCTCATCAGATATACACATAAATATCAAATTTTTACCCCATGCTCGCCTACAATTTTCAAGAGATGCCCTCGATTTCTCAGGGTTTCCACCATCAGGTCCTGACCTGATGACAATGGGACCAAATGACAAGCATACCCTTTCAAATGAAAAAAGAATTTTTGAAATCGGTCCAGGCGTCTTCGAGAAATCAAGTAACAAACATAAAAAAAAAAAAAAAAAAAAAAAAAAAAAAATACAGCCGAATTGAGAACCTCCTCCTTTTTTTTGAAGTCGGTTGAAAACACATAAATATCCCACGAACTATTGAACCCTCATGCATATGAAAACCATGATAGTTATGCGTTACAAATAGAGTAGGTATTAATATTCTTTGTATGCAAGTTCTTTATTGTTACAAAACGAACTTTCCCGTTTTTCACTTGTCGAACATTTCTCGTCTTCACGTCTTGTCGAACATTTTTGTGCCAATAAAAGCAGTGATCAGAGCCAGGCGGTTGAACACTTACCTTCCATGCTAGAAGATTTGAGGACGCACCGAACCTCTGACTTACAGAATCATTCCGGGCCAGCTTACTGGACTAAGGCCTGGTCCTTCTCAGTCTGAGCAGAAGCCCAGTTCAGTGGGACAGTAATAGACAATATTTTTTTACTTACAATTATAAAGAGTATTGCCAGTTTAAATTACAGAAGGTACAACAAGAACCCTTTTGCTTCAACAAGGAAAGACTTAGCTGAAGCCAAATACCTTCTGGTCTTCAAGACTTGCACGGAATGCACATGACCTATTTCTTGTTTCGTCGGAGTATCAAAACAATCAATTGATGGGAGCTTTGCATATATCGATCCCGCTCAGTAAAGCTATCGCAATGCCCGCCGGTTAAGATAAATTGAAACTGAACACTTACACTGCACTGTCTATCTCGTATCCTATTCTCAGTAAAGCTTAGTCAGATAAATATAAATTGAGTAAGGTTTAATAATATTTTGTAAAATCCTAACTAATATTATAAATGCGAAAATAAGTTTGTTTGTTTGAAATTTGAACCTTTTCACGCCTAAACCACCGAACCGATCATTATGAAATTTTTCTTATACGTGGTCAGGGTACAGAAAAAGACATAGGGTACCTTTCATCGAGAAAAAAGTACTGTTCCCGAGGGAAAGAACGATAACTTTCGACGGTCACAATTGCTTTAGGACGCTAGATGGCGCTACGTGTGACCCGAAAAAATGCACGAGTTCTCAATACAGGCGGAAGCTAGTTTCATATAAATATTGTTTTAATATTGAATCCATAATTCAAATAACATTTATGTTGTGATAGATTTAGGTGTACGGTTCCAAAAAGTGGGTTGGTTCTATGAAGACCGGCAAGCAAAAGGCTATGGCTATAAGTGCATCAACTTACCTACATACTTAGCTACCTAAACGTCATCATTCCTCTATTGTTATCATTTAATTGTGTAGTTCATTTTGATGTATCATTTTTTGCTGTCTTTTTTGTGCACTGTGCGGAAATCTTTTCTTGTACAAAGTGAACCTACCTACAATGTAATTCTACGAGTCATACGAGTAATACTAATAATTGATTTTAAAACAAGCTTCACTGATTAAACAAACATAAGTTCTAATAAACTTTTCGAATGCATTCACGGCTCACTAAACCTGAAACAGAAACGGTATGCAGAAAATGTAGGTACGTCACTGGCTGCGTTGTGGCTACCGGAACAAATACAGTCGGACTCTCGATCCAATAGCGGTTTTTGTTCTATTTTGAATGTTAAATTCTATTTCACTTGGAATTTAATTAGTTTTGTGGCTCATATACCTAAATATGATTATTTACTTTGAGTACATTGCAATTAAGTCTGTTAATATTTTAAATAACATAACATAACCTCATACCTGTTTTCCCCGAAGCGTTAGGCAGAGGTGTACCTAGTACTTATTTCGCCCATGCCGTTATTGAGTCCCATGTAACGGCAGGGCGAGCCTATTGTTATTAACCGAACACAGTTCCAAACTCCGAGCTGATATTGAGAATTTCCATACAGAAAAATCCAATAACAGTTTGTCCGATCAGGGAAACGATCCCAAGACCTAACGCTTCGCGTTCGCACTTGCGTCCAACGTTTACATTATTTTTGACTCAACTTTTAAACTATTCAAAGTTTGACTATGTCTCAAGTCTGACTTATAATAAATGTATGGAACGGCGCCATACTCGTACGTGACGCGCTGTATCGGGGTAACGTGACTTGATAGGTATACAGTATGGATAGCTATAGCTTTTGAAGTTTCTGTTTCCACAAAAATAGGGAACAAATTGCTTTGAACAAAATAGTCCTCAAGTCAAAAAGCGCTTTGATACCGAACACACGCCACTATGATTCGGATCTCAAAAAAGACTGAAGTGTACAAAATAAACCCGAGGAGGCATTGTCCTATTCCAAGAATTTATCCCACTTTTGTAAAAGTATTCGAGACAAGTTAAAAAGCGATTGGGAACAAATCGGATAAGTTCCGTGCCGTAATTTTAAGTCTAGACGGGATTGTACCCTAATTTGATGATCTAGAATTCTAGATTGTAGATTACGATGAACAAACAACCTTCTTTCAAGATGGCCGCTTTTTAATTATTCCTCTTATTAAATATAGTGCTTAAAGCTGTTTTCTAACGAGCGTTTCTAATTTCATTATTTATTAGTAGTTATATTTATATATAAATTAAATATAAACTTGATGACCATAATATTTCATTCTAACTCTACATCACCGAATGAAGCAATCGAAAATGGTAATTTCCATACAAAATTACTAATTACGACTTTCGATTTCTCGGCCGTTTCTTTTGTTTTTTCTAATTTTCTATTTTCCTGAACCAACCTAGTATTGGGGCTAATAAAACAAAAAAAAACTGTCGGGCCATTTTCGAGTTTTGCGAGACTAATGCACGGAATTTGATTTTTATACATATCGTATAAAACGCCGTATTACAAGTAGGCGCGCCGGATTGAAAAACATCGCTGTAATGTAATGCGGCTACCTCACGTTCAGCCGGAGTTTAATTCGGCTGAAATAAAGTACGCCTCATTGTATCAGGATCTACTGTGGAGTACTAGCTGTTTATAATTTATTTCTAAGACTCCTCCCTTGGCTTGTAAGTACGTATACATTGTTGCATATATCTATGTATATAAATACATATCTACACAGATCTGAGCTAGCTTCATACTTCATACTAAATTAATCGAAGGCATTACAATAGAGTTCCCCTATGGGATTACGATAATGTTACAGTTTTCCTATTAGTGATTAATCACTGAAAGCATAACTGTTATCTCACTGTATAAGCCTGTTATGTAGAACCTTATTTAACAGCAGACGGCCTAGTCCAAAATAATGAAATTATTAATTAAAACGTTAAGCAATATTTTGGTCTAAAATAACGTACCTAATTAAAGCGTTAGCCAGTATTTGGCAAAGGAAAATTACGTCATGTATGTAAAATAATAACAAGATTCGAATAAACTGTTTAATACACGAAAAAGGCGCAATATATAATATAAAACACAAACTTAAGTATGTATAGCAATAACATAATGTAGGTTTTCCTTATACTATAGTACACTATATATGATAAAGTTGTCACCGTAAAATTGTAAATACCGATAGATTATAATCTATCTCGCGATATTGTAAACTGTCGAAAGATTGTGAACCGGTCAATTATATATGAACGGTGATATAGTTATGTATGAACGCTTTATTAGAATTAAATGAATCTGCAACAAATTATTATTACAATGTGCTATAAATAGTCCTGTTACAAGACCAAGAATAGACCATTGTAATCTGTTCTAGTGAGCGACACAAAAAGACGATCAATCATTGTCAGTTTACGGAGCAATTCCTAAGAGACAATTGAGCGTTAAAAAAGCATTAAGTGATAAATATTAGTTTGATGATATACGGTGCCCAAGATATAGACCAAGCCTAGTTTGGAACGGCAAACATTTATTGAAAAAGTTTTATCGGAAATAAAATAGTTTCATTTTCATGACAGGCACTCCAACTAAAGCTAAGAAAAATGATAACCGATTGGCGCAGGCTTGAGTCACGGGTTTGTTTGCCTCAGAACAAATACATATATAGTGACTGGTATGGATGGTCTTCTGTTATTTGGTCTGAGTAGGGGTATGTGTGTGTGTGTGCTACATCTGTAACTACACCTAACCCACAGTAGTAAATACTAATGTGGGGTGTCATTTAAAACAAATGGTCTAGCGCTACATTTAACCGTTTCTCTCAATTAAGCATTACAAGAGGGAACGATAAAAGGCTTTTATACTTTACATATTTATATCCCAATCAGCATGGAAATGAAACCAGGTTGTATGTCAAGATGTAAATTTCAGGCCCTCGCCGCCCATTTCCGGAGTTGAGCTCTTGAAACAGGCGACATAAAGTCAAATGGAGTAATGTAACAAGTACGTTTCCAGCTTTATATGTGGAAGTTAACTTTTAGTCTTGACTACTGCGTACATAATGATGTAGACTATCACCTATTAATGACTATTGTGTGTAGGTACTGAATTGGCTCCTATGAAAAATATTCACCGCATTATCAAATATGTGTTTGTAAATGCACCCACGATGCAGGAACAATTCCAAGTGTTCAAAAGTAAAAAAAAAAAAAACAATAATTTTAGACTGGAACCATCTTCCCCAACATGCTATACTTGGGAAAGGTTTGAAGGATTGCTAAATGAACGGACGCGAGGAAAGTCAAATTAATGTTTGTTTTATTTTTATCGATTCCCCACATTTTTTCTTCTGCATCGTGGATACAGTTTACAAACATACATCTCACATGCACACATAACCAGATTCGAAACAAATATCTGTAGATCTTACAAATATTTGTTCCGTACAGGAATCGAACCCGTGACACCTAGCTCAGAAAGCTTGTCAATGTCATCAATCATGTTATTACCAACATGTGTTATAATATGTATATAGCGTATTGTATACAGGTCCTATACAATATATAATAAGAATTATACATTAACTTGTATAGCAATGTTAGTTTAGAAGAGATTTTAATTTTATATTTTTATTATATGTATAAGTAGGTACACTTACTTTTTGGATTTTATTATATTCTATTTATGAATAATTAATACCCAAAGCATTTATTATATAGAAATTCAGTACTACCCCCGAAGTCACAACGGGAAGATTCTTTTGTTTAGTATTAGGAGGTCCTTTTACAATTTATTTTGCCATCCATTTTGGGATTAATTAATTATGAATAATTAGTAATCTTGAAGATGGAACCATTGGCCCATTTAATTAAAATTGGGATTGGATATATGAGTTTTAAATATAAAATGGTTTATCTATATGAAATCATCCAAAGCTATATCCTTAAAACTGTTCATCTAAATGATTTACGAAACACGCTGAGAAATTTTAATCTGAGATGAAAAGCACATTACGAATACCTCAGCTCTCCTTATAATACAATGAGACGCATTTTAATTAGGAACTCCGTGTAAATTAGGGCGATATTAAGAGTTTTTACAGCGCACTCCCGCTGAATTAATGTGCCACTACGTTTGGGAATAATTAAAGAGCATTCGGGGGGACTAACGACTCTTTGTGATGTTCGGACTCTATTTAATATGTAGGCAACTGAATGTAACTGTATGGCCAATGGTACTTTTTATCTTCTTCTTTTTAATTTATTGCTTTGTAAACTCGAACGAAATGGAGGACTTAAAAGAGAAAAATACACATAAACATAACAAAGCACTTTGCGTAATTTTAATTTCATTATACGCCTGAAAAGATTACAGTTGCTAAAAAAACTTTAGAATTATTATAAAATTCTGACGTTGAAATAATTAATAAAATGATTTGCCTAATGATGTGCATTAATCTCAAACATCTGGGGAAAAGTTTTCAGGTTAATTTCAAGAACCTCAGCTTATTAATTACTGCGATTAAGTTTTTAATAACGTTTATAAATAAAGATTTATGGGCAAAAGAGGTAAAGCGGAAGGTCGCTACTGACGCCAATTTAATTTCGGTTTTATATGAAAACATTTATCACACACGCTGTTATAAATTATTCAGCCCATATCTTAACTGTTATGATAATAATATTTATGTTGTTTTTCCTCTTTCTATCTACAGACTTAAAATTAATAATTGGATGTTTTTTATTGTTTATGGTTATAATATTATTTTTACAGTTTGGTTATAGAACTTATTTTCATCTGGCTGGGTGTAACCAGGTTTAAATTAGACCACTCTTTTTCCTTGTGCAGCCACCATCTTTTGCTATAAATAAAAATATTACTCACTTTCGTTTAAAGTATATCGTATCGTACATTTTAATTCAAAGAAATTGTTTTTACTTTTTTGGAACTAAAATCTATTTCATATACTTATATATCTGTGAAAAATGTCGTTGGTTTCACAGTTGTTTAACTTATGTGTATAATTTATTCTTCGTAACTGTTTGTTTGCCCTATGATTTCTTCCCCTCCCCGTTTTTAACAGTTTGTACTTTTATTTATATATTTTTAGCTTGTATATATATTTTAATAAGTCTGCATTTCCGCCTGTAAATATTAATAATTTAGATTGCACATAATAAAGAATAAATTTAAGTCCGAAGTAATATAAAACACTGCGATCTGAAACTATTTTTCTAAGCATGATATTAATTATGTATATTCCTGTTGGACCGTTTATTATAACATGGATGAGGAGTGCAACGAAATGAACATTTTCATTACTCACTTACTTGTTTGGCGCCCTGGGCAGTCAGACTCGACAGATATTGTTGACTAACAAATATTTCCATTGCGACATGGGCGATAATTATTGGCCTGGAAAGTTAGATATGCTTCAATTAATATCTTTAAACAACTTCATTTCTTTCTTTCTTTCAAATTTTTAATAGTTAATAGCCATTCATTTTTCAGCAGTCAGCGAAGTTAGACTTCCAGAATTAGTTAAAACCGATTAAGACCAAAAGCAGTTAGTTTGTTCAGGATTATTGTACGCAAATGTGTGTTTAGAATTAGTAGTAAGTTTTAAACACCCTAAACTGTGATTATAAGAATTCGTAATGCAAACTATGAATCACAACCCCGCCAACTGGAAAGCAGTTCAGCATAATAGATTGTGAAGGAACACTCAGCGCACCATCCGAACTTCAAAATTAATAAATCAAACAAATCGATTTATAACTAAAAGGCTGTTAAGTGCGGTTTCTCAAGGGTGCTTATCAAAAGAATTGTTAAGAAGTAAAAACTTTGGTTTTTCGCCGAGAGCAAGGTTATGCAAATTAAATTTAAAACTTCCTTTTCGTATAAATATAATCCCTATTGAATATAAATCGTCACTTTTCGCTTCGGTTTCCACAAAAGGTTAGTGTTTCTTGTTGTTTAAATGTAATATTTTTCTTGTGCTTAGGGATAAAAGTTCACTTGCCAGGGTTCTGCCTTCTTCTTAATTTTCTTACACGGTGTAAATGTATATTTTATTGATGTAATGAGGTCAATGTTATAGCAATACGAAAAACTAGGGTTAAATAACCAACGACAGGGATTCTTTCTCACTATTCTCATTTGAGTTACTATGTAAGCAACTCGACTTAGGTATGTACTAACTTTCGCCCACGACTTCGCCCGCGTGGATTACGAACCCGTACTTTTTTTGTGCGGTACCATATTTCTTTTTCTAAAATAAAAGTAGCCTAAGTTACTCGTTATAACATCAGCTATCTACCAGTGAAAGTTCCGTTAAAATCGCTTCAGCCGTTTCGGATTTATCCGGAACAATAAGATAGAAAGAAAATAAAAAAAAATGATTTTTTATAAGTACCGTATATACTTTCATATACATTTACTAAAAAGCTGTTATTTTGACATTACAAACAGACACTTCAATTTTATTTATTTCTATTGATTTTTTAAAATACGGTGTGTTTACTTATTAATATAACAAATATAATAGCGAAAATTGTGCTTTTCATTTTACAAAAGAATAAACCCACAAAATAGGTCATCCGCGTGATTGAGAAGGTAATTCGTTTTTATGGCTAGTGAGTTGAAAAAAAAGAAAACTTACCGTAACATACTTTATAATTAAAAGTATACAGGCGAAAAAAACATTAAACGTTTAATTTTACGTCGTCTTTGATCCGTCAAGTATCTTTTTTCTCTTTGTTATTACATTTACACAGGCCATTGAATTTAGAGCTCTCGGTAGACACAAATGTAATTCTATTTATTATAATAGGTGGAACCATTTTGTGATTCACAATAATACGCTCTCTTTTTTCTGTTATACGGCGTCCATTAAATTTTACTCGAATAAAAATTTTACGTGCCATCGCACGAATACACAAAATTATATATTCGTTCTTTTAGGAAAAATTGAATTCTAAAAAGAGAAAATGCCTTTTAATTTATGATTTCATAAATATTAACACCGTGTTGTTTCTAAAATTCCCCAGATATTAATAAGTAGACTAAGTGCTCCTTCTGATATCTAAAAATTCTTTTTTTTGTTTTAAATAAGCACTATAACTCAGTTGTTCTAGTGGTTCCAAGCGTAACTACTGAATATGAGGAGCTGGATTCAATCCCTTAAGTGGCAGAAGACACGTCTCCTATTACATGGGACTGTAATGTCTGTCTAAATACACCTCTGCCGAAATCTTCGGGGAATAGGCGTAATGCTATTATATAAGTATTTATTTGATCCAATTTGTTATACAAAAACAAATTACTTCACCCGTGCTTTGAACTTGACACTTCAGGCCCCTGGCCTAAGAGGATTACCGATGTCAACGGATACGATAGTAATAATAACCAATAAATTTTAATGAAATAACATACTTTACAAAGGAGATCTTAAGAAGTCCCCAAAGCGTTTTGAGACAATAGTCAAATTTCAGGCACTTTAGGGAAAGGGTTCTTGCCATCTTCATTTTTTAATTTAATCTGAAGTAAACCCTCTGGCGCTGGGGGATCGCATAACAATAGGAACATGATTCGGTAGGCAGTGTTAGAACCCATACAGAAACCTCGACTGTAATATAAATAGTTCGGTTCTATTACTTTCGTTACCCTTTCTCGTGAATCTGTGAAAATTTAATTTTGTATAGCTATCCCTAGTTTTATTGGACCTATCGGTTTGTTGTAATAAAAATGTTGACCTCGGTTGCCAATTTGACAGTGGGTAAAGTACTTTCATGTTTTATCGTTAAACTATCGACAAACTTGAAGTAATTTCCATCATTTGATCCTACATGCATTGGTATCAAAATATGTGATACGAAAAATTGTCTGAATATACAAAGATCAACTTTTCCTTTGAAATGTTTCTCTAGAAAAATGCTTCACAATTTTTCCTCCCTCTGTCGCGCACGAATTTCTTTGGATATGAAAGAACCAGTAAAATATATTATTTTGTAAGTAAGTATATGTAAGTATTATGTTTTTTATAAAAACTCAAAATATATTCTGGTTCTGGATGTGTTAGAATTCATACAGGGGTTATTAGTGAAAGTCAACGTCTAAACATCTTTTTTTTTTTGTTATTCTATTCCAATTATAGGTTATAATATATCTGAGCTTTTTAGCTTCAACTTTGAGTTATAATAAACAAACCTTTGATTACAGTTTTTTTTTTTTTCTATATAACATCATCACGCTTTTATTCCCCGAAGGTTTTGACAGAGGTGTATTGTGTACCCACATTTCGCCGATGTCATTATTGATTCCTGAACTGGGAACGAGCCTATAACTCTACCAGGTACAGTTCCGGACTCCGTGCTGCTACTAGGAATTTCCATACAGAAAAGTTTATAGCTTAAAGTTACAAGTTTGTAAGTGTTTTACACAAAGTGTAATAAGTACTGTAATGTTTGAAGAACAGATTCTGTTCTCCAGAAGGAACTTTGTAACGAGGTCTCGCAAACGTTCAGATTTACATAATATCTTAACAACCTTCAGAGAACTTGTTAACTCGTATTTATATTTTGATAACTTAGTATTAAATCTACAGACCCGGGTACGTCTTAAAACTGCGGCCAGACACCGGAGGATGGGCAGCAGCGTCCTCTCACTAATCGGTGAGCCACTGCGATCCCCAAGCCGCCTGCCAAGCGTGGGGATTATGGCACCCCTCCCCCCCCACCTCCCTTGGGGAAGGCCTTCGTTCAGCAATAGACGTCTTCTGGCTGATGATGATGATGAAATCTACAGAACCATTCAGATTAGTAGATATAATTGTTTTTATTTCAATTAAACCTAAAACAGGCACTTTTGAAACGTTGAAGGACCCTAGTTGCACGGTTCCGAAAGTTGGTCCTATTGAAAAGAATCGGCAACAAACTCCATGGATACTCTTTTAAAATCTCTAAATTATTGATAAACCTATATTATATTAATTTATAAATATAAACTATTTCTGTGAACACGTTTCCATCTCGAGTACGTATGTAAAATTTCAAAACATAATTGTGGGGTTTTTTAGTTATTGTAGTGACAAATTATTTATATACTCGGATCCAAAAGTACCTAGATACCAGATTACTGAGATCTGAAAAAAATAGTAGCAACAACTTTTGTTTCTTATTTAGTAATGAATAAGGCTAATAAATAAAATAAATAAATAAATAAGGATACTTTAGAAAAATTGTACAAAAAACCTTACATTAATTAATTATCTTTGTTTGCAATATATTTACGTATATTGTATTACGTGCATATAATCACGCCTGTATTCTCCAAAGAGTTAGGCAGAGGTGTACTTATGTACACCCTCATCGTTGCCATTTCGTCCTATGTAAGTGCCATTTACCGGGCACAATTCCAAATTCCGTACTACTACTGGGAATTTGCAAATAAGTTCGACATTTTGCCTGACCCGATATTGAACCGAGGACCTTACGCTAATGAGGCAGTCAACAAACTGTCTAGAAGTACACATTATAATAAGAATAGTTTAAAATTAAACCTATGATAATATTATTAATTTTGACAGATATTACGAATCAAATATAAGAGTGATGTAATTGTTGTAGGTATATATATACGTTTGAAAGCTATTGTATTCATAATACCACTAACAATTAGAAAAACAAAAACAAAAAAATATTTTAAACAATAAATAAGTAGGTAATAAAATAAACATAAACTTATGTTTGATCAAAGTCAAAGTCAAAGTCAAATATTTTTATTTCGAGTAGGCCTTTACAGGCTCTTTCAAAACGTTGTGATTCTAGGTGCACGGTTCCAAAGTGGGGGTAGGTCCTATGGAGAAGAGACCAGCAAGAAACTCCATGGATACTCTTTTAAAATAATAGTTTTAAACTGGTTACAATCTTTAACGGTAAAGACTATACGAGTACAATGCAAGCCAATGTGCGCAAAACGACACACGAAGAACAGTATTAATATAACGGAATAATTGGTGTAGCTAGGCTCAGCCACAATAGTTGGAGACCCAGCGATCCAGTACTCAACGCCACTTTCATTAGAAGGATATGCTGACCCAAGTGAGTGCAACAATCCACACTGTCCGACAAGTAAATGTAAAGTTACTGGCTACACTGTACTCGCACATTTACAATTTGAAGTTGCTAGCGTCTAACAAACAAATTACATGAATAATATAATTAGAAATCTTAAACAAATAATAACTAATTGTTACAAAATAGAAAATTTTATATAAAATAACTAAAATTAAAACATATAGAGAAAAAAAGATAATAAAAATATTATCAAGACAATCGTCATTAAAAACTAAAGCAAACTGATATGAGCAGTGATAGCCTAACGGTTGAACGCTTGCCTTCTATGCAGGAGGGTCCGCGTTCAAACCCGGCCCGCACCTCTGACTTTTCGGAATCATGTGCGGATCAGAATTTGATTATCACTTGCATTTAAGGTGAAGGAAAAACATCGTGAGGAAACCTGCACACCTGAGAGGGCTCCATAAAGATTTCGACGGTGTGTGTAGTCCGCCAACGCACCGGGCCAGCGTGGTGGACTAAGGCCTAACCCTTCTCATTCTGAGAAGAGACCCTTGCCCAGCAGTGGGACAGTAATGAGTTGAATTTATTATTTTATTTATTATGTTTACTTTATTACCTTACTTACTACGCCAACCCATTACCAAATGAATGATAACATGATTAACAGAAAAGGTCTAATAAAACAGAAACAATGTTTCTCATAATAATACATTATGTATAAAAACAAACAGCCACCAGCAGTTCGCATATTGAATTTGTTAACTTTTGATTACAAAGCCTTGAGGCTGTATATCTAATACAAAGTTATCCTTTGCCTCCTAATTAGAATAGCCTCTGTATAGTATTATACCTTTACTCGGTTTAATTCAACATGAAACTGAATTCCGATACAACGAACGTATTATATATACAAATATTATAAAGAGAAATTTGTTTATTTGTATGTAGGGGATAGTCTCCTGAACTAATGATCTGAATCTGAAAAAATTTCAACCGATAGATAGCTATATTATTCCCGAGTGCTATAGGCTATAAAATATATATATAGATCACACGGAGGAAGTCGCAGGGTGAAACTAGTACATATATAAACGTACTTTGAAGTTTTTTTTGTACAGGTCTCGATATTAATATTTTTAAACAATTACCGATATTAGATTTTTCCTCTTTCGTGGGTACAGTTTACTGTTATAAATTTGACATTGAAACGTGCAAACACACCTAGACTAGAAACAATACGGTAGATGACTACTATTCATCTGAGTTACTTTTTATGAACTGTCAAAAATAAATAATATTTCTTTCTTATAATTTTTGGATTACAAAATCGTGACGCCATAGTTCGTGTGATTTTGATAAATAAAAAATTGGAAACGCCAAATATAAGATAGAGATGATTTACTTAGTTTTTAGAAGAAAAAATATTTATCAAACAAGATTACAGAATTTATTTTTACGCCATACAAAAACTGGTGGTGATGGGTTCAACCCCCTACGCGTAAGGCACCAAGGCAGTCACATAGCCACTACACAAATCGTGTCATCAAATATCGGAATCTCAGTGCCATCTTATTCACTTCAGTGATTATTTTCGAGTCATCGAAGTGTTTAATGCATCGTTATATCCTTTCGGCATTACAGTTCAATTAAATGAGATTAAATGTAGATCACAAAATAACTCTTATCATTTTAAGTTAGAGGTGATATTCGCGTGTAACAGAAAACTTTTGAAGTGCAGTTGTAGACGTAGGAATAAGGATGAGCGACGTGAATTTTAAGAATATGTTATTCGATTCTTGTATTAGATTCTTCTTCGAATAATATCAAAAGATATGTATATCGTAAATATTAAATATGGTCACGTAGAGAATGAAATTCATATTTAATAGCCAAAATGTTTCCAAAGGTTCATATCTAAAAATACCTACTGTTTAAAGGAATAAGATCGTGTACGTGACTGCCTCAGTGGTCTCAAGTGCGACTGTTAAACGTGAGGTCCTGGGGTTAAATTCCCAGGTTGGGCAAAGTGTTATTGGGTTTTTCTATATAGAAATTCTCAGTAGCAGCACGGAGTAATGTGCCCAATTGATGGCAAGTTTCACCCCCTATTACATGGGACTTCATAACAGCATCGGCGAATTTTGGGTGTACAATAGTACACCTCTGCCTAATCCTTCGTGGAATACAGACGTGATGGTATGTTATGTCATGTTATCGTGTACTTATTATAAACTACCGATGAAAAACGTTCAATCACTGTACATATTAAAAGTAAACAGTTGAAGTCACAAATAAAATACTTGTGAAATACAATAATTATAGGAACTATACAATAGTGTAACTAGACGCGTAGCCAGCGGCCCACTTGTGTGCTACGGCGTAGCTGGCGTAGGCTAGCGACGGGTACTTGACGGTTTTTTCGTCGTACCTAGACCATTAATTCCCGGTTGTCAACTAGTTAACGCGTTAAACGCAAAGATGACCAAATTTCAACCTCTTCTATTACAACTTAGAGTTCAAAATCACAAATTCAACTTTCAACGTTTCGTTATTTGCAACGTAAGCTATTTGAGAGTGAAGCTGCGTTCTCGATATTCGTTTAGAAATGAGTAGGTAAATTCGTAAACGTGGTTGACACGTTCACAAAAGATCAATTTTATCGCCCATCGGTAGCGTAGACTAGCTGATTTAATCGCGAGACAATCCTTTTATTCATAATTCCTGCCATAAGAATTTTATTAACAACTAGCTTCTGTCCGCGACTTCGTACGCGTAGAATTTAGAATCTGATATTTTTCTGCGCCTATATGGAGCCTATATATTTTTTTTTATGTCATAGGCGGCAAACGAACAGACGGATCGCCTGATGGTAAGCGATTAACGTCGCCCAATTTAAGTTAGACCTCTAGCAATACATCGGTGAAAACTGCATTTAATTCTATGAAGTAGTTTTTGCGTGATGCATGTACAAATGTACAGACCGACAAAAAATCTAAAAACTGTTGTTTTGGCTTCTGTTGCTCTAATGAAGTTATATTAGTTTTTCTCTAATATCTATAATGTACAGACATCGGCCTGTTATAATTTTATTACATATATAGATGCCTGTCATACATGTTCTCCTGGTAAAAAAATCCCGTGTAATAAGTAAAGGGCTACTTATTGCGATTAATTGTATTGTACCGCAGCTAGGCAGGAATATCTGTCTAATAAGATAGACCTTTGCCCAAAAACTCATCGAGAGCATTGTGTTTCTTACTGTACACAGTCACTGGCATCTATACTCGGTTTGTTTAGGTACTTAAATAAAGGTAAACAATCTTGATGTGACTTTTTACACAAACACATATTAAACAAATAAACTACTGCTTAAACTAGTGGTTCAATTGATTTGGTAATCGTTATTGTTGTTTTACATTGGTTTTTAGTCGCGTTTTATTTTTAAACTGAGTTTTTAAACAAAAAATATTAAAAAGACACATCAAGATTGTTTACCTTTAGTTAAGTACCTAAACAAACCGAGTATAGGTCATCACGCCACAGTGTTCTTGTACACCTCAGCGGTCGGCGCCGCCCGATAACATTTCTATGTAAAAAAGTCAAGTGGGGTTTTCCAGTTGACCCGCTCAGCCCGCTCGGGTAGCCGAGAATAAACGTATGTCTCCAAACCAAACCCTTCTCTTAAAATGGATGAAGAAACTGATTGTACACTTGATAAATTATACCTGCGGATGTTCGTGCTGGTGAGTCGGGCAAGAAAATAAAGGTTTAATAAATAGGATCTTTGCTTACGAACATATTTTTTTTATAGTAAGTAAGCATGTGATATTAACCCACGATACAGAAGGAATAATAGAACGGGGCAACGTTGTATTAAAAAGAAATATGTGTGTACTCTTTTCTAGAACATATTTTAATTAAAACTACAGTACAGTATTGCTAAAACGGCGTTTAGTTTATATTTGACTAGCTTCCGCCCGCGGTTTCCCCGCATTGATTACGAACCTGTGCATTTTTTCGGATCACACGTAGTGCCATCTAGCTTCCTAAAGCAATTGTGACCGTCGAAAGTTATTGTTCTTTACCTCGGGAACAGAACTTTTTCTGAATGACAGGTACCCTATGTCCTTTTCTTTCCGCCTTACAACATATATGCAAAATTTCATGATGATCGGTTCAGTGGTTTATGCGTGAAAAGGTAACAAACAAACAAACAAACTTACTTTCGCATTTAGTTAGGATTAGATCATAGTCGCACAACTGTCCTGTTCTTCTTCTTTAATTGACAGAATGAGCTAGCACACATGTAAGTCGCTCATCCCGTACTGGAAAGATTAGCCAGTCAGCAATGGTGTTATAGAGGCTGACTGCCCAGGGTGCGCCAAACGACATCATAATTCATCATTCGTGAAGCCTCTTCGTCTTCATCAAATAAACAAAACAAATTATTATACACAGTAAGAATAATTAAAATTCCCGTTTCACTACAAAAGAGGGCTTAACATAGAGATTAAT